>CM065743.1:41400131-41430131 GCA_033310375.1 Conus canariensis
AATGAACACGATTACAATTCCTACACCTGCGAAAACACATGCAGGCACGGACAGAAAGGGAACATTGGCCCAGTTCATGAGAATCGCGTAACATATCTCCTGGCAAAGTATGGCGCTTGCCTTACCGGGGGGGGGGGGGGGGGGGGGGGGGGGGGGGGGTATGGACAGAGGAGGAGAGGAGTGAAAAAGAGGTGTGGGAATTCTTTGTAGTGGTGACTGGGTGTGAGGAACCATGTGCACGGCTTTCTCGTGAAGCTTCCACCAGGCTAGGATGGGAGCCTGGTTGAAGACCCATACTACAGACACGTCACAGTTGTCTGTCCATGTCAGCATTAGTGCGTCTTTCTTGGTGTTGGCTTGTTTCAAAAGTCAGCCACACAGACAGGTGGAAGAGTGTGAGAGGAGAAGGAGGCTGAGGTGTTGAAGGTAGGTATTGAAAAATGACGTAAATTTGTGACCCTCATTGCTGTTTGTGAGACATACAGAGAGAGAGAGAGAGAGAGAGAGAGAGGTGGTCTATCAATTGTCACATCACACACACACACACACACACACACACACACGCTGGAGGTCAGGACACTGGAGGTTGAGGGTGGGGTATTGTTCCTGGGTGGGTGATCGGAGGGAATTAAGATGTGGGGAGGAAATTGGGTGGGGTGGAAAGCTTAAATGAAAGAGGGCACAGTAAAGTGTTCGTAATGGAGGATGATCGCCTTTCAGGATCATACAATCAGATCCAAATTAGATTTTCCTTTGCTTTCTTAGGCATTCTCTCCTTTTTGTTTTCGTCATTTTGTTTTTGATCCTGTGTAAACAAAGCAGAGTTTGATATCTAAATTTGAAAGATGCAATTTTGTTTTTTGCCTCTTATTTCACCGCTTACCTTGTCTTGAATGGTTCTTACATATTGATTATGCTAATATTGTATCTGTCCCTGGCTTGTGTTGGTATATACAGAGAGGAAAAGAAGAATACAGGAAAATAAGTGCAAATGACGGACTATTCTGCCAGTGAAGCAATCATTTACCAGAGATTTGGACAAGAGAGGAGGAGTGTGATGACATAGAGGGTGCTAAAATATTGCTGCATGTGCACATCACGTTTTTTCTTTGACAGAACATCTTTTCATTGAAAGCAATGCTAGACGAAGAGCGGAAAAATAAACTGAGCCATTTTTTTAATGAACAGAAAGGCAGACAAACACATATTTCAGCAAAAGCTAAGACTGGCAGACGCATTTCCAATTGGACACATATAAAAGACCAAACAAACAAACAAATTAACCCTCGTATAATCACCCCAAATTCATTAACGGCCTTTTGAATAGTTAAAAATCATGGCACACCATTGAAGTGTATAGTCAGTGATTGAACAAAACACAACAGTAACAACTCATAAGCTATACTCATGGGCAGGGCCACGGACTTCGATGTGACTGGCCCAATGGCTTTACAGACCAGCTGTGTGTGGTCGTAGGCTCTGGTCAAAACAATAGGGGGCAGCTGCAGCTCTGTGATGCCATTGGACCCTGCCTCCAGAACAGTGCCGTCTTCTTCCATCCACACCAGGTTCCCGGCGGGAGTTCCGAGGTACTGCGACGTGCACACACACGGCTCTGTGCCGGTCTCAGGGATGAAGATGCCAGCACCACTGCAGTTGTGAGAGGGCTGGGCGGGGAGACTGAACAGACGGCGATGCATAGTGAAAGAGCGAACTCACCTTGGAATGTGGTTGACCATTCAAGTAATAGTGGCTTAAGGGAGATAAGTTAGAGATTTTTCTTTTGTTCGATTTGTGTATAGCTGTGATTTGAATCTGCTGTTGGCCGTAATATGGAGTCCTTGGTTTGCTGGTCTATCATCACGATCTGATTTCATTTAGTGCCAGCAGACAAACAGGTGAACCAGAAGTGTACACGTTTATTTGCAGGAAACAAGATTCGAGAATCAAGTTTTGTTTGATTCGTTAATGGAGGTAAAGGAGACCACTATGCGCTCGTTCTCGGAATACTTTGTGGGAAATCACCGAGAAAAATGTGTGTGACATGCAGAAACATACAGACAGCAAAAAAGATGGTGTTAGGTTTTGCTGAAAATGTACTCTGAGACTGATTTTAGTCTTATAAACACTCCATGGCAAACCAGATGAACTGAGGTACAATACATCAAATTTGCTCCTTTTCACAGCCGCCGTCTTGTAGAAAGAAACTCGTGGAGAGCGTGGCAGCAGAGAGTCCTCAGAAGAGAAGCCCCCTTCAAGCAAGTGTTTCGGCCCTTATCTCCTGACACTCTAGGGGGGTTGGGCCACACCCGGTTCATGACTCCGGATGTCCCTCTGCTGCCCCTTTTTTTCCCATCTTGGGACGAGCCATGGCTGGGATTCGAACCCATGACCCTCTGGACATGCTCATTTTCCACTTAATGACTCGCGCTTTAACCACTGAGCCACAGGGACACCTGATATTTGTAGGGAAATTAAGCCTTATGAAGTTCACTTTTGTTCCTCCTTGACCAGATCCAGCTTGAACACCTCTCTGCCGCTTCTGCCATTGCTTTCAGGGCTCTGGTTTTTTCCTTCCCTGCAACTGAGAGCTGTTTCATGAGGCTGTATGCAGACGTTCCTACAAACCCCCTAGCTCCAATTTCTGCAGTGAGGACTTTGACCTGATAGCCTTCTCTCCTCAGGCTGTTTGCCAGATCAGCATACTTTTCAGTCTTGTAGATTTGAGCTGCCTCCATTCTGTTCTCATATGGCACCGTGAGCTCGATCATGATCAGCTGCTTGGTTGACTTAGAGTGGACTACTATGTCTGGTCTCATGCCACTCTTGCTGATGATCTCTGGGTGACTCTTCCATTCTGGGAGGTCTGCAGTGCACTCCCAGTCATCTGCCCCGTCCAGCAGACTCTGCCTGCATGTTTCGAGTGGCACTGTTGTTCTTGGCCATGATTTGCTGCCTCCTGCCGTGAAGAATGTTGCGGGTGCTTTTGGAGTCCTGATTTTCCCTTTTGTGGTGTTGGTACTAGCCCAGACTACTTGTACAATTTCTTTGAGCACTTGGTTGTGCCTCCATGTGTACCTTCCTTGAGCCAGGGCTACTTTACATGAGCTTAGGACATGCTCCACTGTTTGTTTTTCATGGCAGAGGGGGCATGCAGGATCGTCTGTTTTCCCCACTTCACCAGGTTTGCATTTGAGGGCAGAAGGTCATATGCAGATCTGAGAATGAAGCTGATCCTGAGAGGGGCCATGTGCCAAATGTCATTCCAAGTGAGACTTCTTTGGAGTGCATTCTCCCACGTTGTCCATTGCCCTTGCTGGCTCTGCTGGACTGCTTTTTGGAGTCTTTTTTGGTCTTCTTCTTTTCTCATCTCCTGAATCATCATGTCTCTTTTGGCTTTTCCTTTGGCCTTTGACCACCATTCAGTTTTGGTCACCCCCAGTCCCTGTCTTTTGGTCTGTGTGTGTCCTGTTATTTCTCTGATCTTGAGACTTTCTTTTGCAGAATCCATCGCCTCTTGAACTTTCCATTTTCTGCCTGTCTTCAGCTGGGGCTTAATTGCTTCTACCACCTTGTCTCCTGAGTCCTCCAGCATGCTTTGAAGTCTGATCTTCCCTGCTTTGTATTCCTCCAGGATGGATTTCAGGGGTAGTTTCAGCTTTGCTTGGCGACAGTACAGCGCTATGTCAGTCAGACAGGGTGGGACACCAAGCCATTTCCTTGTGAACTTGTTGATTTTGGCTTCCATTGCCTCCACTATGCTGGTGCAGATGTCGTATATCATCAGAGGCCATAGCAGCTTTGGTATCAGCATGAACTGCAGACACCAGACCTTGTATTTGCCAGGGAGCCCACACTGGTCAATGGTCTCCAAGCCTTCCTCCGCCATCTGCTTGGTTTCTTTTGCTCTTTGTGTGTCTTTCAGCGTATCATCATACCATCTTCCAAGGCTCTTGACTGGTTCTTCTGTGACTGTTGGAATGGCCTGGTTGGCAGCACTGAAGACCACAGATCCGGCCACTTTTCCTTTCCTCAGTGAGAGACTCCGTGATTTCTTTGGCTTGAACTTCATTCTGGATGAGGCAACTATGTCGTCCAGCCTCTCCAGCACATGACGTGTCTCGTCTTCTCTGGATGAAATCACTGTAGTGTCATCCATGAAGGCCTTGAGAGGAGGCATCTTGTATCCATCGCCAAGGTCTGTTTGTCTCGCGTTGTTTGTTGCTGCTTTCAAGATGAGTTCCATTGCCAGCACGAACAGTATTGGGGAAATTGCACAGCCCATTGCAATACCCACTTCCAAGTTGATCCAGTCTGTTGTGTACTCCTTGGTAGAGAACCGCATTGAGAAGCCATTGAAGTACTTCTTGAGCATGTCGCGGATGTTCTTTGGCACATGGTACATCTCAAGAGCCAACTGTATCATCTCATGGGGCACAGATCCATATGCGTTTGCCAGATCAAGCCACACTACGTCCAGGTCTCTCTTTTCTGTTTTTGCTTTTTGGATTGCGTCCCAGATCATTGTGGCGTGTTCTACACAGCCCGCCACGCCTGGGATGCCACCTTTCTGGACTGACACATCCAAGTACTTGTTTTCCATCAGGTACTTGGTCAGCCTTGCTGCCATGACAGAGAAGAAGATTTTCCCTTCGACGTTCAGTAGTGATATTGGCCTGAACTGGCTAATGTCACTTGAGTTTTGCTCTTTGGGGATGTACACACCATCTGCCGTCATCCACTGGCCGCTGATCTTCTGGTTTCTCCAAGCCGATCGCAGCAGCCTGTGGAGCCACTCCAGCACCTTGGGACATTTCTTGTAAAGCTGGTAAGGTATTCCGTTTGGCCCTGGTGATGATTTGGCTCTGGCTTTGTCGACCACCTTCTTGATTTCCGCCAACGTTGGAGGCTTGCCATTGAACTGTTCCTCAGGGTTGGTTGGCCACACCAGACCTTGAATGTCGAGTGGTGCTTTGCTCTGTGGGTCAGAGTATGTTTTCCTCAGATGCTGCTCAAGAACTCCTTTGTCCACACTTAGGGTCCCAGATTTTGGCTGCTCAAACAGTGTTCTGGCAAACTGGAAGGGGTCTCTGAAGAAGCGCTCTTGTGTCTTCTTCTTTTTGCTCTTCCTCTTCCTCGCAGATTCCGCTTTGCTGAGGGCACTGTGTTTTTCTTTCAGGTCTTTCCACAGTTTTTCCAAGCCTTGTTTTTTCAGCTGGCAGTGCGGTCTTCATTTGCATCTTGAGGTTTTTCTTTTGGACCCTGATCTTGTCCATCTTTTCTTGGCGTCTGGATTTCTTTGGAGGTGTTTTCTCTTTGGGTAGTTTTGCTCCATAGGCGTCTCTACATGTGGCATACACAATGTCCCCATATGTGGCTAGTTTGTGTTCCAGGGTGCTTTTCCCTATCAGTGCATCGAGTCTTTGGACGATTTTTGCATCCAGTTTCTCCCAATCTTCAGTTTCGTTTGCTCGTGGCAGGTTGAGTTTCAGGCGCCTGGCATCGAGGGCCTGTGCAAATTCCTCATCCGAACCAACAGCGTGGATGTCCTTGGCACTGTGGTTTAAATCCTGGCCTTGGTCTTCCGACGTCTTATCTGCTGATGCAGTGCGCTGCTGCTCATTCAGATGAGTCTTCACACATCCCATCTTTGTTCTGTGGATCTTCATGCCACGGGTGGTAGCGAAACGCTTTCCACAGACACATGGATATTCCATTTGGTCCATGTTCATAGTCTTGATATTAACTTGAAAATTATATGGCCCAGTTAACATGTAAAACGAATGATTACTTACTTGTTCGGCATATTATATATATATATATATATATATATGTGTGTGTGTGTGTGTGTGTGTGTGTGTGTGTGTGTGTGTGTGTGTGTGTGTGTGTGTGTGTATATATATAATCCTGGACAATTAAGTAGTGGGGGAAAACAAGTGCAGGCTAAAAATTCTTTAATTGCTTTGTGACTCTTTGGATCCAAGTTGTTCCTTTTTGATCGTTAAAATGAATCTGATTGTGTGAAAAATTACCTTTGTATTCCCTCAAAGATGCTGTGGCGTCATTATCCGCTTGCATGGTCAAGGAGCTTTTGATTTTCTTTTATGTATTTATCATACTTCTGATGTGTATAATCCATACAACTTGTATATATTTTTCAATCTTTATGTTTGTCATTGTTTGTTTTTGCGTATCAGACCAGGGGATACGGTACATTAATGTATTGTATGAGAATCATTGTTATATAAGCTGTGAGTTTTGGAAGAGCTGGGTTCCATTCTTATTTCTGATCATTTTGGCCTACTTTGCTTTTAAGTTCTGTATATATGAAACAATTACTCACTGAATCGTTATGGATAGCATAACAATTGCTTCATTAAATTGTCAAGGGCTCGGTTATTTACATAAACGTAGGGATGTATTTCACTATTTAAAACAAAAAAAATATTCAATATACTGTTTACAGGATACCCATTTTACTAATAAACTAGAAAAGTATGTAACTGCAGAATGGGGATATAAATGCTTATTTGCCTCGTTTCGTTCAAATTCCAGAGGTGTAGCTGTATCGTTTTCGAATAATTTTGAATTCAAAATTACAGATGTACAACGAGATGAAAACGGAAACTTCATAATTGTAGCATTTAGCTCATTTGAAAAACAGTTTCTCCTGGTTAATGTGTACGGGCCTAATAAAGATAATCCCATATTTTACAGTTCACTTAAAGAAACTATAAAGAGATACAATACTAATAATATTATTGCTGTGGGTGATTGGAACATCACAATGGATCCACATCTAGACTGTTATAATTATGTACAAGATAATAATCCAAAAGCAAGAGAAGAACTCAAAACATGATGGAAGAAATAGGATTGGCAGATATATGGAGGGAAGACAATCCGGACTGTAGGAGATATACATGGCGAAAACGAATTCCACTGAAACAAAGCCGACTAGACTTCTTTCTATTGTCTGATTATCTTTACATTTATCATGAAAAATCTGACATTGAACCAGGCTATCGTTCTGACCATTCGATGGTTACATTATGCTTGAAATTTGGTAAAAGTGAAAAATTCAAAGGATTCTGGAAATTTAATGTATCTCTATTAAAGGATAAGCAATATGTAGACGAAATTAATAAGTTAATTCTGGATGTTATAAAAGAATACGCAGTTGATCAATCAGCGATACAAGGTCAATCAGTATTGTCTGAGTTAATAAAATCTGGACTCAGATTCAAGATTTCAGATAAAAAATTTTTGTATTTTCTGTTGATGAAAATTCGAGGGAAATCAATAGCTTACGCCACAATGAAAAAGAAAACAGCAACAGAAAAAGAGAACAAGATTTTAAAACGCATTGAAAGTCTTGAAAATCTTGAGAATAAAACAGAAATTGAAATAAGAATAATTGAAGAAAAAAAACAAGAACTAAGAGCAATCAGGGAACAAAAAATGGAAGGTGTATTATTAAGATCAAAAGCGAGATGGATTGCAGATGGTGAAAAAATATCAAAATACTTTTGCAACCTTGAAAAGAGAAACTATATTAGTAAACAAATGACTAAACTAGTGACTAAAGATGATGAAATAATAAACGAACAAAACGATATTTTGAAGGAGGTTAAAACATTTTACGAAAATTTATACAAGAAAAAGATAACTGAAAAGTGTGAAATTAGAAAACATGTTAAAAAAATTCCACAGTTATCTGAAGATGAGAAAAAAATATTGGAAGGAGAAATCACTATAGAGGAAGCAAGCGAAGCTTTAAAAAATATGAAGCATGGTAAAAGCCCAGGTACAGACGGCTTCGGCGCCGAATTCTTTAAATTCTTTTGGAAAACACTGGGCCCACTGGTTGTAAGATCTGTAAATGAATCATACAAAGACGGAGAATTTTCAACAACACAGAAGCAGGGACTAATTATTTGCATACCAAAAGGTGATAAACCCAAAGAATATATAAAAAAACTGGCGTCCTATTTCCCTCGTAAATGTAATATACAAAATAGCTTCCTCATGTATTTCAAAAAGAATAAGAAATGTTTTACCATCTCTCATCAGTGAGGATCAAACAGGTTTTATGGCTAATAGATTTATGGGCGACAACATTAGACTAATTTATGATTTGATTAATCATTTAAATGCGAAAAACCTTCCTGGACTGTTGCTCTGTATAGACTTTGAAAAAGCCTTCGACTCACTCGACTGGGATTTTATGTTGAACGTACTAAGTGCTTTTGGGTTTGGTGAAAGTATATGTCACTGGATAGAAACATTCTATAAGGATATTAAATCAACTGTTATTGTAAATGGTCAGACTGCTCAGTGGTTTAAAGTAGAAAGAGGATGCAGACAGGGAGACCCTATATCTCCTTACTTATTCATTATATGCGCAGAAATTTTAGCCATAATGATAAAGGAAGAAAAGAAGATAAAAGGTATAAAAATAAATGCTGTAGAACACAAAATATCCCAGTTTGCTGATGACACTCAATTAGTAAACAATGGTGACAAAAGTTCTTTTGAACAGTCTATTGATATCCTTACTACGTTTGGAAGAGTTTCAGGACTCCTCATGAACAGCGAAAAAACGCAAGCAATATGGCTAGGATGTCATAAAAACTCCAAGAAAAAATATTGTCCTCATCTAAAAATCATATGGAACCCTTCAATTCAAAATACTCGGTGTTTGGTTTACTCAAGACTTGAAAGAATGTGAAAACATGAATTATGACGATAAATTTTTGGAAGTTAAAATATTATTCAAAATTTGGTCTCAGAGAAGTATAACACCAGTCAGAAGAGTTGCTGTTCTCAAGTCACTCATTCTGTCTAAGCTCATACACCTCTGGATTTTGTTACCCAACCCACCTGACCTCTTAATTCAAAAACTTCAAAAGATGTGTTTTAACTTTGTGTGGAATGGTAAACAAGATAGAATAAGCAGGAAAACAACAATTAAAACTATAAAACAAGGTGGCTTAAATATACCTGACATCAAAAAATATATTAATGCTTTGAAACTTTTATGGATAAAAAAACTTAAAATCACAAATCACAAATGGAAGAGCATTGTTACGAAAATATATCCATTCAGCGAAAAAATTGAAAATTATGGACCAGCATTTAGTACAGGATACATGAGCTCTAATTTGTTTTGGAGACACACCTTTATAGCCTTTAGGGAATTTTGTCTTTGCATGACACCACAAACATTAAGTGAACTTCTAGCTGAACCTGTTTTTTATAACGACAAGATAAAAACAGGAAATGAGATAATTAAACCAAAGAAATTAATTGAGAAAGGAAAGTATGCAATAAAACATTTTCTGAAGGAAAATGGACAATTCATGAACTTTGAAGAATTCATGACCAATGATGATTATACTATAAATTTTGTCTCATACTGTGGATGGATTTCCTCAATGAAAGAATTCATAAAGAAAACTGGAATAAAACCTGATAATAATAATACAAACACAATTCAGAACATGCCGAGGGCTTTCAATATTATTTGAAAGAAACAAAAGGAGCTAAACGATACTATGAAATTTTTACTCAAGATGAGCGTAAGCCAAACTGTTGCTCTCAATGGCTACAAAAACTTAATTCTGAAGTTCCTTGGAATAATGTATTTACCCACGTCCACAAAATTAAAGATGTATAATTGAAATGGCTTCAAATTAGAATTATTCACAGAATTATTGGCATAAATATTGTTTTAAATGCCATGGGCCTGACAAACACGACAAACTGCACATTCAGCAGTGAAGAGAGAGTTCAGTCCAACACTTTTTATGGATGTGCAATTACGTTCAAACTTTTTGAAAGGAGGTTCGAACATTTATTTAACGAAAAATGGCCGAAACGGCTACCATTAAATAGCACGCGATATGTTATCTTGGAGTCGACAACATATGCAAACAGAAACAATTTTGACTTTATTATTATGGTTGCTAAATCTATTTACAAGTGTGAAGATGAAAGACGTAGCCAAATGCTTCAGTTTTCAGAGCCAGCTGAGCAGCAGATCAAAATCGAAACTCTATAATGCGAAAGTCAATAATGATCAGAACAGGTTTGATGATGAATGGTACATTACATCCTGATGATTTTATACACAAATACTTAGAAAAAGAGAAAAAAAATCGACAACAACAACAAAATCTCAATCTAATATGCATCTCCGTAATCCCAGTATCCATTTCTCAAGGTTTTTTTTTTTTTTTTTTTTTGTAATTCTCATATTTGAATTGACGTGTCTTTGAATGTACATTTGAAGCAACATACTTTTTATGCATTGATATATTATCCGTATGCTCTTGCTGTAATGTGGAAAATGTATATGTCAAAAGTGTATGATATATATCGGGAGAATTAAAGGGAAAAAAAATTCTTTAGTTATTACAGTAATGACTTGGCAAAGATTTAACTTTTAGAGAAAAAAAAATTGAAGGTGAAGTATGTGGGGAGAATAATTGTATTATAAATATGAGAAACCCTTCACTAGCTGCCTGAGAAAACCATCGTAATCCCTCTCGAAGGCAAAAGTATTTGTATTGCCTGCTCCTAGGATTTTCGGCCACTGGATCGGACTCATCAGGGAGACACGGCTGATTGTGTCTGTGCTCTTAGTGTCAAATAGAGACACACCACAGTCCATAATTCTGTGGTGTTCTCACCACCAAGGGTTCAAAAAAGAATCCAACAGCACCCCCAAAGCAGCCAGCGAAAGGTAGTAAATGGAACAAAACAAAAGTGTGGAGAGGAAAAAAGTTGCTGAAAAACTAAAAGCATTATGCAAACAGTATAAAATGTAGGGGACAATCTTTGAGCCTATGCTTGAGGATCCATTCAAGGATGCAAGGGAGATCAAAAGATATGGAACAGTCCGAGTGGTCAGCTCTGCTGTTCAATATATATATATATATATAAACGATATATTATTATATATATATATATATTATATATATATATCTATATATATATATATATATATTGTGTGTGTGTGTGTGTGTGTGTGTGTGTGTGTGTGTGTGTGTGTGTGTGTTCAAACTTTTATCCCCAATAACTTTTAAAGTATACGGCAATGATTCTTAAAAAGCATATGACAATCACTGAACAGCTGTTAAGTTTGAAGTACTTGCTTCTTGATACTTTGGAAACGTACACGAGGGCTTCTTCCCCCTTTTCCTGTGTTTGTTTTTTCTCTTATTTTTCTTATATTAATGAACTTCAAAAAATCAGATAATGCCCTTCATTTAAACTACCCATGAGATAGGTAGGGCCCCGTTGAGCACTATAACTTGTAATATTCAGGTAAAGATTAAGCGTTATTCACTAAACGTTATTTCTCACATAGTGATACTCCTTTCGGATCTGAAACCTGATTTTTTGTTTTGTCTTGTTTTGTTTTTTCTTAACTCACATGTATAAACAAAATGAATGCAGGAATTCACCCTGTTTCGGCGCTCTCGCTGTGTGTGTGTGTGTGTGTGTGTGTGTGTGTGTGTGTGTGTGTGTGTGTGTGTGTGTGTGTGTGTGTGTGTGTTGTGAAGCTGGACCATTGGCTCTCAATCAGCAGTGACTAATTCTAGCACAGCTGAAGTCAGCAGTCACATATTGCTCAGAAAAAAGAGGTATTGGTCAGATTCAAGGCCCCCATCGACGCTCATTTTGTGACTCACAAAATCACTTTCAGTAAATACCCTTTCAGATGTCACTTGAACCTTGAAATAAATAAATACAATGAACATCATCCCACAGCATTGTTTACTTTTTTAAACACAGAGAAACACGTAGAACACTGTGAAAAGGTAATACTAAACCCTAGAGCTAAGAACAATACAGAGGACAAAAGGACACTGAATTCGATAGAAAGAGACACACTAAGTCATAAGAGAAAAAAAACACTAGGCCCTTTGTAAAGAGGACACTAAACTCTGTGCAAGAAAGGCATTCTACCTGTGAAAGGACAACAGACCATGGAAAAGAAGATGACAGAAACATCAATAAAATACAACAGTCCATATGAAAGAACATAACACAAAGGGTCATTAAAAAGCAAGATTGGACATAACATCCATATGAAAAGAAGAGCATAAACTTAAAGAAGGGGACACTACACACCAAGAATGAACAGTACACTGAATCTATGAAAGGACAAAACCCGAGCCCATGTGAAAAAAGAGGACGCTAGCCCATATGAAAGGAGATAACACTAGCCCCTGTGAAAGAAGAGGACGCTAACCCCTATGAAAGGAGTGAACACTAGCTCCTGTGAAAGAAGACTCCAACCCCTATGAAAGGAATGAACACTAGCCCAAAGAAGAGGAGAGAACACACTACCTCCTGTGACAGCAGAGGACGCTAACCCCTGTAAAAGGAGAGAACAAGAGAACACTAGCCTCGGTGAAAGAAGAGGAAGCAAAAACCTTTAACAGGAGAGAACACTAGTCCATGTGAAAAAAGAGGACGCTAACCCCTATGACAGGACACAACACTAGCCCCTGTGAAAGAAAAGGACTCTAACCCCTAGGAAAGGAGAGAACACAAGCCCCTATGAAAGAAAAGAACACTAGCTCTGTGAAAGAAGAGGACACTAACCTTTATGAAATTCTACCCCCTGTTAAAAACGTTCTTCGAAAGAAAAACTATACTACATGGAACCCTGGCGATGAAGGAAACACCCAACCAAGCGAGAGAAGGCGATGATTCCTAGGGGGGGGGGGGGGGGGGGGGGTTGTTGGTGTGGTGGTGGAGTTGTGATTGTTGTGTTAGTGGTATGGTGGTGGAGGGTGTGGTGGTAATGGTAGTGGGATGGTGGTAGTGTTGGTGGTGTGGTGGTGGTATTGATAGTGCTGTGGTGATTGTGCTGCGGGTGGTGTTGTGGTGGTCGTGTTTATGGTGTTGTGGTGATTGTGTTAGTGGTGGTGGTGGTGGTGGTGTGGTGGTGGTATGGTGGTGGTGTGGTGTGGTAGTCGAGTTTATGGTGTTGTGGTGATTGTGTTAGTGGTGGTGTGGTGGTATGGTGGTGTGGTGGTGTGGTGTGGTGATGTGGTGGTGGTGTGGTGTGGTGGTGGTGGGGTTGTGGTGTGGTTGTGGTGGTGGGGTTGTGGTGTGGTTGTAGTGGTATGGTGGTGGGTGTGGTATTGGTGTGATGGTGGTAGTGGTGGTGGTGTGGTGTGGTGGTGGTGTGGTGTCGTGGTAGAGTGGTGGTGGCCTGGGCCGGTTTGGCCTGGGATAGGGTAGGGTCAGGAAAGGTCAGTGAGGGTTGGAGACGGTCAATCTGGCCTGGGCCACCTAGCCTGGGCCAGATTGGACAAGGCTGGCCCGGGCCTAAGCTGGCCTAGGCCTGGGCCCTGACCATTGGGTAGGGTATGGTAGGGTAGGGTAAGGTAGGGTCGGGAAGGGTCAGCCTTGCCTTGGCCACCTAGCCTGAGCCAGTTTCACCTGGGCTGGCCTGGGAATCTAGGAAGAGAACAAGAGCAGTAAAACACTTCTTGTTCAAATAATAGATACAGAACCAAGCTCAGCGTGTCATAACTGGCGCCATGAGATCACCCCAATTCTGAAGATGGAGGAGACCACTGGGCTACAGTCACTGGAGGACAGAAGGGACACAAAGATCCTCATCCAGGCAGCAAAATTCAAACGCCTTGAAAACCATCCATTGAACGACAGAATGAGCAGACCCACCAAGAGTCGGCTGAAAAGAGGCAGCTTCATCCACCAGTCAAGACGCCTTGAAAGACAAATCCCAGTCTTAATGGAACACGAAGCAAAGCCTATAGCGGCAAATGTCACCCACCCATCTTGGAAGAGGCAGGTGTTCCCAACAGTCGTCACCAGCATTCCCGGAGTGGAGAAGAGAGGAACACAGTCAGACACCCAAAGGAAAGCCCTGGCCATGGAGTACATCTGCAACCAGTACCCCAGGAAGACTGGACCCATGTCTTTACAGATGGCTCCGCCACAGAGGCAACGAGGGATGGTGGAGCTGGAATCTTCCTCCGATACAAAGACGGAAATGAAGAAACTGCAATCCCAACAGGAAAATACTCCACCAACTTCCGAGCTGAGTGAGAAGCTCTCTGTGAGGCAGCCACAACATTCTCGCAGAACTCCATAAGAACAACAGGGCAGGTGGTGGTGTTCTCAGACGCTCTCTCCGTGCTCCAAGCCCTCAAGAACTCCCGCTGTAAAGAACAGAATCATCTTACTTCAGCCCTTGTTGCCCTGAGTGCCAGAGTGGAGAAAGTGGTGATACAATGGGTACCAGCACACTGTGGTATCAGAGGCAACGAAAAAGCGAATATTCTGGCAAAAGACGGTGCACAGAAGGAGCAGGCCAACAACCTGGTGTCATACGATGAAATCAAGACAATCATCAAGGCACAGCAAGGAATAAAGTGGCGCCTCCAGCACCCCAAACACAACCCAGAAGACAAATACCATTTGCAGGGACGACGGGAACAGGTCAAGATCTTCCGCCTGAGGACTGGACACAATCGCCTGCTCCACCACATGCACACACATTTGGCATTGGACAGAGTGGAGAGTGCCCTTGTGGTGAGGGACCAACGACAACCGACCACATCCTTCAAGACTGTATGACGCATGCAGCATCCAGACGGAAGTACTGGCCAACACCGACAGCAGTGGAAGCCAAGTTGTACGGCACCCTGGAGGAGGTGCGGTGGACGGCAGCCTTCATCGAGGACACCAGGCGGCTCGTCTAATGGAAAGCGAACGAGGAAGAAGAAGAAGAAGTTCAAATAACCACCTTTCCCAGACACATGAACAATCTGACCCCCAGCTGGCCGACGACCGATCCACGGATACCTCCAATTCTCTTGCCTCACAATCACGTCATGAAAAGATAAACATCCCCTGCACACTGGTCCCTGGATGCACAGCAACTCCTTCAACTGCATCCATCTATGGAACACAACAGAAGGCAGCCAGCAACTCTGATTACCGGGAACCATCACCCTGACTGATGAATCACCAGAATAGGGAATCATGCGCAGAATGAATGGCAATGGTTACACCAGAGACAAATATGTACATATACATCTATATGTACGTATTTCTCTAGCCAGGTTTCTTTAGTACCCCCTGCCCCTTCCTCTACTCCCCACTTATTCAACTAATCCAACACAACATCCAGTCACTAACAGAACTAAAGGCATGCAGTGGCGTTGTTGAAAGATCCGTGTGGAAGAGAGACCCGATTTGTAACACGAATCGCGAATCGGCCACGAATCAGGGGCGAAATTTAGACATCCTCGAGAGGAAACACGAGCAACGTTAAGGCCTATACTGAAGCCAGTTCCACGGGAAGTCCAGTGTGAACTCCATGCTGATATGACCGCCATGACAGGTTCTCTACAAAACAAGAGGTACTCAGACAGTACCAGGGGATCCCAAGAGACACTGCAGGAAATGCATGCCTTTCCTGAAGCATCTCGTCTGGTACCACTGTTCTGTACCTTTGGTCCGCAGACAACTGTCACAGAAACCAGAGCAGCCATGTGTCACACAGGAAGGCCAGTGGCACTCAGCTCTATGAACTACAGCTCTGACACCTCCAGGGTCCCCACACCCTGATAGCTCCCACGCGCTGGAGCCTGTCATGTCAAGCTGATGCCACCGCAAAATGGATCTCATGGTAAGGCCATTCTGATCCATTCAGACCGTTTTATCTAAATACTCCGCCAGAGATATTTCTCTGTATATGTCTCCGACTACGCGGCGCCAAAGTTTCTTATCCACACACAAGTTCAACATCGCAGAATCCTGCACATCTTCAGTCTTGCCAGGAGCTAAATGATGCGCTGGAACGGCCCTCCCTCTAACCCCTACCTCCCCCCACCCCCAAAGCTACTAAAGCCTAGCAAAAGCCACCATTCTGCACCAGACTCCCTGTCCTAACAACCCACCATCCAAGGTGACAAGCCACCTCGGAGTCCAAGTTTCTGAATGCCTTCTGCTGTATCCCACAGAGAGATGTAGTCAAAGAAGGCACCGTACACTGTGGTTCCTGCTTACAGAAGATCTCCACCGATCCATGACAGATTGTGAGGCAACAGAATGTGCAGATCTGCGCAAAACGTGGCAATGACACAATGAAAACCACACTCTTCACGCATCAAATGAAAGTGACCACTGCCAGAGAGCCTGTTTCCGACTTCCCACAGACCTCGGTACAAGCACCAAGGCGTAGTGCTGGACAATAAAACACCCTAGGTCTGAACGTTGGACACGCATATTTCACTTCAGACCGCAACACACACGGCCAAACAGGCCTTAGTGTAAAATACTAGAGTCCCCACTCTTGTGAACCTCGGTTTAATCTTATTCAAAGGACTTAAGAGAGATGCAGTCAGAACCAATGCCAACTCCGAGTGAAAAATCCCCCTGTACCGAAACGGCCCGGCGGAGATTTCAACCACCCCAGGATCACCACGATTATGAGTCCGGCACTCTACCGCTGAGCTATTCCGACCCCCTGGTATGGTGTGTGGTGTAATGTGATATTTTGGTGGTGTGGGGTGGAGTGGCGTGTTTTATGAGGATGTGTGTGTTGGGGTTGGGAATTTGTGGTGTGGGGTTGTGTTCTGTGGAGTGGTGTGGCGTGTGTGTGGTCATTGTGTTGTGCATTGTGTTGTGGTGTGGTGTGTGTTATTGTGTGGTGATGTTGTGTGTTGTAGTGTGGTGTGTGTCGTGTTTGGTGGTGTAGTGGAAGTGAGGTAGTGATGCGTTGTGGTGTGTATAGGTGTGGTGAGGGTGTGGTGGGGGTCCTGTGTTGTGGTCGGGTGTGTAATGAGGGTGGGTTGTGTTGTGGTGGGGAAAAGAAGAGGGCACTGAATCCTTAAAATGAAGAAAGACTAAACACTGTGGAATAAAGAAGGCACTAAGTACTGCGGACATTGTGGGCCAAAGCCTGGGAAAGAAGGCATGGACCCTGGGAAAGGACAGAACACTAAAGCCTGGTAAAAGAAAAACGCACTAAACCCAGGAAAAAAGACACGTGATCTTAGGACAGATAAACCCTGGGAAAGAAGGTGGCACTAAATACTAGGAAAGAAGAAGACATAATACTGAGAAAGAAGACCCAAAATCCTGGAAAAGAAGATGCACGGAAAGAATCACTGAAGACTAGAAAGTTAGGAAAGGTACAACCCAATTACAAAAAAAGACCAGCATCAGCTGTGGAAAATATGGGACACTAGTTCCTGAAGAAAAGGACATAAACATCTGTGAATCAAGAAAACACTAAACCCTGAATAAGAAGATTAGCATCTGAGATCGAAGAAGATTCTAGTACCGCAGAAAGGAGATTTCAAACTTGTGAGTATAGAAAAATAACCCCTGTAAAAGACAGAAACTTTTGTGAGGAAAGGCGATACTAAACTATGGGAAAGAAGACAATGAATCCTGGGATAGAAGACGACACAACTCTACACAAGGAAACACTAAACTCTATGACAGTACAGATAACTACGAGAGAAAGGGACAGCTACACTGGAAGAAGTGTAAAGACGAGAGAGAAGAACGAGCGACAAATCAAGAACAATACTCCCCCATTTGTGGTTGGCCGCATCTACCGAGTTCGTTAACATGGCCTGGTCTCCGTTGTTCGTTGATGAAGCAGCTCCTCCCCCCGTCGATGTGGCAGTGTCTTGTCCCTGTCAATATATAACCAGTATCTTCAGTTAAGATCTTATTCCATCTGCAAACAAATCTGATTCATTCAATTCATCAATACTAACTTAGTTTAAGAAACATTTTTAGTTTGTGCTTTTTCGATTTGACTATATTTTGTTTTACGCTATGTATTATGCGGAACCGAGTAAAAGCTTGCTGTTGTCTTCAATGCGTGTGTGGTGTGTGTGTGTGTGTGTGTGTGTTGTGTGTGGTGTGGGTGTGTGGTGTGTGTGTGTGTGTGGTGTGTGTGTGCGTGTCTGTGTGTGCGTGTGTGCGCTCGCAACCGCGTGCGTATGCACGTGCGTGAGGGCATGTATGTGTGACTGCAGGCATGTGCTTGGATGCATATTTGTCTATACTTGTGCATGTTAAAGTCAATGGGCGTTCAAGTATATATATGTACATGTACGCGCACGCACGTCTATATTCACTCATTCGAAACGGAGGTTTGGAAAAAAAAGTGTACGTTCATACGTATGTGTCTGGTTATACACTTATACACTTACATACGAATACACACACGAACATTACCGCAGATACATCCATGCATGCAGCTCATATCTAAATACACATTTTCATTTAACGAACACTCTCACATACTGAATCAATGCCCTGATCATTGTAATTTACACCAGCAATGTCTCGGAAAAAAAACAAAAAACAAATGAGCTGCTTCAAATTTCTTTCTCATCATATAATTGCATATTTGGAGTAAAGATGCGCTGTTGTTATTCTTCACAGCTCCGCCGAAAGACCTCACAGAACTAATGAAGACTGACACCACAGTTAAATGACACACCCTCCAGTCACCCTTCTAGGAAAGCAAGCTCTACATCAAATTACTAAAAGAAGCCTCAAACAAACAAGATACAGGGAGAAAACAGGTGTGCAGTTCAAGCTTCTTTTAGGTGATGAAAACAGACCACCTTATCATACTACTGATTCTACAATTAACAGAGATGCCAGACTGGATCGAACCAGGTCTTCATACACATATTCCAGATGTTCACAAAGTTTGTTGTTTTTGTTTTTTTTTTTTTGTTTTTTGTCAGTGCTCTCGCTTATTTCTCAATGTTCAGTCATGAAATGTACAGAGTTTTCAACCAATTTGTGAAATGCCTGTGCATGTTAAAGCCAGTACGTGGACATGTACGTTGGTTTTGAGGGCTTGGTAGTGAGAAGTATGGAATCAGTGTTCCATATATCTTTGGTCCACCAGTAATTAAAACAAAACAACAAGCAAAAGAAAGCACAAGCAATTACAACAAAAAAGAGAATACAAAGAATACATCCATTTTTTAAATCCGTCTAGGGGGAGATCGCTACTATATCCATCCACTGACAGTTCCCATGACCTGACCAACTCTTAAAACTTTGGCACAACGCCAGAGGCGAAGATGTGAAGGGAAACCAAACGTTATGAGAAAAGAGCCATCAGAGTTTAACATCGAAATGTGAACAATATTTTAAATATCTGTAAAATTGTTATAAAAAATATTTTGTATTTCTGCGGAAATTTGAGTATCTTGCTTTAAAACATGAACAGATAAAACGATATGTTGGTCGAAGAAATTTCGTCTACCCCACAAACGAAAGAATATCTAGAGAGAGCTGGGATCTGTGGTAAATTCCAAACATTATTTCTAAAAACTCATTTAGACAACAAATCTGACTGCTTTACTGCAGGGATGTACACCCTTGAGAACAAAAAAGGACAAAGATCAATGCCATGATGGTTATAAATACCCGTTACACACCCTTTTAATGATCTTTATTGTCCAAATAGTATGACTGATGTTCCAAGTACCTACTTAATTGGGGAACAAAATGAAAATGTAACAGTTCTGCTACTATTACGACATTCGAATTAACTACTTTAACAAGTAGTGGCGCACCTTCTCTCTGGTCTGCGATCCTGGTGCTAGTCTGGCAGACTGGCACCGCTTCCTGTTTGGTCCTGCCACAAAAAAACCGTGTTGAAATACTTACGAAGAAAATTCTAACTAAACATCAAGAAAGAAGACATTAACACCTATGAATAACTATATTCCAGAAAAGGATGCTTTAAACCCTAAGAAAGGAGAAGTCGACGTATTACGACGTAATTCTGTAAGATAGAAAATATGTTAAACTCTGTGAAAGAATAGTTCCAATCGTATAATCACAAAGGCACTGAATCGTGCGAAAGAGGATACAAAAGCCATGACAGTATGGTGAACCCTATAAGAGAAACACGTAGAACTCTGTGTAAAGGTAATACTAAACCTAGAGCTAAGAACAATAGAGAAGACAAAAGGACACTGAATTCGATAGAAAGAGACACACTAAACCATCACAAAAAAGACACTAGGCCCTTTGTAAAGAGGACACTAAACTCTGTGCAAGAAAGGCATTCTACCTGTGAAAGGACAACAGACCATGGAAAAGAAGATGACAGAAACATCAATAAAAGACAACAGTCCATATGAAAGAACATAACACAAAGGGTCATTAAAAAGCAAGATTGGACATAACATTCATATGAAAAGAAGAGCATAAACTTAAAGAGGGGGACACTACACACCAAGAATGAACAGTACACTGAATCTATGAAAGGACAAAACCCGAGCCCATGTGAAAAAAGAGGACGCTAGCCCATATGAAAGGAGATAACACTAGCCCCTGTGAAAGAAGAGGACGCTAACCCCTATGAAAGGAGTGAACACTAGCTCCTGTGAAAGAAGTCTCCAACCCCTATGAAAGGAATGAACACTAGCCCAAAGAAGAGGAGAGAACACTACCTCCTGTGACAACAGAGGATGCTAACCCCTGTAAAAGGAGAGAACAAGAGAACACTAGCCTCGGTGAAAGAAGAGGAAGCAAAAACCTTTAACAGGAGAGAACGCTAGCCCTTGTGAAAAAAGAGGACGCTAACCCCTATGACAGGACACAACACTAGCCCCTGTGAAAGAAGAGGACTCTAACCCCTAGGAAAGGAGAGAACACAAGCCCCTATGAAAGAAAAGAACACTAGCTCTGTGAAAGAAGAGGACCCTAACCTTTATGAAATTCTACCCCCTGCGAAAAACGTTCTTCGAAAGAAAAACTATACTACATGGAACCCTGGCGATGAAGGAAACACCCAACCAAGCGAGAGAAGGCGATGATTCCTAGGGGGGGGGGGGGGGAGGGGCGTTGTTGGTGTGGTGGTGGAGTTGTGATTGTTGTGTTAGTGGTATGGTGGTGGAGGGTGTGGTGGTAATGGTAGTGGGATGGTGGTAGTGTTGGTGGTGTGGTGGTGGTGTTGATAGTGCTGTGGTGATTGTGCTGCGGGTGGTGTTGTGGTGGTGTGGTGGTCGTGTTTATGGTGTTGTGGTGATTGTGTTAGTGGTGGTGGTGGTGGTGTGGTGGTGGTATGGTGGTGGTGTGGTGTGGTAGTCGAGCTTATGGTGTTGTGGTGATTGTGTTAGTGGTGGTGTGGTGGTATGGTGGTGGTGTGGTGTGGTGGTGTGGTGTGGTGGTGGTGGTGGTGTGGTGTGGTGTGGTGGTGGGGTTGTGGTGTGGTGGTGGTGGTGGTGGGGTTGTGGTGTGGTTGTGGTGGTATGGTGGTGGGTGTGGTATTGGTGTGGTGGTGGTAGTGGTGGTGGTGTGGTGTGGTGGTGGTGTGGTGTGGTGGTGGTGTGGTGTCGTGGTAGAGTGGTGGTGGCCTGGGCCGGTTTGGCCTGGGATAGGGTAGGGTCAGGAAAGGTCAGTGAGGGTTGGAGACGGTCAGTCTGGCCTGGGCCACCTAGCCTGGGCCAGATTGGCCAAGGCTGGCCCGGGCCTAAGCTGGCCTAGGCCTGGGCCCTGACCATTGGGCAGGGTATGGTAGGGTAGGGTAAGGTAGGGTCGGGAAGGGTCAGCCTTGCCTTGGCCACCTAGCCTGAGCCAGTTTTACCTGGGCTGGCCTGGGAATCTAGGAAGAGAACAAGAGCAGTAAAACACTTCTTGTTCAAATAATAGATACAGAACCAAGCTCAGCGTGTCATAAGTGGCGCCATGAGATCCACCCCAATTCTGAAGATGGAGGAGACCACTGGGCTACAGTCACTGGAGGACAGAAGGGACACAAAGATCCTCATCCAGGCAGCAAAATTCAAACGCCTTGAAAACCATCCAATGAACGACAGAATGAGCAGACCAACCAAGAGTCGGCTGAAAAGAGGCAGCTTCATCCACCAGTCAAGACGCCTTGAAAGACAAATCCCAGTCTTGATGGAACACGAAGCAAAGCCTATAGCGGCAAATGTCACCCACCCATCTTGGAAGAGGCAGGTGTTCCCAACAGTCGTCACCAGCATTCCCGGAGTGGAGAAGAGAGGAACACAGTCAGACACCCAAAGGAAAGCCCTGGCCATGGAGTACATCTGCAACCAGTACCCCCAGGAAGACTGGACCCATGTCTTTACAGATGGCTCCGCCACAGAGGCAACGAGGGATGGTGGAGCTGGAATCTTCCTCCGATACAAAGACGGAAATGAAGAAACTGCAATCCCAACAGGAAAATACTCCACCAACTTCCGAGCTGAGCGAGAAGCTCTCTGTGAGGCAGCCACAACATTCTCGCAGAACTCCATAAGAACAACAGGGCAGGTGGTGGTGTTCTCAGACGCTCTCTCCGTGCTCCAAGCCCTCAAAAACTCCCGCTGTAAAGAACAGAATCATCTTACTTCAGCCCTTGTTGCCCTGAGTGCCAGAGTGGAGAAAGTGGTGTCTGGTTATACACTTACATACGGATGCACACACGAACATTACCGCAGATACATCCATGCATGCAGCTCATATCTAAATACACATTTTCATTTAACGAACGCTCTCACATACGGAATCAATGCCCTGATCATTGTAATTTACACCAGCAATGACTCGGGGAAAAAAAAAATGCGCTGCTTCAAATTTCCTTTCTCATCATATAATTGCAGATTTGGAGGTAAAGATGCGCTGTTGTTATTCTTCACATCTCCGCCGAAAGACCTCACAGAACTAATGAAGACTGACACCACTATTAAACGACCACCCCTCCAGCCACCCTTCTAGGAAAACAAGCTCTACATTCAATTACAAAAAGACGTCTCAAAACCAGATCACACATATTAGCAGGGAGAAAACAGGTGTGCAGTTCAAGCTCCTTTTAGGTGATGAAAACAGACCTCCTTATCATACTACCAATTCTAAAATTAACAGAGATGCCAGACTGGATCGTACCAGGTCTTCATACACATAATCCAGATGTTCACAAAGTTTGTTTTTTGTTGTTGTCAGTGCTCTCGCTTATTTCTCAATGTTCAGTCATGACACGTACAGACTTTTCTACCAATTTGTGAATTTCTGTGCATGTTAAAGCCAATGTATGGTGGTTTTGAGGGGCTTGGTAGTGAGAAGTATGGAATCAGTGTTCCATATATCTTTGGTCCACCAGTAATTAAAACAAAACAACAAGCAAAAGAAAGCACAAGCAAGTAAACAAAAAAGTTACAACAAAGAATACGTCCATGTTTTAAATCCCTCTAGGGGTAGATCGCTACTATGTCCATACACTGACAGTTCCCATGACCTGACAAACTCTTAAAACTTTGGCACACGCCAGTAGCGAAGATGTGAAGGGGAAACCAAACGTTATGAGAAAAGGGCCATCAGAGTTTAACATCGAAATGTGAACAATATCTTAAATATCTGTAAAATTCTTATTAAAAAAATATTTTGTATTAATCTGCGGAAATCTGAATATCTTGCTTTAAAACATGGACAGTTAAAACGATATTTTGGTCGAAGAAATTTCGTCTACCCCATAAACGAAAGAATAACTAGAGAGAGCTGCGATCTGTGGTAAATTCCAAACATTATTTCTAAAAACCCATTATTCCATCTGCAAGCAAGTCTGACTCATTCAATTCGTCAAAACTAACTTAGTTTAAGAAACATTGTTAGTTTGTGCTTTTTCCATATGACTATATATTGTTTTACGCTATGTATTATGGGGAACCGAGCGAAAGCTTGCTGTTTTCTGCAATGTGTGTGAGTGTGTGTGAGTGTGCGAGTGTGTGTGCGTGTGTGTGCGTGCGCGTGCGCACGCGCGCGCACGCATGTTCGCCTGCCTGTCAATGCATGCAGTAATGAGCTTTTACTATGGTGACGAGATGTGCATTTAGAGGAGACGTCATAACAATATATGTGTTCTCTTTAGCTTTCACCCCCAGGTTAAAACAAACAAACAAAAATCGAACAAATGGTGTGTGCGTGTGTTGCGGGTCAGGGTGGGGGTGGGGGGGAGGGGGGGGGTCTGAGGGTTTCCGCTTAATTTAAACTTCCAGTCTTGACACGTGTGGACAAGAAATCAGCCCTGGTTGTCAGCTTACTGCACGGATGCCGGTTCCCAGAGAAATCAGCCCTGGTTGTCAGCTTACTGCACGGATGCCGGTTCCCAGAGAAATCAGCCCTGGTTGTCAGCTTACTGCACGGATGCCGGTTCCCAGAGAAATCAGCCCTGGTTGTCAGCTTACTGCACGGATGCCGGTTCCCAGAGAAATCAGCCCTGTTTGTCAGCTTACTGCACGGATGCCGGTTCCCAGAGAAATCAGCCCTGGTTGTCAGCTTACTGCACGGATGCCGGTTCCCAGAGAAATCAGCCCTGGTTGTCAGCTTACCGCACGGATGCCGGTTCCCAGAGAAATCAGCCCTGGTTGTCAGCTTACCGCACGGATGCCGGTTCCCAGAGAAATCAGCCCTGGTTGTCAGCTTACCGCACGGATGCCGGTTCCCAGAGAAATCAGCCCTGGTTGTCAGCTTACTGCACGGATGCCGGTTCCCAGAGAAATCAGCCCTGGTTGTCAGCTTACTGCACGGATGCCGGTTCCCAGAGAAATCAGCCCTGGTTGTCAGCTTACTGCACGGATGCCGGTTCCCAGAGAAATCAGCCCTGGTTGTCAGCTTACTGCACGGATGCCGGTTCCCAGAGAAATCAGCCCTGGTTGTCAGCTTACTGCACGGATGCCGGTTCCCAGAGAAATCAGCCTGGTTGTCAGCTTACTGCACGGATGCCGGTTCCCAGAGAAATCAGCCCTGGTTGTCAGCTTACTGCACGGATGCCGGTTCCCAGAGAAATCAGCCCTGGTTGTCAGCTTACCGCACGGATGCCGGTTCCCAGAGAAATCAGCCCTGGTTGTCAGCTTACCGCACGGATGCCGGTTCCCAGAGAAATCAGCCCTGGTTGTCAGCTTACCGCACGGATGCCGGTTCCCAGAGAAATCAGCCCTGGTTGTCAGCTTACCGCACGGATGCCGGTTCCCAGAGAAATCAGCCCTGGTTGTCAGCTTACCGCACGGATGCCGGTTCCCAGAGAAATCAGCCCTGGTTGTCAGCTTACCGCACGGATGCCGGTTCCCAGAGAAAAGTAAAAGAGCAGAAAATCAAAGAGGCTCACAGTATTAAGAACAACTAGTTTTTCAACCGCCGTTTCTTCTAAGGTACGTCACACGATACACCCAGGTCAGAATGCCAGACGTTCAAGCCGACACACTGCCGACACCGCCGATTTCTTAACTGGTGCTCAAAATTAATAATCAGCTAGAACCACCTTCTTGATTTCTGCCGCCTGTTTCTTTCAGTCTACTATACTGGGCGCAATGGTAAAGTAGCGGTGGAATGGGTTGACCTAAAATACACTTTTTATCATGCAACTCGTAGGAATTTGGGTCCGGCCGGTGCAGTTCTCTTCTGCCATTTGATCGTCGAGCCAGAAATAATCACCTGCGTATCAGCAGACCTGATCTTTAGCTCATGATGCTAAATGCAGACAAAGCCTTTCACCATGCCAGTGCATGCCAAGAAATGCTTTTAAAGCACAAAATAGTTTGAAATTGTTACTTATCATCGAATGTCAGATGAAGACTCTACTCAGGGTCACACACAGCTACAGAGGAAAACTGAAACTATGCAGGACCCTTAAAGGCAATGAAAACTGTCCCTCGTGTCTTAAGATTGTGTCTTTCCTACCCAATGGTCTACGCTAAATGCTGTCCGTAAGGTAGAAAAACGCACATGAAAGAGGCACAATACAATAAAAATTTTCGGAGATCCTGTTCTGCCGTATCTCAGACATATTTCATTGTTCAAGCGAACTGAAATATATTTTTTTCTAATCCATGCGTATAGAAGTCGAAAGACATATCCCATTCCTTGGTAAGGAAACCCAGCATAGATAATGGGACGCTCGAATTTTAAGAAATGATACAAAACGAGACCAGACAGTTTGGGTCAATTTCTGAATTTTCTCTCTCTCTCTCTCTCTCTCTCTCTCTCTCTCTCTCTCTCTCTCTCTCTCTCTCGTGTGCGTGCGTGCGTGCATGTGTGAGTGCGCACGCGCGCGCGTGTGTGCAGATATCATATTAAAAAAATCATGACCAATGGCGCGTATGGCCGTGTGTGGATCTCATATCCCTTCACTTCCAGCCATCTGCGAGGATCGCACTAAAACTTCAACAGTGGTGTGTTTAAGTTGTGCATCACAGGATTGGGAGCAGTACTTTTGATAAAGTAAAAAAGAAGAAAGAAAACATAACCATGAGCCTTTTGGCGTCATTTGTTTGATAAACTCACTCACAGACACTGGCGCCCACATACACAGCAGAGCGGACGAACGACAGGGGAGGGGAAGGGAGGGGGCAGAGGGGGGTTCTGAATTTCCCTCCGCTGGATGATCAAAATTGCATCTTCGCCATGTTGCCCCACTCCCTTTCCCCCATTCCCTACCTTGGGAGGGACCCCCAGACCCCCTTTGAAAAGCCACTTCTGATGTGGGAATTATCCAAGGGGTGGCGTTTCTTTCGTAAACGGAGACGCCACCACCACCACCACCACCCTCACTTTAACAACAAAAAAAGACAGAAGAGGCCCCCCTGTACCCCTCCCCCCACCACCACATCTCCCTCTCGATTTAAAAGTAGTTTGGAAAAGAACACTCAACCATACCCGAGCCCTTCTCCACCCATCCCTCAGCTCTTACCAAATTTCCGCCGTATTTGCTCTACTTGTAGTTTCGATTCATGCTGATGCCTGGGCACGTTTTCTCCCTTCTCCCACTGAGGGAGGTGGACCCCCCAGACCTCACGCTCACCTCTCTGGAACCCCCCTTCTCTTTTAATTGATCCGGCTCTACACACAACACACACACACACACACACACACACACACACACGCACACACACACACACACGCACACACACACACACACACACACACACACACACTCACACACACACACACACACACACACATCGCTCCGTTCTAACCTGCATCTTTGTCTAGGAGGTTCTCTAGTGTTGTCGGCTCTGGTCCTGGTGGAGGTCTCTACGGGCGGCAGTGCTCCCTCCTTCCATCCTTCCAGCGGTCCTCTCTCCCCTGGGATGTCCTCTCCTTTCTGGTGCCTGTCGCTCTTCGTAGCCGTCGTCCTGGTTCCCCGTCTGGAATAAAAAATCCCTCCATAATTTCATTTTCTCGCTCATATCCCATCGTTTAAGCAATCGTAAAAACTGTACAATTTTTGTTTCAGTTTGTACAAGTTGAAGTGACATATTAATTTTATGAATGAGACCTACCTTACGCAACAAAATGTTTAGAATGGAATCTAATCCGAAACGAGAAACAGACATTTTGTTTTTGTTTTTGCATTGAATTGCTTGGCAATACCCGACCCCGGAAAAAAGGACAAACTGTTGACGAAAAAAAATCTTTCTGAATTATTTGTTTATCTTTCTGTCGAGAGCATGTCTTCTCTTACGGGAGTAAATGTGCATACACCCAGTTCTTCACGGCTATAGGCTCATTTGGATATGGACCACCCCGGCCTCACCTGCACCTCCGTCTAGGGGGTTCTCTGTGTTGCCGGCTCTGGTCCTGGTGGAGGTCTCTGCGAGCGGCAGTGCTCCCTCCTCCCAGCGGTTCTCTCTCCCCTGGGATGTCCTCTCCTTTCTGGTGCCTGTTGCTCTTCGTAGCCGTCGTCCTGGTTCCCCGTCTGGAATAAAAATCCCTCCATGATTTCTTTTTCTCGCTCATATCCCATCGTTTAAGCAATCGTGGAAGCGTACAATTTTTGTTGCCACCGGTGTACCGAACATGAGAAGCTGGGTGGTTTTTCGTTCTTTTTCTTGTCCTAAATGTTATCTGTTTTTGCCTGAAGAAGACCCAAGAGGTCGAAACGCATTTTGTCTTGTCCTGTACTTTGTTGGTCTATCTCCTTGGCGGTAACTAACCCCCTATCTTTCTAAATTTTGCTTCATTTTCCGCCCTCAGTCACTCCGTTTTGAAACCTATTTACTGATCTTTCTGTCTAGAGCTTGTCTTCTTTTACGGGGAGTAAATGTGGATGTAGCCAATTCTTCAAGGCTTTAGGCTTATTTGTGCCAGCTGTCTCCTAGTTTCTTTTTCAGAATGATCCGGTGTCTGGGGCAGAACGGGATATGGACATGTGAGCATGTCGAATGTCTCTCCCCCTGTACAAAGTACCTTAAGGAGATCGCCCTCACACTGACGTCACAAAGTCTGATCAGCCTCTGCAGAGGGGTGCCGTAGTCAAATGGTTAGAGCATGTGCCCGCGGAGGCGACGGCTGTGAGTTCGAACCACACATGGAGTCGGATTTGTTTCGGCTCGAAAACTCTCTGCACGCAGCAGTAAACGGATACCCGGTTCACTTTAGAGAAGGTTAGAGACGGTGAAAGAGAAAAGATAGGCTCCGCCTTCCAACATGCCATGCCATAGACACGGTGAATCTCTGACTGTTCACTGCCCCTATGGTCGAAAGTCTATGAGAACCTTAGACCTTTTATTGGCGCAGTGCGGTGGTTAGTGTCGGGAGTCTATTCACCGTTTTTTCTCCCTTTAGGTTAGAGTTATTGTTTACATGCCCCCCTCCCCCCCTCCACAAAAAGTGACACGGTCATATGACTGTGCTCACAATACGGACGGAGGGAAGGAAAGAACCCTTTTATGTTTGAAATAGGAAACCGTTAAGAGAGTATGGGAGAGGAGGGTTTCCTTTCCTATCCCTCTTCCATACAAGTTGTGTGTGTGTGGTGTGGGGGGGGGGGGGGGGCCCATGCGCGTTGAAGAAATCAAGGTCCGCACTGATGCAGTAAAACTTTGAGGATGCTTTGAAATGCCAAGGGGACATGCGCCATTACCTTTTCATTTCACTAAAATACGCTTTACTATTTGACGGAAAATTTTAACGTAAAAAGGGTGTTAAAGGGAATTTTACAGGTGTCCAGGCGGGTGAGAGAGGGCGACCGAGACAGAGAGAGAGAGCGGGGTTGGTGGGGGGGGGGGGAGAGACAGACAGACAGCAGACAGAGATAGATGAACGAATGAACGGATAGACGGGACGGTCAGACAGACACAGAGACAGAGGGAATGAAAATGAAAATATAAGAAAAAATGTACAAAACGAATTGGACGCAGAAATTCGCAGACACCAAGTAGTGAAGTGCGCGCGCGCCAAAGAGAGAGAGAGAGAGAGAGAGAGAGAGAGAGAGAGAGAGAGAGAGGATGGCTGCGAAACGAAAGGCCAAAAGGAACTGAAGGAGATCAGTGTGGAGGGTGTGCATGTAAATCCTGCCGACATGAGCTTACCGATAACTGATTTACAATGAGGAGATATGAGGTGTGGAAGGGCAGAGACAAAGAGGCAGACAGACAGACAGAGAGAGGGGGGGGGGGGGAGAGAGAGAGAGAGAGAGAGAGAGAGGTGGGAGAGAGAGAGAGAGACAGAGAGAGAGAGAGATGGGAGAGAGAGAGAGAGAGAGAGAGAGAGAGAGAGACGGAAGAGACAGAGGAAGGGAGGGGGAGAGAAGGATGGAGAGGGAGGGAGAAGATGGAGGGGGGGGGGAGAGAGAGGGGAGTGAGAGAAAGGAGGGAGAGGGAGAGAGAGAGATAGGGGGGAGAAGAGAGAGGGAGAGTGAGAGAAAAGGGGAGAGACAGAGAGAGAGCAGGAGAGAGTGGGAGGGAGAGGGAGAGAGTGAAACCAGACGGAGAGCCTAGGAGAGGATAAGACATGTCAGCGGTAGCAGCAAGGAGCACGCAGCAGGAGAGACAGACAGACAGACAGACAACAACACACACACACACACAACACACACACACACACACACACACACACACACAAGAGAGGGGGGGGAGTTTTCCTGGCAATTTAGACCATAACACTGCAAGAATTAAATTAATTTCATCTCGGTAAAAGAAAAAGAATAAAGGCTGCTAGTTGCAA
>CM065743.1:41435131-41457631 GCA_033310375.1 Conus canariensis
TCATCGTCTTCTTATTCTTGTTTATTTGTTTGCTTGTTTTTCTGTCATCTTTCTATTTTGTTTTCTTCCCTTTTTGCTCCCCTCTGTTTCTTCCATTGATTTCTTCCCGTTCACCTGTTGGGTTTTTTTTTTTTTTTTTTTTTTTTTTAAACAATTCTTTTAGGTTTTTGTTATTGTTGTTGTTGTTGTCTTTGTTTCATGTAACTGATCAATTATTCCTCTAATACTTTCTTATTCCTTCTTTCCCCTTTTGTTGTTGTTGTTGTTGTTGTTGCTGCTGCTGCTGTTGTTGTTGTTGTTGTTGTTGTTGTTGTTGTGTGTGTTTTATATTTCTTGTTTCACTATCCACCCCATCCCCGTTCCTCTCATCCGCCCTGATCTCGTTCGTTTTCTCTCATTTTCTGATGACTTTTTCAAAATGTTGTCTCTGTCCTGATGTGCATGATGAGCACATGTGCAGAAGGGTATATAACTGTCTCTAATTGTAGTTCTCTTTGCGAACACAATAACTGCCTTGATGACAGCTGTCATATGCTATTCTAATGTTTTTCTAACAATAATATCATAATTATTATCGATAGCAGTGATTACTGTTTCTATTGGAAACATTATTATTTTCTTACTCATGCTCATAAACGAACGGAAATACGACTTCTGCACCTGGTGATACACCATGTAACAATTCTACTCATTCTGGTGCCCGGTCACCTCTATGACGTCATATACACTCAGAAAATGAGATAATCACTCACGTGAAACCAATACTGTTAACATTGCCTCCACTAATGAAGTGATGTTTATGTCATCTGCGGCTGTTTGCTAGCTTGTCTGGTGGTAAGATTACGCGAGAACCTATCAAACGAAACAAAACTTAGTGAGAAGATAGAATTTGTCCCAAGGATGAACGCATTGTATTTTAGTGCGAATCTGCGTCAAAGGTCAGATCCGTTATCCATTGAGCGTGATTATACAAAGCAAAACAAAACAAAACAAAACAAAAACCTCCACAGATTTTAACGAAGCCTGCTAGATAGATAAAATGTGACCCAAGGATCACATCGTAAAATGTTAACGTGGATCTGTAGAGCAGATCCCGGTCGAAAGGCGGATCAAAGGGCGGATCCAGAATCTGTTGGACTTGGCGTGGGTCTGCGCTCTCCCGCGTACGCGCGCGCGCACACACACACACACACACACGCGCGTGCGCGCGCGCGCGCGCGCACACACACACACACATCTCTGAGAGAGAGAGAGAGAGAGAGAGAGAGAGAGAGAGAGAGAGAGAGAGAGTGGTTTGACATAAAGTCCAATATTCCATGCCCTGTCAGAGCTGCCGTTATCTCCGATCTCTTCAATTCTCTAGTCCTGTCGTCCCCGTCACTGGCAGCACAGCAAACCACAGAGTCTGGAACCAAGGAACATCTTGCAGCCTACCTCTGGACAAACCGGACAGGATAAATGAAGCCCCTCCGCGCTGGTAGTTTTGCTGGACATTCTGATCCTTGCCCGCTAAATGACTTACACGCGTGTCCTGTAAAGTCTCCGAAGATGAGAGCTTGTGGAAAAATTCCCCTGTACCGAAACGGCCGGCGGAATGCAACCCTAGGATCAACAAGTTTACGAGTCCGGTGCTCTACCACTGAGCTATTCCGGGGTTACGGAGAATATTGACTCCGTAGAAAATTGACTCCCCGGTTCTTTTTTCTCCGGAGAAAAATGAACCGTTCAGTTTTCTACATGTTTTGGGTCAATATTCTACGGAGAATATTGACTCATCAATATTCTACGGAGAATATTGACTCCTTCTGTAGAATATTGACTCCCATGGTTACGGAGAATATTGACTCCCGTAGAAAAATGACTCCTGTGTCAATTTTAGTTCCTACTATGTTTGATTTGTAAGTATATATACGTATCTTGATAATTATTTATCCATCCCAATATTCTTGTTATAAAACACACTGGTTAATTAATTTGTAGATTGTTTCAGTCGATTAATTTCAAAATGATCTATTATTATTAACATTAGTAGTAGTAGTATGTCATTATAATTGTCTGTTAGTGTGAATGCACATGTTGACGTGAGCGTGCGTGCTGGGTTAGCACACGGCGCTTTGGGATAAATTCATTTGGAACTGCGCCTGTCAACATCATCATCATCATCACATCATCATCATCATCATCACTTTTGTTGTTGGTGTTGGATTTGTGTTTGTTTGTTCTATTGCTGACGCTGCTGCTTTTTCTACAACTATCACTGTTTTATGCAGATTGTCATTATATTAAGTAGAAACGAATAGATAATGACCACTATTGCGGTCTCTGGTGAAAGTCCTATCATTGCGGCAAGTTGCAAGGAACACAGCTTCGTTTGTCGGCTAAACGACATCCGTTTTCAACCTGTGAAGTTACGATAAAAGCGCATAAAGACTGGAACATGTCGCAGGACTTCTAACACGCCGACACGGCCAAGGCATTAGCTGAGTCAGTCTATGCTAAAGCCAAAAAGTTCAGCAACCGAGCTCTGAAAACAAGGAATCAAAGAATTTTTATGTAGTAATCAATAAGATTTCTCAGACTATGTTTTACACAAAATGATAGTTCATTAAATGTTACAAGGGTGTGCTTTTGAGGAAAAGTTATCAGACTTGGCAGTAAACTTTCATTATTGGAACCCTTGCATGTGTTTTGAAAAATATGCCTATCTGAAATAAACTAGCAAAAGTATCTGGCTCTGGTAGCATGCAGGATGGGTACAGCCATGTTGGTTGATCTCCACATCAACAGGTCTCCCGTATAATTATTTTGACAGTTTCGCAGCGTGCAGGATGATGTAGGTCCATAGATCTCCACTATAAAATATGCTTGAAAGGATCCTGGGTCGATTATTGACTATGGTCTGAACTTCTGTCCAATTTTTGAGAACCATATTAGCATCCCTACTCACACACAGAGACATACAAGCATACGTACCTTAAATACATAAGAACAAGCAAGCCAAAACATGAAATAAATAAAGTTTAAAAAGTAAACATCAATCAAACCAGACAAACCCTGCAGAAACTGTGCATTTACAAACTCAGTAATAAAGTCAGTTTATACATAGATCTATCGACATGGAGACCTATATTGCTGTGCAGATCTACTAATGCGCGGATCTACCAAACAATCCAGTCAGTGTGCTACGCAAATGCAACGAGGGGTTCATTATAATCTGGCTTGAGTATAAACTGAACAGTTCGAATGATGAATTAAAGAAAACAATTGCGTTTGAAGGCAGAGAAGCTGTCTCTATAAGGGTTGACGATAATTTAATATACCCAAGCAAACAAGTTAAGTTTCTCGGTGTAATCTTCCACTATAAACTTCTTTGGAGTAAACATATTAATTACCTTGTAAAAAAAAGGCTAAGCAAAAAATTGGTTTATTACGTGTTCTTTCCGCTATACCTCTGATTAAGTGGGGATCTAATATCGTCTATGTCGCCTCAGAGCTAGTTCGTTCAATTCTGTCGTATGGCCAAGAAGTTTTGTTTACAGTTGGAAAGACAGATTTACACAAGCTAACCAGTATTGACTCGTTAGCCTTTAAAATTGCATTAGCACTTCCCCGATGGGCTTCAACTGATTTGACGTACAAGGAGGCTGGTGTGTTACCCTTAAATGAACACAGGCTAAGTTGCGCCTGCAATTTTACAGTGAGAGCTAGAACCATCCCAAATTCAGTAATGACTGAACTGGATGGTAGTACGTATATTTCAAGAGAGATCCGTAACAAATCGGTATACATGTCCCTAGGTGATTATGTTTCCCCATTGTTTCAGAACTGTGACCTGTCTCTTGATGGTATTGCCGAGGTTTCATGTTGTTCATACCCTTCGTGGTTGTCTGGGCAGGCTGAAATCATCGACACTTACGGAGATCTTAATAAAAAAAAAATAATAATAATCCTCTGTTACTATCATCCTATGCCAAAGACTTGATAGATAGGAAATACGATTCCTATCTACACATTTTCACGGATGGTTCTGTTTTAGATTCTTCCGATGTTCGGGCTTCCTTTGCAATACCAGCACTTAGCATTAGAAAGAAATTCCATATTACAAAAGGATGTTCTATATTTAATGCAGAGTTATTTGCCATTTTGAAGGCACTAGATTTTATACTTGACATGCCTGTTATACATAGACAAATACTTATACTATCGGACTCAAAATCGACGCTTACGGCTCTATATTGTCAATCAAAATCTAGTCGTTCAGACTTGGTATGTGAGATCTTATTTCTCATTCATCAGTTAATAACCCGGGGTATCGATGTAACTTTGTTATGGGTTCCAGGGCACTCCAGTTTACGTGGCAATGACTTAGCTGACTTTTACGCAAAGGAAGCTGCAAGAAATAAATCTGATGTTTTGAATTGTGATATCCTTCTTTCTTCATCTGAAGCTATCCACATTCTGACAAGTTCAATCTGGAACATAAGACAGAAACAATACCTTGAAGATTCAGCGCAGAAGCACAGATGGGATATGACTAAACCAACAAGCAAATGTTGTAATCCTCCAGTGTCAATCCCAAATCATAACCTTGTACATAGGCTGCGGGTTAATGGTTGGTTAGGCAGGTATTTAAAACCGGCATCTGTTTGTGCATGTGGTCAGACTCTCGATATCCCTCACTTTTTATTTGACTGTACTAGTACAAGAACTCACTTTCAGCCTCTTCATGATAAGATGAAGTCCTTCAAGCTTTCGCTGACTATGTCTAGTGTTTTCAATCCCAGTTATGAGAACGGTTGGAGTCTAGCAATGTTGGCTATTTATCTTATTAAATCTCATCCACTTGGAAGATATTTTTAACTCTTCCACCGCCCCTCCCCTTCCTCACTGCCTCCCTCCCCCCTAACAGTTTTTTTTTTTTAACCAATTCGCGAATTTTTAAAATGTTGAAATCTTATTCTAGGCATATACCATATCGGTATGGTTCGGCGTCTAATTTGCACGTAGAGCAAGGCTTTTTCATCCCCCCCCCCCACCCACTCTCTTCCTCCCTCTTCTCCCCTTCCCCAATCCATATACACCCATAAGCTGTTCGACTCTTACGAGTAATATGTCAGCCAGTTCCATACTTTGATGATCTTTGACTCCCATGTATTGGATATACATGTTGTCACACAGAAACTGATCTCCGTCTGATATCACTATGTGGATAGACGTTAAATTGAAGACAACAACAACAGAATTGATGTTTCTGGATACCGGTATATATGGGCTCTTAGTGTGTGTGTGTGTGTGTGTGTGTGTGTGTGTGTGTGTGTGTGTGTGTGTGTGTGTGTGTGTGTGTGTGTGTGTGTGTGTGTGTGTGCGTGCGTGCATGCATGCGTGCGTGCGTGTCCGTGTGTGTGTGTGTGTGTGTGTGTGTGTGTGTGTGTGTGTGTGTGTGTGTGTGTGCTTATGCTTGTGTGTGTAGAAATTATTTCGTCCATAGGCTTATTGCTTTGATGTTTGGACGAACGATCGAACGAAGTTTAATGCTATTAGGCTGTAAAGCTCATTAAGCAAATCGGCGCGATGTACAACAAAACGCGACTCGATTTCGGTTTCATTAACATGGAAACCACAGCAATGTCCTTTTCTTTCACTTTACATGACGAAATCGAGAACGAGAAAATGTCACTGGTATTCACTGTCAGTTCTGTAGACGACGGTCACCCCAGGTAAAACTGGATCAGTCCGTGGACAGCGTGCAGCCGCCATAGAGCACATGCTTGGGTCTCTGCATGCTTCGTGTTGCCGATGTGTCTTCCTTTCCGAAGGCAGGCCAATTTAACACATTCCTCCGATGACATGTGTCTTTCTTCCTGCTTGTCCAACCAGAATAAGCAATCGTCTTCCGAACACGGATCGCAGGAATTTTCTAGAACAACGTCGTCTGATTCACACAGCAGCACACCCACATCATCCGTTTGATGGAACACGACCTTCCGAAAGGTTTGGGTCCCCTTCCGAAATGCTTGATTTTTGTGCGGATCTCGGAATCATCTCTGCACCTGTCGTTCTGTCAGAGTAGCATCATAATCCTTAACCATTCCCGTGTCAAAACCAGCGATAATTTTGTCTATAGCTTGCTCCAGACTTGTGTCGATGTCCGACGGGTGGATTTCTGGGCCCCTGCTGTTACACTACGACAGATCGGAATGCAAACACCCAAGCGTATCCTGAATATGCGACGTGTCATCATCATCTCGAGTCGGCTTGATGTGTTCCTCCTGTGCTGTGTACTGTGTTCATCCAATTCGGTGTCAGTCACAGCCAGTTCATTCGTGACACAAGTGGTACCGAGACCAGCACCAACCTGTTCATGTCATCTGTTCTGCTGCTTCGATCGCTCTTGATCCCGTCGCACCTGGCTGGGGGACTTCTTCCTGTAGTAATGAACTTGCGTTCGCCGGTTCAGCACAGAATCCGCCATTGTTGCTGACACTGTGTGTACGAGTGCTCGAGTATGAGTGTGTGTGTGTGTGTGTGTGTGCGTGCGCGCGCGCGCGTGTGTGTGTGTGCGGGTGTGTGTGCGCGCGTGTGTGTGGGCGTGTGTATGTCTGTGTGCGTGAGTGTGTAAGTTTGAGTGTATGTGAGGGTATGGGTGTGTTCGTATTGAGATTCGTGTATTTATGTATCAGGTATCAGGTATCAGGTATGGGCCCTAAGCCTCGCTGCTTATTATGGGCTCCCTCACTTGCTTCCAGTCGTTGGCAAATGTGGTCTATTTTGTGCACCAATGTGTGCTTGAAAAAAAATTGTCTATTTTGCCTTTGAAAACATCCAAGCTGGTGCTCAGGACTATATCATCACTAAGCCTATTCCAGTCTTGAAAGACTCTTCTAGAGAAATGATACTTTCTACAATTTTTTATTCCATTTAATTTTTTTAACTTAAAGGTGTGTCCACGTGTTCTGTTACCTTTATTAAAGGTCACTAATTCGTTTATGTCAATGTTGTCCTTTCCCTTGATAAGTCTGTACATCTGAATCAGGTCTCCTCTTCTTCGTCGGTAGCTTAGTGAAAACAAATTCAAATGTCTCAGTCTGTCTTCATATGTTAAGTCCTTTATGTATGACACTAGTCTTGTCGCTCTTCTCTGTACTGCCTCTAGGGTTATTATATGTTTCTTTAACCATGGTGCCCAGATTATTTGTGCATATTCCAGTATTGGTCTGACCAATGTTGCATATAATGTTCTAAACATATCCTCATCCATGTATGAAAAAGATCTTCTTATTAGTCCAATCATCATGTTTGCTTTTTGGGCAATGTGTTGTATATGGGTATCAAACTTTAAGTCCGAATTGAATGTCACACCGATGTCCTTTTCAGAATCAGTCTCTGTCACATCAACCAAGTCTCCTTTATTATCTCTCATATTATATATCACTTTTGGGTTTTTACTTCCCATATGTAATACCTTACATTTTTGTGCATTAAAACTCATTTGCCACTTTTTTGACCATTCCACAGCTTTTCCAAGATCCTCCTGTAGTTCAATACCTGGTTTACCAAATATCTTTGTGTCATCGGCAAAAATTTTACAGTAACTTTTAATACTGTCCGGCAGATCATTTATAAAAATGATAAACAGCAACGGACCTAAGATACTACCTTGAGGTATGCCGCTCCTCACCTTTGCCCAGTCCGAGTATGCCCCCTCAACCCTTACCCTTTGTTGTCTGTCTGCTAAGAAATCCTTAATAAAATCAAGAAGTGGGCCACTGATTCCAGCTGCTTTTATTTTCATCATTAGCCTTTTATGTGGAACTTTATCAAAAGCCTTTTGAAAGTCAAGGTATAAAATATCTGTACTCTCTCCCATGTCCTCTCTACTGGATAAGATTTCTGTTACTTGTAGTAGTTGTGTTACGCACGATCTACCTTTTCTAAAGCCATGCTGGCAATCATTGAAGTAATTCTTCTCTTCCAAGAAAGAGTATACATGTTCCTTAACAAAGCTTTCTGCCACTTTGCAAAGTACACATGTTAGACTGACGGGTCTATAGTTTCCCGGCTGGCTACGCTCCCCTTTTTTTTAAAGATACAAGTAATGTTTGCCTTCCTCCAGTCTTCTGGTACCTTTCCAGTACTAAAACATTTATTAATTAATATGCACAATGGGTGAGCTAATTCATTTGATAGCTCTTTAAGGACTCTTGGGTGTATATCATCGGGGCCTTTGGATTTATTCTGATTTAACTTTCCCAATTTTTGTTTCACAGCTTCTGGTGTAACTAGAATCTCATTTAAATATTCCCCTACAATCACTTCTTCTACGTTAGGGACATTTGTGCAGTCCTCCTGTGTAAATACTCCACAAAAGAAATCATTTAGGATCTGGGCTTTCTCTAGGTCCGTTTCTGCATAACCATCCTTGGATCTCAGTTTGCCAATTCCATCCCTAACTCCTGTTTTTGAACGGACGTATTTCCAAAAAGCCTTTGGATTTTCTTTGCTTTCCTGTGCTATACGTTTCTCAAAATTACGTTTCGTCTTTCTGATTTCACTATTTGTTTTATTTCGAATTTCTATATATCTTCTCTTATCATACTCCTTTTGTGTTTTTAAGTATTTCTTATACGCTCTATTTTTGTTCTTAATTTTTATAAGCAGTTCTGTTGTCATCCATCCTGGTTTTCTGATATCATGAATTGTTGTTCTTTTTGGTACGAACTTTTCCACCCCTTCTAATATTTTTTCTTTTATTAGGCACCATGTTTCCTCGACCCCCTGGCTTTGAGTTTGCGACCAATCTATCTTTGCAAAGTGTTTTCGCATAGCATCATAATCCCCTTTGTTGTATATCACAGAATGAAGCACATTTTCCTCCCGTTTTCTTCCATTTATTGTAAAAGATAACACCTCATGGTCACTCTCTCCTAATGGTGGCAGGTGCGTAACATCTGATGTTAAGAATTTATCATTTACCAAGACCAGATCTGGTTGGGTGGGTCTTTGCCCATTCCTATAGCGAGTGGGCCCCTCTACCTTCTGCATCAAATAACAGTTTTTCAGAGTGTCCACAAATGCAGTACTCATAGGATTACCACCTTCCCATGTTGTCCAATTTATATCAGAGAAATTGAAATCTCCAACGATACATTTTAGTTCCGCAGGGTGATTTGAGATTGCCTCTAGCAGAGAGTTTAAACATTTTGCATTTTCTAAGTCTCTCTTTGGTCTACGATATATACAACCAAACAGCAATTCTTCCTTCCCCTCCATGCTAAGACTTACTAAAACAGCCTCTTCAAACTTTACCAGATGCAACTGAGATGCTTGTAGGTTTCCTCTCACATAGACCAGAACACCCCTGCTGGGATTATCATTACTGAACTTATCATATCCCTCTATTGAGTATTCTACTGTATTTACTTTCTCTGTTGTATATTTTGGTAATGTTTCTGTTATAGCGATTGTATCTGGTTTTAGCGTTGTTATAACTGTCTGTAGTTCTGTAACCTTGTTTCTTAAGTTATCTGAATTTGTATACATGCAAACTATTTGTTTTCCTGTGCTGTCAGTGCAATCAGATTTAAAATAATCCACTTTATTTCCACAGGGTTTAAAACGAAGTTTTAAAATTTTTCTCTTTATTTTCACAAAATTTTAAAATATTATCACACACCTTATGACTATTACTATTAGAAGAAGAATCAAAAGCTTCTAAAATAGTGGTATCACACACATTATTAAGACTAGAGTCTTATTAAGACTAGAGTATGTACGTGTGTTTGTGCGTGTGTGTGTGCGCGCGCGCGCACGCGCGCGCGTATGTGTGTGTGTATGTGCGTGTGTGTATGTGTGTGCGCGCGCGCGCGCGTGTGTGTGTGTGTTGTGTGTGTGTGTGTGTGTGTGTGTGTGTGTGTGTGTGTGTGTGTGTGTGCGCGCGCGCGCGTATTTTTGTGTGTTAATTATGCTTCTTTGCTTTCAATGAAAAACGTTGATATTCTGTTCATAATGTTTTCTTGAATGCCAGTACAACCTTGAGTTAATCTGACAATAAATTGGTTTCAGTCAGTCAGTCAGAATTATTGGCAGAATAAATTTCCGACAATGGTCTCTCGGGGTTCAGTTTGAGATTGGTCTCTGAACGACATGGATGCTGCCAAGATAGATGAACTGAAGTACATCGGAGAAAAGATCACACCAGACAGAATTAAAAAGAGTTCTGACACAACAAAAAGAAATTTTCGAAGAGACAGCAAGAAGTTCTTTCTTTCTGAGAGCAATGATCTGTTTTACAAGAATCGACAAGGCGACAGTCTGCGAGTTCTTTCCACAGAAGACAGGGACGAAGCGCTACTCAGTGCTCACGCCCATCAACACGGCGGCCACCTGGCTGTGAACAAGGCATTGCCCTTTAATTCCTAATGACATGTGAAATGATATTTTCTTCAGGGGTCAATTTTGAAATTGCTCACAACGTTTCTAAGAATTTAACTTTATTTCCATTGCATGCGTTTCTTTAAAAAATCAAAATATATTGTTCTGTAGTGCCATTAAAAAACAACAACAACAAATTATTTGAAGATTAATATTTCCTTTGTAAGTTTTCTGATATGAAAATGGGCTGACAGTTATACAGATAATTATATTTCCTTTTTCTTTTCCCTTGCCTTATGTGAAAATGAAAATCATCCTTGATCATGATGTAATGTGTTTCGATTCATATTACATGAGATTGCTGCATGCATGTTGATTGTGACTTAAATTTGAAAAAAAAATTGCAAACTGTTTTGAAAGAAAATAATTTGATCATAATATGTTTTTCAATTGATATTATGTGTGATTGCTACATGTATGTTGACTGACTTTAATTTGAAAAAAAAGCTAAATGTTTTGAAAGAAAAGAACCATATTTGCAAACATGGAGAGAAAAAAAAAACCTAACCAAAACCTGAAGATGATTGTAACTCACTTTTGTCATGGAGAACTGATGTCAAACCTGCTTTGTTGTTTTTGCCAGGTGGGGACAGTGAATCCCAGCATTATTTTTATCTGAAGGTGACTGCATTACCCGAGTCCATCTCTGAAGTTGAGTTGAAGGACTTTTTTTCCAGAGTCGTCATATGAGTGGGGGAGGACCCATCGCGGATATCAGCTTCAGCGCTGCCACCAAGTCTGCTAACATCTTCTTCGTTGACTTTGATGGTATGGTATTCTTTGTCGTCCTGTTAGTGGCTAACAGTGTCTTAAGCGATGTTGAGTTGATGGGACTCTTTTGCCATCTTGTTTGTGGCTGACGCTGCCTTCGTTGATGTTGATAGCATGGGATTCTTTGTTGTTCTCTTTGTAGCTGACAAGATCTACACTGACGTTAACAGTTTAGGAATCTTAAGCCCTCTTTGTAGCTCGCAATATCCACATCAGTGCTGATGGTATGGAGTTCTTTGTCATCCTGTTTGTAGCTAATGGATTGTCTTCATTGATGGCAAAGGCATAGGAGTCTTTGTCATATGCTTTGTAGCTGACATCGTCTGCGGCGATGTTGGTGGTATGGAATTCTTTGTCATCCTTTAGTTGGCATGGGATTTTTTGTTGTTCTCTTCAAAGCTAAACTTGTCTTAAGTGATACTGTTGGCATGGGACTCTTTGTTGTCTTTGTTGTGGCTAATATTGTCTTCAGTGATGTTGATGGTAGAGGACTCTTTGTCCCCCTTATTTGTATCTAACATGGTCTTCAGGTTGTAGATAGTATGAGATTTTTTGTTGTTGTTGTCATTTTTGTTGCTAACAATGACTTCGTCATCAACATGGATGGTATAGAATTATTTGAAGTCCTCATTGCAGCTAACATTCACCTCATGGAAAAAGATGCTAAGAGATCCTTTGTTATCCTCTTCATAGCTAACTTTGACTCAGTGACATTGAAAATGTGGGATTCTTTGTCGTCTCTTTGTAGCGAAAGTTGTCTTCAGATCTGATCAACCACGGTGGAGGTCTGTGTTGTTCCGAGTGACTTTGAAGTGTTGATTCAGTTGGTTGGCTGCTCTTGCTGTAGTCATCTTCATGACCAATACCCCTGCACCGCTCATTCTAGCTGTCCCCATACACAGCCACTGCCACACCCAGCTAGTCCTGTCACAATCACAGCAGAGTCAGTCCACAGTGACTAATAGCTGTCAGGGTGGTCATGAGACAACCCACCAGAGGAGACACTGCATTGCCTCTGAATCATTTTGGTGATGTTCCTTGGGAAGAAGAACACAGACACCTGCCTGATGATCAGCTGCCCCAACTACAGCGACACCAACAGACCACAATCTTTAGACTACGAACTGGTCACTGCTGTCTGCGAGCCCATTTCCATCGTACTGGGCTATCGCACACACCTGACTGCCCTTGTGAGACAGGACCACAACCCCTGAGCACATTCTTCAGACCTGCCCCTTTCACCAGGATGCACGGATACAGCGCTGGCCACACGCAGCCACGCTTGCGGCAAGGCTTTGGGGCACAATGGAGGATCTGAAGACAACAGCAGCCTTCATCCAACAAACTGGTCTGGGAATATTGAGTCATGATTCTGGAACACAGAAGAAGAAGAAGAAGAAGGTGATGTTCATTGTTCTGATCCAGCCAGAGCAGGACACACCAACTAAGCCCTTGCTGGTGTCAGGAATTGTTTTGTTGATGAGCCAGCATGAGTGTGCCGCCCCTTGGTGCAGGAATGCCACGGCATCCATCCAAGAACTGGCAGACATGGAAAGTGTTCACACCAAGTCACCGTAGGGGGAGAGGTAGGAAAGACATGTAAACAGGTGGCCTAACAGCAAGGCATGAAGCGTGTCGATTTACCGTAGTTTTTTCTGGCTCACTGTGTGTGAAATATCTCAAAGACAGTTGGATTTATCTTCAGGAAATATTTACAGTGTAATTTGTGTAGGGTTTGCATTCTGCTCAGAGATCGTTATTATTATTATTTGATTATGAATACTTATATATCACCTATCCTTGGCTAGAGACCAAGTTCTAAGCGCTTTACAATCCACACTCGTTTACACAACGGGCTGCCTAACCGGGTAGTGCTGACTGAAGAGCTGCCAACTGGCACTTCATTCAGTCGTTTCCCGTGTCATCCAGTCAATATTGTTCACTCAGTTTACTTCCTTCCTTTATTCTTTCCATTTCTCACGCACGGTGCATGCTGTGTGTAACGTGTCATCCATACCAATGGCCACACAGGCCTTCTCTTCCGAAAGTTGGTGATGGGATGTTGCTTTTATTCATATAACAAGGGTGTTTTGGTTTTTTTTCCCTTGAACTTTGACAGCTTGGTTGTGAAGAAATGAACGCAAGTTAAAAAACAATGATATTCCTTCAGCCATATAATCCATGTGTGCCACCTTCATCTATCCCTACCCCCCTCCCCACCCTTCTTCCCCTTTACCCCTCCCCCCCCCCCCCCCCCCCCCACCACACACACACACACTCTATCCTTTACATTTCCCAATCCCTCGGCATCAGATTTCAAACCAATCAACAGTCTGGAAATGCAGGTGTCTTGGGAGCAGTTGCAGCTTCGTAGGTTTACAGAGTGTGTTTACTGGGTATCATTCTCACAAGAATGTTTGTTGACTTACGCTGTAAGATCGAATCCTTCCACGGCAGGTTTGAGTGCAACTCAATCTTAAATTGCATGCGAAGCGGTGCAGCTTGTTGTCAGAGAACACATCCAGGTGATCGGTTGGCTGATTCCATCATGCCGCAGCTTTCAGCCGGTCTGTGTTAAAAACGCCCACATTTTTCAGGCGAGGTGTGTTAAATTGGCCCTCATGTTAAAGGTCAAGTGTTGTTAACTGTCCCTCATTTTTTCAGGCTGTCTGTGCAAAATCATCTCTCTCTCTCTCTCTCTCTCTCTCTCTCTCTCTCTCTCTCTCTCTCTCTCTCTCTCTCTCTTCTCTCTCTCTCTCTGTCTGGCTGCCTCTCTTTCACTCTGTTCAGACAATATTTTCAGTTCTAATTTTTCAAGGTATCTGTGTAAAAATCAGCCCTTATTTTTCAGGTGATCTGTGTAATGACAGCCCTCAGTTTCGATATGATGCATGTAAAATTGGTCATCACATTCCAACAGCAGTCTACAGAAAGTCTGCCCTCATTTTCCAGACGATGCATGTAAAATTGGTCATCATATTTCAACAGCAGTCTGCAGAAAGTCTGCCCTCATTTTTCATGCCATCCATATGAAATCAGCTTTCAGTCTTCAGGTTGTCCATGTCTTGCCAGAAATGTTTTGACAGTTCACATAGTGACTGACCGAGGTAACTGAATGCAGGTGTACAGTATGTTCAGTGTAGATCGGGGGAAATTGTATTTGATAGTTGTAATAATGTTGTAGCGAGACCCTTTCACTCTCCATATCAAGAGAAAACACTTTCAGGTACACTAAATAGACTTTTTTCTATGCCAGCTAGAACTCATATTCTCAGAGGGAATGGTAGGTCCACTCACAAGGAGAAACAAGCTGGAAGTGGGTGAGGGCTCAGCAGCAGTGACAGTCAGAGAGGCAAAAGCTCTGGAGAATCCTGTGCCAAGCAGGAAAGGGAGAGAACTTTTAAAACTGAACTGACCCTAGTGTTAGAGTTGCTTTCAGGACTGCTGCATGAAACTGCCTTTGGCTTGGAAGTGGGTCATGTAGTAACTATGATGCAACAAGTCTATAATTACATATAGCATATTATCTGATCCCTGTCCACTGTGGCATATCTGGTAATGAAACAGCAGATAAATTAGCTAGAGATGGCGCATTAAGAAAAAACACACTGAGAGTAATTCAAAACTTGATGTTCAAGACATTAATTCGTCACTAGAAAAATGCGAGAACAGTGAACACCTTCCAGAGAAGTATGAAATCTTATCATGTCCACGATATTATTTGTCATCTTTAATATACAAGCTTCAACTGAATTCGTGGAAAACCAATTTTTTCCCAAAGTGTAGCATGCGTTTGTTCAAATCTTCTATCAGTATCAGTGGACCATATTCTTTTTCATTGTTCAGTATTAACTTCATTATATAAAGAATCCTACATGGATGTGCCTGTACATGATTCTATCAAAACAACACACAAACCAGAAATTGTGCAAACAGCAAAAGTGCTTTCCATGCATCAGATTAATAGATTTTTATGACCGCTCCCCTTCCCCTAGCTCCTTTCTTTTTTTTTTCTTTTTTTTTTAAAGTCTAATACCACCAAGTGTGAATTAAAGAACTCACTCACTCACTCACTCTCTACAGATGCGAAGAGAGTGGTGCAGCGAGCACCGCTGCTCCTGAAAGGGAAAAAAGATCCAGGTGGACGTGGCCACCCAGGAGGACCAGGAGGATCAGGAGGCTGAAAGGAAAACGGTGGAGGTGCGAGGTATGGAGGATGAAGACTCTGAGATGTGCAACTTGTACTTTTCTAACCCCTTGAAAGGGGGCGGTGATGTCGAGGACAGCCAGTGGAAAGAGAAGGAGAAAGTCTTCTTGATCACCTTCAAAGAAGCAGCTGGTATTGACTCAAAGTCTGTTGGCCTGTCTGTGATTTTTTAGTCTGTGTGTGTGTGTGTGTGTGTGTGTGTGTGTGTGTGTGTGTGTGTGTGTGTGCGTTGTGTGTGTGTGTGTGTGTGGTGTGTGTGTGTGTGTGTGTGTGTGTGTGTGTGTGTGTGTGGGGTGTGTGTGTGTGTGTGTGTGTGTGTGTGTGTGTGTATGTGTGTGTGTGTGTGTGTGTGTGTGAATGTCCATACATGTTTTTCATGTTCTTGATGCGTGTATCTGATTGTATAAATAATGTTTGTGTTGTGTGAGTGTATGGGCATGAAATTGGGTATGTAGGTGAGAGGTGTGTGTGTGTGTGTGTGTGTGTGTGTGTGTGTGTGTGTGTGTGTGTGTGTGTGTGTGTGTGTTAGAGTGAGCATACTTAGTGTTTTTGATGTAAATATATGCTTATATGTCTGCGTGTCCTGTGAGTGTAAGGGCATTCATGCATGTGAGAGGTTCTGTTAGCCTATTAAATCTACCTTTGCATAGTACCAGCAAAAAAAAAAAGTCCAATACCAAAAATCAGGCAGCTGGTACAGTGAATGATTTATGTGTTCCTCTTCCCCTCTCCCCCTCCCCTTTCCCTATTCCTTCAGCCTCTTCCGGTAAGTGAAAGTAAAGAGAGTTCTTACAGTGGGCATTCGATCTGACTCATTGACTGAGCATGATTCACAGAAAGAGATCACAGGACAGGCACACACACACACACACACAACACACACACACACACACACACACACACACACACACACACACACACACACACACACACACACACACACACACGCACATACAAACACACACACACACACACACACACACACACATATGCACACACGCACGCACAACACACACACACACACACACACACACACACACACACACACAACACCGCAACACACACAACACACACACACACACCCAACACACACTCACCCACACCCACACACACGCACCACACACACACACACACACACACACACACACACAACACACACACACACACACACACACACAACACAACACACACACACACACACACACACACACACACACACACACACACACACACACACACACACAACACACAACACACAACACACACACACACACACACACACACACAAACACACAACACACACACACACAACAACACACACACACACACACACACACACAGAGGGTTGGTCATGGTGAGTGAGGGGGGGGGGGGGTATGAGATAAATATTGTAGTGGTGAGCCGCTCACTGCTAATAGAAGGAAAGGGTGTGGAAGAAACACTGTGGTGGTGTTTCACAGAGGCCAGCACCATACATGCGTTGGTCTGAAAAACGCAAGCGGGGGTGGAGGGGGGGGGCGTGGGGGGGGGGGGGCTTCCTTTACTTGGCATGAACTTGCCATCACAAGGCAGAAGTTCACAGGTGAAAACTGGCATGTGCTGGTGTAGCAGAACCACTGGTATGTATGTGTACGGCGCAGATCTGTAATCTTCTAAGTGCTCTTCTGGTATGCAAAACTGTAAACAATGTTGTCAGATGCATTCCTGCATGGAAAGTCGCACTTGCATGTTTTTGCCTCATGGCAGATTGTTCAGCTTGAGTTCCTCTGTATGCATTCAAAGCTTGTGTGTTCCAGTGGCACACGCCGTGGCCTCCAAGGGTCACAAGGTTGCTGGTAAAGTGTTGGAGGTATCACTCTACACACCGCCTGCTGAAGAAGAGGACATGCCCTAGTGTACCATTCTGGTGCGGGGGATCGACCCCGCCCAAGAGGAACTGTACATCATGTACTTTTCCAACCCTCTTAACGGAGGAGACAACATTGTCAACCTTTGCATCTCCGAAGATGGAACTGCCATGTACATCACCTTTGAAACCCCTGAAGGCAGGGAGACAAGAAAGTGAAACATTGGTGGGGCGCTGTCATAGTCCATCTACAAAACATCAGAATAAAAAGGTGCCATCGAGCAAAGGTTGCTTCTTGTGTGTTTTAGAGATCATGTAATGGATGCTGATAGATAAGGCTCTTGCAGAGATGTTAGACCTACATGTAAATGCTTTAAATGCCATTTTTTTGTTAAAAGAAATGTAAAACAAACAGAAAATAAAGCAAATAAACAAAGGTGAACTGCACACTCCTGCTTCGCACGGACATCGACAGTGACCATATTAGAGTGAAGGAAAAGCCGTTCATGCACAGTGCATTCCCTTGGCTGGTTTTTGCAAGCTTCATTTTGGTTGGCTGATTTTGACCAGTCTGATTGTGCTGTACCTTGATGTCTGTAAGGAACATGAATCGTTATGTAGATTTTTACAAAATCTGTAATTTTTTGGAACTGTTTCTTCTTCTTTTTCTTCTTCTTCTTCTTCTTCTGGATACGCAGGCTGATACTCCTGCGGACACTCCCTACATGGACAGGCAAGCACTAATCCCTTCTACCCAACAAAGGGAACTGTTTATTCATAAAAAAAGAAATCTGAAATGAGACGGGGAGTAGTAAACAGAAAATAATGAACAAGTAACACTTGCTCCCATGATGAAACTATTACATGCCTATAACTACAAACAAATGCTGCTTATGACATCACATTGTCTACAGAAATGCCAATTCAAAGCGTACACAAGCAAACATCCCTCCCCACTCCCCCCCCCCCCCCCCCAAAAAAAAAAGGATGTTCCAAGCCTGTCTGTATGTCCTGTGCTTGACACACGTGCACAGCAACAAGAACTGAAGAAATGAACAAACACAAGGCAACATACAGGCTGGCACAACCTTTTAGATCTTAAATATAATCAAACAAACACAAGGATGGATGGTAACAAATACTGGCAACTTTGGTTTGATTGATACGAAAGGAAATCTGAAATGAGGCAGGCAACAGTAAATAACAAACAGGGTAGGTAACTCTTGCTCCCATGGTGCAGTACTGCACACACATAACGCCAAACGAACTCTGCTCACAGCTCCTGATTGCCTAGTTTTTGATATGTTTCTTTCTGAGATTTTTTTCCTTCTGTGTCTGAGTGCACAAGTATGCAGTTTCCTTGATTTGATCTTAATTTTCGCGCATAAGTATTTCCTGTCACTCTGATCACATTTGTTGCTTTGTCCCAGTTGCGGAGAGACTCGTGGAGAGTACGCACACTGTTGGTGGACGTCGGTTGGAGGTTGTCTTGGCCCGACTGAGCAGCCAACTCCTCCCTCAGCCATCATCGTCAAGGGTTGTGATGTGAAGAATCCAGAATTGTACCGCCTCTACTTTGACAAGCCCAGTAAAGGCGGGAGAGAGATCAGTGACTTGGAGTTGGATGAGAAGCAGAGGGCGATTCTCATCACTGTCTGTGTCCCTGAAGGTAGGGGGATGTTGTTGTTGTTGTTGTTGTTGTTGTCGTACCCTGGCTAAAAGACTCCAGGGATCATCCAAACAGCTGAAGCATTTGAACGCTGTGGTACAAGTGCATCAGCTGGGGATGAGAACATTACGTGTGTGACCGTTTTTGATTACCCCGCCACATGGGCAGCCACACTCCGACTTCGGGGGATTTTGAAGACTGATAGTGTTATGCTAGGAGCTTGTCACGACGGAAGACAATCCCCGCATAACTATGCAGAGCATAACAACATTTTGATGTAGCCTTGGTGTTGTAGCCTATGTCAAGGAGGAAAAAAGTTAATCAAATTGAACTACTATACTTCAACACAGTACTTTGGGAAAAGATGGTTTCTACCCTAAACTACTTTACGTTATTGTACAAGTTTCTCTCGTGTTTGTAAAGTGTTCACATATTCTTGTTGATGTGATTGCCGTTTCCACTCCCTTCATCCCATTTTCCATGTTATTCATTTTATTTTTCTGCTACTGTGTCTTTTTTTCGGCTCTTTTTTTGTTGTGTTTTGTTTGTTTGTTTGTTTTTCTTTTTCTTTTTCAATGCTTCCTTAAAAAATCCCAAGCACGAAGCGAAATGCTTAGTATATTATGAATGTATTTAACTGCCAATATATTGTAAATGTCTGTTTGAGCACAATATAAGCCTAGGGCTTGTTGTTGCTCATTCGTCCTGTCAATTATGAAGGTATTCTGTTTATGTGTTTCTGAAATAAAAGTTATTTAAGCCAAAGCTATTGAGCGGGAGACGAGTGGAGAGGCGTGGAGGAGGTAGGCTCGAAGTGTATAGATTTTAGTTGCTGTAATATTAAGATAAAGAATGTTGACCTAAAACAGTGTTAACTAATGGTGTCAACAAATACTCTTGTGTCATGCATATGATTTTTACCCTATGGTGTTGGTTTGCATTTGGTTTATGTTCCTACGAATGTGTTTTTTATCCCATGAATTTAGCCAGACTTTTTTTTTTTTAATATCAATGTATTTGTGCACAACGAAGCTTCGACTTCTCTCCCGTCTCTCTCTCTCTCTCTCTCTCTCTCTCTCTCTCTCTCTCTCTCTCTCTCTCTCTACACACACACACACACACACACACACACACACACATGCACGAACACGAACACACACACACACACACATACACACACACACACACACACACACACTTAGCCAGACTTGAACTATTTCAGATTGGGGACAGAAAAATAAAATTATGTACAGCCTAATAATTATTTTAAAGGAAAAAAATGCAATTATCAGGGTGATCAACCGCAAACAGGTGACTTCACCATGTCGGTTTCATGTTTGGTGGATTCAGTTATCTCTCATGAATATTACGTTCACTGTCAGTATTGAAGACTTGATGTAAGTTTCTGACCACTTTTTTGTACTCCCAGTTCCTATAGAACGGGGAGTACTTTGCAATGGGAACGAAGAAATGCTGCCTGTGTGTCTGTCTGTCCGTGTTCAAAATGTGTTCCACTCACTCCAGACAAAACTGCTGGACCGATCTTTTTGAAAATTTGTAGACATGTTCATTATGGGTCATGGATGATGCCAGATGTTTTATTTTACCAGAATAGCCGTTACTAACGGCTATAGATGATAAGTTTGTTTTGTACAGTGTAAGCAATAACGGTTTATAAACTAAAGTGTAACTAGATTCTGTAAACTCCTCGGTAGTATAGTGGTTAGTGTCCCTGCCTGTCACGCGGGCGACCCGGGTTCATTTCCCCTCCGGGAGAGCAGAATATTTTTTCTTTTCTCTTACATACAAAATTTCTACCACAAAAAGGGGGGAAGTGCTATAGTGACTGATTTATACATATTTCTTTTTCTTTTTTGTAGTACGTTTATATGCTTTGCATCTTGTTTTTCTTTGCGAATGTTTTTGCGGAGACACTCTTCAACTGAAGTATCCGCAGTAAAATCATACCAAGCACATTTTGTCGAAGGTTTCTTGTTCCCAGTTTCGAATAAAATGTGTTTCAGTGGTTCATTTTCTGCATGCTGCTCGATTTGGAAGGGAGGACACTCTTCAGTTTGGTAATCACTCCTGGGTTGTCGAAGGGTTATTCCTCTTGGCCGGGGTAGCCTCCAACTCTGCGACTGCTCTGTGGTTTTGCTAGTTCCTTCCTCTGCGTTGGTTTTCCAAATGTGCTCATGGGAAAATCTGTTTTTCAAGTGTGTGTGTGTGTGTGTGTGTGTGTGTGTGTGTGTGTGTGTGTGTGTGTGTGTGTTGTTTATGTGTTGTTGTTGTTGTTGTTGTTGTTGTTTTTGTTGTTGTTGTTGTTTGTATTTAGCCTGGGGAGAAGGCAAGCTCAGTTTTGATTTGAATGCAGCATGGGCGCTTCGCCTACTGGTTGAATTCATCTCTTCAAAGCCTTTCACAGACAGACATTTCCACTTGTTTTTGTTCGTAAACGTGAGGCGATGTAAATAAATAAATAAATAAATAAATAAATAATGAATAGATAAATAATAACTCTCACCTTACGTGTTTCATTTCTGGTTGGCGGTAAGTTTCAGGCCCAAGATGTGTTTGAACTGCAAGATAATTATGAAATTTGGTTTACGCGTACATCTCAAGCCTACTAATAAGGATCACCAACCAGATTTACTTTATCATGATGCTCACCTACTTTTTTTCTTGCTCCATGGATGAGCCATGGGGCTTTTGGCTAAGAATTTTTTTTTTCTGCTGTTCCACCGATGACCTACTGGGCCGTTGGGGTAATGAAATAACTTCTTACATTTCAGTGTACACTTCAAAACTTGCCAGCATCGTTACTATTCCCATTCAACTATTTCCCCGTTAAGTTCTCACACAAAACGTTCAGTTTCTTTTAAAAACATGTATACTGATCTTCACATTTGGTTACATTTACTTTTCATCAATAAGAGCGCATTTTTTTTTAGAGAGAGAGAGAATGGGTTATGTTTACTCTTACAATGCAGCTTATATTTTCCAGTCTTCATAGAAAATGATACAGATTACATCGCACATTACAATAATGTTAAATCAAATGCTCCCCCCATCAAGGAAAAAAAAAAGGAAAAGCCGAAAAAGAAAACGATAACCCCCCAAAAGTGTCTATTTTGTACTCTGTTTGTGTGTGTCCTTGGCAGTAAATAACCCCCTCTCTTTCCAAATTTTGCTCCCCAAAAGAGACAAAATCACATGTACACCCCCAAGCATGTCAATTTTGCACTATGGCAGGATTTCTGATCACTCGATCTACTTTACGAGTTCAAATGTGGACACAATTAATTCCATTACTAGTTACCTGGGATAGCATTCAACACTAGGGCTTTCTGTCGCCATCAAGGCCTGCTGGGTCACCAACGACCCATGTAAACAAAGGCCCTGGGTGACCGCCGAGGCCTGCTGGGACACCCACGACCCATGTAAACAAAGGCCCTGGGTGACCACTAAGGCCTGCTGGGCTACCCACGACCCATGTAAACAAGGGGCCTGGGTGACTGCCAAGGCCAGCTGGGTCACCCACGACCCATGTAAACAAAGGCCCTGGGTGACCGCCAA
>CM065743.1:41460131-41470131 GCA_033310375.1 Conus canariensis
ACTAACCATGTTGTTGTCGTCCTCTTTCTACTGGTCTCTTCGCCTGTATTTCTCTTCATACTGATCATACTGATCCTGGGCACATGCCCATGCACTCACCAAGAGTGCAAGACATGTCCATTCATTGACAGCTGCACCACAGTTGCTGGTCCATCTGGGCAGTTCAGGGTCCTAGCAAGCTTCAGCTGTCAATCTGCAGACCTGGTGTACGTCATCACTTGCACCTTGTGTTCAAAGAAGTACGCTGGAGAGACGTACTGCAGCCTGAATGAGCGTTTCTCCGAGCACCTTCGCTCAATGCGGCTGGAGTATGAAGATCCTGTGGGCTCTCACTTCAACAGCCCCTACCACAACTTCACCCATGCGAAAGTGGCTGCTGTCTGGCAGAACCGGTCCAGTGGACTCTATCGCCTCTTTATGGAGTCATCCATCATCGTACGACTTGGGACCCTCGCCCCTGCCGGCCTGAACACCAGAGAGTGACAGCAGCTGAGCTTCAGGCACCCCCTCCCCCTTCTCTACTGACCCCCCCACCCCCTTTTTTTTTTTTAACAGGCCTTCTTGCTTTCCACTTAACTTGTTCATGATTCCTACTCACTGCTTAACCCCATTAACTTCCTTTTGTCTCTGAGCTCTGTTCATTCCTTCTTCTTTTTATTGTCAGTCCCCATATAAGATCTGTCTCTGTCACCCACTAACTCTAAAACCTGATGACAGCTCTATGAGCAGAAAGCTTGCTTGGTTTCCTTCCTGTTCCCCCGATCACCATACTCAAACCCTGGTGAGTGCACTCTTCCACCATTTTCTTCTCCTGATCCATGCATTGTGTATTTCTTGTCCCACTAGTCAAATGACTGTACTTGTTTTCCTTCGTTTCATTTTGTTGTCTTCCTCTTTCGACTGGTCTCTTCGCCTTATTTCTCTTCGTACTGGTTCATTCATTGTGTATTTGTTGTCTTACTGGTTCTGTTACTGTATTTGCTTTCCTTCTGCTCCATTGGCCTGTATTGTTTTCTTCTCATAGTTGTCCATTCACTTGCTTTTTTTTTCTTTTGGTTTAGGCACCTGTTTTTTCTTTTCTTCCTAATCCAATCTCCTGGTTTCTTTCTCTTTTTTTTAAAAAATACTTGTCAGATTACTGCATTTCTTTTCTTATTAGTCTATTCACTCTTCATGTTTTTTTTTTTTTCTGCTGATTAATTTAATGTGTCTTTTATCAGCACGGGTCAATTGACCTGTGTTTCTTTTTCTACTGGTTTTTTTTTTTCTGTTCCATAAGTCCATGTATCTGTGTTTGTCGCCTACTGTGTGTTTTGTAAACTACACACCGTTAATTCTTTTCGTACTAACGCGTTTATTTTAGTTCCTGTAAGTATAATGCTTGTATCTTTTTTACAACCGGTCCAGTCAAATGTATTTCTTTTCCAACAGGTTTACTCACATTGTTTCTTTTCCTATTGGTCTGTTGACTATGTATCTTTTCCTATTGGTCTGTTCACTATGTATCTTTTCCTATTGGTCTGTTGACTATGTATCTTTTCCTATTGGTCTGTTGACTATGTATCTTTTCCTATTGGTCTGTTCACTATGTATCTTTTCCTATTGGTCTGTTGACTATGTATCTTTTCCTATTGGTCTGTTCACTATGTATCTTTTCCTATTGGTCTGTTGACTATGTATCTTTTCCTATTGGTCTGTTGACTATGTATTTTTTCGTACTGACCCACGCACTGTTTTCTCCACCTGTCCTTTCACTGTGTATCTTTTCATCCCACTTTACATCAGTTGTATTTTTTCCTAGTGGTTAAGTCTCCATATTTTTCCCCACTGGTCTTTTCTCTGTATTTCTGTTCCTAGTAGTTCATTACCTTTTCCCCCTTTTTCTATATGTTTCTTCAGCTGTATTTCTTTCTTTACTGGTGTATTCTTCTGTATTTCTTCCTACTAATCCATTCACTGTATATCTTTTTTTTTCTTTCTACCAAACCAAACTCTGCATTTTTTTTCATTCAAGTACGTTGATTGTATTTCTTTCCATATAATTCATATTTCTTGTATTCCTTACCTACTAGTCGAGTGACCGTATTTCTTTCTCTACAAGTCCAGTTACTTTTTTCTGTTTTCTGGAAGTCCATTCACTGTATAATTATTGTTGTTGTTTTTTAAACTGAAACCTGTCACCTTTATTGTGTTCAGCTTGTCCATTCACCTGTGTTTTCTTAACCAGTTCATTCAACTGTATTTCATTTTCTTACTGACCCAGTCACCTATATCTGTCTTTACGTTCTTTCTGGCCTGCTCACATTGTTATTTCCCCAGCCTTGAAGGACTGTACAGTGTGAAGGGTTGGCGTGAGACCCGGCCAGTGTGTTCCTTGGCGGGCGATTCTGGCAGATGTCATCACAGCCTGATGTAATGCCTCCATGAACAAAGATTACTGTTCAGCACATCCCCACACACCACCCCCACCCCCACCCCCACCATCCCCCATTTCAATTCCCATCACGTGCTTATTCTTCCTTCTCTTCTGCTTCTTAATTCCATTTCCCCTCAATGATTACATTTCTTACTTTGTATAGTATTTCACTCCCCCCCCCCCCCCCCCCCCACTTCTTGATTTCCGTTCCTTCATACCCTCTTCGTTGTACCATGCCCACCTCTCTCTCTCTCTCTCTCTCTCTCTCTCTCTCTCTCTCTCTCTCTCTCTCTCTCTCTCTCCTCTCCTCTCCTGCACCCTTGACTTTCTTCTTTTCTTCATCACGTTGTTTCAAACGCCATATTTCTACATGGCACGCTTGGATCATAAGTGCGTGAGGAGATTGAAAGATGTAATGGGGATATGAGTCACTAGAGTCAACAGTAAGCTATTCATGATCATCTGTCACGTCGATAGATTTATGTCTGCGTCGTGGGAGCCTGAAAGCCGAAGATTGGAGGACAGTTTTCAACTGTTTCTTAGTGTTCTTAGCGTGTAATGCATTCCCCCTCATGCCCTGCCGCCGATTCATAGCTCCCCCCCTCCCCCTCCCATCTCTCTCTCTCTCTCTCTCTCTCTCTCTCTCTCTCTCTCTCTCTGTGTGTGTGTGTGTGTGTGTGTGTGTTGTGTGTGTGTGTGTGTGTGAAAGAGTGAGAAACATGAGGGACATGTCAAAATCAGGCAGAAAGAAGTTAGTTCTTTTCTGTCATTTTTGTTTTGCACGTGGAACAAAGTGAATCCATGTCATCAGCCTCTTTGGAGAGTTTTCGTACATTTGCGTCCATATTAATCTTGCAAACTGGCGGGTTTCTTTTTTGGTTTGTTTTGTTTTGTTTTGTTTTGTTTTTCTCTCTTTTTTAGGGGGAAGGGGGGGGGGCTGTGGGGAGGAGAGGTGGGGTGGGAGTATGGTTAATTACCCCTTACCCCACCCCACCCCCTTCCCCGTCCCCGGAAATTGTGGAAGTTCTCGTAGCATAAATAGTATAAATCATATCCCCCATCTTCCAAAAAATTCCATGCTAGTAAATTTCTTTTTCTTTGTTGCTCTTGATTTTAAAAACAAAACAAAAAAAAAACAAACAAACACGAAAACAACAACAACAACAAAACACTTTGACAGTCGTCCTGACTAGAATTCCCATCTAAATACCTTTGACTTGATGGCCTAGACACTGAAACCTCACCGTTTTGCCACATAAGCATCAGTGGTATCCCTGACGATGCAATGTGACTGGCAGTTTGTTTGTTTGTTTGGTTTGGTTTTTTATTTAAATTTTTCCTCAGTGTGTCTGATGGGTTTTATATTGAAAGTCTGTGTAGATGCACATTTTGGATGGGATTTCGTCTGGTATCCTCTGCTAAATATGATAAGTTAAGTGGGCTACCTGTAGTAACTGCTATTGAGACATCATTTTCTATGACCAGTCCATCACGATACCAACAGAACGGAGACAACAAAACTGGTTACGATCACGTTATATAAGCTGATTATTTGGGAAAACAGTCATCTTTACGTTACAAGGGCTTGTTATCACTAGAAATGTCATTCCTCGTTAGAACACATGAAGACCACGACACAACCGTCACAACAGCCAAAGATTAAGTAAAAACGGTCGTTTTCATATGACAGATGATAGTCATAATGAGAAAATAAACACCTCCCCTAAACAACAGCTCATAATCACGGGGAAACAGTCGGTTGCATATTGTAACAGTTGACGATCCCGGGAACACAGTAATTTTCACGTTGTAGCAGCCACTAATCATAGAAACGGTCTTTTACACTTTATCACACGTTATAATAGCTAATTATCACAAAACACAGTAATTTTCGCGTTGCAGCATCCACTGTTCGCAGAAAAAAAAACACATGTCATAAACGCTTTAATGCACGTTATAACAGCTGATGACAATGGGACTATGATAATTTTCACGTTACAGCAGCCAGCGGTATGTAAGACTTCAAAGCAACTGATTTGTTTTGACATCAAGATAACCGTTTTTATTTCAAAATAATTCATCGCGTGAAAGCAATTTTTCATGTAATGAATAAGCTGTTTGGGGTTGAAAATCACCCGTTGTTTGGTGACAAGACATACTTGTCCCAATTAAATTATTCATAATCTCTGTTGTCCTGAGTATTGTTTTTGGACCTGTATCGTGTGAACTCTCTGAGTAGCGATGAAGTCCTAATCCAGTCTGCAAAGCCTCGTTCCCATTTCATTATTTTTTTTTCCTCGTTCAACCAAGTGTCATCACTGTTAGCCTTGGAGTGAGCGCCAGAAAGAAAAAAAAAGAGAAATCGTAATCCATGTTCAAAACAACATCGATTTTTCTCAGTTTTACACCAAAAAAATGGTGTAGAGGGAATTGCTCCAGAAATAGTTCAGGTGCAGGCGTTTGAAGAGAGTGACCTCGTGAAAGCATTCGATTGTAGGAACTGTCGTGCCTGATACTGCCAGACGTCAGACTGTGAAGAAGTGGGAGATGGTTGATCCTGTGAACATGCCGCTGATGTGTCTGTTCGTGGAAAAGCCTGAAAATAGTAAGCAGAGATGTTCTCTTCGTTTCTTCTTTAACTAGAGATGGGATTTGTTTTGTTTGCATCGAAGATCATAATGGGGGCGGAGATGAATCTAAGACTGTGTTGTGTAATTCTTATTCCCCCCCCCCCCTCTCTCTCTCTCTCTCTCTCTCTCTCTCCTCTCTCTCTCTCTCTCTCTCTCTCTCTCTCTCTGCGCGTTTGTGCGTGCGTGTACTAATGTATGTACGAATGTATGTATGTATGTATGTATGTATGTAGTATGTATGTATGTATTATGTATGTATGTATGCATGCATAAATGTATGTATGTGTGTATATATATATATGTATGTATGTATGTGTGTATGTATGTATGCGTGTATCCCCAATAAAGTACAAACAAACAATCAAACAAACAAAACCGAAGTACTCGGTTTCATTTTGAAATGTTATTCCCCTGGAAAATGTTCGCTTCCCAAACTTTTACCAGTATTGAAAAATACACACCTTATGTAATAGAACGTTCACAGTAGGTTCAGAGCAAACTGTTCACAGCTGAGCGTACACACACCACACACACACACACACACACACACACACACAACACACACACACACACACACACACACACACACACACACAACACATGAATTTTGTACGAATTCTTATGTTAAGCCCAGTTGGCTCAATCCTGTAATTGCTGTTTCATGACCTTATTTTGTACAGTTGGTTGTTTTTACTTTTGATGGTGTTTTTTTTTGTTTGTTTTTTTGTTTTACAGTTTAATTCTACCTTAGAGTTTCTCCTCATCACACATACACGCACACACGCACACGCACGCACGCGGGCGCGCACTCACGTACGCACGCCGCACGCACACACGTACGCACGCTGCACGCACACACTTACACACACACACACACACACACACACACACACACACACACACACACACACACACACACACACACCCCTTGTCTAATATCACATTTAGCGAAAAGACGTTAAATTGAAGAACAGCAACAACAACAACAACAACAACAACAACAACAACACACGCACGCACACACACACACACACACACACACACACACACACACACAGACACACACACACACACACACACATATATATATATATATATATATACACACACGCGCGCGCGCGCATCCCCCCCCCCCCCCACACACACACACACACGCACGCACACACGCATGCTCGCACACCACACACACACACACACACACACACACACACACACACACACACACACACACACATACACACACGCACGCGCACACACACACACACACAGACACACACACACACACACACACACACACACACACACACACACACACACACACACACACACACACACCGCCCCCGTCCCTGCTCTCCTTTGTACCTCATCCCTGTTGAATCCACGCCCCCACCTCCCCCACTTTTGATTTGTCTGGGAAGGACAACATGTGCACAATGAATGTTTGATTTCTTTCTATCCAGTCATGTTTATCAAAAATGTTGAAATTTAGACACACCTTCGGCTTCTCTCCGAAGACACCCCCCCCCCTCCGCCCCCCTCCTCCCCCCCCCCCCCCCACACACACACCTTCTCCAAACGTAACTTAGAATGGCTTATATCCTCATCAGGCAAATCGTAGAGAATGAAAATGGAAGAGAGTGCGGAATAGAAGTAGGGGTTTAGGGGGGGGGGGGGGGGGGGGGGGGGGGGCATATATGGTGTGTCAAATGTGCTGACTAATACTTTGCGAAATCTGTATTTTAGGGGCCTGAATAATTAAGACCATGGTATAAGATGAAAGGAAACCGTCGACGACAGTTCTGTCCCCTCATCTTTGGAACAGACCTCCATCACGTCATCGTCAATGTAAATCATAAAAAAAAATAATAACAATAAAAAATAAAGATGCACGGAAATAGGCCAGATCCATTTATCGCTGGAGGCTGTTGACTGTCTTGTGGAGGCGTGCGATACGCGAAAGCTGTTTGTCATTTCATCTGAAAGACAGAATGTCTTGTGGAGATATGATATATGTAATCGCTGTTTGTCATTTCATCTGAAAGACAGAATGTCTTGTGGAGATATGATATATGTAATCGCTGTTTGTCATGTTATCTGAAAAACGGGATGTCTTGTGGAGGTATGATATATGCAATCGCTGTTTATCATTTTATCTGAAAGACGGAATGTCTTGTGGAGATATGATATATGCAATCGCTGTTTGTCATTGTATCTGAAAAACAGGATGTCTTGTAGAGATATGATATATACAATCGCTGTTTGTCATGTTATCTGAAAGATGGAATGTCTCGAAGTGACATGATATATGCAATCGCTGTTTGTCATGTTATCTGAAAGACGGAATGTCTTGTGGAGATATGCTATATGCAATCGCTGGTTTTCATTTCATCTGGAAGTAGACTTCCTTGCAAGCCACCATAGGAGAGGGTGGCCAAGAGAAAAGGACACCCACACGATCTGAGTTCCTACCTGGGACTTGGTGAGTTGTAGGGAGTACCCCAAAAGATCGGCCACAGCTCCCTTTCATTTTCTGCCACGTGTAATTGCACCGTTGGGCAAGAGCTTACACAGACAGCGCTGTGAGCCGTTCTGTCCTTCAGGAACTTGGCGGAGTCACGCGCCTGCTGTGTGTCTGCAAAGAATTATTCTGGCGAAAAAAAAAAGAAAAAAAAAGCAAAAAAAGAAAACGTACAAACGTCATTTACGCTCGGTTCTTCCGGCGATCTCAATATAGATATCCTTCTCTCCAGGGATCAAATTTTGAGGTAAGTTCTTCTTCTGGAAAAATTGTCAATATTAATGTTAGCGCACCGTCAGAAACAAAACAAACAAACAAAAAACGTGGAAAAATGAATCATAAGACACAACACGACGCCTGTCGACCTCTAAAAGTCTTCTTCAGGCAAGATAGAAAACACCCAGGATAAGCAAAATGAACGAGCAATCACTTATCTTCATCCAGTTCAGCGCAAATTAGGCGTTGAATCTGGCAAGTTCGTGTGAGTTACGTAGTATCATATACCACCTTCTGGAGGGGAACTACTGGTTTTGCGCTTAAACATCGACTGTTATGAGTAGGAAGATTCTTCACGCTCTTGCTTCGTTTAATCAAGATGTGCTCCACTGAGAAGTGTCACAGCGACATCAGCAGTGTGGGGTCTCTTCAGGATGCTTCCCCGTCACGATCTGACTTGGAGGGAGAGAGCCCGTGTTGACGTCACGATCTGACTTGGAGGAAGAGAGCCCGTGTTGACGTCACGATCTGACTTGGAGGGAGAGAGCCCGTGTTGACGATGAGACAGGAGACACATTAGGATGTGGTTGTGTAAGTGGGGGCCGGAATAGCTCTGTTGGTAGAGAGCCGGACTCGTAATCTCGGGGTTACGGGTTCGCATCTCCGCCGGGCCGTTTCGGTGCAGGGGGATTTTTCCCTCGGCGTTAATATTAGTTCTGACTCCATTTCCCATACGGTCCTTCGAATGAGACTATAAACCGAGGTTACGTGTGTGAACGCACGCACAACATCTTGCACACACGTCAAATCCCATCACCAACTTTCGGAAGAGAAAGTCAGTTTGGCCGTTGGTATGGATGACACGTTACACATAGCATGCACCTTCCCCGAAGTTGGAGTATGGCTGCCTTAATGGCGGGATAAAAAATGGTCATACACACAAAAGTGTCAGAATAATCAACATGATGACTGTGGACACTAAAAGAAAGAAGAAGTGACGTTCGGAAGGGCTCTGTGGGCTGGCTCCCCACTTTGCCTAAAACATGTGGCTACTAAGAATAAAAGGAAAAGATGCTCCCAGGATTCACCGAAAGGGGGAGAGAATGATGAATCCATCGGTGCTCAACCAATCATGACTGCAAATCCCAAACGGACTATGAACATGGACCAAATGGAATATCCATGTGTCTGTGGGAAGCGTTTCGCTACCACCCGTGGCATGAAGATCCACAGAACAAAGATGGGATGTGTGAAGACTCATCTGAATGAGCAGCAGCGCACTGCATCAGCAGATAAGACGTCGGAAGACCAAGGCCAGGATTTAAACCACAGTGCCAAGGACATCCACGCTGTTGGTTCGGATGAGGAATTTGCACAGGCCCTCGATGCCAGGCGCCTGAAACTCAACCTGCCACGAGCAAACGAAACTGAAGATTGGGAGAAACTGGATGCAAAAATCGTCCAAAGACTCGATGCACTGATAGGGAAAAGCACCCTGGAACACAAACTAGCCACATATGGGGACATTGTGTATGCCACATGTAGAGACGCCTATGGAGCAAAACTACCCAAAGAGAAAACACCTCCAAAGAAATCCAGACGCCAAGAAAAGATGGACAAGATCAGGGTCCAAAAGAAAAACCTCAAGATGCAAATGAAGACCGCACTGCCAGCTGAAAAACAAGGCTTGGAAAAACTGTGGAAAGACCTGAAAGAAAAACACAGCGCCCTCAGCAAAGCGGAATCTGCGAGGAAGAGGAAGAACAAAAAGAAGAAGACACAAGAGCGCTTCTTCAGAGACCCCTTCCAGTTTGCCAGAACACTGTTTGAGCAGCCAAAATCTGGGACCCTAAGTGTGGACAAAGGAGTTCTTGAGCAGCATCTGAGGAAAACATACTCTGACCCACAGAGCAAAGCACCACTCGACATTCAAGGTCTGGTGTGGCCAACCAACCCTGAGGAACAGTTCAATGGCAAGCCTCCAACGTTGGCGGAAATCAAGAAGGTGGTCGACAAAGCCAGAGCCAAATCATCACCAGGGCCAAACGGAATACCTTACCAGCTTTACAAGAAATGTCCCAAGGTGCTGGAGTGGCTCCACAGGCTGCTGCGATCGGCTTGGAGAAACCAGAAGATCAGCGGCCAGTGGATGACGGCAGATGGTGTGTACATCCCCAAAGAGCAAAACTCAAGTGACATCAGCCAGTTCAGGCCAATATC
>CM065743.1:41475131-41480131 GCA_033310375.1 Conus canariensis
ATTTTTTAATGATAAACTCGGCTGCAAAGAAACACAAACAATAATGTATCGTCCTGCCCCAAACCGGAGCGAAAAGTACATGTTATCCACCACCAAATGGGTGTAGCAGACACCACCTCAGCCTTCCCGGCAGTCTGCTGTCTCGGCCGAAAGGGGAACGACGACTTCCTGTCCATGGGCACCCTGTGTTACAAAGGCTGATGACGTCACGTCCTGTTCCGTTCCGGGCCTGCTCAGTGGCAATTACTCATCATTTCCATCATGGAGGGCTTGGGCACTGCAACACAAGAATTGTTTCTCTAAAAATTCAAATTCACACCCGTAAACTTGATTTTAAAAAAAAAGTTTATCCAAATATTACAATATTCTAAATCTGATACGTGCTCAATATAAGACTGGGTAATAGATGCTGACATAGATTTCACTTGAACCTAGTGTGATGATGTTTCGAATCCGTGTATGTTGCTCCTAATTATAAACCTTTTAAAAGACAATGAAAATTAAAATCTAAAACTAACCTGAACGTACGTAAAATTGTGTTTGTGCCAGTACGTAGTGTTCTGTTGATTCTTGTCAATATAGCAGACGTTGAATCATGCCATGGCGGTTATTTTTCGTCTTGGATTCAAATTGTTGTTCATATGTTCTGTTGCATGTCCTTCCCCTACCTCTGTATCTTTGTCTCTGTCGGCCTGTCTGTCTGTCTGTCTGTCTCTGTCTCCCTCTCTCCCCCTCTCTCTCTATCTCAAACACACACACACACACACACACACACACACACACACACACACACACACACACACACACACACACACACACACACACACATCGCCTTAAGAGTTCAGACAAATCTGAGAGTTGCTGATGAAACACAGTCTGCATGAATAAAAAAAAAACAGCTGATCTAACATAGTTTGAATAAAATTGAGAAGGACAAACTTCACGAAGTAGTCTAAACAGAGTACAACAGATTTAGCACAGCTGGGAAAACATCAGAATTTACTGTATGCCCCAAGTTCAACAGTTGTATATTTTGTCCATGAGGGTAAATTATTTTGTGGTGATACGTTGCAATATCACAGCATGAAATATAGCGTAAAATACAATAGCCTATAAACAACAAATTTAGGATAAAATGCAGGACAGTATTCGTGCGCACCACTGGTCGCAAAAGAGTTGCGCCCCCTCACGTCCCCCCCTCCTCCTCTCTCTCTCTCTCCCCTCTGAGTATTGTCCCCCTTTGAGTCCTATCCTTACTTTCATCCTCCGTTTCCAAGGTCAACTTGTCTTGATTTTAGACTGAGGAATCTAGGAGCTGATGCAGGATTTGACATGATTTTTATTTTAAATGACACAGTAGACCTAATATTTAACGTCAAGCGTCTCCATACTGGCAGAATCAACATTTCCCCAGTCTTCCATCCAACGTGAACAAACGATATCTAAACAGAACCGATGTAGAGAGAAACTGGAACGGTGTACACATCCCTCCCCCTGGCGGGTGAAAAAAAAGGGCAAGTGACAAAAATTACCTCCAGGAGAATAAATCCGGATCGACCCCTGCGTTTGTTCCCAACTCATTCCTTCCTTTACAATTCTCAAGTCTCTCAGATGACAAGTCATGGGTGGGCCTCCCCCCCCCCCCCCCCCTCACACTAACACCAGCACCTGATCCTTACAGCAGTCTAAAAAGGGGCATTTTTTCGTGTATTTCTGTCTCGTTTGTCAATTAGTCACAAACGATATTGATTATAATTGATGCACAGAGTATGTGATCCACCGCTAAAATGATTTTTTTTTTTAAAGAAATTAAGATTTCTGTACTGACACACAGTAATGCCCCCCCCCCCCTCCCACACACACACACACACACACACACACACACACAATGAAGGAACGCATTCCACAGTGGTGCCTGTTTCACGTGCGTTCAATGAGAGCAGGTCAGTGCCTGCGTCCGCACTATCCCTGGTCAGTATGAGAGAGAGAGAGAGAGAGAGAGAGAGAGAGAGAGAGAGAGAGAGAGCCAGACAGACAGACAGACAGACAGACAGAAAAACAGAGAGAGAAACGGAGACAGACAGACAGACAGAGACAGAGATAGGGACAGAGAATCAGAAAGAGACAGAGACAGAGAGAAAGAGACAGACAGAGAGAGAGAGAGTGAGAGAGAGAGAGAGAAACGGAAAAGAGAGAGAAAGAGAGAGAGAGACAGAGAGAGAGAAACGGAGAGAGAGAGGCCGACAGACAGACAGACAGAGAGAGAAACGGAGAGAGAGACAGAGACAGAGGCAGAGAATCAGAAAGAGACAGAGACAGAGAGAAAGAGACAGACAGAGAGAAAGAGAGAGAGAGTGAGAGAGAGAGAAACGGAGAGAGAGAGAGAGCTCTACAGAGAGAGAGACAGAGAGAGAGAGAGACCCTGCATGCCGGTAATAAGCATTACATTCCGGTGCGTGGAAAGGCACACTGGCTGGAAGTGGTGTGTTGGACAGCAGTATATTCCAGAGCGTGGAAAGGCACACTGGCTGGAAGTGGTGTGGTGGACAGCAGTATATTCCAGAGCGTGGAAAGGCTCACTGGCTGGAAGTGGTGTGGTGGACAGCAGTATATTCCAGAGCGTGGAAAGGCACACTGGCTGGAAGTGGTGTGTTGGACAGCAGTATATTCCAGAGCGTTGAAAGGCACACTGGCTGGAAGTGGTGTGGTGGACAGCAGTATATTCCAGAGCGTGGAAAGGCACACTGGCTGGAAGTGGTGTGTTGGACAGCAGTATATTCCAGAGCGTGGAAAGGCACACTGGCTGGAAGTGGTGTGGTGGACAGCAGTATATTCCGGTGCGTGGAAAGGCACACTGGCTGGAAGTGGTGTGGTGGACAGCAGTATATTCCAGAGCATGGAAAGGCACACTGGCTGGAAGTGGTGTGTTGGACAGCAGTATATTCCAGAGCGTGGAAAGGCACACTGGCTGGAAGTGTGTGTGTTGGACAGCAGTATATTCCAGAGCGTGGAAAGGCTCACTAAGGTGGAAGTGGTGTGGTGGACAGCAGTATATTCCAGAGCGTGGAAAGGCACACTGGCTGGAAGTGGTGTGTTGGACAGCAGTATATTCCAGAGCGTGGAAAGGCACACTGGCTGGAAGTGGTGTGTTGGACAGCAGTATATTCCAGAGCGTGGAAAGGCACACTGGCTGGAAGTGGTGTGTTGGACAGCAGTATATTCCAGAGCGTGGAAAGGCACACTAAGGTGGAAGTGGTGTGGGGGCAACAGTATATTCCAGAGCGTGGAAAGGCACACTGGCTGGAAGTGGTGTGTTGGACAGCAGTATATTCCGGTGCGTGGAAAGGCACACTAAGGTGGAAGTGGTGTGGTGGACAGCAGTATATTCCAGAGCGTGGAAAGGCACACTATGGTGGAAGTGGTGTGTTGGACAGCAGTATATTCCAGAGCGTGGAAAGGCACACTAAGGTGGAAGTGGTTGGTGGACAGCAGTATATTCCAGAGCGTGGAAAGGCACACTGGCTGGAAGTGGTGTGTTGGACAGCAGTATATTCCAGAGCGTGGAAAGGCACACTGGCTGGAAGTGGTGTGTTGGACAGCAGTATATTCCAGAGCGTGGAAAGGCACACTGGCTGGAAGTGGTGTGTTGGACAGCAGTATATTCCAGAGCGTGGAAAGGCTCACTAAGGTGGAAGTGGTGTGGGGGCAACAGTATATTCCAGAGCGTGGAAAGGCACACTGGCTGGAAGTGGTGTGTTGGACAGCAGTATATTCCAGAGCGTGGAAAGGCACACTAAGGTGGAAGTGGTGTGGGGGCAACAGTATATTCCAGAGCGTGGAAAGGCACACTGGCTGGAAGTGGTGTGTTGGACAGCAGTATATTCCAGAGCGTGGAAAGGCACACTAAGGTGGAAGTGATGTGGTGGACAGCAGTATATTCCGGTGCGTGGAAAGGCACACTATGGTGGAAGTGATGTGGTGGACAGCAGTATATTCCGGTGCGTGGAAAGGCACACTATGGTGGAAGTGGTGTGTTGGACAGCAGTATATTCCAGAGCGTGGAAAGGCACACTGGCTGGAAGTGGTGTGTTGGACAGCAGTATATTCCAGAGCGTGGAAAGGCACACTGGCTGGAAGTGGTGTGTTGGACAGCAGTATATTCCAGAGCGTGGAAAGGCACACTGGCTGGAAGTGGTGTGTTGGACAGCAGTATATTCCAGAGCGTGGAAAGGCACACTGGCTGGAAGTGGTGTGTTGGACAGCAGTATATTCCAGAGCGTGGAAAGGCACACTGGCTGGAAGTGGTGTGTTGGACAGCAGTATATTCCAGAGCGTGGAAAGGCACACTGGCTGGAAGTGGTGTGTTGGACAGCAGTATATTCCAGAGCGTGGAAAGGCACACTGGCTGGAAGTGGTGTGTTGGACAGCAGTATATTCCAGAGCGTGGAAAGGCACACTGGCTGGAAGTGGTGTGTTGGACAGCAGTATATTCCAGAGCGTGGAAAGGCACACTGGCTGGAAGTGGTGTGGTTGGACAGCAGTATATTCCAGAGCGTGGAAAGGCACACTGGCTGGAAGTGGTGTGTTGGACAGCAGTATATTCCAGAGCGTGGAAAGGCACACTGGCTGGAAGTGGTGTGTTGGGACAGCAGTATATTCCAGAGCGTGGAAAGGCACACTGGCTGGAAGTGGTGTGTTGGACAGCAGTATATTCCAGAGCGTGGAAAGGCACACTGGCTGGAAGTGGTGTGTTGGACAGCAGTATATTCCAGAGCGTGGAAAGGCACACTAGGTGGAAGTGGTGTGTGGACAGCAGTATATTCCGAGCGTGGAAAGGCACACTGGTGGAAGTGGTGTGTGGACAGCAGTATATTCCGTGCGTGGAAAGGCACACTAAGGTGGAAGTGGTGTGGTGGACAGCAGTATATTCCAGAGCGTGGAAAGGCACACTAAGGCTGGAAGTGGTGGTGTGGGACAGCAGTATATTCCAGAGCGTGGAA
>CM065743.1:41505131-41517631 GCA_033310375.1 Conus canariensis
CTTGGGAGCGGATGCAGACTGAGGCTGAGGAGGTGACTTTGCCAAAGGTGCCAGGCCCAGGGACAGGGGCGGCAGGCGGAGGCTGGGCAGGGCTGGCGAGGAGAGAGACGTCGATGGGCTGGGGGCTCGTTGCTGCAAGCTCTTCAACTGCTGCTCCGTCTGCTGCCGTTGTTGCTGAATCTGCTGCTTCTGCCGCTCTAGCTGCTGCTGCTGTTCCACTAGTTCCTCTCCTGATCCTGGAGCTGTTGAAGCTGTTTGTGCTGCAGCTGCATCTGCTGCAGACGTTTCTGCTCCTCGCGGAGCTGCTGTAAGTGTCTCAACTGCTCCTCCACTTGCTGCAGACGTTTCTGGTGTTCTTGCAGCTGCTTGAGCTTCTGCTGCTGGTCCTGCAGTCGCTGCAAGTTCCTGCGGCGCTCTTCCAGCTGTTGCTGCCTCTGACGCTCCTTGGCTTCCTGCAGCTTCCGCTGCTGATCCTGCAGATGCTGCAGCTGCTGCCGCTGCTGCTCCAAGCGCTGGTTCTCCTGATTGAGCTGCTGCAGCATCCTCTCCTGGTCCTGGATCTGCTGCTGGTGCTGCTGGTGCTTGGCTCGCTCCAGTTCGATCTGCTGCTGCAGCTGTCGCTGCGCTTCTTGCAGTCGCTGCTGACTGAGCGCAGGCTGCTGGCCCTGGGGGAGAGACCGCAGTGGCTGCGCTGGGGAAGGCTGAGGCTGAGGTAGGGAAGGTTGAGGCTGGGGCGGGGAAGGCTGAGACTGGGGCGGGGAAGGTTGAACATGGGGTAGCGAGGGCGGGGGTTGGGGTGGGGAGGGTGGGGGCTGCGGCTGAGACTGGGCGGCCTGGGTCTTACGCTGCCGCAGCTGGTGGTGGACCTGCTGTAGGCGCTGCAGCTGTTGCTGCTGCTGCTTGATGACCTGCTGGTACTGCATCAGCTGCTCCGGGGTCGGGGCCCCGCCGGGGGACGGGGCGGGCGGGGAGGGGGCGACGGGGGGCGAGGACGCGGCGGACGGGGAAGGGGCAGCGGGTTGGGGTGATGGAGCCACCGGTGGGGAGGGCTGAGGAGCGGGCTGGGGAGGGGAGGAGGGCTGGTGTTGTGGGCCGGCACCTCCGGCAGGGGCTTGCTGGCGTTGCTGCTCCTCCAGGAAGGCGATGAACTCTGGGGGGATTCCGCCGCCACCTGCCCACAGGGCCAGTCACTCTGCACTCATCTGGGCAGTGTGTGTGTGTGTGTGTGTGTGTGTGTGTGTGTGTGTGTGTGTGTGTGTGTGTGTGTGTGTGTGTGTGTGTGTGTGTGTCGCGCGCGCGCGCGCGCCGTGCGTACGTGCGTATATGCGTGCGTGTGTTTGTTTCTTCAGTTCAACGACTGCCCTCTACAAGTGATATCAGACGCAATGTTGGAGGATATGAAACCTGCTTGTGAAGCTGAATGATTGTTTGCTTTGACATTTGGACATCCGTCTGTTACGTTTTTGTGAGATGAACATACATCTACATGTGAATGTGGGAACTTTTGCATAAGTGGCTATGTTCTGATTTGGTGTGTATGAGTATGTATTTGAGTGTATTTGTGATTTTGTGTGAGAGGTGTGTGTGGGGGGGGGGGAGGGGGGGTTGAGAGGGGGAGGTAGTGGTGTTGGTGGTGATGGTGGAGCGATGAAGAAGACAGGACACACAGTTACCTCAATGCTCTACCAAAATCAGTAACAGATCGTCATCGGCTAAATGGCTACCGCACACACATGATGTACGATATAGTAGGACAGCTCATGGAAAGAATAATAGCACGAAACTTGCAACAGACCTTGCAAGTTGACAAATCAAGGAGGCTACAGAACAGGTAAAAAAAAGTCTTCTGTCTGTGAAGTATATGAACGATTCCAAAGAAAGGAAGAAATACTGGCAGTTGTAATCTACCCGAAAGAAGCATATAACAAAGTCCAGTTCTCGCATCTCATGGAGCTGCCCTTGACCATAGAGTCAGCAGGGTACTTACACGATGGATTGCAGCAGCAGTTCCGGAGCGAACCGTCATCCAACGATTTGGAGACTGGATGTCTGGACCTCATAAGTTCTCCATGGGATTACCTCAAGGTTCTCCTCTTTGACTTTTTGTGTACAGTGTTTACGCTGAAGGCTATGCAGACCTCAATAAGAAAAAAGAAAAAAAAAAGAAGAAAAGAAAAAAAAAAGCGGCTCAAGCGTTGACACTAGCAGATGATGATCTGATTACAAAACATCAGAAAATGTTTAAGAAAGAACGAAAGCGGTTCAGGAACAGTTGAATACCATCGCGAAGTGGTGTCAAGAAACTGGATCGTTCATCAACCCTACAGAAGGCCAGACATTAGCCTCCACTCTCAACAACGAGACATCAGAACAAGTACCCTCACCGGTCTCCTTCGATGGAAGAAAGTTAAATCAACTCTAAACCTACACTATTTGGGTATAGGCGTTGATAGAATGCTGACCTTTAGAGAGCATATTCAGAACATTGTCTTAACTTCAAACGGGCCTGTCTCCCATGGAAGCAATGATAGCTAAAGGTACTGAAGAACGCCATCTCTACCGATTAGAATCATACAGTTGTACTCAGTGCGATTGATTATGCATTGTGGCTTGCGACACTGTCCAAGAACAATCGTCTTAAATTATACAGAATTCAAAATGAAGCAATGAGACTGGTCCCTGGAACCAATTGAAACCCTGCAATACCTGCTTGACCTTCCCTCAGTGCAGGTCAGACAGACTAGCTTTCTGTGTCTTTGAAAAAGAAACAGCGTGTTTGGACACTGTTTAGAGAGTGCGTTTTCGTGTTTCTTTGCCCATTGTAAACTGTTCGAAAAAAATGTTCTTGACTGCTTTCAAGGAACATAGTTATCCTGCTTAAATCTGTTTGAGAATACAGGAGAAATAGACCACTGTTTTGATAGAATGGTCTATTGTTTTGTTTTGTTTTGTTTACAGCGGCTTCCAAAACATCGTCTTCAAGTGATTTAGTTGACATTTCTTTCATTATCCTATCCCTTGGGAATAAAAAAAGTACAAACAAAACAAGAGAAAAAAAAACCCTTCGTTTGTTGAAAAGTGTTCCGTGTGGCATTCACATCGTGTCTTTCTCGCCCTACATCCACAGGTTTGTTTACCATTTCTTCGTTCTTCTTTCGGCTTGCTGCGGAGCAAGAGGGGGAGGCTATCTGTGCTGTCAGAGTTGCAAGGGGAGTGAATTTATTGCCACACAGGGTGAGTTGGCTCCGGACAATGGTGCCATTGTCTGCTGTGGGACATAGCTGCACATGATGCAGTCACCCCGTGGCTTTCCCCGGTGTGTTTGTGAGTGCGTGTGTGTGTGTGTGTGTGTGTGTGTGTGTGTGTGTGTGTGTGTGTGTGTGTGTGTGTGTGAGAGAGAGAGAGAGAGAGAGAGAGAGAGAGAGAAATTATTTTGTTGGCCTTTAGAGTCGTATGCTAGAACATCCACTTCTTCGTCTCCTATTTTCCCCTAACTCTGTGTGTGTGTGTGTGTGTGTGTGTGTGTGTGTGTGTGTGTGTGTGTGTGTGTGTGTGTCTGTGTGTGTGTGCGTGTGTGTGTGTGTGTGTGTGTGTGTGTGTGTGTGTGTGTGTGTGTGTGTGTGTGCCGTACACGCTCACAGATAGGTGCACATGGAGCCAAACGTCACTGCCTCGCAAAACACTGTTGAATTGCTTAGACAGGGACTAATGGTTGTGGTTCAATCTGGAGCTGTACCGGGCTTTTACTGTTGTCCTCTCGTCTTGAATTTGTGCTGCTGAAAGACGTCTTGGGAGCATTGCTTGGTGCATGTTATGTCTGTAAGTGACGACAGAAAAAGAACCAACAAATAAAAACACATGTATCAGAAATCCACTTTCTCACTTTATTCTACTGTGCTTTGTGTGTTTATTTGTATTCAGGCTCTTTTTCTTTGATGCCTCAGTTGGTGTCAATGTTCGTATGCAGACATATCCAAATGGTCACAACACACTCTTTTAACTAAAAAAATGTCACTACACACGAATGTTTCAGAGGGGAAAAAAGAGGAGAGGTTGGCGGTCTTTTAGTGTGTTATAAGCGAAGTCATCTGTGCAGCTAGAGGTAGCTTTCATCACGACGGCTCAGACATCCAATACCTCGTCAATCAAATCATTCACCACCTGCACGCTAAGCTACAGGTCAAGCCATAAAACTCCTTTGGACATTATGACTGGAAACACCGGGTCCAACCCGATGCCACTGGCTGACTTAGAACATGTTAGTTAGGATGCAACAGCAGAGGTTCCAATAACCGTTCGAAACTTTTTACCCACTTTCATAGCCATGATACATGCTAAGCAAAACAAACAAATAGATGAATGATGAAGCAACTATCGTTGAAGAGAATACCCTGCAATAAATGAAAATATGCGGCAAAGCATCAGTTCTTCGCTGAAGTCTGTTTGCTGCGACATGAATAGAATGTCAGCGATCAGTTTGGATTAAATGGAGAGACATGATCACGCTACAATGTGTTCTGCTTAATGCTTTGGAGGTGTTGATAAGCAAAGTTAGCAAGACATCGCGGACGCATAATTATAAATCTGCTAAACGCTCGTTTCATCCACATTGAACGGATTGCCTAAACGGATAGAACGCTATTTCATTGGCACAGAGAGAGTGACGCTGCCTCACTAAGGTGAAGATAGCACAGTTGCTACACTTCTCAACATTCTCCTCTCTATCGAGGACTGACTTTCCGGTCAAGACTGCGACACGCGTCACGTTGTAACTGCCATTTGCAAGCAAGGTATTACCCAGTGGTCAAGATCAGTGGTCATGAACGGAAACGGGTTCTGACTGGACGGTGGATAGGGTTCATCCCTTCACATTAGCCCTGCTGTGTTTGGAAGGAACGGGACGAAGTGAAAGCCTTTAGCCGTTCTGTGTGTGCGGTGTGGGTGACACATCATTTGCTTGCTGCCGCATTCAACGGGTTCTCTCCATTGATCAAGGTGGAATAGGATTAGTGTCTTTATCTTTCGCGACTTAACAGTTCCATGACGTAAATTGAAGGGATTCATCATTTCCTGTTGATTTCATTGGTCTCTGTCTGCCGTCTCTTCACGGGCTGGCTGTCGGGTGAACACTCTTCGCCGCTGATAGTGGCAGAACCGTCAAGTTTGAAGCGCGCGCGCGCGCGCGCGCGCGCGCGCACACACACACACACACACACACACACACACACACACACACACACACACACACACACACGGTGGTTCACTTGCTGGCAAAGGAAGGCCATGTGTAGACCGTGAGCTGCCCTCACTGAACCGCAGAAAAAATATGTTGGCGTGTGCGATTACCGGAAAGGGCGGCCCCGCCCACTGAACAATTCACTTGTCGTGTCCGGTGTGGTGCCCAGAAGTAGTTTGTGACCGTGATCAGCGAGAACGATGGAATGCCAAAAAGATTGATCTTACGAAAAGGAGGGTAGATGCGTCTGCTCTGCTCTACTGATGTATGTTCTGTCAACACATAGGGTTAACACGGCTGAGGTCTTTTCAAGTGATCAATGATCTGTACTCACCAGAGGTGGCTGCCGCCGTGACGGTGTCATCTGGTAACATACAGAATAGCATCATCAGAGGAATGTGATTATAGAGACACTGATGAAAGGTCGAATATCGTCATTGTAAAACACACACACACACAACACACACACACACACACACACACACACACACACACACACACACACAAGATTAATTACCTATTAAACATAATCATCAAGAGGAGACATAGACAGATTGATAACATCCAAAATGCCATTATTTCAGGGAGAGATTTAAACAGACTGATGACATAAACAATTATCAAAGACAGAATAATATATCAAATATCATCATTATAGAAAGATGTACAGACGGATTGGATAGTGCATAGAACACCATCGTAATGAGGAGATTTATAGAGACAATGTGATCATTTATCAAACACGATTATCACAGACAGATATTATAGACTGTCATGTATACAATATGATCTGTTTTCTTTTGCCCTGACAGCAGCAGTCTGCAGTGTTCTGACTCCCATTACCACTGCTCTGTCTGCTGATATACATAGTGACTACCTGAATGCCATACGAGGTGAAAAGTCCATTCCAAAGATCTATTTCTGTAAGACAATTTGTACTCAGTTCCTCAGCAGCAAGTCGCCTACTCATTGACATTGTTCTTCATCGTCATCAGTGTTGCGTACTATTTTGACGCCATATGCATGATTGTTTATTTTGTACGTAGGCCTATTGCCTGTTTAGTTTGTACGCATTGCCTTTCGCGTAGTTCATATTGCTTTTCGCGTAGTTCTGTATTAAGTAATCAGTTATTTATATCTGGGTCTCTCATTGGTGGAAGAAAGGTATTCAGTTTATCCCTGGTGTGTGTGTGTGTGTGTGTGTGTGTGTGTGTGTGTGTGTGTGTGTGTGTGTGTGTGTGTGTGTGTTACACAGCAAAACAACATTCTGAAAACTATGACCAGCAGGGGGTTTTAGCCATGTTTCCTTGTCCCCATCCCCACCCCCACCCATCCACCCCCTCGTGTCCTCGTTCTGTCAAAGTGATGATACATTTTTTTTTTTTTTAATCTACATGTTCCATAAACGCCAAATTAACACAGTTGTTGCCTTATATTTAAGTTACATCGGCCTTAATATTTGACGCAAGGACTGTTTTAAACCAAATTCTCTCTAATTTTGCAAAAGCGTTGCGGGGTGGGTTCGGATTAATTTTTTCACAGCATTTTATACCCATCCTTCTTGATCAGGCATCATTGATTAGGTCAGTTCGGGCTGCACACCCACATCCATCAAAAACGCAGGATACAAAGGGGATCTTTAGGATAATAATAATTTTTACACAATCAGAACGACAACAACGTTTAGATGGGCAACAACCCCACCATGTCTTTTCCACCTTCAGCTCTACCCGAGATTTGAACTTCAAACACCCGATTGCGAACTGTGTGTTCTATGTCACCGGCCCAACCAGGCACCCTGGTTTCAAAGTGTGAAGGCAAGTTGTCTGGTTGGTATTGAAGGAGAAAGAGAAAGGGGGGGGGGGGGGGGGGAGGGGAGACGGTACGGGTGTGGGGGAGGAACCATGGAGCGAGAGGATAGGGGAGGGGAGGGAGGTGCACTCATACAATAAAGAAATTAATTTCTTTTGGAGAATTGTGTTCAAATCCACAGTTTAAAATGGGATGACGATCCGCTTCACTACTCTCAACTTGTCTTCCAGACTGCAAGACACGATATGAGAAGACAAGGAAGACGAGGCAAGAATAGACCAGACCAGACCAGACAAGATAAGACAAGACAGGCCAACATGTACATAGCAGAGGGGATTGAAACAGGATACAGTGCTATCAAAAAGCAGCGCGCGCGCGTGCACGCACACACACACACACACACACACACACACACACACACACACACACACACACACGCACGCACATACACACACACACACACACACACACACACGCACCTACACACACACACACACACACACACACACACACACACACACGCACACACACACACACGCACACACGCACCACGCACGCACGCACGCACGCGCACACACACAGGCGCGCGCGCGCGCACAACACACCACACACACACACACACACACACACACACACACACACACTCACACACACACACACACACACACACACACACACACACACGCGCGCGCGCGCGCGCACGCACGCACGCACGCGCGCTCACACACACACACACACACACACACACACACACACACACACACGCACGCGCGCACGCACACACACACACACACACACACACACACACACACACACACACACACACGGAAGGTGCAAAGTAAAGCATGTTTAACGCCCACGACGAACCAGATAAGTCAGTGGTCGACCTGTTTGTGTGGTGGTCTTCAGACTGTACAAAGAGCACACATAAATAAGGCTCCACACAACGTCTGCCCAGAGAGCGGTCAGTGGGAGGTAAAGTCCGTGCACACAGCTTCTTTTTTGCTTACGCCTTGGTCTACACGGTCAGTCCGGCCCTTGAGGTTTTGTTGTTGTTAGTTGTTGTTGTTGTTGTTGTTGTTGTTGTTGTTGTTGTTGTGTGTTTTTCGCGCATGCAGGGTAATACTCCTGCGGACACTCCTTGTATACAGGCAAGGATTGATCCCATCTACTCAACGAAGGAAATAAAGTTTTGTGTGTATCACTTTTTTTTTTCTGTCCCACCATTAAGGCAGCTATACTCCAACTTTGGGGAAGGTGCATGCTATGTGTAACGTGCCGTCCATACCAACGGCCAAACTGACCTTCTCTTCCGAAAGTTGGTGAGGAGATTTGACGTGTGTGCAAGATGTTATGTGTGCGTTCACACACGGAACCCTCGGTTTCGTCTCATTCGAAGGACTGTATAGGAAATGGAGTCAGAACCAATGTTAATTTCGAGGGGGAAAATTCCCCTGTACCGAAACAGCCCGGAGGAGATTCGAACCCGAAAACCCAGGATCACCAAGATTACGAGTGCGGCGCTCTACCACTGAGCTGTTTCGGCCTCCGGCCCTTGAGATGAATCGTGCCGTGTTCTCCAGCTCTTGCAGACTGCCGTAGAGCTTCGTCATCAGAGCTGTCTCTGTTGGCCACACATCTCTCCTTGGCTGTTCATGTAGTGGGCATTTTTGGAGCACATGCTCCGCTGGCTGTTCTTCCTGCCCACAAGGACAGACTGGAGAAGGCACCACCTTGAGCTTCCGGCACAGGTGACTGTTAAGTCTGTTGTACCCGGTGCGGAGCCTCACCAGGACAACTTTGTTGCTCTCTGGACAACAGATGATATTCATCCTTGGGTGGCCTGGGCGTTGTGATATTCCGGAGGACGCTTGGCACGCATCTCGTTGTTAAGTGATGCTGTTGTTAGACTGCTTTCCTTGAGTACCTTCCCTCGCTCATTCCGATGACGTCAACTCTCTGGGAAACATTGTGTCCCGCCTTTTTTTTATGTCTCCTTATTTGCAACGTCTGAGGAACATTTTCAGAAAATTTGGTTTGTTTGGTACCGTGTGATGAGCCTTGTGTTTTGTTCCTCTTTGTATTAAGGTTGATCAACAGAAGGGCACCTGGCTTCTTTCTGGTTTTGTTCATTTGTTTGTTTGTGTGTTTGTTTTTAATGTTACTCTCATCAACGAGGGGGAGGGGGGGGGGAGGGGGGGAGGGGGGGGCAAAAACGGGAGGGGACAAATAATCAAATATGTCCAAGACTTTTAAAATGAAGAAGAAGAAAAAACGTGAGAAATTAACAAAGGATTCATTCTGAAATCTGAGACACTTGGAACTACATTTGTCCAAGTTGAAAATGAGTGTTTTACATAGAAATGCAGAGAAACGTATATAAACAGAGAGAGAGAGAGAGAGGAGAGGAGAGAGGAGAGAGAGAGAGAGAGAGAGAGAGGAGAGAAGAAGACAGACAGACAGACAGACAGACAGACAGACAGACAGACAGACAGACACAGAGAGACATACAGACACAGAGGGAAGGGGGGGATATTGAAAACAGAATGAGAGGAGAGAGAGAGGAGAGAGAGAGAGAGAGAGAGAGAGAGAGAGAGAGAGAGAGAGAGAGAGAGAGAGAGAATCCCGATTCTAATGCCTTTTCTTTTCTCAGAGAAAGTACAGCGAGCAAAAAAAAAAAAGTGTAGGTATGGATTTATGAAAATCACACAACACACACACACACACACACACACACACACACACACACTCTCTCTCTCTCTCTCTCTCTCTCTCTCTCACACACACACACACACACACACACACACACACACACACATACACACACACACACACACACTCACACACACACACTCACACACTCACTCACACACAAACACGCGGGCGCACAAGTGCGCGCGCGCGAGCCCGCGCTCGCACGCACACGGATGCACGCACGCGCAATCTACGTGTGTGTATACATAGACAGGCAGAACGATAGGTAGATGGATTCATAGATAGCTAGATATTGAGAAAGAGCGACAGACAAGCAGACAAACAGACAGACAGACTAAGAGAAAGAGAGAGAGAAAGAGAGAGAGAGAGAGATTGAGAGCAAGAGAGGGAGACAGACAGACAGACGGACAGACATACAGATAGATAGACGGATAGATAGACACACAGACAGACAGACAGACAGACAGACTGATTGATAGATAGATAGATAGATTGATTGATTGATTGATTGAAACGGAGAGACAGATAGACAGATAGATGGATCGATAGACAAACAGTTATAGATAGATAAATAGATAGATTGATTGATAGATCGATATATTATATATATATATATATATGTATATGTGTATATATATATATATATAGAGAGAGAGAGAGAGAGAGAGAGAGAGAGAGAGAGAGAGAGAGAGAGAGAGAGCATGAACGCGCCAAGTATATTGCTTCCAAACCACTTTTTTTCGGTTGCTGTTGTTGTTGTTGTTGTTGCTTTTATAAATAGGGACAGACGGATTGCTCACCTGATTAACCCATTAACCACACTGGTTCCACTCACCGGGAGTGAGGTGAACAGCGACGACTGCGGCGAGGAAGAGGAAGACGTCCATGTTGGCAGCCATGAGAGAAGGGCGGACCGCACAGAAGGCGGTGGTCTCGCAGCAAGAACGGTGGGCAGGGGACACGGGCGACAACTACGACGGGCGACGAAGGCAGGAAGTGTGAGGGAGAACTGACAGAAGCTGCCGGAAACGGCTCCGCTCTAGTTTAATGAGTTCTTGGATTGTGTTTGTGTGTGTGTGTGTGTGTGTGTGTGTGTGTGTGTGTGTGTGTGTGTGTGTGTGTGTGTGTGTGTGGTGCGTGCGTGCTGTGTGCTGGTGGGAAACATGAGTTAAACTGCGAAACCCTCCATGGCGCCCGTTTTCTACCGGGGCTTAGCCCAAAGTGCTGGCACACACTCGCTTCTTTCTTTCTCCTTCTCTTTCCGGTTGGTCGTCTCTTTTATATTCTTTGTACCCCCCCCCCCACCACCACCACACCCACCCCTTCCCTCCACAATCCCCTTCACCACTTGCCCCCATCAGATTCCACCACCCATTCTCGCTCCCTCTACTTCCGACTCGAGGCCATTATTTTGTGGGTTTTTTCCCCCATCAAATCTCTCTCTCTCTCTCTCTCTCTCTCTCTCTCTCTCTCTCTCTCTCTCTCTCTCTCTCTCTCTCTCTCTCTCTTGTTTCCTACTTAATTATACATAAGAATTAACAGGTTTAACGTTAGCGCTCACCAAAGGAGGAATGGCAGGCGCGGATATTTTTATACCAGAAGTATACAACTGTGAAGGACTTATCTAAAAGTACACTATGCCACCACAGCGACAACACATTAGGACAGGCGAGTCTAATGACGGGCACAGGCGGGAATTCGAACCTAGAACAGAACGTCTGACTGCGGATATAGTGCGTTACCACTGAGCCTTACCACCCAGCACCCCGACACATTTGTCCATTCCTGTTTCTGTGTGCATTCACCTTTCAATATTTCATTTTCAGCAAATGTACCAGATTACAAGTGTCTGTCTGTCTGTCCTCATGTGACCATCGGTGACGTGGTTGTATCTATAGTTGTAGCAGCAGCAGCAGCAGCAGTAACAGCAGCAACACCATCCGTCGTACAGTGATGATAGTAGCGGCATCAGTAACGTCAACAAAAGTAGAACACATGCAGTGGAAATGGCAGCACCCTCGGCCCGTCCCTGGGCGCCCGCCAGCCGAACGTCTTCTCCAGCATGCCCATGCCTCGCGAGGTGCAGCTGAAGGCGCAGAAGAAGGGGCAGAAGGAGGAGGAGCAGCAAGAGCAGTGGAAGCAGTAAAAAGTGACAGCAGTAGCACCAGCAGCAGGTAGCAGCAATAGCAGCAGGAGAAGCAGTAGCAATAGCAGCAACAGTAGTAGTTACGCTGTAGCAGCAGCGTCAGCAGTGGTGATGGTGGTAGTGGCAGTAGCAGCAGCAACGGCAGTAATGTTAAGAATTGCTGCAGCAACACCAATAGTAGTAGTAGTAGTAGTAGTAGTAGTAGCAGCAGCAGCAGCAGCAGCAGTAGCAGTAATAGCAGCAGCAGTAGTAGTAGTAGTAGTAGTAGTAGTAGTTAGCAGTAGTAGTAGCAGCAGCAGCAGCAGCAGTAGTAGTAATAGTAGTAGTAGTTCCTATTGTTGTTGTTGATGTTGCTGTTGTTACTGTTATTGCTGCTGTTGCTGCTGCTGTTGCTGTTGTTGTCGTCGCCGCCGTTGTTCTCGATGTAGCCGCAGCGGCTGTAGCAGCAGAAGTTGTAGCAGCAGCAACCACAACAACAATGGCAGCAGCAGCAGCAGTAATATCAGCTGCTGTAATAGAAGCAGTGCCAACAGCAACAGCAATATCAGCAGTAGCATCAACAGCAGCTGGAGCAGCAGCAGTTGTAGCTGC
>CM065743.1:41522631-41530131 GCA_033310375.1 Conus canariensis
GTTTGGTTTGTTTTTTTCTGTTAAGGGAAGACATCTTTATTCTACATCTGAAATGGAAAGAATCTTTTCTTCCTTTCATAACAGAAATGTTTCTTACGAGAGGGGACTCTTTCCTTGGGTCGTTTAAAAGGAAGTGAAAATAGGATAGCTCTGTTCCGATTCACAATCAACACTGTACTTTGATAAACAGCATAGCTGTTCGTGCGAAAGAATTATACTTTGCTGAATAGCAACTAAAGATTTCGTGTGAGATTCATTATGATATATTGATCAGTGTTGTTATATCAAAGAAATCGTTTTGTGTTAAAGTCTGTAGTATGTTACCTGGAACGGTGTTAGTGTGTAAACAAATTTGTTCCGAAAAGCTAGTTTTCGTAGGGTTCAGTGGTATTGTCTTCATATGTCAGTTATGTTCTTGCTTTACAATCTAGTAGTGGGAGAAAACAAGTTCCTTGTTTAATTAAAAGCGTTGAGTCATTGAGGGGAGGGTCGGGAAAGGAAAGGAGGGAGTGGGAGGGGGGTGGAACGAGAGCTGCCACACCTGTTCTTCCTCAGTAAAAGGATGTCAGGCGAGAAGAAAGGAAAAAAAGGAGGGGGGGGGGGGAGGTTTAGAGGTCGCCAGGGGGAGCGGATGAGTGGAGAAAGTAGGAATGACAAAGTATGAACTCGCACATTGTCGACTAGTTGTCCAACTTAGGAATGGGTGATGACATTTTTGCTACTTATCATGTGTCGTCCGTATGCAGGTATCAGTGCACGCGCGCTCGCGCTAGCGCGCGTTAAGAGCAGGGCACTGCTCCACCACAGCGCTTTACAACCAGCAGACCCACAGGCCGTTGCACAGAACATAGCAACACCATTCACTTGTTTGCTTGCAGCCTTCACCCAGGGCCTATGTTCCAAAGCTTTTGCCTTTTGGCTTCATCACTGGACAGACAAGACGTCACAAAACCCCACTATGCAATAAGCACCAAGCACACACACACACACACACACACACACACACACACACACACACACACACACACACACACACACACACACACACACACACACACACAAGTGCGCGCACACACGTACGCAGGAACACCACACTCACATACCACACACACACGCACACACACACACACACATACACACACCACACACACACACAAACACGCACGCATGCATGCACGCACACACGCACGTATGCACACACACGCATGCACGCACACACACACACAGAACACACACAACACACACACACACACACACACACACACACACACACACACACACACACACATGAAATCACACGCGACCAACGTTTTCAAAGATCAAAGATTTTCCTCTAGTCATAGCCAACTCACCGGATAATTTAATAGTAAAGCGAAACATGCAGACAGCGATTCTCCAACCCAGACGCAATAATACTATCTACACGCTGTATAACATTACCTCTAACAAAATCGTTTGTGTGAGGGACACCCTCTCACGTAATATATTCCCTCGAATACATACGAGGCCTCAAAGAGACTGACAATGTACATGATGCTGTCGGGTATGTTGAGAGAGCCGTTAAAGTCACCGCATTTCTTCCCCATGGGATTAATAGGAACCCAACTGCCCTGGTTGCGAAAGACTTGTGGACATAGGGGAATGAGTTGTAGCGTCCGTGTCAGATGAAACTGTGATAAGAGAGAGAGAGAGAGAGAGAGAGAGAGAGAGAGAGAGAGAGAGAGAGACAGAGACAGAGACAGAGAGAGAGAGACAGAGAGAGAGACAGAGAGAGAGAGACAGACACACAGACAGATAGACAGACAGACACACAGACAGAGAGAGAGACTCAAGACTCAAAGACTCAAGACTCAAAAACTTTATTAATCAAGGATAGAGATTTTAGGCAGTGCCTATTCTTCCAATCTGTCCTTGCTATTCTACAACATTCAACTAAACAGACTACACATATTAATAATGGCAGAAACAATGAAGAATATAGCAACATTATAATAATAACAATAACAATAGTAATAAGAATAATAATGATTAAAAAAAAATTCCATTACAAAATTACACAAACACAATCAGACACGTACGCGCGCGCGCTCACATGCACGCACACGCCCACACATACACGCACGCACACACACACACACACACACACACACACACACACACACACACACACACACACACACACACACACACACACACACATACACACACACATTTTCATTAGCTAATATAGAGGCAAGCATAAAAGTAGGGCGTTGAGACTATGGTCAAAAGGTTAGATTTATTGTTCAAGTAAATGTTTAAGTATTGCTGATTTGAAGGATGGCAGTGATTGACATGTTTTGGCAGACGGAGGAAGAGAGTTCCACACAGATGGACCAAAAAATGCAAAACTAGATTTGAACAAATCAATGCGGACACGTGGTAAAATGTAATTATTTGAATCATATCGCGTTGTTGCCATTTGGATAAACTCAGCAAGATATGTTAGCGCCATGTTTGCATGGACTTTAAACATTAGTACTGCCTTATTATAGGTCAGTTGGCTCTGCAGTGGTAACATCATTAGTTTTGCGAATTTGCCCGTGGTTGATAGAGACTTGTCAGGAAGAATCAGCTTAATTCCCCGTCAATGCACAGAGTTGATCTTTTTTATGTGATTTTCGCCGGCACCACTCCAGACAGTGGACGCATAGTTGATGTGAGAAAGGCAATAGGCTTCAAAAAATAATTTCCGGATGTGTGGTTCAACATAATAACTGAGTTTATTGAGTAAAAACAAATTGCGAGCCAACTGTTTGCAAACATGATTCATATGTGATTGCCATTTAAAATTCTCATCAATGATCACGCCTAAGACACGGTGTTCGGTAAGCTGCTCGATCAAGGTTTCACTCATTTTTAGGCTCAACATAAGATGCTGTCGTTGATGTTTCTGTCTCGATGCTAGGACCATACATTTTGTTTTGTGCGGATTAAGGACCATTCGGTTTAGGTTGCACCATTCTAAGACATCAGTTATACTTTGTTGTAACGATATTTGTACAGACATGATGTTTGTATCACTACAGTGAAGAGAACTATCGTCAGCGAACAGATCACAGATGACATCATTGTGAGATATGTGCATCGGTAGGTCATTTATAAAAATACAGAAGAGAAGAGGTCCAAGGACAGAGCCTTGTGGAACGCCACAGCTCACTATTCCTTCAGAGGAATAAGTACCGTTTAAGTAAACACGCTGGGTCCTGTTTTCACGATATGACTGAAAAAAGGTGACTACTGCCGGATTTTGAACATATGCAGTCATTTTGTTTAATAATATGTTGTGGTCTACAAGATCAAAGGCTTTCTTAAAATCGAGGAAAAACAGTTCCAGTGAGTTTTCTTTCGTTGATGGCTGATAGCCATGTATCACAGAGGCGTGTTAAGGCCGTGTAGCATGAGTGATTTCGACGAAAGCCTGACTGAAATGGGTGGAACAGTTTGTGATGTTCCATATGTTTAGTTAGGTGTTTGTTAACATGCATCTCAAGAGGTTTCGATACAACGGATATAAGAGATATTGGTATAAAATTGTTTAAATCAGTGAGATCTCTTGATTTGGGTACGGGAATGACTTTTGCTGCCTTTAGACCACATGGGAAGACATTCTGATCAATACACAAATTATAGACATACGTAAGGGTATCAACAATGTAAGGTAGAGCAAGCTTGAGTATAGAAGCATTTAAGTTATCTAGGCCCATTTTTTTTTAAGTTTTGAAATTAAGGAACCAACTTCATTAATAGCAAGCAAGGGGATGCTAAATGAATCTCTAGTATTTAATCGTTCTTGGCAAAACGATTGGAGAACAGCTGGAGTCTCATATCGATTAAAGAATGTAACATTGGCAGCCGTTTGTACTGATTCAGTTAACTGAAGGAAATGATTGTTGAAAGTGTTAGCAGACCACATAGTCGCAGTATTATCTGATTTCTTTTTCGACTTGTCAGTTATTTCATTAACAGGACGCCATAATGATGCTGTATCCCTGTTTGCGTTTATCAGTTTCCTAAAATACTCAGATTTTGATTTTCTAACTAGATCTGATACTCTGTTTCTCTGCTTTTTATATTCTTCTACTTTTTTTTGCGGTTTTAAGTGCATCCCTTAGTGCCATTTCTATAATAATGTCTTTTGTCAGCCAGCTGGGAAGTACTCTGTGTTTTACCCTTTTTATTCTAAGTGGGGCATGTTTATCAACGATTGAGAGAAAGATATTATACCAGGTATTATACGCTTCATTTGGATCTGTGTAATTGAGTACACTGTAGAAAGGAGCTAAGCTTAAGTCGAGGAAAAATTCATCCTTACTGAAATTTTTGAAGCAGCGATATTGAATGGTTGTGTGGCCCTTATTCTGTTGCTTTGGAAGTTTACAAGACCAAGTGCACAAAATGAGACAGTGGTCGCTGATGCTTTTGTTGCCCACTGTTATATTGGATACCATGGCTTTGTTGTTCGTGTAGATATGATCCAGCAATGTAGAAGATGTCTTTGCGATTCTAGTTGGACTATGAATAAGCTGATGCAAGCCAAAAAGTGTGGTGGTCGCATCCCAGGCAGGCTGCCGTTTTAACAGATCAATGTTAAAATCACTGAGAAGAATGACATTTGGATAGCTCTTATATACATTATCCATCATGTGTACAAAGTTGTCATACCAAAGGAAAGTGGCAGCGGGATTCCTGTACACATATCCAACTAGAAGAGGGGCTGAGTTGGAGGGTTTTACCTGCAGCCACATGCATTCAACATTATCAGGCTCAAGGTCACGCCGCCTTTTTGTACAGTGAGCGATGCTTTGATGAATATATATTCCAAGTCCTGTTTCACCAGAGTGATGTGCATCGCGTCGGACAAAGTTATAGTTAGTTATGGATAAAGCTGTATCAGTGAAACGGGAGTCAAGGCGAGTTTCACTGAGACCAAGCAGATGAATAGAAGGGGATTCGTTAAGAAGAAAACAGACATCATGAATCTTATTTGGCAGATGATAAACATTTAGGTGACCAATGCGTAATCCAGTATCAGTATTAATTACATTACAATGGTCCATTGTATTAATTCTAGAGCAAAGTCCTGAGCAATAAAACAAAATGGATATACTGATACAACAATAATTAAAAATATAAAATCAGCAATCAAAATATCCAAGAACACACAAAATCCAAAAAGCAGGGCAATGAAGTTCAGTCCAAAGGACAATTCAAGTATGTGTATGATAACAATATTCAGGAAAGTATGACCAACCAAGACAAATGTCGCTTTCAAGCTGTCCGGGTCACAATAGTACAGTCATCCACAGTAACTAAGCAATACCGGGGGGAAACAAGACTCACAGGGTTGGGGGGAGGGGGGGGAGGGAGGAGGAGTCAGTGCGTGGTGGGAAGGTGAAGGTGAGACGGAGCAAGCAGGAGGGAAAGAAGACACGACTGGGGGTGACTGGGGGGGGGGGGTGGAGCTGAGAGGCAGGGGATGGGTAAATTTGGGCGGGGGGAAGGGTAGGCAAGGGCTCGGGCCTGCACTTTGGAAGGCGAGACAGCAAGCTGTTATCTGAATTCCAGATACCGGAATTTCTGTTAAGCAGGGGGAGAGGGAAGATAAGGATGCATTTGTGTCCAAGGACTGAAAGGCAGAGGAGGGAAGGGGGAGAAAGGCCACATGGGGGGAAACATCGGCATTGATGTAATGGGGGGTCTGTTAAAGTACGGCATGGGTGGCATTGCATGGTGGGAAAAGGTTTCATTAGAAGAACAACTGGATTTCTGGTGGACAATTTCAGGAGCACTGTCCAAGTGATTGTTTGAACTACGTTGGACTGTCTCTGGGGGTAAATTTGTAGGATGGGAATCAGGACGATTTCCTACTGACTGGGGGAACATGGGCTGCACACTCCGACGGAACTCAGTAGGGACAGGCTGCTTGTCTTGGTTTTCTTTTAATTTTGAAGACTGTGATCTGTTACGGTTTGTTGCAATGGGCTGTTCCTGACACAGCTCTGGGTTTGCCCCATTACCCGTATTCCGTGGAGGCCGGTTCACACGGAGTGCCAGAAACTGAATGATTTGCCGTAACCAGAGCGATAAGCCACTGGCAGACAGGTGAACACCATCCGATGTGAAGTAGCTTTGAACGATCCTAAGATTTTGATCAACGAAATTTGTTTCAAACAAAAAAAAAACATGCACTTGATTCTGCACATAGGACATGCAGTTCCCTATTCATGAAATTAATGAATTTCAAAGGAATAGGTTTTCTAGGAAGTAGGGCAGAGACAGCAATTTTGGCAGCAGGAAAAACTCTTTTCACCTGTCCCAGAAGGTGACCCAAGTCCTGCTGTAGCGTGTCTACAGAGTAGTGTTTGTGAAGGTCGTTTCCCCCCACATGCAATGCCACCCACTGCACATCCTCTCGTACTGCACAATCTCTGAGGGCAGCAGTGACGTCAGTCACCTTCGCCCCAGGCATTGTGCGTACATGGGTGAGCCCCGTCCTATCCAGCCTCTGTCGGTCAATATACTGAAGGTTAGAATCCCCTACAATGAAGTTGACAAGTTTGCGTTTCAGGGGAAGACGGATCCTGAACTTTGGGGTAGTTTGATTGAGCTGTCGGTCAGAGACTGCTGTGGTATTACCTATGGCAGGGGTGGAGTCAGTGTGCTGTCTGTCAAAGGCTGGTTTGTTGTTGGTGACAGTGACGGAGTCGGTCAAAGCGTGAGTGACAGTCTGTTCTTTGTCAGCCGTAACACCACTATGCTTAGTACACACGTCGCTAGATTGTTCCAGTTGTTTTAGTTCTGGCTGCGTTGATTTTTTTGATGACTTTACAGTGGACGTGGTATGGTGCTGACAGTCACGTGCTGATTTCAAGAGGTGCTTTTGACGGTCAGACACACTGTCAATCAGCTTCGTTTGTTCTTTCAGCTGATTGCGTAGTGTGTTGCACTCATCTTGCAGACTGTCAATTTTCTCCTGCATCGTCTGTTTTAAAATCCTCAGTTTGTTGTCAATCTGAGTTTTAATATCTGCATCAAGGCTTTTGATGCAAGATGTACAGACAGATGCAGTGAAAGAAAGAGAGCACTGGATGCAATTCTTAGTTTCTGTGCTTGTACTGTCATTGGTGGCGGTGGGGTCTGTGTTGTCAGTAGAAGTGGTCCCCTCTGTGGTGGTTGTGTCAGTCTGACCAGTAGTTGTTCTGATCTCTGAGGTAGTGTGGTCAATGTCACTGGTAATTGTTCTTATCTCTGGGGTAGTGGGGTCAGTGTCATTAGTAGTTGTTATCTCTGGGGTAGTGGGGTCAGTGTCACTGGTAGCTGTTATCTCTCGGGTAGTGGGGTCTGTGTCATTAGTAGTTGTTCTTATCTCTGGGGTAGTGGGGTCAGTGTCACTGGTAGTTGTTTATCTCTGGGGTAGTGGGGTCAGTGTCACTGGTAGCTGTTATCTCTCGGGTAGTG
>CM065743.1:41537631-41545131 GCA_033310375.1 Conus canariensis
ACAGATAGGTATGGTTGTGAAGTGATTTTTTTTTATGTGGTTGTTGTTGTTTTGTTGAAACGATGTATTTGGGACAGCCTGTAATTGAATTAGACTGATCGTCAATAGAATTTATTATGTTTCTTTTTCAGATAAGAAATAACTTCGCGCATATTATATATATATATATATATATATATATATATATAAGAGAGAGAGAGAGAGAGAGAGAGAGAGAGAGAGAGAGAGAGATCATGATGAGTAATTTAGTAGTGGGGGAAAAAGTGCAGGCTAACAAATCTTCCGTCTTTATATTAATGACTTGGCAAAGGTTTAAGTAAAAGAAAGAGAGAGGAAAAAAAGGGAAGGGGGGGGGGGGGGGAGTGACGGGAGGGAGAGGAATAAATTGAGAACATAAAATTAGGAAAATATAAAAAATATATATGTTAAACCCTTCACTAGCAGCATATGGGTACCATTGCAATCCCTCTTAAAGACAGATCATTTCATATTGTCTACTCCTAGGACTTTCGTCCGCTGGATCGGACTCATCATGGAGACATGGCTGATTGCGTCTGTGCGTACATATATATAATTTTATTTAGAGATGGAAACATTGAATAAGCAGCATATCTGCTTTTTTTTACATCAAGCCATCTATGAAAAAAGAAAGAAAGAAAGAAAAAATCAAATCATGTACAATGCCTTTCATCAAAAGAAAAGTAAACTTACTGTTATACCCACGCTCATCTCCTCCCCTTTATCCACTGACTTCCATTCACGTAAAAGGTATCAATGCTCATTGCCGCCCCTATGGTTACATTCACGAAGTGTATATCTTTACCATGTATTTCTTTTCTGCACAGGATGGACATTTTTTCAGTATCATATGTGGTTAACGATTCATGAGATAATCTTTCTTTTTTTTTTCTTAAATGTGTTTTTTTTTATTTTTTATTTTTAAGGGTTTTGTGAGTTTAATCCAAGATTTCCACTGAATATACAAAACTGGATTTGTATAAATTGTTGCGTGGTCTAGGAATGGACAATAAATGATTATGTCTATGGCAATTGACTCTAAATGTTTCTGTAATATTTTGGGGAGCTGTTCCATTAATAACGTTATGCATACAAAGGGCTTATTGAAAAAGAGTCTGGGAAGGTTAATATTTTGAGTTGTTTGTGATCTTCATCAGTTAGGGAGCTCGATTTTAACAATACTAATTTCAATGCTCGTTTGTACAGACGATAAATTAATTTTAAATTATGTTCACTACAGTTGTCCCAAAGGGTTGATGCATAATCAATTAATGATAAAATATGTGCACAGAAAAAAAGTTTTCGAGAGTGGCCATCGAGGAAATTTTTTTGTCCGAGACAACTGAAATATTTTTTTGTAAAGGCGTTTTGCTAGGAATGTTACATGTTCAGTCCAAGATAAATCTTTGTCAATAATGACACCTAGTGTTTTGTATGAACTGACTTCCTCAACTTTATTGTTGGATATGAGTAAAGGCTGAAAATTTGATTTCATTTTTTGTCGTATTTATCTTGTAGACACGTACATGCACTTTGTTTTAATAGCATTTAAAGACATATGGTTTAGTTGTGTGTGTGTGTGTGGTGTGTGTGTGTGTGTGTGTGTGTGTGTGGGGTGTGTGTGTGTGTGTGTGTGTTTTAATAGCATTTAAAGACATATGGTTTAGTTGTGTGTGTGTGCGTGTGTGTGTGTGTGTGTGTGTGTGTGTGTGTGTGTGTGTGTGTGTGTGTGTGTGTGTGTGTGTGTTTAAAGCATATGGATACACTTTCATTCATAGTTGTTGTTGTTGTTTGTTTGTTTGTTTTTTTGGGTTTTTTTTACTGCTATGCCACAGTAATTATCTGCCTTCTCCGCATCTTCTCGGTTCTGAACTTGGACGACGATGGCTAGATGACCATGAAGTTTTTGAAGTCCAACATTCAATTATGATACACCATGGGACACCAGTCCCTGAAACATCAACATACGTTAACGTTTCGGCAACAATGGCGACAGGGTTTGCACATGTCCAGGGTGTCTTGCCACGAACAGCACTGTGAACCTCTTATGATGAAACTGGATCGGCAGACACCACCTTTACACGCTTCTTTCTGCTTATCTTCTGTTTTGTTTCTTTGTTGTTGTTTTTGTTTTCATTCAACGCCTACCTTGCGCTGAAGAGATCAAAGCTAAATAACAAACTCGTTCATTTTCATTGTCCTTTTTTTTTGTTTGTGTCTTGCCTGAAGAAGACCTGAAGAGGTCGAAACGCGTCGTGTTTTGTCTTGTGACTCGTTTGTCCACGTTTCTCTTGACGGTTCGCAAACATTTGTTTAAGATTTGTTTTGTTTTGTTTTGTTTGGTTTTTGTTGTTGTTGTTGTTGTTGTTTTCATGTTGTTGTTTTTTCTTGCATTTTGCTGTTGACTTTATTTATTTCATTGACATTTTGGATTTGTGCCCATACCACTCTTCAACAGTGATGACGTTTCAGGTGACAGACTTTATCTTCGCTGTTCTGATTGTTTGATAATGTGGTTTAGGATCATTTGTTGACTATTTTGGCCGGAGAGAGAGAGAGAGAGAGAGAGAGAGAAGAGAGGAGAGAGAGAGGAGAGAGAGAGAGAGAAAGACAGACAGACAGACAGAACAGACAGACAGACAGACGAGAGAAGAAGAGAAGAGAGAGAGAGAGAGAGAGAGAGAGAGAGAGAGAGAGAGATTCTGAAGCGGTGAATTTGCCTTTTTTTTTTTTTTTTCTTAATCGTCAGGCTGGGGATTAGTGTTAAACAACATTCGCTCGGTATAAAACGTTTGCGTGCATATGTCCAACAACAAATTAAAAAAAAAAAAAAATCGGTATTGTTGCTGAAAGAGAATTCCAAAAGGATGGTTTAATGATAGCTTGCCCTATTTTACTTTTAAATGATATGTAGATAAGAGAGGGGACGGGGGTTGATGATGGGGTGGAGGTTGGGGTGTCAATAAAGATGTGCCCCTTGAGCTCGTCCACAAGATAGTGACAGAGCCGTAGTGACAGTGTCAGGCAGTGTAGAGACGGAGTGCTCTGTAGTAGAAATCATTCATCTGGTAACAGGGGTAACCGCATACATCCGGTGAATGCAATCGTGCAGGTACTTCAGGTGTCTGGTGGACGTATGGCTCACGGAACAGCCACACGCTTTGTTCAGAGTGGACTCTGTGCAGCAGCTTTATGCCGCCAGTCCTCTAAGAGCCGCCGGCAAGTACTCCTCAGTCCGCGCTGACATCAGCCTGGTGGAGCAGCTATAAACTGTATCTTACTGGTGTAGCAGCTATAAACTGTATCTTACCTGGTGTAGCAGCTATAATGTATCTTACTGGTGTAGCAGCTTATAAACTGTATCTTACCTGGTGTAGCAGCTATAACTGTATCATACCTGGTGTAGCAGCTATAAACTTATCTTACCTGGTGTAGCAGCTATAAACTGTATCTTACCTGGTGTAGCAGCTATAAACTGTATCTTACCTGGTGTAGCAGCTATAAACTGTATCTTACCTGGTGTAGCAGCTATAAACTGTATCTTACCTGGTGTAGCAGCTATAAACTTATCTACCTGGTAGCAGCTTATAAATGTATCTTACCTGTGTAGTTCAGCATAAGCTGTATCACGGGGACTGCGTATAACAGAGTCTCATGTCACGCCTGTCGTCCTTGTCAGCTAGGCTGTTCACGGGGGACTGCGAGAGAGAGCCTCTGGCTTCGCCTTGTCGCTAGGCTGTTCACGGGGGACTGCGAGAGAGAGCCTCTGGCTTCGCCTTGTCGCTAGGCTGTTCACGGAGGACTGGAGAGAGAGCCTCTGGCTTCGCCTTGCCGCTAGGCTGTTCACGGGGGACTGTGAGAGAGAGCCTCTGGCTTCGCCTTGCCGCTAGGCTTTTCACGGGGGACTGTGAGAGAGAGCCTCTGGCTTCGCCTTGCCGCTGCCAGTACGGGCTGCTTTTCCAGCTAGGCTTTTCACGGGGACTGTCAGAGAGAGCCTCTGGCTTCGCCTTGCCGCTGCCAGTTCCGGCACTCGCTTTTCCAGCTAGGCTGTTCACGGGGGACTGTCAGAGAGAGCCTCTGGCTTCGCCTTGCCGCTGCCAGTCCAGGCACTGCTTTTCAAGCCAGGCTCTTCACGGGGGATTGTGAGAGAGAGCCTCTGGCTTCGCCTTGCCGCTGCCATGTCCGGCACTCGGACTAGCACCTGTCTGGCCTTCTGTCAAGACGGCCATGAGGGAGACGGCAGGTGCGGCGATTGTCTTAGCACTGTGGCCACAGCCATGCTCGGACTCTGGACAGTGACAGTAGGAATTCGATCTCCACTCACATGACCGACTAACAGCCCGCAATACAATTCACACTGGAAGTAGAGAAGAGAACAGTTTTGTTCCTATCTGTGGACCGCCCGCATCGCCAAAAAATGGCCCCGGACTTTCCTTTTCAATCTTCAGGAAGCCACAGCGACCACCCACACCAAGAAAAGCTGGTCATCATCATCCACACGTTGTCCCGTAGAGCCCAACTCTTTTCCTTTTGCTTCTGTTGAAGAAGGCACAGGAGAAGAAATGAACCATCCAAAGAAAGTGTTCATTGTTTGAGAATACTGGGAACGAGCGTGGAATATCCCGGTGATGAAGACGACCTCGCCTCAGTCTTCCACCAGTCGCCAGACTCTTGGCAAAGAGACGTCACCATTCCCTTCAATTTCAGCGGCGTCACCGAGGCCAGGAAGTTGAGGACGCCGTGGTGATTGTCCAGCCTGATGAATACCATCAGGAGGCAGTACATGACTGCCAGAGGCAGGACTGGCCTCATTCAACAAAGCAGGGTCATCGGCAGCGCCAGGATTAACATGAGAACCACACCAATGACACGGTGACACGCCTTCAAACGTGTCTCACCCGTCACAGAGAAGAAGGGTCGCTAGATGATGCTGTGTTGTGGACCAGCATCGTCAGATTGGGAGATACAACGTTGAAGTCCTGGACACTGAACACACGTGGTTCGAACGTTGAAGTCCTGGACACTGAACACACGTGGTTCGAACGTGGAATCAAAGAGCCTGTGTCTTCCTCCTCCTCCTACATGTCCCCTGTACCATCACCCCATCCACCATAGCCTACCCCTCCTTTCCCAACACGCACACACACCCCCACACACACACACACACACACACACACACACACACACACACACACACACACACACACACACACAGAGTTGTTTGTTCACAGTCACCTGACCGATCCTAAATGTTACCGCCGACCTTTAACATTTTTTTTCGAGTATGTTTCAAAGTGAGGCGAGTGCATGAGGCAATTGAAAACAAATTTAAAGCAAGAAATAAAATATCATTCCGCCGAACAAAAGGGACAAAACACAGACCGCACCACAACCTCTTTGGTCTCCTTCAGGCAAGATAAACAGACACACAGACACACACACAACACACACCACACACACACACACACACACACACACACACACACACACACACACACACGCACACACACACTCTCTCTCTCTTCTCTCTTCTCTCTCTCTCTCTCTCTCTCTCTCTCTCTCTCTCTCTCGTTTACTGATGGAGCAAAATTGCTGTGGGGGTGCTCTCCATCGGCAGTTGTCCCAGGACAACAATGGGGCTCCTCTTGGTGAACGCGAACTCTACACAAATTACTCCCTTACAGATGTCCGAAGAGCTCCCTACTATCAGCCCAGTGTAGCTGAGCTGGCAATGGCGAGTAGGGAAGACACTATGTTTCTGAGGAAACACAGGTTCTTTGTGAGCAGAACGATATGTTCACGCTCGGTGGTGTAGTGCACAATAGCTTTATTGCTGAGATTCTCCCATTACTCAATATGTGTGTATGTGTGTGTGTGTGTGTGTGTGTGTGTTGTGTGTGTGTGTGTGTGTGTGTGTGTGTTGTGTGTGTGTGTGTGTCGTGGTGTGTGTGGGTTGGTGGTGTCGTGTAGTTTGGGGGGTTGCGTTGTGCGCGCGTGCATGTTGTGTGTGTGTGTGTGTGTGTGTGTGTGTGTGCGCGCTGCATGTATGTGTGTGTGTGTGTGTTGTGAGGTACCAGAGACAGAGAGAGAGAGAGAGAGAGAGAGAGAGAGAGAGAGAGAGAGAGAGAGAGAGAGAGAGAATGCTGTCCGGTGTTTGAGTCATTAAATGCGTGATTTTTTTTTTCCGGCTAAGTAAAAATAATAGATATACGAAGTGACGAGTTAGGTACTGGGTTTGCTAATCATAAGAAAGTTTTCATATCACCCAGAAAACATATAACTTTGAAGACAGTTATTAGCTCATGAATAAACGTCATAGTGTTTCATGCCAGTACTCGATTTGTAGTCATCTTCCCGTTACGTCATACAGATTTTACATCCGCTATCTGATCCCAACCAGCGACAGAATTTTCCAGGTTGTAGTCATAACATACTTCCGTTTCAAAACGAGCTGACTTAGGGTGGAAAATGAAGCAATTAAAAAAAAAAAATCACGGCATTAGTTTCGCCAGGCAATACAGACTAACAGATACAGGACAAAACCAATGCATTTCCAACCTCTGGGTCTTCTTCAGGGAAAACCACAACATTTTCATTGTTTTCATTGTCCTAAATGTTGTTTGGTTTTGCCTGAAGAAGACCCGAGGGGTCACAGTGCATTGTGTTTTGTCCTGTAATCTGTTATGGTCTGATGGAACGAATACCTGTCTTTTGAAAGCATGCATCCGGTTTGTTTGTTTGTTTGTTTGGGGTCTCAGTCCATGTTTTCACCACGTTTTGTCAACTTCAGTTTTGTTGTTTTGTGCAAAAAAAAAAAAAAAAAAAAAAAGAATACTGTTGTAACATTTCTGACTAACCCAGTAGCTGCCATTTGATGCACACGTGCGCCATAGATCCGCCTTAAAATGGAACGAGTACGTAACAATGACTACAATTTATGTTCTGACAAAGTTTCATTAGAATTGATTCAGTATGGTGATTATTGAATTTTGTTTCGATTTTTTTTTTTTTTTTTTTAACGTGTAATCCTGTTGACAGGCAGATAGACAATCAACAAACAAACAAACAAACGGACGCCAATGAAAACATTATCCTGGCGGAGGTAGTGACAGTGTAACAGTAGTAATCTAACCGACAACGAACCAGACTCCGGCCACCCAGAGTGACTGCCATAGCTCTACAATGTAAGGGAAGTAACTATTCTTCTCCAAGAAAATCTTGACAAATCTTATTCCCCTTTGCTCAGGGTTGTTGACTCGCCGCTTTAATCGGATGCTGCTGCTACTGGTTGATCCTCCATCGAGTCATGCTGTTTGTAGCCACGCCGACCACGGAGGACACGCCTCGAATGTTCGGCTTTAAATGGACATCTTTAACAGTGGACAGTACGTAATGCGTTCAACGAAGATGTGAGAAAATATCCGGTTGATGGATCGAATCTTGACGTTCGCGTTGTGTGTGTGTGTGTGTGTGTGTGTGTGT
>CM065743.1:41547631-41555131 GCA_033310375.1 Conus canariensis
TTCATCTCCAATTTCACCCATTTCACAGTTACGACAAATACGCAATTCTCTTGGAACATTATGGTGTCTTCCAATTTCAATTTGCAATTTATGGTTACTACATCTAAATTTAAATAAAGATGTAACATAAATATCTGGTAAGGTAGAAATATAATGTTCTTTTCCAAAGACAGTCTTTACACTTTTATAGAATACACACTTGTTGCTGTTTTCAAGAGAACTGCGCCAATCACGAGCATAATTATTTTGCAACTCCTTTTTAACACACTTACATAAGTTACTTCTGTTTGTGAATGAATGAGATTCCCAAACACAATCAAAACCAGTTTCAAATAAAATGCTTTTAACATAACTAAGCCATGGTGAAACGAAAATTCCTTTTGTATATAGTTCATTTAAGATATTATATACTTTGTTTGAATACTTCTTAGAATCAGGAACAACTGAGTTAGCCCAGAACCTTATCATTCTCGCTTTAATCAGTACAGATAAAGGATAGATTCCGGTTTCACCATAAATCATTGAAGTCATTGTAGTTTTATTTAATCTAAATAAATACTTTAAAAAACGTAACTGTAACTTTTCTAATATATCAACATTTTCATAACCCCAAATTTCACAACCATACAACAACACAGGTACAACTATGGAATAAAATAATTGTATGCAAACATCAATTGGCAATTTCTGCTTCCTTGCAGTTTGTAATAATGAAAACATTGCCTTGAGGGCCTGATTATAAGCACATTTTTTTTTGCTTTGTAAAAAGAACCTGTTCTGCTGAACTCGATGCCTAAGTATTTCATTGAATTAAGAACTTCTATTTTTTCATTCCCAAAGAAAAAAAAATCACGCATACTATTTCGACCATGAAAGACAACTATTTTTGTTTTCTTCGGATTTACTTCTAATTGCCATTGCGTGCAATATATATGTAAGGCATTAAGTTCTTTTTGCAAAGCTGATTTAGAATTTGCCAGTAAAATTGTATCATCAGCATATAACAATACAAGCAATTTAATAAACTGTTCAAGTTTCAACTCTTGCGTTAAATCACATTCTAGAGTAGAACAGTTATTTTCAATAAAGAACTGTTGTAGATCATTCAAAAATAATGAAAACAATAAGGGTGAAAGGTTTTCTCCTTGACGAACTCCCCTAAAACTGCCAAAGAACTCTGATTTTTGACCATTTAGAAAAATGCACGATTTTATTTGATCATACATATTGATTACAACGTGCAGTATTTTCCCAGATATGCCTTGACTCATCAGTTTGTGCCATAAAGCATGCCTCCAAATAAAATCAAATGCCTTTCTGTAATCAATAAAAGCACAGTATAATTTTCCATTGTTGTTTGCAAACATGTCAATCAATGATTTAAGAACAAAAGCATGGTCAAGTGTTGAATGCATGCGTCTAAAACCTGCCTGGTTTTCTGAAATAAGTCCATTTATTTCAACAAAATAAGTAAGTCTGCTATTTAGAATTGACGTGAATAATTTGCCTACACAACTCAACAGTGTTAACCCTCTGTAGTTATTGCAGTCTTGCTGATCTCCTTTGCCTTTATAGAGTGGTACAATTAACCCTGTCACCCAATCTTCTAGTATAATACCAGAATCCAAAACACGATTAAACAATAAACAAAATAAAACTCTGTCATATAAGGAACACTATTCTTCATATATTCATTCCTTACTAAATCAACTCCTGCTGCTTTATTATTCTTTAAACATTTAATGACTCTTTGAATTTCATCCTCAGTAATGGAATCATTTAAAATGTCTAGATTGATATTTCCTTCAGATACTTCATTGCTAAAAATGATATCATTACATCCAGTATTTTGATTAAGGGACTGGAAATGATTTTTAAGCTCTTCAAGAGGTATAGGACACGATGAAGCTTTTTTGCCTTTATTTTTCCTCCAATAATCCCTTGGATTTCTAGTTTTTAAAGCTCGCAATTCTCTATGCCATTTTCTCGTTGCTCTTCTTTCAGATCGTCTCAAAACATTTTTATATTCTTTGCTTTTAGCAGCAAGATTATTTAGATTAGGCACAGTATTTGAACATTTAACTTTATGCTTTGCTTTAAAGTACTGGCTTCGAGAAACCTTACACTCCTTATCAAACCAGCTTTGATTCTGCCTCATTGAATATCTGTTATTGTAAGTATTAGAGTACGTACCAAATTATCCTTCGCTGAATCAACAAGAATTGACGAAAACCGATTATTCATTTCACTGATTGATATTGTGCCTTGTTCAAATAAAGTTACAATTTCATCAACATTGTAATTTGCTAAATGTTCTTTATATTCATTACATTTGTTGTTATCCCATCTTCTAATCTCTGCACCATCATACCTTTGATGCAGAGAGTGTTTAGAACCATTAGGTTCATTGAAAACAAAACAGGTTTTCACTGGAAGACGACAGGCATAATGGGCAATGCACATCAGAGAACAACGCATCAAAAACATCAGCTTTAAACTTACTTGCATTTTCCATCAAATATCTAGAACCAATAATATAATCAACAACTGTGCTTCCTTTACATGTGCATGTTCCAATTCCAGCATCTGAACCAATTCTTCCGTTAAAATGTATATTGACAGTGATGTACATAAATCTAAGAGACGATAACCATAATTATTAGGCCTCTGCTTATCTTGGGATGATCTTTGACAAGGTTGGAAATTATCTTCGCTCATATCATACACACACACACACACACACACACACACACACACACACACACACACACACACACACACACACACAAAGTCTTTGGGGGTCCATGTCTATGTTGAGTGTTTTACCAGACTTTCTTCCGAAGGCAAGGGAAATCACCCTGTCAGCTTCACCTGCAGCTGGCGTGGTGACCCCCCCCCCCTCTCTCTCTCTCTCTCTCTCTCTCTCTCTCTCTCTCTCTCTCTCTCTGTGTGTGTCTCCGCTTTGATGTCAGGTATTAGCTGAATAAGGTGTTGCACAGGCGTCGGAAGATGCATTGTACTGGGATGGGGGGGGGGGGGGGGGGGGGGGGGGGGGGGAGGGGGGAAGGGCGCAGCCTAATCTGACAGGGATTTGACAAAAACATCACGACAGTAATCCTCCAGGGTATTTTTTTTTTTTTAACATTAAAGCAAGGCGTGTTGTGTGTGTGTGGGGGGGGGGGGGGAGGGGGGGGGGGTCTCATCATCCATTTTTTTTTCTCTCCTTCATAAAACGGATGGGGGAGAGGGAGGGGGCTGCTTATCTTCCAAATTTTTGAAAAACCGATGGGGGGGGGGGAGGGGTAGAAGCAAGAAAAAGAGGGAGGGGGAGGAAGAAGAGGGGAGGGGGCTCCCACCTTCATATCATCCACATTCATGTAAACGTGGGACAGCGGGGCAGGGGGAACGGGGCGTGCAAAAAGCGAAGACAAGACTGGTCTCTTCCGCTGACTTGTTGTAAAAGCAGAAAGGGGGAGGGGGGGGGGGGGGAGGAGGAGGAGGGAAGATGTTTCGCGTGAAACCGGACTTTGAGGGGGGGGGGGGAGGGGGGGAGGAGGGAGGGAGGGAGGAGGAAGACGCCATAACAGCTAGAGGTCCTTTTTTGACCAATCCAAAGAGGAAACATGACATAACCTAAAGCAACGGAGACAAAACAATGCCCCCTACAATGGCATTTAGGAAGACTGCAATAATACCAGAACGTGGTATCCTCTCTCTGTCTGTCTGTCTGTCTGTCTGTCTGTCTCTCTCTCTCTCTCTCTCTATTGATCTCTATCTCTCTCTCTCTCTCATACAAGCACACATACTCTCTGTCTGTCTGTCTGTCTGTCTGTCTGTCTCTCTCTCTCTCTCTCTCTCTCTCTCTCTCTCTCTCTCTCTCTCTCTCTCTCTCTTTTGTTGACAAAACAGTGACAAGTGACCTTGACAATATTAAAATTACTGTAGATACCATTCTTACTGATCTTTCGGATCATGAAAATACCATGCTGTCCAGACTTGAGGATTCAAAAGTGTCTATCAAAAATGAATTGAAATGTCACATAGATCGGAAGATAGAGTCTTTACATTCTGCTGTCGAAGGGATCCAGAGTGTAATGTCAAAGTTTGAATCGACAATGAATATTTTACTTAAAGAAAATCTTTCTTTAAAATCCTCCTTGGGTTCACTTCAGTCCGAACTGAAACAATTAAAGAAAAATCTCACTCAACTACAAGTGTCTTCACACAGTGTGATTACCCCTAAGTTGTGTTCCAGGTCATTCTTCATCCAATGAGGACAACTCCCAAAAAGGTGTGTCCCATCAAATTGACACCCACCCCACCCCAACAACTCTTCACACAACTGTGAATACAACCATTCCCGATTCTGTTACACAATCTCCCTGAAAACTGTGGAGGACACACGTTTCAGTAGTCAGTCTACACTACCAGTTCCTGGCACTCCTGTGGACATTGTGAATGTAACAGTCGGTAATCGTTTTGATGTACTTGCTCGTCTCAGTCAGAATGAAGTACTTCTTGACCCCGATTCCAATAAACCTGACTCCCCCAAACAAACTCTGTCACATCTGAACCATCTGCCTGTGAACAGTTAACTAAACAGGATCAAGAACCTTCTCAATTGACAGAGGTGAAAGAAAAACTTTCTTCAGAGCAGGTTTTAAAAGAAATATCTATTCCTTTGAAATGTTCTTCCTTGCTAATCGGAGACTCTGTAATAAGGTACATTAATCCAAAGAGACTAGACACACGTCGTGACCCGTTATTCAAAATATGTGTTCCTGGTCTGACTTTAGTGCATCTTGTTCAGTGGTTAAGTACTTTAGAAATCCAGGACCAAGTGAACACTTTAATTGTGCATGTGGGTGTGAATGATTGTCCGGCCGGACCCATTGCAGCCAAAGATTGGCGTGAACTGATTGGTTTGTGTAAATCTCGTTTTCCCTCTGCATATATTGCCTTCAGTTCTATTCTCCCGGCCCGCGGTCGACACCAGCTAAATAACTCCATTGCTCCTTCTAATAGATATTTATATGCTACTTGTACAAATATGAATGTGGACATGATTGACCATTTTGGGTCATTTGTGACTCAGAATGGTGCCCCCCGTCAGGCCCTGTATAAAGATGCTACCCACCCCAGTACAAAAGGGACAGTCTGTCTGGCACTTGGCTTCAAGACTGTTCTCCCTCAGACCGGGCGTTTACAGTTGAACGACCCGGCTAACAATACAAGCCCCTTCAATAAGCCACACCATGTCCCCACCAGTGATCGGTCCATGCCCCGTACTGTACAGAGGAACAGCACTAGAAATTATGGCCCTGCCCTACAAACAGCTTCTCGACAATATGTGAACGCCAGAAATTCAGGTGTTCCCCCATGTCCTCAACAAGTGACTTCCCTCCATTAATGTCCCAAACCAATCGCAAAACCAGTCATGAACCAGCCAGAGTTGACTCCCCAGGTTCCACCGCCAGATCATTTGGATAATCCCTGTGCTGAGGCTTACAGTCAGACACTGAAAGGTGAAAATTCGCGTCCCCCACCAAGTATCCCCACCATCCCGACACATGTCCCGCCTCCATTCCTCTGCCCGAGTTACACGATTCCCGACGCTCCTTACCCCAGATTTCCCGTCCCTTATCCGTTCTCTGTGCAGAGGGTTCAAGGATCTGGCCTTGGCCAAACACAGCCCCATTTTCCCTTGGGTTCAACAACTCTACCAGTCAATCCTCTCACCACAGGAGAGTCATGCTGACAACCGAAACTGGCCTTCAATTAACCCTCTGGGTTATTGTGCGCAGCAGTTGATGACGTTGGCATCACAGTTGGTGACGCAGCGTGACCAACAGAGGACTGCTGCCAATTGGTAGAATGAGTGGTGATGTTTTGATATATTGTATGATGCTTTGTCCTTGCTTGGTATTTATTTATGTGCGAAAGATAAAATAATACATTTTTTTTTATTCAGTCGGTACATTTCTCCCCATTCATTCTAGTCAAAGTGTTAGCATTTACGTCGTCATATGATTAAATATGTAACTGTTGAATTATTATAATAATCTTCCCTATCTTGGCCGTATAACTACTCGGACTTGGGACATTTGAAATGGGACTGTTGTAGAAGGACGTTGATTATTTGAACACTTGCACTTCTCGTGTTTCTTGAGGCATAGGTGTTTTGTGATTGTGCCCTTACCATTGTTATTGCTCATAAATTTTTTTTTTTTTTTTTGGCTAACTTCTTTTCTGCGTCGTTACCCGTTGAAGAGGTGTGCATTTTTGTGTGTGTTTGCTTTTTTTTTTCACTTGTAATATTTAATTTTCAAATTGCCTGGTATCCTGCAAATTGATTTTGCGTTACATTGTACACATATTGAAGGTAAGGTGGGTTTTTTTGTTGTTGTTGTTGTTGTTTTTGTTTTGTTTTCCTTGTAAAATAATGGCAATAATTTCAATACCGAGAGTAGTAATGAATGGTTAACCAACTCAGGATTCAAAATTGGCTATCTAAATGCATGTCATGTGTTAAACAAATTATGTGATTTACCTTCTATTTTATCTAATGCTAACAATTGTTTTCATTGTTTTTGTTTCTCTGAATCTCGGTTATCAAGTTTAGTCTCAGACGATTTAGTAATGATTCCAGGTTACAATTTTATTAGGAGAGACCCTACATCTAAGCTAGAAACAGGTCTTCTAGGATATGTACATCACTCAATGAACTATAAACTGATCCATCATTTTGATAAACATAATATTGAATGCATCTGGATAGAGTTTCGTTTAAAAGGGACTAAACCGATATTAGTAGGCTTTTTATATAGAAACCCTGATGAACGTGTGGAATGGTATGATAGATTCGAAGCAATGATGGAAGATGTCTCAGATTATTCAACAGATGTTGTATTGCTTGGTGACTTTAACATTGATTTACTTAAACCTCATGATAAATGGAAACGAATTTTTGAATCATATAACTTATCACAACTGATAGACACGCCAACAAGAATAACGCTGCAGTCTGAAACACTCATTGATCATATCTATGTAAACAATCCAATAAATATTACAGAAACTTCCGTACCAGTTTATGGTCTCAGTGATCACTTTCCTGTATGCTTAACTTGGTCCAAAAAAGGCGTAAAAATTCCTAGATGTAGCCACAAATGCATTTCTTTCCGTAGTTATAAATCCTTTAATTCTGACGATTTTCTTCATGATTTATGTATTGCAGATTTTTCCAGTGTTTTTCAGGAGACTGATCCGGACAAAGCTCTCGAAGTTTGGTATAACATATTTGTCCCTATTTACGACAAACATGTCCCAACTAAGATCAAACGTGTCAAACCCGATGGAAAACCACCGTGGTTAAATGATGAAATTAATGCTGCTATTAAAATTCGTGAAAATTTGTTGCAGTCAACAGGAAAAGATGCAAAGTTTAAGAAACAGCGTAACAAAGTTACAGCTATGAAAAGATCTGCTCGTAAAAAAACA
>CM065743.1:41567631-41570131 GCA_033310375.1 Conus canariensis
TTGACGGGAAGAAATTCACTGTGGACAATGCTGACAGGCTAGTTGAAATGAAATAGGGAGGCGGCCGGCCCACAGTTTGTCTAGATGATTTCAATTTTACCGTACCAGTGAAAAGAACAAACTTTGGGACGACACCGGTTTTGTTGTCACAGTGCGGCGAAGTTGACACTCTGTCAGCACGTGCTGTTCATGAGCCAGTTCACAACGCAGTGCACTCTAACTTTAGTTCAGCCGTTGCCCAGGTTGAAAATGTAAATGTTGTTACAAATGAATGTGTGCCACAAAACCTGTCTCACCCGTCTAACACGTTTTCCGAAGATGTGTGTACCGTGTTACCTGATCTAGGTGATAGTAATGTGTCCATTGTTCCTTTTTCTGTAAATAACACAAAAAACTTCTCCTTTCTTCACTGGAATATAAACGGTTTATCCTCTAAATTGCATGATAAAGATTTTGTTTCGTTTGTTAGTTCTTTTGATTTTTATATGCCTGGCTGAAACCTTTATGGAAGATTTCCAATCGTCTGTGTTTGCTGGTTTTGAAAAATTTTGTAAACCAGCTATGAAACTGACTACTCGTGGAAGGCGATCTGGGGGTTAATATGTCTTGTTAAAAAAGAGTTTTGTTCACTCATTAAGTCACTGGGAATTAAGTCTGATACTTTTTGCGCTTTTGTTGTTGATAAATGTATGTTGGGTACAATAAAAGATGTTTTGTATGTATGTGCATATGTACCACCAGAGGGTTCACCATACTATCGTTTTGTTGATTCTGATAATGGTATTGCTTTACTTGAAGACTTTGTATGTGACTGCTTGCTCTCTATTGGTGATGTTTATATTTTGCTAAGTGGTGATATGAATGGTCGTATTTCCAATATTTCTCAAGATTTAGAAGAAAGTGTTTTCCCTTTTGAAAATCAATGTTTGAGTGGCCCATCGCATGTGAGCAGGAATTCAGAAGACAATGTGTTAAATAATTATGGTAAGATGTTGCTAAATATGTGCACTGCATTTGATCTGTGCATTTTGAATGGTTTGTGTAAGGGCGACCTCAAAGGTTGCTACACATACATTTCTGAAAGTGGTAATAGTGTGAATGATTATTTTTTAATGTCGCGTGATATGTTTGCAACATACTTTAATGATTGTAAGTTATGTGTAGATGAACGGATTGATTCTGATCACATGCCTTTGGTTCTGCGCACTAGCTTTCACAGCGAAAACCTGGACAATGTAAGAGAAAGTGATGCTATTAGTTGGCTTGAAAAGTATGTTTGGAATGAAGCTTATGTTGACTTGTTGTGTAATGCAATGGATTCACCAGAATTTCAACAAAGGATGCACATGGCAGTCAGTCTCATTGAAGTTAATATAAATGAAGCTTTACATGTTTTTAACGATTGTTTAAAAGTTGCCGCTGACTGTATGAAGAGGAAGATTAAGGTAAATGCGAAAGAAGCTGGCGATGATTGGTATGATAAAGAATGTCTTTTAAGTAAAAGAAATGCACGTAAATTGTTAACTAAATATCGTCGAACTTTATCTGTACCTGATCATGTTGAATACTGTAATGCCAGACGCGACTATAAACATCTTTTGAAGAAAAAACAAAAGGTATTTAACAGAACAATGGTAGAGAAATTAGTTTCCTCTGTTAGTAGCCAGAAAGAGTTTTGGGAAACAATGCGGAAAATTCAGAAAAAAAGAACCCAGCCTCAAAATGATATTAGTTTGGACAATTGGTTTCATCATTTTAAGGAACTGCTTGAAAGAAATGATAGTACTGATAGTGGTGTTAGGGCAGGTAGACGGAAGTGATGAAGATGATGATAATTATAATAATATAAACCGCCCTATATCGAAAGAAGAAATCATTTTGGCCTTACGTAAATTGAGGAATCGAAAAGCTGCAGGCCCAGATGGGATCATTAGTGAAATAATTAAAACTGCTTGTAAATCTGATTGGTGATGAACTTTTTTAGCAAAATTTATGAATACTCTATTTGATAAAGGTGTGTTTCCTGAAAGTTGGGCTGAATCGATTGTTCTCCCATTATATATAAAAAGGTGACGCTAACAACCCAAACAACTATAGAGGAATTTCGCTGTGTAACATTAGTAGTAAATTATATAGTGCTATCATTAACAGAAGACTTCAGGAATGGGTCGAAGAGAACAATATTACAGGCGAATATCAAGCTGGATTTAAACGGAATTATTCAACTATAGATCACATGTTTACTTTGATGGCCTTTGTTCAAAAACAGTTCTGTCTAAACCGAAAATTATATGTAGCTTTTATTGATTTTGAAAAAGCGTTTGACTCTGTCAACAGAAGTATATTATGGCCAATCCTGAGGAAGCATGGAATCCGAGGTAAATTATATAGATGTATTTTGAGCATGTATAATTCTGTGAAGGCGAGAGTGAGATGCGGATCATCCCTAACAGACTACATAAAACTGCACATTGGGAGTCAAACAAGGGGATGTCTGTAG
>CM065743.1:41582631-41591926 GCA_033310375.1 Conus canariensis
AGAAGAAGAAGAAGAAGAAGAAGAAGAAGAAGAAGAAGAAGAAGAAGAAGAAGAAGAAGACGAAGAAGAAGAAAGAAGAAAAAGAAGAGAGAAGAAGAAGAAGAGAAGGAGGAGGAGGAGGTGATACAGATGGAAAAGGACGAGGAGGGGTGGGGGTGGGGGCAGAAGAAGAGAAGAAGGAAAAGAGGAGGGATATAACAGAAGGAAGAAGAAGAAGAAAGTGAAAAGGACAAACAAAAATGATCAAACTCTAGACGTAACAGAAGAGGAAGAAGAAAGAAAGAAAGAAAGAAAGAAAAGAAAAGAAAAAAAGAAAGAAAAGGAAAAAAAAAGAAATTTAGAAAGAAAAAAAAGAGAAGAAACTTAAGATAAAGTTGATGATGCTCATGATGAAATGACAACCATAATGATAACAACAATGAAGAAGATAAGAAAGAAGCAGAAGCCTGAGAGGCGAAAGCCGTAATCTTCTAGACTCTGCCGTTTATTCCACGAGAAACTCGGTCCCCAAGAGTCTGTGTTAGTGTCCTTCGTGGACCATTCTCTATCGCACCTTTTCTTGCAAGTTATTAAAGAAAGCGAATGACATCCGACGACTTCATTTCATTAATGGAATTTCAGCGGAAAAAACAAAATTACTGAAATTAGTTACAATTTATTTTCAAAATATTACTTTAGAGGTATCCGACATTTCCACCCTGTAATGGAGGTATTGAAGTCTGGTTCAGACAATCGCACACCTGGAAAAAAAAGTCCTCAAAAGAAAAAAAGAAAAAAAAAAGTTAAAGGAACCGAACAGGCAGAGAAAGCCACGGTGCATGCGATGCTCCAGTTCTGTTTGAAAAGAGAGTTTGTGTAGGACCCGGCCAACGTCTATACAGTTTGAATACACTCACAGTTCAAAAGTTGTCCAATTCGTACGTGCAAGTGAAAAGGAACGGGTTTCCAATCATCAACCGTTGCCACAAACTCTACTTGTTTATTTTTGTTGTTGTGAAATTCCAGTTTCTACTCTAGCGATTCACGATTCGGTTCAGCACATACTGTCTTGTCATCACCAGTCTTTGATCGAAAAGTCCAAGGACGTTGTAACAGCGTTCGGAGAATTTTTTTTTTCCCTCCGGGTGAAGCCTTCCCTTCCGCTACCAGGAAAGTCCTATAGAAAATGTCATCTCTGATTTGATTGGATGGGCCAGAGATGGTAAGGTCACGAGGCGTGTCACGTGGGTGTTGATCTGGAGGGAACCTTTCAGGCGGCGGCGGAGCTCTGTGCTTTGATGAGGTCCATGGGGGTAGGAGGCGACACTGCAAGAGGAACACGAATTACAGCTCAGTGTGAAAGTGTCACAACAACAGCAACAACAACAACAACAACAGCAGCAACGCAAAGACCAGTAACGGCCAAAATAACGAACAAAAAAAAACATATATAAAAGATCAGTCACTTGTGAATGGCATGCATAGACTTCATAGAGTAGACGGATTTGCCAAAAGGAGAGAGAACAGTTTCGTTCTTTGATCTCTGTGGTCCATTGGTTTTCGTTTCAAGAGTTGGACGTTGATCAAGCATATCATGAGCATAAAAGCCAGCTTTCAGTTTATTCGTCTCTCTCTCTCTCTCTCTCTCTCTCTCTCTCTCTCTCTCTCTCTCTCTCTCTTGTTCGTAATTCTGTCTATAATCGAGCAAGGAGCTTTAATCCCTAGACACAGAAACAACACAGGAATGTTTTGTGCTCTGTGTTACCACCGCACATTCCATTTCTGTGTACGGCTGTTGTTCACACACCCGTTCTGTAATAAATTAATAATCTCTCTCTCTCTCTCTCTCTCTCTCTGTGTGTGGTGTGTGTGGTGTGTGTGTGTGTGTGTGTGTGTGTGTGTTTTATGTGTCTGTGTCGGTGTCTGTGTTTGCACGTACTGACCTTTGCCCGGACAACAGAGTCTGTAGGGCAGTCCAGTAAACTGTAGCGTGACCTCCTGACACTTGTAGGGCAGGAACTGACTCCTCATCTGGCCCACCGCCTCCATGGCCTCAGGGGACATCATTCCCTCCCCGCTCGCCATGGCCTGGCAAACACACAGCACTCCGATCAGTGTTTTACCTCCCTTTGCAATTTCAGACCTCTGGCATCAAGTCACATACAAGCAGCATATCCAGAATGTCTTGTCTTCTTGCTCCACAAACAAGTCCGCAGCTTTCGTCTGCTTTTTCCACCAAAATTTGGCATAGCGATTTATGAACGAATCGGGGCAGCTCATGATCTAATTAATTGTGTGGCGCTGTTTAGTGGCGTTAAATGGCAATTGTAGTGGGACTACGTGGGAACGCGAAGCCACGTTAGGATTCAGGGCAAATTTAAGGGAAAGGTTAAAGGTGAGAGGGGGAGGGGAGTTGGGGGAGGGAGGGAAGGGCGTGGGGCGGGCGGAAGAAGAACAGGGAGGGAATGGATAGAGGGTAGGGGTCAGGGGACGGGAAAACAATGGGGGGGGGGGGGGGGGGGGGGGGGGGAGGGGGGGGGGAAGGCTATAGGGAGAGTGGAAGGGGTGGAGGGGTGGGGTAGGAGTGGCAGCTGTTCACAAATTGGGTATAGTAGATGTACATAGAGAGTACTGAAATCACGCCAGAATCAACAAAAGATACATTTCATTTCAAACATATAAGAAACAACAAGAGTACCTTGCCGCCAATCAGTATAACTACAACTTGTGGAAAGCTGCCAAGATTGTTAATATCTACTACAGAAAAAAAAAAATCGACAACATCAAAAACATGTTTTTGTTTCTGTTTTTTTAAAAAGGGTGTTGTGTGTGTGGGTGGGGGGGGGGGGGGGGGGGGTAAATATTATATTAACAAAAAGAGCGCTCGCGGATTTTTTTTTTTCACAACTATTTGACAATAGACGACCACTGCAGATTATTCGGGTATTTGGAAAAGGATACAAACAGTGCAATAAAGTAATCACTCACGTGGAAAGGATATCACATGTTATAGGCTATATGATGACACGCAGGACGTGTGTCAGGAGTTTCCTTACCGACAGTTCCACAGTCTTTATCTTGACTTCCTCCCACTAATTTGGACACATTCATTTTATCCTCAGTATTAATTATGTATACATATACAGATTTTAAGGCACTTTTTTTTTTTAAGGAATTCTGTTTGATTGTTGCTTGGGAGAAGCCAAAGAACAGTATGTCAGAATGAAACTACTGCAACTTGCGAAAGTTAATTCAAACAACGTCTATTTCCGTAACCTATCGTATGTTTCTGTGATGGTGCTTTCGACATGGATGGGGAGTGTTTGGAGCTCAGAAGATTATGTGATCCACAGTGGGGATGTACGAGGATGCTGTGCAGACTGCCATGTTTTATGGTGCATGCCACAGGCATCACGATACTGACTATTGTATTTCTTGCTTCGTATTCTCCCTCATGCACAACCGCACTCAGAAATATGTTAGAACTGTATCAGCACCCTGAAGTCGTACCCAATGGGACAATATAGAAGATGGAAAGGGATTAAAATGTGATGGCAGATTGGAGTCAAAGCTGACCAATTTTTGTATGTCTGTTAGATAAGAGGAGAGTGCAACACAACTCAACGTTTATGAAGAAAAGCTCTCTTTGCTGCGTACACAGTATATATTGAGCCATAAACATATTTTCACATCCCACTAACATAACAAATGCAAACCAAAGTTCAGCTTTCCGTAGATTTTTGCTGAAAATTTGAAGTCTTTTTATCCATTAGTTTATATTTTTACAATTTTTTAAAGTCGGTACCCCAATTCGGGCAGCAAATTCCAATATAAACTTAGTAGTCTAGGCACTTCTGTCATACGAAATACAGGACAATGAAGGATATAGTAGAAGTCAGATATTGTCTTGATCCCAAGTTATCGCCTCAAAAGTGTGCCTGTGCAGAAGGGCTGTTACACCGGTCACGGCTGTTCTGATCCTTTGCAAATGACAGATAATCATGTATAAGATTCGGCAAAATAACGCCCGACGAGTTTAAATCACAAGAACGTTTCTTTCCTCCCTCCTTTCAAATATCTCTCACCCCCCCCCCCCCCCCCCCCCTCTCCAATCCGACTTTCCTCATCCCCCTACCTCTATCGGCAGTTCTCTAGAATGGTGCGCATGGAGATACCCTTCACCCCTCTGTCCACACCTCTCTGCTGCCAAGCGAGCTGTCCATGCAGACTCTCTTGCTGTCCACCCCCCCCCCCCCCCCCCCCCCCCCCCCCCACACACACACACACACCACAGTCATCAGCTACGTACGATGCTGAAGAAGAACTACACCGTGAGCATTTGTTGGGCAACATGCCACAGAGGATTCTACGCTTTTCCCTACATGAGAAGACTTCTCTCCGATCAAGAAGGGGCACCTTGATAACCTCTCTCCCCGTCTTTCGCTAGTTGATGTTTTGATGCGCATGTCAAAGGCCCTCGCCACTTCCTGTTGATGTGAATAGCTGTTTATCTGCTTGCTGCTATGTTCTCATCATGTTAACGTGGTCGGTTGTCTGTTTGCTATTCGATTAACCCTGATAGTATGAATAACCTGTCATGTTTGACCACACACACAGTGGTTGGCACGCCACCAAAGGCTACGTGCAGACGGATGGCTGACCGCGCTGTGGAGGGGAAACAACAGCTGGCACACGCAGAGTCGTGTGAGAGGGCAGCACAGCGAGCTAAACAGTTCTCTCAAAGCGTGGGTGATAGTGGTGCCCGGAAGTGACCTGTGACCTGAGCGAACGAACAGGACTCTGACAAGAATTGTTCATTGGGAAGCGAGGCGAGATACGTGCCCCCTTCCCCCTTTCCCAGCACAGCGAGGGACAAAGAAAAAGCATGAATCAGAATGCTGTGGATGTAACATCATCAGTTCTGTCACTATCAGACATTGACAGATAGACAAGTTTGATTTTGTTGTGCGCAAACACTGTTAATGGTATTGATGCTCTTTCTGCATAATTACTTTTCGTTTTACATGTATCTCATTTAAGCTGACTTATGGATTGGTTTTCATATCATGGAAAAATGATGTAAAACAAAATCGCATGCACACGTTTGATTTAAAAGAGAGCTAAAGGGAGATCCTTTTCAAATATCGCTTTACTATGAATACGATGTTTATAACTAGACCTCGAATGACTAAAACCCCAATTATCATTTTGTTGTGTGTGTGTGTGTGTGTGTGTGTGTGTGTGTGTGTGTGAAAACTCGAACAATAACAGCTGCATAGTACAGTAGACATCGGATCCCTCAAAGTCATGGCATCCTACGAACCCAGTGATAACGACTATCATCATCACAAGCACCACCAGCACCACCATCATCATCATCATCCTCACCTCTGACATAAGCATGAACATGACGCTGGAGCAGTCCACAGGTGCCGAGGACGCCCCGGGAGCCTGAGCCGCCCCGAGGGGGAGGTGGGAGGACAGAGAATTAGAGAGATGAGACGAGGAGTGAGAGGAGGGGGCGGAGGAGGACCTCCAGGCGGGGATGGGGCCACCCAGGATGCCCTGAGGATCTTTGGCAGCCCCTTGAGGGATCCGCGCCGCCTGGCTGAACATGGTGCCGTGGGAGGTGTAGGGGTTGGCGTTCATGGAGCTGCCGGCGCCGGACAGCGGACCCCCTGGAAGTTGAGGTCCTCCAGGCAGGTGGTTTTGGGAGCCTGGCTGGTTCTTCATCATCATCATCATCATCAGAGGCATCATCGCCGCCGCCCCTCCTCCCCCACCCCGCCTCATGGCCATCATCATCATGGGGTCCATGCCTCCGGCTGCTCCTCCCGACATGCCCTGCATCATCATCTGGGTCATCTTCTTGGGCGTCAGGCACTTCTCCAGGGTGGTGACGAAGGTGGGGTTCATCATGCCCATCAGGTGACCCAGGGCCGACCCTCCCTCCGCCCCATGCAGCCGGCCGGCAGCCTTGCAGACGGTGTTGGCCATGGGGGCGGAACAGTGGGGGAGGGGCTGGGGGCCGGGGTCCACGCAGCCGTGCTGCTGGTAATAGGCCAGGTCGCCCATCTGCCGCGCCTGCTGCCTCATCATGTTCCGGAAGGGAGGAAACTCCAGCATGGGCGACATGGGGTGGGGGGCCGGGCCGGGGGTGGGCAGGAAGGTGATGAGAGTGGTGGTGCTGGTGCTGGTGCCCAAGAAGCCCCATGGGCAGGTGGCCGGACATGTGACCGTGCCCTCCTCCACCCAGACTCGACGACGACGACGACGACGACGCCCAGGGGTTAAAGGAGAAAGGTGACCCATACGCGCTGCTGCTCCCATGCCCGTGAGGCTGCTGGAAAGGGTTGGCCGCCACCGCCGGCGCCGCACTGGTGCTGAAGGTGCCGAGGGGGGAGGGATTGGGGTGGTAGGGGTGATTGGTGTGTGGGTGTGTGTGGGAGATGTGGGGGTGAGCGGGGACGTGGCCCTGGACCTGGGGCGTGGTCCCTGAGTAGCTGTGGCCGGGGAGGTGGGGAGCAGCCCCGCTGTAGGAGCCCGACCCATGGCGTTCAACAGACTCTGCAGGAAGCTGGACGGAGGGGTGACGACCGGGGCCTCCGTAGTCACTGGAGAGGGCGTCAGCGGGAATTGAAGGTCTGGAGAAGAGGAGGAGGACGACGACGAAGAGGAGGAGGAGGAGGATGAAGAGAAGAAGGAGGAGGAAGAGGGAGAATAAGGCGAAGGCTGCCACGGGGAGGAATCATAGAAGGACTGACCGCCGGAGGAAGGGAACAAGTCCATTAACGCGGGCTGGACAGGAGGCGGAGGGACTGTGGGCTGGCTGGGATTCTCCACGTTGCTTGGAGGCAAAGATCCGGCGGATCCGGAGGGGGATCCAGACGGGGATCCGGACCCAAAGGATCCCAGAATATCGAACATACCAGACGCGGGCGTTTCCGTGGTGGGGGAGTGTGAGGAAGGAGAAGGAGGAGGGGGCGGCTGCTGAAAGAAATGCCCAAAGTTGTTAAAGGACTCTCCGCCGGAGGAGGCCCCGGAAGAGGAGGGCTGGTGGGAAGACGGGGAGGGGGGAGATGGGGTTGGCTCATTGGGTGGTGGAGAATTAGGGTTCGGGTTGAAAAAATCAAACAACGCGTGGCCGATGGTGCCCGTGAACGCTGAAAAAAAAGAAAAAAAAAATGACCACAACCTCTTCCATTTTAAGGACTCTTAAAAAAAAAAAGGAAAAAAAAAAACCGTCATCTACGTCCACGACAACAACACGAACAAGACAAAACAAAACCAGCACCGCAATCTTGAATATCGATAGCGTTTTCATTTTCATTTTCGTTGTCCTCATTGTTTTGTTTCTTGCCTGAAGAAGACCTAAGAGGTCGAAACGCGTCGTGTTTTGTCTTGTTTTGATTCGTTTGTCCACGTTTTTGTTTTTGTTCTTTGGCGCTGCGCTAACATTAATATGTAAAATGTTGTAGATTTCCGCCTGCAGTCGCCTCACTTTGCAGTTAGATCGATAGCATCATCAACACCCATCACAAAGCCTTCATCAACAACAACAAAAGAGCGACGCAGCGCTTGTCAGGAAAAAACAAAATCAGCAGAAACAATAGCAGCAAGTAACAGTACGAAAACAACAACAACAACAACAACAACAACAGCAGTAGCACGATGAAAAGAATAACCAAACAGCATCAGAAGCAACGGCAACAACAACAACAACAACAACAACAACAACAACCCCAAAGCAACAAAACGGAAGGAACCACATTATCCATAACAAAAGCCAGTATCAGTTACATCAACAGTAACAACAACAACAACGACAACAACAACAAAACAGCAACAATCACCACTGCAACAATCAATCAACGATAAGACAAGCAGCAGCAGCAGCAGCAACAACAACAACAACAACAGCAATACCAACTACATGCACAGCTACAACGACAAGAACTACAGCAGCAGCAACAACAACTACCACGGCAACAACAGCGACCACCAAAGCGCCAACAATTCAACAACAGCGACAACAATGGAAACTACATCAGCAACAAAGACAACAACAGCGACAACAAATAACATCAACAGCAACAACAATACAGCAAGAAGAAATGTCAGAAACTACTAACTGCTGTAGCAACAACAGAACCACAGGGGTTCCACTGGCACCGACACATCAAAAACTACCACCATAACAACCATCAAGTCAACAATGACAGCAGCAAATCAACAAGAAAACAACAGCATCATCAACAACAACGAAACAGGAACAAAAGATCGATATGCCAGAGCATCAATATTAGGAGCTACAATGACGAAACTATCGACAACATTCATTCTTTCTCACTCTGAGGGCACATTCCGCTTTATTGCACACACACACACACACACACACACACACACACACACACACACACACACACACACACACATTCACTGAAGACTGGAAAAACAGACGGACTGTTCACAGACACAAACACAGATAGCATACTCACATTGTGCAGTAACTGGAATATCTGAAAATAAAAGGAAAACAAATGACTTAAGACCAAGAGGAAGAAGCTGGAGTAGGCTGGGGGGAGGGGGGGGGGGGGGCGTGGGGAGAAAAGTACTCTGTATTTCAGAAAGCCAATCCTTGTCTTGCTGTGTTTAAAATATTGATAAATTCGAGAAAAAAAATTATCAACACATTACATTACACTAAAGTAATAAATCAATTGCCTAACAAATGAACGACAGCTTAGAAACACTGTCTTAACATCACGATCAATGTCAGCACCAGTACTACCACCACCACCAACCACCAACGACAACACCACCAACAACAACAACAATAGCAACTCACCTTGTGAAATCAGGCAGAGTGTCAGCTGCAGCAGACAGATGCCAACAGATGAGGTGACAGAAGATCGCCTTGCCATTGTCCCCTTCGATTGAAAGCTCTCAAAATGTTCACGATTTTCCCTTCTTCTTTTTTGTTTTGCTTTAAATTCGTTATTTCACTTTATCCTCGTCGGATTTTTCTTTTTAATTCTCTTTTTCAACTTGTGCCCCTCCAAGGTTTGAAGAAACTTGTGACGTAAAGGCTTACACGTAACAACGAACGGTAACTACTTTTGGAAGGGGGATGGGGTAGAGATAGTTGGTCAGATGTTCTTGTGAAGCTACCAAGGCAGGCAGGTCCCTCTTTTATAGTTTCTTCCCCTCGACTCTCCCTAGCACTCCCTCCCAAACACGTCCCCCTTCCCCTCCCCCCCCCCCACCCCGTCTCCCCCCACCCCAGCCCCCTTCTCCCCGCCTACATGACTTCGCC
>CM065743.1:41592026-41597026 GCA_033310375.1 Conus canariensis
GGGGGGGGGGCGTGGGGAGAAAAGTACTCTGTATTTCAGAAAGCCAATCCTTGTCTTGCTGTGTTTAAAATATTGATAAATTCGAGAAAAAAAATTATCAACACATTACATTACACTAAAGTAATAAATCAATTGCCTAACAAATGAACGACAGCTTAGAAACACTGTCTTAACATCACGATCAATGTCAGCACCAGTACTACCACCACACCAACCACCAACGACAACACCACCAACAACAACAACAATAGCAACTCACCTTGTGAAATCAGGCAGAGTGTCAGCTGCAGCAGACAGATGCCAACAGATGAGGTGACAGAAGATCGCCTTGCCATTGTCCCCTTCGATTGAAAGCTCTCAAAATGTTCACGATTTTCCCTTCTTCTTTTTTGTTTTGCTTTAAATTCGTTATTTCACTTTATCCTCGTCGGATTTTTCTTTTTAATTCTCTTTTTCAACTTGTGCCCCCTCAAGGTTTGAAGAAACTTGTGACGTAAAGGCTTACACGTAACAACGAACGGTAACTACTTTTGGAAGGGGGATGGGGTAGAGATAGTTGGTCAGATGTTCTTGTGAAGCTACCAAGGCAGGCAGGTCCCTCTTTTATAGTTTCTTCCCCTCGACTCTCCCTAGCACTCCCTCCCAAACACGTCCCCCTTCCCCCCCCCCCCCCCACCCCGTCTCCCCCCACCCCAGCCCCATTCTCCCCGCCTACATGACTTCGCCACCGTCACGATGTGGTACGCGACTGGAGTCCTACAGGTATTGTCTTTCAAACCTTTGGGCGTTCCTGGCCGTTTCTGGGCCTCTAAAAATAATTGGGGACGGAGAAAAGGGGGGCTGGGGAGAGGGGTGTGGACGTAGGAGAGGAGAAGGGGGTGGGTGGCGGGGGTAGGGGGGTTGGGGGGGGGGGGGGTTGGAGTGTCGGGGGCGTGCGAGGTCGTTAGTCATTCTCAAAAGTGGTGGTCTGCCTTTCCTCGTCTCTCTCTTTGTTTTTTCTTTTTCCTCTCTCTCTCTCTCTCTCTCTCTCTCTCTCTCTCTCTCTCTCTCTCTCTCTCTCTCTCTCTCACCCATGACTCATCCAAATGTACATCAATCACTTACCATACGTTTCACAGTACGGGCTCTCTTACTCTCTCTTTCTCTAACACACACACACACACACACACACACACACACACACACACACACTCACACACACACACACACGCACGCACGCACACACACACGCACAGACACACACACACAGACACGCACACACACACACACACACACGCACACACACACACACGCGCGCGCGCGCGCAGAGAGAGTGAGAGAGAGAGAGAGAGAGAGAGAGAGAGAGAGAAGAGAGGGAGTTTGTGGGTACATGTCACACATTGTAGATATTCGTTCCGAATACGTCTTTCAGCGATGATTTAATCGTTGTCTACCACTTACCCAGAAGTGACTCTTCATGGCACTGAGATTATTTACCTCTCGGAACCGGGCAAGGGGACTGGGAAAAGAATGGAGGGGGGGGGGGGGGGGAGGGGGGGGACACACATGCCTCGCTTGGGAAGTTGGCTAATCAATGAATCATGTCACATTTACTCTTACCGTATCAACAGCGACGATTAGATTTCCCTGGTCTAGGATTTATTTCCAGGCCGGAGTGAATATAGATGATCTACAGGGACAGACAACAGCAGAGTGGCTGTAACCTCCTCTCCTGTAACTTCAGCGTGAAGATTAGAAAATGGTTACAGGACTCAGAATCAAAACTTACTTGGAGAATATTTCGGCAGGATCGCCCTGCCTTCATCAGCTCACTGTTGTTGTTGTGACAGCGAGGCCTGGTGGGGCGACTGTTGTGTGGGGTGAGCAGTTGTCAGGATCTGATTGTGGATTGAGGACTGTTATGTGGAGTAAGCAGTTGTCAGGATCTGATTGTAATTAGGAAGAAGTTCAAAGCGTTGATCTCTGTTCAGGCTGGGGCGTCTTGTCTTGATTTCGATGACTTCTTTAACTTTTCTTTTTGTGCGAAAGGGCTCTGTAGTTAAGATCTTGGTTTCTTGTCAAGACCAGACGCCCCAGCCTGAACAGAAATCAACGCTTTGAACTTCCCCCTATCTACAATCAGATCCTGACAACCGCTCACTCACCCATTTTCTAATGGTGAATCCAGAATCCAGAAACCTACAATCTTATTCAGCGTGAAGATTATCTTCTGGGCGGAGGAATGTGTGTGCGAGGTAATGGCTCACAGATCAGTCAGTGATGTGTCGTCTTCTCTCTTCTTCCTCTTCATCTTTCTACTTCTTTTTCTTCCTCTTTCTTATCTCCATCACCATCATCTTTCTTCTTCGTCTTCGTCTACTACTTCTTCCTACACACACACACACACACAACACACACACACACACACACCACGCAGCGCACGCGCGCGCGCCTCTCTCTCTCTCTACACACACACACACACACACACACAACACACACACACACGTACGTCATACATGGGTATAATTTTTCGTCCTAGTTTTTCGTCATATGTATTGGAACCAACATGCGTGTTACAAACACGTCGATTTCACTTCAGATTAGGCCTATAATCAATCGATTCAGATCGACATGAGTTGCGTTTTGTTTTGTTAGTGTTCACAGTGATTTGACGCTTTACTACTAAAGGAACCGTGCACAACGTGCGTATCTTTTTTTTTTCGGGGATCTCTTTAAAGCAGCAGGGAAAGCCAGAAAGTGACAAAATCGGCCTGATAGTATTCATTGAATAGTCATGAATTGATCGGCCGTGCCGATGTCATCATTCTTGAACGTTCTAGAATTATCTATGATCGGTTCCTGACGATCTCACCATGCGCTTCTGGAACTTTCGAGTTGACGATGTATTAATAATTGAGAGAATGAGAAACTGAAGATAGAAATGTTGAAACTGAAAGTGAATGTGTTTTGAGAAAGACACATTCTTGTTTTCGTCCGTTGCGATGATCATTGGGTATTGATGCGTGAATCTTCTTTCGTTGTTGAAAACTTCCAGCTTCTTACCAGAGCCTGACCCGTCGTCTGTGCGGATCAATGCAACAAGAGTTGAGAACCACAATTCTTGCCCACCTGGCATCGCTCAGTGTTCGATACACTACGCTAGATCTGTCAAAGCGCAGGAGGTGGACTCTTCTTCGTCCTACTAAACGCTAGAATGGGTTTTGGTACACAAAACGCGTAAGACGTGGGAGCAAATAAGTCATGCATATTGAAACAATAATTGTTATGTGTGGGTGTAGACGTTCGTCACATGTTGGTGCCGAGACATCTAATGTATAGCTAACACAATGGTCGTGCATGTTGACACAACAGTGGTTATGTGTGGGTGTAAACGTTCGTCATAATTATGTTGGTGGCGACACGTGTGACGTATGGCTATAAATCAGGTCAGGCATGTTGGTACTGACAGCCGCGCGTCACAACACGGATACAGGTAATCGCCGACAAGCCTCATACATAGGATATAAATAATCTTAGCATCATACATAGGATAAAAATAATCTTAATAAGGCTTTAGTGGCACAGTGGCTCGACGTCGTACTCGTGTCCAAAGGCCCTGCGTTCGATTCTCACTAAAGACATTTGGTTTGGGAAAAAAAAAAAAATCTTTCTTCGGAATCAACATGTGCATCCCCTCCTAGTCCTATGGCTGAGGCTTTAGACCGAAGTCCCCTGCGCGAAAGTACCACAACTTATCCTGCGCGCACGTGAAATCCCTGTCCAGGTTCCAAAGGAGAGTAGGCCATAGCGTGCTGTTAGGACGGACGACACGGAAATAACACACATGCACATTGGTCCGGTGTCTTGACTACATCTCTGAAGACGGCATATGGCTAAGTGACACATATGCACATTGGTCTCTATCTTGACGTCATCTCTGAAGACGGCATATGGCTAAATAGCACATTATGCACATTGGTCTTCTATCTTCACTTCACCTCTGAAGACGGCATATGGCTAAATAGCACATTATGCACATTGGTCTTCTATATTGACTTCATCTCTGAAGACGGTATATGGCTACGTGACACACATGCACATTGGCCTTCTATCATGACTTCTTCTCCGAAGACGGCATATGGCTACTTCCATGGTGGGATTAGAAACGGGTCGTATACGCAACAATCTCAGCGTTGGTGAACTTCGGGTTTCTTACCAAAGTAGGAAGAAAGAGAGAAAGAATCAGGCACAGTAGATATAAAGCGCTATGTACAGAAACCAGCACAGTTTGGCTAATCGTAAGCATTGTGCGAGGACCCTTCCCGAAAAACCGACAAGCATCCTTTATATATAAAGCGTGCCAGTAAACAGTGTTGAATAATGCACAAAGCAGCTCATATCTTGACTCCAACAAACACTTCATATGAGCGCCAAGGCGTCATACATGGGATTGGATTTGGGTGATAAAAAGAGGAGATGGGGAGGAGGGGAGGGGGGAGGCTGTTTTTGTAGGCTACCTGCTGACCTGTGCCCTGTGGATGCAACATTGACGAACGGAACATTTATCCCCCCTCTTCCCCCCCCCCCCCCCCCCTCCGTCTTTTGCCTCCCTTGACAGAATGTGAAATCCACACCAAAACAAATTTCACCATATAGACAGATACATTGATCGATAGACAGATTGATAGATAGACAGACAGTTAGATAGATCATTCGTTAGGAATGTAAACGAGAGAGATACCAACACGTTTTCGGATGTCAAAATCAGAGCAGATCAGTAAATCCGAACAGTCCCGTGAAGGTCATGCACGCGCCCACATGTGTGTGTGTGTGTGTGTGTGTGTGTGTGTGTGTGTGTGTGTGTGTGTGTGTGTGTGCGCGCGCGCGCGCGCGCGTGCGTGTGTAAGCTATACACAGCTAGCTAGCTAGCTGACGCACATGCATAACAATGTAGCTGACGACATCTTTCTAGAAGGTAATACTAGACCGAGCTAACGACTTAATCCTTTCCTTTTGATTGG
>CM065743.1:41604526-41612026 GCA_033310375.1 Conus canariensis
TCTATCATTTATTTTTTCTTTATTAGCATTTGTTTCCTTCTGTCGTATTCAAATGTTTTGTCTTTCAGTTTATTTCATTAGCATTTTGTATGTATCAATTAATTTTGCTTTTTTTTTTTTTTTTTTCTCTCTCTATTTCATTTTTTACTGTTTTTGATGAAATTAGATATTTGTTAATTGATTGATGTTTTTCTTGTTTGCTTTTTTTTTTTTCGTGTTTTCGGTATTTATTCCCTTACTTGTTTCAATTATTTGTTAGTTGCATTTCAGTTCTATCAATATTGTTTTTCCTTTCACTACACAGTCCATTTCATTTCGGTGTTTACTTTGCATTGTTATGTCTGCGTGCTCGTGTGTGTGTGTGTGTGTGTGTGTGTGTGTGTGTGTGTGTGTGTGTGTGTTGTGTGTGTGCGTGGTGTGTGTGTGTGTGTGTGTGTGTGTGTGTGTGTGTGTGTGTGTGTGTGTGTGTGCGTGCGTGTGAGTGTTGTGTGAGTGTGTGTGTGTTGTGTGTGTGTGTGTGTGTGTGTGTGTGTGTGTGTGTGTGTGTGTGTGTGAGAGAGAGAGAGAGAGAGAGAGAGAGAGAGAGGAGAGAAGAGAGAGAGAGAGAACTAAATTAAGTTTTTAATCTATCTATTCAGTCATGCTTTCTTATTTCCCTTTGCTTGCACTTCTTACCCTCTTTTCTAAAACACTCCGAGAAAAGTCTGGATATTCTTTTCGATATTCCTTGTTATTTTGATTTGCCCATTCTGTACTGTTAAGTATTTGGGGGGAAAAAAAAAGAGAAAAAAGAACAATGTGAAGTCAAAACGAATCTACCACCTTGTTCTGTTCTTTCCAGGTCTCAGCAAGTTTGAACTCGAACGTGTTAACAGTTCTCTCGTTTCAGCTTGACGCTATGGTGAATAAGGTACGAAGGCTCTCAGTAAGCTCTTGAAAACGGCTCGCAGGAAATGTGTACATGTCTCAAAGCATCACCCCGGCCCCTCAGCTTGTTTGCAGCTGACCATCCTCACAACCCACCTTGGCATGACACACCGCCACGGTGACTGGCGTAGGTCTGCAATGACGACCTCGAAGACGGGTCTTGTGTCTTCAGCACTTTGAAGCATCTTTTCCATTCAGCTTCCACTGAACGTCAGGACATGGAAGAGACGTCACAGAGAACCAGGGTGGGGAAGAAGACGGGACACGTCACAGAGAACCAGGCGGGGGAGAAGACTGGACACGTCACAGAGAACCAGGCGGGGGAGAAGACTGGACACGTCACAGAGAACCAGGGTGGGGAGGAAGACGGGACACGTCACAGAGAACCAGGGTGGGGAGAAGACGGGACACGTCACAGAGAACCAGGGTAGGAAGAAGACGAGACACGTCAAAAGAAACCAGGTGGGGAGAAGACGGGACACGTCACAGAGAACCATGTGGGGAGAAGACGGGACACGTCACAGAGAACCATGTGGGGAGAAGACGGGACACGTCACAAAGAACCAGGTGGGGAGAAGACGGGACACGTCACAGAGAACCAGGTGGGGAGAAGAACGTCACAAAGAACCAGGTGGGGAGAAGACTGGACACGTCACAGAGAACCAGGTGGGGAGAAGACTGGACACGTCACAAGAGCACCAGGTCGGGAGATGACGGGACACGTCACAGAGAACCAGGTGAGGAGAAGACGGGATACGTCACAGAGAACCAGGTGAGGAGAAGACGGGACACGTCACAGAGAACCAGGCGGGGAGAAGACTGGACACGTCACAGAGAACCAGGCGGGGAGAAGACTGGACACGTCACAGAGAACCAGGTGGGGAGAAGACGGGACACGTCACAGAGAACCAGGGTAGGAAGAAGACGGGACACGTCACAGAGAACCAGGGTGGGAGAAGACGAGAGATAAGTGAGTGACCTGCTGAATCTAACTTTCATACTGAAAGCTCAGAGCAGCAGCGGCGGTGTGCACACTAGTGGTATCATCCATTTCCCAGTTTGAGTGACAAATCGAACTGAACGTCAAGTCCATCGGATGGGGACTATAAGCGAGTCGGACCCGTGTGCCTTCCTGGCCCCTGCACACGTTAAAGAACCCACGGCAGTTGAAAATCGAAAAGAGCAGGGGGGGGGGGGGGGGGGGGGGAGGGCGGGTTCCCCGCTGCCCTGGCAAAATTGATGTAGATTGAAGATAGCCGCCTGGTATTTCTTACCAAGCCACAAAAATTGTCACTTACTGTTATCGTGTGCCATCGTGTACCGGTGGAAATAGAGGACACGTATAAACATCGAATGCATCCTATGTGAGAAACTGGAGGAATAAATGAGATAAATTAAAATGAATGACTGATATTTGAATGGTACGGGAAACGACTGAATGAGCGCCAGTAGGCTGCTCTCCGGCCGGCTCTACCTGGGTAGGCAGCCCGTTGAGTGAGTGAGGTAGTGTGTTTATTGTAAAGCGCTTAGAGCTTGGTCTGTGACCGAGGATAGGCGTTACATAAATACCCAATATAATAATAAAAATAATAATAATAATAATCACAGTGAAGGAGGAGTAGTCGTCGGGTATTACCGCGTGGACGGCACGTGCACTGAGACATACAGACTTTGGACAGTCAGTCACTGGCATCTCTGGCAGCATTCCCTCTTCGTCCTTTCTGAGTTGGCACAGAAGCAGCCTAGTATGATTCTGTGATGAAAAGGGCAAACATTACTTTTTGCTCCTCTCTTGTTCCTGCACATGTTCACACATGAACTCTCACCTGGGAAGAACCGAAGGGCAGACACCTGCCTGCTTTGAGGACTCTGCGTAAAGACATCCGTTTCAACAATTTTCACCTGTCAAATTCCTTCGATTCTACGTCTTCTCTGGTCGTCTGTGAGCTGATGGCTCACCCAGTGACCCCTGTGCTTCTGGACATGGGGATAGTGTGGGAAATGGAACTTATGCCCCCTGATGAGATCTTCATTGTAGCCTGTGACTCCTCTGCAGTGATCTAGCCTATAGATCTGTCTTCCTCGGAGCTTCATCCTGGCCCCCTTTTCTTCGCTCGTAACCCCGGTACAGAAGCGCTGCAACGGTCATCACTCGCAGTTTTGATCTTCCTGACTGGGATTTCTCGAACCACTTGAAAATATAGTGTGCAATGCTGTATGACGGAAAACCCTGTCAGAAGCCATGTTAAAAGTTCGAAGGCTGTCTGAGAAAGACCCCCCCCCCCTCCTTCCCACTCCCCTGGCGGAAGTTGTATAAATCACGGCAGGTATACCACGCCGTTCAGATTCTGTATCGGCGTCCAGAAAGGCGTCACTCTCTACCGGCAGGCCTCCTCACACACACTGCCTTGGGTTGGCTGAATGGAATGAAATCAGATTTGATGCCATGGCTATGACGACGTCGTAATTTGTAATGACGTAAAAAAAATTGTGACGTCATTGGTTCGGTCAGTCGCCTCACACACACTGCCTTGGGTCGGTTTGAATGGAATGAAATCAAATGTGATGTCATGGCTATGACGACGTCGTGCTTTGTAATGGAAAGAAGACGGCAACACCGGCTCACCTTATTTAAGATCATCGAAGGACATCTTCCTGGCATAGAGGCGGATAAATACCTGACGCCTGTCCGAAACAAAAGACTTATAAGACCTACAAGAGCGGAAAATCAAGAAAGGAAAAACATAGTAGAGCAACACGTAAGGAACCACCAGCGCTGTTTTTAAAACATCCAGCATACTGCAACACTTGTCTTCAAAAACGGCCTTTTCCCTCGAACCATCAGGGAATGGAACAATCTAGACAACAGTGTTGTTTCCGCAGGGACTGTGGAGGAATTCAAGAATCTCCTCCAGCAGCCCCCTGGAGAGAAGTGAACTAACACCTCCCAAGCCCCCACCCCGCTCCCCCTCCCTCTTCCTCCCCCCCCCCCCCCCCCCCCCCCCCCCCCCCCCCCCCCCCCTTCCCTTCTCCCCTCTTCCACGACTGCTGCAGAGGCTTGGCATCATGTCAGTGCACACTGATCGTGCGCTGGCTGGCCAGGCCACCAAACATCTGTTTTTTTTGTTTGTTTTTTTTTTTGTTTTTTTCCGCTCCCCAAGTTCTTCCGTCGATGTTATGCCACAGTGTGGCCCTATCGACTATACACCAAGATCCAAGATAAATGACATAAAAAATATTATCTTGTGACATCATTAGTTCGGTCACATTCCAAAGCTTATCGAGAATCCCTCCTGTGTTTCAAATAGTTGCTTGATGGCAAATGCTATGGTGAAGAGACCAGAACCAAGATGTTGTAGCAAAACAAACAAACAAACAAGAACCTGTGATTACTACAAGAAAGCGTCCAAGCAGAAATTTAAAAGTTATTTTTATCTATTTTTTTTTCCTCTCGGGTTGCTGGAAGAAAGATTTAAACCCTTTTTTTAATGAAGAGTTTGTATGGTCGCATTGTGTGCATTTTATCAAAAGTGCAGTTGTTCTCATTTGACTCACACAGCACGTGTGTCAAAATAGCTTCACATCAAAGGACTTCCTCACGTTTCTTATTTCCTACATTTTAGCCATTGTTTGGCAAAAATCTTGAGATCTAGTTGCAAAGCGAGACGACTGCAGGTGGAAATCCAAACAAATCTTAAACAAATGTTAGCGAACCGCCAAAAGAAACGTGGACAAACGAATCACAAGACAAAACACGACACGTTTCGATCTCTTAGGTTTTCTTCAGGCAAGACACAAACAAATAGGACAATGAAAAAGAACGAATTTTTCACTTAGCTTAGATCTCTTCAGCGCAAGGAAACGCGTCGTGTTTTGTCTAGTGACTCGTTTGTCCACGTTTCTCTCGGCGGTTCGCTAACATTTATGTAAGAAAAAAAAATCTTCAGGTCAACTATAGACAGATAGAAACGATTCTGAAATCATGAAAGAACAGTGCATTTACATGAAGAAAAAAAAAAAAAAACTAGGAGCCACGCTGAATCGGAACATGATCGGGGTTGGCGGGCGTTGGGGTGGGTAAATATCAACGGTTTGTGTCTGGTAGTGTGGGGCAGCGCTGGTAGTCAAGCAAAATCGTGTTTGGAGAAAGGGATACACAAATTGCTGCGTTGAACCTTTGGGCACAGGAGACTGCAACAGAGGACAAGGTTACAAAACTCAGGCCAGAATGCATATCAACTTACAAAACAGGACACAAAATCACGCTTACTGAACACACAATACCAAACAGACAAGTGAATTTTCAACAGACAGGTTTTCCTCAGGCCTCACATATAGAAGACAGCACACACGCAAGCAAGCGCGCAGACACACACACACACACACACACACACACACACACCACACACACACACACGCAGCTCAGTACAGCACGGCAGAATACCCCCAAGATGGCTGCCTCGTGGGGACCGCCATCAGGAGAGAACTGGTTCGTGCTTTTGTTGACTAAAGAATCTCGTCGGTGTAGTTATTCATATCCAATTTTTCCCTTTACGATATCACAAAGAAAATTTTTTAACAAACGAATTACGAGCAGTGAGAGAGAGACAGACAGAGACAGAAACAGAGACAGAGAAGGCAAACACACACACACACACACACACAGAGAAATCAAACATGAAGAATATGTTTGACACGGTAAAAAATGTCGGTGTGCTGAACTTAACTTCACTGTTGATGAGAAGAAATGTGTGCAGATTAGGAAATGCGGCATCTCCAAAATTCGGAATATATTAACAACACGGAACAAACAAGACACTGACAGAGTCATCATGACTTCAGTACCGCTATTGAGACCTAGTGACTCTGACACGTACAAAAAAAGGGGAAAAAAAAAAAAAAAAATATATATATATATATAGCTCAGTTGGTAGAGCGCCGGACTCGTAATCTTGGTGAACCTGGGGTTGCAGATTCGAATTTTCGCTAAGCCGTTTCGGTACAGGGAATGTTTTCCCTCGTAGTTAACATTGGTTCTGACTCCCTTTCCCATACAGTCCATCGAATGAAACTATAAGCCGAGGTTCCGTGTGTGAACGCACGCATAACATCTTGCACACACGTGAAATCCCATCACCAACTTTCGGAAGAGAAGGCCAGTTTGGCCGTTGGTATGGATGACACGTTTCACATAACATGCACCCTGCATGAGAAATGGAAAGAATAAAGGAAGTCAGGAAACTGAAGTGAACGATATTGAACGATATTGACTGGATGACACGGGAAACGACTGAATGAAGCGCCAGCTGGCAGCTCTTCAGTCAGCACTACCCAGGTAGGCAGCCCGTTGTGTAAACGAGTGTGAATTGTGAAACGCTTAGAGCTTGGTCTCTAGCTGAGAACAGGCGCTATATAAGTATTCATTAAAAACACACACACACACACACACACACACACACTCACACACACATATATATATATATATATATTATATTTTATATATATTATGTCTATATATGAGACACCACAGAATTATGGACTGTGGTGTGTCTCTATTTGACACCAGGAGCACAGACACAATCAGCCGTGTCTCCCTGATTAGTCCGATCCAGCGGACGAAAGGCCTAGGAGCAGGCAATACAAATAGATCTGCCTTCGAGAGGGATTTACGATGGTTCCCTCAGGCAGCTAGTGAAGGGTTTCTCATATTTATAATATATTCCCCCATTTTCTTCATCTTCATTTTTTTCTAAAAGTTCAAATCTTTGCCAAGTCATTACTATATATATATAATGCTGAACAATTAAGTAGTGGGGGGAAACAAGTGCAGGATAACAATTCTTCAGTCATTATAGTAATGCCTAGGCAAAGATTTGAAATTTAAATTTAAAAAAAAGTGGTGGAAGGCGGGGGGGGGGGGGGGGGGGGGGAGATGAAAATGGGAAAATATATTATAAATATGAGAAACCCTTAAACTACATGAGGGAACCATCGTAATCCCTCACAGAGGCAGATCTATATGTATCGCCTGCTCCTAGGCCTTTCGTCCACTGGATCGGACTCATCAGGGAGACACGGCTAATTGTGTCTGTGCTCTTGGCGTCAAATACAGACACACTACAGTCCGTAATTCTGTGATGCTCTCACCACCATAGGATTCAGAAAAAGAATCAACAGCACCCGCAAAGCAGCCAGCGCAGGGTAGTAAATGAAACAAAACGAAAATGTGGGGAGGAAAAAAGTTGCTGAAAAACTAAAAACATTATGCAAACAGTATGAATATATATATATATATATATATTTTATATATTATATATATATATATATATATATATGAATGTAGGGGAATATATATTTATATATATATATAGTTGTATCGACGACGCATAGTATCGTTGACTATAGCGGCATTGATACATAGCGATAGTAACACACAGCGCTATCCTCATACACTCGTGAAGACATTCCGTGGAGTGTTCCATGTGATGTAACCCTTACTTATAAAAGATCCTCTTACGGATTTTTAGGACCTATGCATGTGAGACTAAAACACTAACCAGCAAAGTTCATGAA
>CM065743.1:41617026-41619526 GCA_033310375.1 Conus canariensis
TGTGTTCTATTGCGTTGTTGTTGGGTTTTTTTTTTGTTTTTTTGTTTTTTTGTTTTTTTTGTTTTTTTTTACTGTATTGTCTTTTCTTGTGTGGTGGTGGTGGTGGTGGAGCTGCTGCTGCTGCTGCTGCTGCTGCTGCTGTTGTTGTTGTTGCTGTTGTTGTTGTTGTTCTTGTTGTTGTTCTTGTTGTTGTGTTGTTTTGTGCTGTGCTGTGTTGTGTTGTGTTGCACTGTGTTGTGTTGTGTCGTGCTGTGTTGTGCTGGGTCGTGCTGTGTCGTGCTGTTTTGTGCTGTGTTGTGCTGTGCTGTGTTATACTGTGTTGTGCTGGGTTGTGTTGTGCTGTGCTGTGCTCTGCGGTGTTGTGTTGCACTGTAATTTGTGCTGTGCTGTGTTGCGCTGTGCTGTGTTGTGTTGCACTGTGCTGTGCTGTGCTGTGTTGTGCTGCTTTGTGCTGTGCTGTGCTGTGCTGTGTTACGCTGTGCTGTGTTGCGATGTTTTGTGCTGTGTTGTGCTGTGCTGTGCTGTGTTGTGCTGTGTTGTGTTGTGTTGTGCTTTGTTTTTCTGTGCTGTGCTGTGCTTCACTGGGTTGTGCTGTGCTGTGCTGTTCTGTGTTGTGCTCTGCTGTGTTGGGTTGTGCTGTGCTGTGCTGTGCTGTTGTGCTGTGCTGTGCTGTGCTGTGCTGTGCTGTGCTGTGCTGTGCTGTATTGTGCTGTGTTGCGTTGTGATGTACTGTGCTGTGCTGTGCTGTGCTGTGCTGTGCTGTGCTGCGTTGTGATGTGCAATGCTGTGGTGTGCTGATCATGGTGTGCCGTGCTATTTTGTGTTGTGTTGCTTTGTGCTGTGCCGTGTTGGGCTGTGCTGTGTGGTGCTGCGTGGGGCTTTAATATGCTTTGTTGTGGTGTACTGTGGTGTGTGTGATGTTTTGTTGTGCTGTACTGTGATGTTCTGTTCTGTGTTGTGTTGTGTTGTGATGTGTTGTGCTTTGCTGTGCTGTGCTGTGCTTTGTTGTGCTGTGATTTGTCACGTTGTGTTGTGCTGTGCTCTGCTGGGTTGTGCCGGGTTTTGCTGTGCTGTGCTGTGCTGTGCTGTGCTGTGTTTTGCTCTGTTGTGCTGTGCTGTGCTGTTTTCTTTGTGTGTGTGCTGTTTTGTGTTGTGCTGTGCTGTGTGGTGCTGTGTTTTGCTGGGCTGTGTGGTGCTGTGTTGTGCTGTGCTTTTCTGTGCTCTGTAGTGTTGCACAGGGCTGTGTTTTGCTGGGCTGTGTGGTGCTGTGTTGTGCTGTGCTTTTCTGTGCTCTGTAGTGTTGCACAGGGCTGTGTTTTGCTGGGCTGTGTGGTGCTGTGTTGTGTTGTACGTTGCTGTGCTGTGCTGTGCTGTATTGTGTTGTTTTGTGCTGTGCTGTGTTGTTTTGGGCTGTGCTGTGCTGTGTTGTGTTGTTTTGTGCTGTGTTGTATTGTTTTGTGCTGTGCCTTGTTGTGTTGTTTTGTGCTGTGCTGTGTTGTGTTGTTTGGTGCTGTGCTGTGTTATTTTGTGCTGTGCTGTGCTGTGTTGTTTTGTGCTGTGCTGTGTTGTTTTGCGCTGTGCTGTGCTGTGTGGTTTTAGTTGTGTTGTTTGAGGCTGTGCTGTGTTGTTTTGGGCTCTGCTGTGCTGTGTTGTGTTGTTTTGTGCTGTGCTGTGTTGTTTTGTGCTATGCTGTGTTGTGTTGTTTTGTGCTGTGCTGTGTACTGTTGTTTTGTGCTGTGCTGTGCTGTGTTGTGTTGTGTTGTTTGGTGCAGTGCTGTGTTGTTTTGTTCTGTGCTGTGCTGTGATGTGTTGTTTTGTGCTGTGCTGTGCTGTGTTGTTTTGTGCTGTGCTGTGCAGTGCTGTGTTCTTTGGTGCTGTGCTGTGCCGTGCTGTGTTGTTTTGTGCTGTGTTGTGTTGTTTTGTGCTGTGTTGTGCTGTGTTGTTTTGTGCTGTGCTGTGCAGTGCTGTGTTCTTTGGTGCTGTGCTGTGCCGTGCTGTGTTGTTTTGTGCTGTGTTGTGTTGTTTTGTGCTGTGTTGTGCTGTGTTGTTTTGTGCTGTGCTGTGCTGTGTTGTTTTGTGCTGTGCTGTGCTGTGTTGTTTTGTACTGTGCTGTGCTGTGTTGTTATGTGCTGTGCGGTGCTGTGTTGTTTTGTGCTGTGCTGTGCTGTGTTGTTTTGTACTGTGCTGTGCTGTGTTGTTATGTGCTGTGCTGTGCTGTGTTGTTTTGTGCTGTTCTGTGCTGTGTTGTTTTGTACTGTGCTGTGCTGTGTTGTTATGTGCTGTGCTGTGCTGTGTTGTTTTGTGCTGTTCTGTGCTGTGTTGTTTTGTGCTGTTCTGTGCTGTGTTGTTTTGTGCTGTTCTGTGCTGTGTTGTTTTGTGCTGTTCTGTGCTGTGTTGTTTTGTGCTGTTCAGTGCTGTGTTGTTTTGTGTTGTACAGTGTTGTGCTGCGCTGTGTTTGTGCTGTGCTGTGCTGTGTTGTGTTGTGTTGTGTTGTGTTGTG
>CM065743.1:41627026-41639526 GCA_033310375.1 Conus canariensis
TTCGCGGTTGTATGGCGTTTGAGGGGGCATGCATCAACATGTTTTATTTCTGTTTGTATTTTTGCATGTGGGGAGATGTCTCTTCACGGGATGTTGGCGTTGGTGGGGTGGGTGGACGGGGGTCCACGGGGGTGGGTTGGGGAGGGAGGAGGGAGGGAAAAAGAGAACAGTTCGCGGATGTGGGCACATCTGTGAATTGTTTTCAGTAGTTGATGACTGGATGCCTGGCCTCATTCTTGTCACAAAGACCCCTGAGGAAGACCTAAGGTCGAAATATTGGGAAGAATTTGATGAGTCTGTTGTTTATATCTTCATTTTATGTGCGTTTATATATATATATATATATATATATATATATATATATATATATATATTATATATTTATATATATATATATATGCGCCCGCGCGCACGTGCAGACGCGCGCGCGCGCGTGCACACACACCACACACACACACACACACACGCACACACACACACATACACACACAAACACACACACACGCACGCACGCATGCACCACACACACACACACACACACACACACACACACACACACACACACACACAGCATTATCTTTCTCCTGAGGATATCGTGTGAGCTTCCTCACCACGCTGCCATGACAAAGACATTCACACTGGCTCCTCACGTGTACAGACGGCAGAGGGTTAGGTGTGGTGTGTGGGGGGGGGGGGGGGGGGGGCGAAATTGGTTCACCGTGAACGCAGGGCATAGAATTGGAATGGAGATTAGCCACTAGTTCTCCAGTAAGGTCAACATAGATGAAAATGACGACGACTAAGCAAGATGCTTCAAATGTTCTCAACAGGCTGCCTTGAAACACGACTGAGCTGTGCTCTGCTAAAATCCCTAACGATATGACTCCCATCCCAGGCTGGAGTGATACAGACACTTGCGGTGCTGGGTCAGGGAATATGAGCAAGGCTTTCCAAGACTTAGTAAAGTCAGCGAGACTCCAAACTACATGTGTCAGTCTATCTGGACGCCCACAACTTTCTTTCACATCGGCTAGGGGACGATGGAGGTGGACCTATCGTCCCCTCAAGGTCCAGGGTTCTGTGCGCAGTTCTTACAGCTTTCATGGGTTTCCTCCAGTGCCAAGGCCTGGGATTGTACGTAATGGGGCTGGCTGGCTCTACCACAGACGATCAGCGGGTCACGTGAGTGCGTGGCCAGGATGCCCAGACCATTGGCAGGCATCAGGCGGCGTTTTGTCTTCTGGCCGAGATGAGGTCAAGGTTGGAGGGTGGAGTCACTGTATGGAGAGAGTGACATGGTTGAGGATGTTCTGGAGTACCGTGAACGCAGAATATGGTAGCCCACCACACACATACAGAGAGTCAAACAAACATACAGATGCTCGTTTATATATGTCTATATGCATGTGTGTGTGTGTGTGTGTGTGTGTGTGTGTGTGTGTGTGTGTTTGCGCGCGCGCGCACGCACACACACACACACACCACACACACACACACACACACACACACACACACACACACACACACACACAAACACGAATGCACGCACACACGCACACACACACACACACACACACACTCTCTTCTCTCTCTCTCTTTCACACACACACACACACACACACACACGCACGCACGCACGCACGCACCACACACACACACACACCACACACACACACACACACACACACACACACGTGCGCGCGCTCACTCACTCACTCATTCTCTCACTCTCTCTCTCTCTCTCTCTCTCTCTCTCTCTCTCCACACACACACACACACACACACAGACACACACACACACACACACACACATCCACCCACACCCAACCCACACTCACACACACACACACTCTCTCTCTTCTCTCTCTCTCTCTCTCTCTCTCTCTCTCTCTCTCTCTCTCTCTCTCTCTCACCCTTTCCAGGACAGCACATCCTGAACTGCATGCCGGTGTAAGTGACCCGGATGGTCTGACAGGTGAAGGGCAGGAAGTGCTGACGCATTTCCTTCAGCCCTTGTGACGTCAGCGGTGACGCCCCTTCCGCCAACGTCATCATGCGACTCATGACCATGGGGAGGACGGCAGAGCAGTCAGGCTGGCCCGAGGATGAAGGGGCTCTGGCATAATGGTGACTGTGGACAGGTGTGGCAGGCTGATAGGCCTGACGGCGAACTCGTGTGGACGGGATTGCACGTGCTGGTCGTTCCTTGAGGTAGACAGAGGCTGGTCCAAGACTTCTTCTTCTTCTTCTTCTTCTGCGTGCTCCGCCTGCCAGAGATTCAATTCCAGTGATTAGGGCTGAAGCTTGAAGAACGGTCTTTCTCTGTTGTTGTCTTCGTTTTCTGTAAGCCCCCACCCCCCACCCACCCCCACCTTCCTCCTTCCTTCCCTCCTGTCCGCCCCTCTCTCCCCTCCACCTCTGTGGTACATTATTTAACATCTCCCGTTCCACCTCTTTCATTCTCACCCTCACACCCAGGGTGAGATCCTACCGCAAAGCTAGCGATACAGAAGCATGGAATAATGATAATAATAATAATAATAATAATAATAATAATAATAATAATCAAGTCGTCTTGAGACCACCCACCGAAGGAGACACCGCCTTACCGCTGAGTCACTTTTGGTGGTGTTCAGTGGTGCCTCTTCTAATTCAACCTAATTATTATGCAGAGCACCAGCGACTGAAGCCCGTACGATCGACAATCATTGTTTAGTCTCTGCGCCAGTGAGAAACATCCTCTGGAAGGCGCCCTTGCCTCAAGCAAGCGTCAGTCCCCATGAACGTATTGTCAGTCCCCATGAACGCATTGCCAGTCCCCATGAACTTATTGTCAGTCCCCATGAACGCATTGTCAGTCCCCATGAACGTATTGTCAGTCCCCATGAACTTATTGTCAGTCCCCATGAACTTATTGTCAGTCCCCATGAACGCATTGTCAGTCCCCATGAACTTATTGTCAGTCCCCATGAACTTATCGTCAGTCCCCATGAACTTATCGTCATTCCCCATGAACTTTTTGTCAGTCCCCATGAACTTATCGTCAGTCCCCATGAACGTATCGTCAGTCCCCATGAACGTATCGTCAGTCCCCATGAACGTATCGTCAGTCCCCATGAACGTATCGTCAGTCTCCATGAACTTACTGTCAGTCCCCATGAACTCATTGTCAGTCCCCATGAACGTATCGAAGAGTTTGAAACGCGCCCCAGAAGAGTTGCCAAACTTTATTATGATAGATGTAAAAAAAAGAGCAGTAAATAATAACAATTGCAATGTCTTTTACAATACATTTGAATGAAGTACGAAAGCAGTATTTGCCGTTCTGAAATGGACCTTCCTTCTCAAAGAGGGAGCATACTTATGAATGAAAGCAATGAAACAGATCATTAAAAGCTGAAAATACAAATGACATATTGTACATACTAACCCTTAGGGGTAAAAAAAAAACCCAGCGGTACCGTGCGTTGTAAGCAAGTGTACCGTTGTAGGGATAACAGAACTGAGCAATGATTAAATTAGCATACTAAAAAGTCATTGAATTCGCAAGTACAAAATGAGCACATAAGGATAGGAACCATCTGCATGACAGAAGATAGGCATGCAAGTAAGAAAGCTAGGACAGCAATGAAGTAATATATTACGATTATTAAGAATAAAACGGTCTTCCTTACAAAAGAAATCATTTTCGGCTTCCTGTGCGGATGAAAATATATGCAGGTCACGACAGAGTGACTGGAATGTCCTAAAATCTTTAAATGCTCGCTCCTCACTTCCATCTTGACTGACTTAAAACGTTGACTTACGGTCGCGAGCAAACGTTGGATTTATGAAGGTAGCACTTCTCTTTTCCCCAGGGAAGCAGACAACACTTCTCTCACGGCATCACCACGCTCGCTGCGAGTGGCCGCATCATTTTGGGGAAAAAAAAAAGTACTGATCTTTCATTGTCTATGCGACTTTTCTCCTTCTGCTTGCTTTTATTTCTGACATTAGATACATATTTCTCCCTTTCATTTTCTTTTTAATGAAAACACATCCTAAGAATGCTATATCTGCTCTGAAAAAGGGAATCTTGAAAGTTTCGTTCCACTTTGCGACAAATCGTAAACGATATCGCTCTGTTTCAAATTTGTACAAGATCAATATCAAAACATATTTAGTTGCGTAATACTTGGCGATTAACATTTGGCTATACGTATAATTTGTCTGTTTAATTTCATCATCATCATCATCATCATCATCATTATCTTCTTCTTCTTCTTCTTCTTCTTCTTCTTCTTCTTCTTCTTCTTCTTCTTCCTCTCCTCCTCCTCCTCCTTCTCCTCTTCTCTTCTTCTTCTTCTTCTTCTTCTTCTTCGTCTTCTTCTTCTTCTTCTTCTTCTTCTTTCTCCTTCTTCTTCTCTGTTTGTTCTTTGTTATCGTCCGGAAGTGATGAAATGGAGTGCCACAGTGGGAACATATGATCTGCAGTGCACTCTGCTCCGATGTCCTGTGTTCTCACGTAGGCTCTCTCCTCATGGCTGTTTTCCTGATTTCTGTGCAGATTTCTAGGATTTCACAGCGATCATCTCAACAACACACGAACGGAAATATAAGCACATAATTATTCCATTTTCAGTTGTTTTCTTTTTATCTGCTATACTGAGCTTATTAAAAGACAGATTTGATATGTTTCCTGAAATGTGACATTCAGCGTGTGTGTTTTGTTTCTGGTAAAGATGTTACGATTCTCTCTGTATAGCCTAAAGGTTGAGATACATTGTTTGAACTCCTGCATATCGAAACGCGTTGCTTAGGGTTTGTCGTGTGTTTATTCCTTTCGCTCTGGTAAATCAGCTTTACTCTGCTGCAGCTTCCGTTGTCAGTCACTCTCCTTTTAGCTTAGCTCTGTTAACTTTGTGCTATTCTACCTTAAAACACACACACACACACACACACACACACACACACACACACACACACACACACAACACACACGCACACACCTGCAGGGTTATGATTCTGATGACCTGCCATGGATACTCCCTTGAAGACGGAGCGGAAGGCCTGACCTTGTCGCTTCATGACCTCCATCACCAGCTGAGGCATCCTGTGCGGAGTCAGGCACACCTCGGCCAGCCTGCCCATGGCGGGGTTCAGGTAGGAGGAGGACGAACCCACAGGACCCACGCCCAGCTGGGAGGCCACGCTGTCGCACAGGAAGTCCGCGTCCGGGGCAGAGCACGTGAACCTGCCGGCCTCGAAGGGAAAGTTCTCCGCCAGGGAGGGCATAGGGTCGATGCAGCCGTGGTTCTCGTAGTGGACCCGGTCCCCGTACCTGGAGGCTTGCGCCATGGCCATCTCGTTGTAGGCCATCCTGGAAGCTGTGGGGAAGTAGCGCGGGGTGTGAGTGTTGGAAGGATGTTGGGTTCTCCTGTTGTGGGCGAAGGCAGGACGGGTGTTGAGCAATGTGCGGGTGGTCGGTCTTTGGGGAAGCCGACTGACTGGCGCCCGACGGTCCCATGTTTAGGGACGAAGGAGATGACCTTCTGCCTGGGGCGATGGGCAAAGTTCACCCGTGCAGGGCTCTGGCGGTGATTGTTAAAAGGCAGCGAGGCAGGTCTTGTCTGGCGCTGGACCTGCTGGTGTCGGTGTACCTGCACGTACCTGCCTGCCCCACTCTGGCCGTGTCTGGAGGTCCAGGACTGGGAGGAGGGACGCACCGCGTTGCGTCTGGCGACCTGCGGCACGCCTGCTGCTGTGGAAAGCAACGGCCTGGACATGGGGGGACGACTCTGGATTGGCCGCCGGCTGTGTCTGTACGCCAGGTGCCCGTTCTGCACGTGAGCCGGAGTCCGCGGGCGTGTGTTCGTCACAGCGTGTCGGGGACCGTCAGAGCGGCTCTGCCAGTGAGAGTGGCTGCGATATAAGGCGTTGCTCTGAGGTCGCTGGAACGTGTGGCGTTGAGTTGGGCCACGGTTCGGGTGGTTTCCATACGTTCGAGATGCCGTCTGGCCGCGACTGGAGAGAGGTCTGTAGGGCTGAGGCTGATTCTGAGCATGCTGTGGAGTGTACGCCTGCGTCCGTGGACGAACCCTGGCGACGTTTAAAGTGTTTTTACCAGTTTGGGGCTGAGTGGATACGCGACTGAGGGTCGGGGGACTGGGACTCGGGCTCTTTCCGTCGGAGTGAGGTGAGGTGGTGGATCGATGGTAACGGAAGACTGACGGGAATGGACGTGGCATTGTTGCTGAAGTTGGGACCGCAGTCTTCCTTTGAGATGACGGAGGTGGAGACTTCTCCGCTTCTGTCAGCTGATTCAAAGCGTCCAGCAAAGACGTCGACAAAGGAGACGACGGTGGAGATTCTGTCGTCCGCTTCTCTACAGAGGCTGAGGCAGGAGGAGGAGGAGTGTGGGATGGATGCGACGATCGAAAAGGAGAGGGCGACACAGAAGGTTCTGCAGGAGACTCGGACTTGGGCTGCGTAGGGGACGGCGAATGGACAGGCGACGTTGTGGCAGGCCGGGACTTGAAGGAGGACAGGACTGTGGCAGGACGATGATGAGAGGCTGGCCCCCAGTACCCCCTCCCTGCGTTAGGGTTGGCAACGCTTTTATCAGATGGGCTGCCAGGCCTGCGGGTAGGGTGGGCAGACTCAAAGAACCTGAAGGCCTCTTGGTAGACAGCTGTGATGAGGTAGCTGGCGTGTTGGACACACTTGGAGTTCGTGCAGCCTGAACTCCGTGTCCAGGGACACTGGTCAAGGCGGCGTTGGTTCCCGAAGAGCTAGTTCCGTCCCCGAACAGCAGGTGTAGAGGAGGGCTGTGTCCCTGTGCTGGCCCGCTCCCAGCGCTGTGAGAGGTCCGTGCCGTGAGTCCGCCGTCAAACAGGACGGCCAGGTCGTCCATGGAGGCCCTTTCCATCACCGGGGAAGACGACTGCGGATTGTTTGGGGGCTTAGGTTTGGACCTGCCGTTCACAGAGGTCAATGTTTCTTGCGGTGACCCACGGGATGACCCCAGAGAGGGGGGATGAGCGTGGCCAGAGGGTGGTGGGGGTGCTGCGGTTGTCTGGTCCAACCAGGAGGACAGGTCTGTAAGGGAGAAGGATGATGACGATGCTGAGGAGGAGGGGTGGGGAGAGGGCTGTGGCTGTGGCTCCAGATGGGACAGTATCTCGTCCAGTGTCATCTGCTGTGCTGCCCTGGCCTCTGTGGGCATGGCGACATTTTCAATACCATCATCATCATCATCATCATCATCACAAACATCAGCAGCCGCCGCAGCAGCAGCAGCAGGAAAGAGCATTGTCATTTGTGTCGTGATCGTAATCATCAACGCCAACAACAACAGCAGTATGAACTACTCTTTCAGCCGTTATCACAGAACAACATCATCCCCAACATCAACACAAACGCATCAACCGGTCTTTAAAGCGTCACCACAAAAGTCATCTCTCTTTCTTCCACACAGAAGCAGCAACAGCAGCAGCAGCAGCAGCAGCAGCAACAACAACAACAACAATAACAACAACAACAACAACAACAACAACAACAACAACAACGACCTCAACAAGCCATCGTTGTCAACAGTAACACAGAAAAAAACAAAAAACAAACGAAAAACAACTTTGATATCACTTGGCCTCACAAGAAGCCAATGCTCCCAACAAAGCAACAATAGCAGCAGCAACAACAACAACAATAACAACAACAACAACAAGATCACCTGGTCTTTAAACCATCACAAGAAGTCAACATTCCCAAAGGCAGCAGCAGCAGCAGCAGCAGTATTAACAACAACAACAACAACAACAACAAAATAACCTGGTCTTTCAACCGTCATATGAAGTCAACACTTCTTATGGCAGCAGCAGCAGCAGCATTAACAACAACAACAGGATAGGAACAACAGGAACAGCAACAACGAAAAACAAAACAACAACAATAGCAACAAAATAACCTGGTCTTTAAACCGTCATATGAAGTCAACACTCTTCACGGCGGCAGCAGCAGCAGCATTAACAACAACAACAGGAACAACAAGAAAATATTCAACAGGTTTGTAAGCCACCACAACAATCAACATTGTCCGCAACACAGCAGCAGAAATAACAACCACTGTAAGTGGTTAAAAAGCGGAAGAACCCAACAATAGGGGAACAAACACAGCGCCTCTCTTCATCCTACCCTAGCAACAATCAGCGAAATGTAGGTCAAGCGGACCCTATTTTGTTTTGTTGTTGTTTTTTTTTTTAATGGTGATTGTCATTTTTACCCGACACTTTTCACTTTGTCGTAAACATGAGGTAACGAATGCTTTGTGTGAAACTGTTTGCTCAACAAGTGCGTGAGTTTATGATTGCTTATTTTCAACATTCACTTTTTTTATTTCTCAACGTGTGCGTGAGTTTATTATTGCTTCTTTTCAACTGTCACTTCGTGAATCACTTCATGATTTATCAACATGTGTTTCGCACGCTAGGTGAGCCCGTTAAGTAACAAAGTTCTGAGTATTGTACTTTTAGCTGGAAATGTCTACATGTGGGTGGACAATTCTAAACCACATTGTTCTTAACGACTACCGGATTTAAACAGGTCACTCAGCTAGGAATAGCACTTACTTGGAGCTTTCGACAGACCTCCATCCATCTTCTTCAGTGGTGGTGTTGCTACTAGGTGAACTGGAATTCAGTGCACACGACCACGGGTCGAACCCTGGTCATGTGACTGAACAATGAGGGTGTTGTACACCGATGGCAAGGTGCGTCTGCCCCGGTCCCGGTTGAGTGTGGGGTTGTTGGCGGCAATATGTATAGCCTCCTTCACCCCACGCTGAAACCATCTATTGTCAGGGTCGAGAACGCTGATGTTGTCATAATCGAAATGATGTTGCAGGGCGTGTAGGTGGGCGCCTACTGGTGATGATTCCCTTTTGTGTTCTGTCAAACGTTTTCAAAGGTTTCTCTCAGTTTCCCCCACATAGTTTTCTTCACAGTCACAACAGTCTATTTGGTAGATCACTCCAGACTTGTCCATTTTGTCAGTTTTGTCCTTGGGGCGACCAGCTGGCTGCGGATGCTGTTGATAGGTTTGGGATGTATGGAGACGCCGGTTTTCCTGATCTTCCTGCTCAAGGCTTCAGTCACACCATGAACATAGGGGATGGTGACACGTCCTTTACGCCTGGTTTGGTCTTTGGTGGTAGGATGCGGTGTGATCTTCTTGCTAGCTGGGATGTTCCACGCCCACTTCTCATAACCTGATATGGTGAGAACCAGTTTGAGGTGTTCCATTCCTGGTCTTTGGCATCCTGAGTAGAGCAGATGGTGTTGGCCCAATGGGTGAGGGTACATATCACTCCGAGTTTGTGTTTCAGTGGCTGGTGGCTTTCGAACTGTAGGTACTGGTTGGTGTGGGTAGGTTTGCAGTACACACTGAAGGAGAGGCTGTCATCTGTCCGTGTAATGAGTGTGTCTAGCATGGCAATCGAGTTGTTCTCCTCCACCTCATGAGTGAATTCGACAGCGGGGTGTTGACTGTTCAAATGGTTAGTGAAGTCTTCCACCAGCTCCCTCTTGAGGATGGTCATGGTGTCGTCCACGTAGCGACCCCAATAGCGTGGAGGAGAATGGTAAGACGCCAGGGCCTTCTCCTCGAAGTCCTCCATGAAGAGGTTGGCTACAATGGGGCTTACTGGAGAGCCCATGGCTGCTCCTGCGGTCTGCTGGTAGAAGTTGCCTTGGAACGTAAAGTATGTGGTGTTGAGACAGCAAGCCAGGAGTTCACAGATGCTGTCCACGGAAAGCGTAGTATGCTGGGGCAGTGTCATCAGCCTGGAGTCTTGCTTTGATGATGTGGATGCTTTCTTCGATGGGGACGCTGGTGAACAATGCCGAAACATCATATGATACCAGGCACTCGTCAGGAGAAAGGGTGTAGTCTGCCAGTTTCTGAACCAAGTCCGCACTGTTCATGATGTGGTTTCTTCGTGCAGGGACACTGGTGAACAGTGCCGAAACATCATATGATACCAGGCACTCGTCAGGAGAAAGGGTGTAGTCTGCCAGTTTCTGAACTAAGTCCGCACTGTTGATGATGTGGCCACTTTCTTTGACAGGGACGCTGGTGAACAGTGCCGAAACATCATATGATACCAGGCACTCGTCAGGAGAAAGGGTGTAGTCTGCCAGTTTCTGAACCAAGTCCGCACTGTTGATGATGTGGCCACTTTCTTTGACAGGGACGCTGGTGAACAGTGCCGAAACATCATATGATACCAGGCACTCGTCAGGAGAAAGGGTGTAGTCTGCCAGTTTCTGAACCAAGTCCGCACTGTTGATGATGTGGACACTTTCTTTGACAGGGACACTGTGAACAGTGCCGAAACATCATATGATACCAGGCACTCGTCAGGAGAAAGGGTGTAGTCTGCCAGTTTCTGAACCAAGTCCGCACTGTTGATGATGTGGTGTTCTGTCGTGCCAACCAAGGAGACAGGATGTCTGCCACAAATCTCGCCGTCTCATACATGAGGGAACCTCTGGAAGCGAACTATGGGATGGAGGGGGACGTCTTTCTTGTGCACCTTAGGAAGGCCGTAGAACTTGGGGACATTAGTGGTTGATGGGTACAGTTTTCTGTAAAGGTCCAGGGAAAGTCCGCCCGTCTCCTTGAGACGTTTGAGCAGATCCTTGAGCTTGGTGGCATACCTGTTGGTGGGGTCTTTCTTGAGAGGCTGGTAGGTTTTTCTGTCATCCAACAGTTGGCTGGCCTTGTCATAGTACATGGACTTGGGGATGATGACCGTGGACCGACCCTTGTCGGCCGGGAGTATCAAGATCGTGTCGTCTTTCCTAAGTCAGGCCAACGCACGCCTCTCCTCAACAGGAATGTTGGGTTTCGGCAGTTGTGCTTGTTTCAGGATGTTGACATATTCCGACCTCAGATGGGACGCCTCTTCTGTATGTGGGCCTATCTGTCTGCAGGTGGTTTCGATACTCGTGATGTAGTCCACGATGGGGAGTTTGTCCGGGGTCACAGCAAAATTGAGTCCCTTTTCCAGCACTCGCTGTTCAGAGTCAGAAAGTTCACGTTCCAATAGATTCATAACCCATCTCTTCTTCACCCTGCACGTCTCTTCTTCAGTCACAGGTACAATTGGAATGTGATCGTTCTTGTCACGCTTCGATCTCGCCATTAGTTTCTCAAACTTACTTCTCTGGCGCATGCGCACTTTGTTCCATTTCAAGTTTTGAGTTGACTCGAGCCAGTCCTTCACTTCCGCTAGTATCTCAGTCGGTACGTTTCCACTCAACCTGTCCGAACAGAGATGGATATGTTGTTCTAATCCCTCGATCCTCAGTTTGATCTGCTTTACGCGCTCGTTCATCAGGGCCCGTTCCTTACGGAATAGGATGTTGCTTGCAGCTTTTCCTTTGACTGATGACTTGATTTTTAGGCTGGTCGGTACGACACCGTGATGTTTGCAGTGTAGCGTGAAATGCAGATGGTTTCGGAATCTCGCTAAGGCTCGGTGCGCTCGTTCCAGTTCACGAAAAATCTTGATGACCGTCCGGTCGAAATCGCGTACGAGACGTTGTGGAAGTTTTAACTGCTCAGGGGTAGACATAACGTCTACCGGATTTAAACAGGTCACTCAGCTAGGAATAGCACTTGCTTGGAGCTTTCGACAGACATCCGTCCGTCTTCTTCAGCAGTGGTGTTGCTACTAGGTGAACTGGAGTTCAGTGCACACGACCACGGGTCGAACCCTGGTCATGTGACTGAACAATGAGGGTGTTGTACGCCGATGGCAAGGTTGTGCAGCTTAGGAAGGCCATAGAACTTGGGGACATCAGTGGTTGATGGGTACAGTTTTCTGTAAGGTCAGGGAAAGTCCGCCCGCTCCTTCAGACGTTTGTTCTTGTTAGGTGAAACTATTCTAAACCACATTGTACTTGCAGGTGAAATATTCTAAACCACATTGGGTTTGTAGGTGAAATATTCTACGTTACACTGTGGTTGTAGGTGAAATATTCTACACCACTTTGTGCTTGTGGGTGAAATATTCTAAATCACATTGTGTTTGCAGGTGAAATATTCTAAACCACATTGTGCTTGTCTGTGAAATATTCTACACCACATTGTGCTTTTAGGTGAACTATTCTACACCACGTTGTGCTTGTAGGTAAAATATTCTAAACCACAGTGTGCTTGTAGGTGAAATATTCTAAACCACAGTATGCTTGTAGGTGAAATATTCTACACTGCATTGTGCTTGTATGCGAAATATTCTACACTACCTTGTGGTTGTAGTGAAATATTCTAAACCATATTGTGCTTGTATGTGAAATATTCTAAACCACATTGTACTTGCAGGTAAAAATTTTAAAGTACATTGTACTTGTAGCTGAAAATTCTAAACCACGTCTACTTGTAACTGAAAATGTCAAGCACATTGTACTTGTGGGTGAAAATTCTAAAACCCATTGTATTGTAGGCGAAAAATTCTAAAC
>CM065743.1:41644526-41649526 GCA_033310375.1 Conus canariensis
TCCCAGTTCTTATAGAACAGGGAGTACGTTATAATAGGAACGAAGAAATGCTCTGTGTGTGTGTGTGTGTGTGTGTGTGTGTGTGTGTGCGTGCGTGCGTGCGTGCGTGCGTGCGTGCGTGCGCGCGCGTGCGTGCGTGCGTGCGTGCGTGCGTGCGTGCGTGCGTGCGTGCGTGCGTGCGTGCGTGTGTGTGTGTGTGTGTGTGTGTGTGTGTGTGTTCTTAGTCAAAATGTGTTCCACTCGCTCCAGACAAAACTACTGGGCCGCTCTTTCTGAAAATTTGTAGGTATCTTTATTATGGGTCAAGGATGATGCCCGATGTGTTATTTTATCGTTATAGCTGTTACCAACGGCCATGACGGCCCATAACGGTTTTCCTTCTTTATGGAATATCTCAGAAAGTACTTGGCCGATCTGTCTGAAAATGTGTAGGTATGTTTATTATTGGTCACGGATGATACCCGATGTGTTATTTTAACCGTTATAGCCGTTACTAGCGGCTATAACGGCCCATAACGGTTTTTCCTTTTATGGTATATCTTAGAAAGTACTTGGCCGATCTTTCTGAAAATTTAGAGGTATGTTCACTATGGGTCACGGATCATGCCAATGTGTTATTTTACCGTTATAGCCGTTACCGATGGCTATAACGGCCCATAACGGTTTTTCTTCTTTATGAAATATCTTAGAAATTACTTGGCCGATCTTTCTGAAAATGTGTAGGTGTGTTCATTATGGGTTATGGATCATGCCCGATGTGTTATTTTACCGTTATAACCGTTATTAACGGACATAACGCGCCCATAATGCTTTTTCTTCTTTATGGAATATCATAGAAAGTACTTGGCTGATCTTTCTGAAAATATGTAGGTATGTTCATTATGGGTCACGGATCATGCCCGATGTTTTATTTTACCGTTATAGCCGTTACCGATAGCTATAACGGCCTATAACACTTTTCTTCTTTATGGAAAATCTTAGAAAGTATTCGGTCGACCTTTCTGAAAATTTGAAGGTATGTTCATTACGGGTCACAGATGATGGCCGATGTTTACCAGAATAGCCGTTACTAACGGCTATAACGGGCCAAAACGGTTTTTCCTGTTTATGGAATATCTCACGCGTATTCAAGATAAACTGGGAGTACGTTTATATGCTTTGCATCTTGTTAGTAGTTGTAATGGCACCAGTGGTAGCAGTAGCCGTGGCGGCAGCAGCCGTGCAGCAGTGATGTGAGCAGTAACAACAGTAACAGCAATAACAACAGTAACAGCAGCAGCAACACTAGCACAAGCAGCTGTATGGTAGTATTATGTGTAGTATTATGGTAGTATTATGTGTAGTATTATGGTAGTATTATGTGTAGTATTATGGTAGTATTATGTGTAGTATTATGGTAGTATTATGGTAGTATTATATGTAGTATTATGGTAGTATTATGTGTAGTATTATGGTAGTATTATGTGTAGTAACAGCCGCCGTAACTTCGTCACTGTAGCTATGACCTTTTGCCTCTTAAGCAAGTGTGTTTTTTTTTACTATTTGAATGCGAGGAGGAGGAGGAGGAGGAAGAGAGAAGGGTGCTTCTGTGTTAGTGATAGTGCTGATGCTGGTCGGTGTCGTCTTCATCGTTGTTGCAGTGTGTGTGTGTGTGTGTTGTGTGTGTGTGTGTGTGTGTGTGTGTGTGTGTGTGTGTGTGTGTGTGTGTGTTGTGTGTGTGTTTCTCTCTTTTTTTTTATTCAGCCAAAGCTTGCATAAATATAGATACCAACAACAGTAACAACCTTATATTGATTCTTCCGGCATGATACACTGACACTGTGGAAGTGGTGTAGGCCTGCGTCTAATCGCTCTGCTTTAAAAAAAATGTATTTTTTTTAATCATTTTGTTTATCTCATTATCATCATTATTATTTATTTGTTCATGATTTCATTATTTATTTATGTATTTATTTGTTCATTCATTTGTTTATTTTTTATTCATTTATACATGTATTTACTTATCTACCTATGCATTTATTTATTTATGCATTTATTTATTCATTCATTTATTTATATATTATTTACATTTGTTTATCTCATCATATCTTTTTATGTGTATTTATTCATTTTCCTTTTTGGGATGAAAGTAATTTTTTTTAGTTAAAAATAGATTTGTTTTGATGTTAAGAATGGTACCTTTCTTCACCAGATTCTACACGCCGTCATTTCGTGATGACTACTCCACTCGTAGTTACATGTCCCTGTGGCAAAAGGGAGGGGGGGGGGGGGGGGGGGGGGGGGGGCAAAAGGGGGGCAGAAGGCTTTTTTCAGTACAAATAGCTCCGCAAGTATTCGGGAAATTCGGTGCAGAAAACTTCCTCGTTTCTGTCTGTCGCTCCGTTTTTCATGCTTTTTTTTTTTTTTTTTCTTTCTTACTGTCGTTTACTGTTTAACTGCCTTTGTTAACCTTTCTCCTCTTTTGTTCTGGAATCTCTCTCTCTCTCTCTCTCTCTCTCTCTCTCTCTCTCCTCTCTCTCTCTCTCTTAATTTTTTTTTTTTTTTACACTTTTTGACACAGACCAATTTATGACATGTCCGCTGTTTTTGTTGCAATCTAGCGATTGGAGGGTACCAGTTATAACCACGTCTGGAAGGGACATTACTTACATAATCTGTAGCGTCTGTTTCCAGATACAGCCTTAACACACACACACACACACACACACACACACACACACACACACACACACACACACACACACACACTTTCACTTACATGGTAATTTTTCTAGCTATTTATTTTACTTTTTTTTTTTAATTTGAGAGCGAAAAATGATGAGGAAGACTAGCGATCTCAGCGGACCTTGTCCTATTCCCCCCCCCCCCCCCCCCCCCCCCACCCCCCCCCCCCCCCCCCCCCCCCCCCCCAAGGAAATGAACAGTTTATAGCCACCATGTCATGAATTATTTTTATACGCGGACCTTGTCCTATCCCCCCTAAGGAAATGAACAGTTTATAGCCCCCATGTCATGAATTATTTTTATAAGCGGACCTTGTCCTATCCCCCCCTAAGGAAATCAACAGTTTATTAGCCACCATGTCATGAATTATTTTTTGTTGTTCGTTGATTTCATTGGTCTTTGTGGCTTGTTACGTTTTTGAGGATGTGCTCTTTTCCCCTGAGTATTGACAGCCTCAATGAGGCTTTAAGGTCAACAGGAAGTGGGCAATGCCTTCACTAAAGCAATGGAACTCCACGAAACGAAAGGTGAAGACATTTGCTCTTTGCCTTCTTCATCTATAGGATGTATACCGGCAAAGCTTTTTGTGCGTGTAGAAAACATTTTCCGCTCTCTCATCTGTTTGACATAGGCATCACGCATTGCGTTTTTTGTTTTTATTTTAATTGCTTTTCCGCAGCCATTTTGGTGATTTTTTTCTCTCCTTAGCTGTTACGTTGTTCCGTGGCTTCAGTTTTCTCTGGACATTGGAAGTGTTTAATGCTGGACTCCCGCAAAGTGCTGTCACATGTTGGACTTGGCTGACACCGTGGACCTGATCAAGGTCTGTCGAGTTTCTGGTCACCTTTGGTCATTTTGATCCTGTATTGTATGTGACCTTGTGCCACCTTTGTCACTCATATCTTTAACCTTGATGTTTATGACTCGGTGTACATTCCAGACAGGATGATGAACTACAGACACCATTCTTTGATTCTGTACACCTCTCTGTGCATTGGTGGCCCTACATTGTGTTATGTTATTTTGGTCATTTTTGAAATTGTGGAGTGGCGTCAAGGGAGAAACGAAATTTTCTGAGAGAAATGTGCGTAGCGCAACGGCTGAATACTCCTAATGCACTCAAGATTATGGGTCATAAACCGTTTTATCTGTTCACAACCGGTAGATGCTGTGGTGTATATTGACCAGGACAAAACCAATTTTCTTATAAAAAAGAAATCCGTACTGAAACCGTCCCAGACAGTGGTTTAGATTACAAGCAATGTTAGCACAACGAATATCCCCAAAGCTTATGGGATGTTACTGTTTGGATATTTAAAGAGAGAAAAAACAAAACAAAACAGAACTGCTTGGGGTACACAGGTAAGGGGGATTACACATGAAATTTTTTTGCAGATTGTCTACTTGCAGCAAAACACTGGGTGTGGTAACTATTAATTTTGTCAGCATTGTTAAACATAACTGGTTCACATGGATATCCATGAATAACCCAGAGACTCTCAGAGACGGAGAAACATTTTGCAAATATCTTTAAGAGAGTACTTATATAACACCTATCCCCGCCAAGAGACCAAGCTCCGAGGGCTTTACAATCTGCATTCTTGTTTACTGTTCCTCACACTGATCTGAAACCCAAAACACAGGCCTGTGTCAAAGACCTCTGGCAAGAGGAATGGACCTTGCAGACGGATAACAAACTGTATAAAATCCGTCCAGACCTCAACGAGTTTTTACCATGTTCCAGAGGCGGCCGTAAAGAAGAAACAGTCCTGTGCCGCTTACACACAGGCCACTCGTTTTATACCCATTCTTATCTTTTAAAAGGTGAAGAAGCTCCGTGGTGTATTCCATGTCATGTTCCACTCACAGTGAAACATATTCTTTAAGATTGTTGGGACTTGCACGATGTGAGACATAAGCACTTTACAGCAGAGTCCATGAAAACCCTGTTCAGAGATGTCCCACCTAACGTGATCTTTGAGTTTCTGAAAGAGATGTGTCATCTGATTTGAGATTTTACGGAAGAAAGATTTTTAACGAAGTTCCTGGTGCGTTTTTAGATGTATTTTAAAGAGATGTGTGAACGTGTGTGTGTGTGTGTGTGTGTGTGTGTGTGTGTGTGTGTGTGTGTGTGTGTGTGTGTGTTTCTGAGATGACTTGCGAGTTGATTTTAACGTGGTGACAGCCCTAATATGGCCCTTTGCGGTCGGCTGGGCTATAACAACATTACCTTACCTTACCTTACTCGATGGGCTGCCTACCTGGGTAGAGCTGAC
>CM065743.1:41652026-41654526 GCA_033310375.1 Conus canariensis
TCATAGTTTCTATTTAAACATGCGGATATGTATATCGAATTCTGCAATTATTAAACACGTGTTTGTTTGTTTTTTCGTTTTTTTTTTCTTTTTCCCCTCCACCACCCTCGTCTTTATAATTTTTTTTTTCTTTTTTGTTTGTTTGTGAAGACGGTCTTTTTTGTGGGGCTTACATTTTTCCCCACTTTTTTTTTTCTTCAAAGCCTCACACACCACACTTTTTTAAAAAGTTACATTACCTTTGCGTATGAAGACAGCATGAAGAAAGGTTTGCGTTGTACCTCGACAACAAAGATTCTCTCTCTGTCTCTCTGTCTCTGTCTCGTCTCTCTCTCTCTGTCTCTCTCTCTCTCTCCTCTCTCTCTGTCTCTCTCTCCTCTTCTCTCTCTCTCCTCTGTCTCTCTCTGTCTCTCTGTCTCTCTCTCTCTCTCTCTCTCCTCTCTCTCTCTCTCTCATCATTACGCACGCTTTACTGTTCATGGGAATCTAAAATGCAATATTAAAAGAAGAGTGCAGAGTGGACAGCTCACACAAACACAGCAGTCTGACTGCCTGTTTATGGATGATATCACTGTCTGTGCACCATTCAATACAAACGACCCTAACATCACCTTTTATGGATGATAGCACTGTCTGTGCACTATTCAATACAAACGACCCTAGCATCACCTTTTTATGATGATATCACTGTCTGTGCACCATTCAATACAAACGACCCTAACATGACCTATTTATGGATGATATCACTGTCTGTGCACTATTCAATACAAACGACCCTAACATCACCTTTTTATGGATGATAGCACTGTCTGTGCACCATTCAATACAAACGACCCTAACATGACCTATTTATGGATGATAGCACTGTCTGTGCACTATTCAATACAAACGACCCTAACATGACCTATTTATGGATGATATCACTGTCTGTGCACTATTCATACAAACGACCCTAACATCACCTTTTTATGGATGATAGCACTGTCTGTGCACCATTCAATACAAACGACCCTAACATGACCTATTTATGGATGATAGCACTGTCTGTGCACTATTCAATACAAACGACCCTAACATGACCTATTTATGGATGATAGCACTGTCTGTGCACTATTCAATACAAACGACACAAACATCATATTTTTTATGGATGATAGCACTGTCTGTGCACTATTCAATACAAACGACCCTAGCATCACCTTCCAGATTTGTGCATTATCGTTTCCCTCGTTTAGTTTCTTTCGGATCCACACACACACACACACACACACACACACACACACACACCACACACACACACACACACAATCTGGTCCGGACCAGATGATTTTGTTTCGAGATTTCTAACAACTGATATAATATTGTCTTCAGTAAGTACAATTTCGTTAATTTCATAGTTGGCAAACGACATCTGTGGAAGTTCGTCATCATCGTTGTCGAGAGTAGATTGTTCTATGAAAAAATTATTTAGTATATCGGCTTTGTCTTTATTAGAATAATACATTGTGCCGTTTGACAGTAAAGGCGGAATGTCATCAGTGTCAATGCCCTTTTTACTGAAAAAAAAGAACGAAGTAGTTTCCACCAGTCCTTGTGGCCAAAGTTCAGTGGATCTGATACCTTGTCGTCAATCTCTCTATAAAACTCAGCCAGTCGTTCTCTTTCTTTTGCTGTGACATAATTCCGAAATTGCCTGAAACTATGCCAGTGTTCAGGCAAATCCGTTTGTTTAGCTTTTGCGTGAATATTTTTACGCTTTTCTATTAAGAGTCGTATTTCATCAGTCATCCAAGGTACATCATTTGGGTAGACTGTAATAACTTTAGTTGGCATACACTGTCTAGCTAGACTCATGAAAGTATCGGTGAAATGTTCAACGGTTTCGTCAACAGTTCTCATATTTAAAATGTATTGCCAGTCAACAAGTTGTAACAATCGACAAAATTTGTTTCTGTTTAGTTTATTGTAGTTAAATATAGTTCTTTTAAAGTTGGTATTGTTTCTAATTGTGTTTTTAAGGTGCAGACATGGAATACTGTGATCGCTAAGGGCTGCCGTTGAGACTTGAGTTGATTCAACTAAATCGGGGGTTTGGGTAATGATGAGGTCTAGACGAGTTGATGAAGTGTCGATGATTCGGGTTGGTTCAGTAACTAACTGGTGAAGACTGTGTAACTGAATTATTTCTGTTAGGTGTCGAGAGGGGTTGTTCAGGTAGTCTGTGTTACAGTCACCTAGTACAAAGAACGGCAGAGCTGTATTGTTTACTTTCCTAAAACTGTCTCTCACAAGATCCCAATAGTGTATCAGCGCATTGGGTGGACGATAAAAGGAACCTATTAGAATACTCTTCTGGTTTAGTTTGGTTTCAACCCAAACGGCTTTTAATTCATGGACTTGAAGATCCGGGCGAGGTTTACAATATAATGAGTTTCGAATGTAAATGGCTACTTCTCCGTGGGGATCATTAGCTCGATTTTTTTTTTCATTCTTTTACGCT
>CM065743.1:41662026-41669526 GCA_033310375.1 Conus canariensis
GGGTCAGAAAGAAAATCTTTTTCAGATCACGTATCGCGATCCTTTGTTCTGTCACGCATAATACACAGTTACGTCCCTTGGTGGGCCCACAAAAGGATTGGAACCCTCACTCTGTCAGTACTCTGTATTCTTAATTCTTTCGCTGTGTCTAGTTCTTCTTTTCCTCGTACACTACCTCTATACGTCATCTGCATTAAAGTGGACACAGACCCACATTTGAAAATACTCGGCAAAAGCTTTTGTGTCTGTTCACCAAGTGATTGATAAAACAGAGATCATTTTAGTCAACGGCTTTCTCATCGTTAATACCATATACATGACCGTATTTCAACGGTTTGTTTACCTTCATATCTTCCTATTTCATGTCATGTCAGCGTTCTTAAATTCCATTTTCTTTGAAATCAACTGGCGTGCAGTGTATATGGAAAAACACAAGTCGAAGCACATTCCCTGATTTAAACTACGAGGTCCTTTAAAAATAGTGGTCACGTGTCTCTTGCTCGACCAACTACGTTAGTCCTCTTGGTCATGTGATGCTGAGCCAGCCAATCAAATGCTCAGGTGTTTAGGCGTTGATCATTCGTCGCACCATGTGGGCTTCCTGGAGAGTGGGCTCCATCACTGAAACATCATCGTCATCGTCGTCATTGCCATTGTCGTCAGCAGGATTAGAATGATCAATAGACGAAAGTCACGTGTTCATTCATGTCATGGAGCAGTCAAAACTAATCCACTTTTATTTATAGCTAACGCTCACAAAAAATGCGATGTTAATGTCAAACATCGTTTAATTGATGATGCTAATTGTCTTATGCGTAAGAATGTGTATGTGGTCAGTAAAAAAAAAAAATCGATAGAATTACTAAAATGATAAATGACGAATTAGATCCTGCTACGATCGCTTACCATTGTGTTGTCCGTTTTTCTTTATAACATGATTACTAGGTACTCATTTGCTGTTTGACTTTTCTATTTTTTTTGTTTTTAGTTTTGTGTAGATGACCATCATTATTAAAATAAAAAACCGATGACGTTTATGCTTTAAGTCAATGTTATGGGACAGTTCAAGGTCATCCAAATCTCTTTGCAGCTAATGCTTAAATAACAGGACTTAAAGTCAGACACCTTTTAATAGACAAGCTCCGAAAAAAAAATCACAAGAAGCTAACGCCTGCCTTTCCATTGCAAATAGTTACCTTTGGGTCAAGCAAATAGATATACTCTGGTCAAACATCGCCTAGATAACATACAGATGTCAATTATCTTGGTCGTGCCTGCCTGCAGTATCTGTCCTATAAAAACGGCCGGGGTACTCTCGCTAAACGCAAGCTGTAGCACAGATTACCTCCCTTGCCAATTGCTGAAGATCGTCTGCTGATGTGGATTCTTTCTACATAAACTGGATTTCATTTTCTAAGATGAAGGGTTTAAAAAGAAAAAAAAAATTGTTAGATACTAAACTGTTGGCTCAGTGGCCAATCAGATTCAATTAAGATCGTTTAGTATCTTGACATAGTCCATTTCTGTACTCCCAGTTCTAATAGAACAGGGAGTACTTTACAATGGGAACGAAGAAATGATGTCTGTGTCGTTTAGTATCTTGACATAGTCCATTTCTGTACTCCCAGTTCTAATAGAACAGGGAGTACTTTACAATGGGAACGAAGAAATGATGTCTGTGTCGTTTAGTATCTTGACATAGTCCATTTCTGTACTCACAGTTCTAATAGAACAGGGAATACTTTACAATGGGAACGAAGAAACGATGTCTGTGTGTGTGTGTGTGTGTGTGGTGTCTGTCTGTCCATGGTCAAAATGTGTTCCACTCACTCCAGACAAATCTTCTGGGTCGATCTTTCTGAAAATTTGTAGGTATGTTCATTATGGGTCTCGAATGATGCCCGATGTTTTATTTTACCAGAATAGCCGTTACTAACGGCTATAATTGATGATTTAAAAAAATCAAGTCCGATAAGGGAAATAACCGCAACACTCGTCGAGTTTTTTTTTTTTCTTTTCCTTCCACTAACTGGAAATTGTCTCCCCTCTTGGCACTGTGCTGGGAGTACGTTCATATGCTTTGAATCTTGTTTCTTTTCACCTGACTGCCAGCTAGCTGTCAGTTCATTGTTGCCCGATTTAACTTCCTCGTCTTAGTGTGTAATAAGGCCTCCATTTCTATACCAACAAGATGTTCCGTCCTCAGGGTGTCCTTTCACTACTTGTTTGTTTGTTGTTGTTGTTGTTTTTAATATCAAAAAAAGATGAATACAGAGCCACAAGATACACAGGCATACAGACTCTCTCTCTCTCTCTCTCTCTCTCTCTCTCTCTCTCTCTCTCTCTCTCTCTCTGTCCTTGTCTGTGTCTCTGTCTCTGCCTCTCTCTTCTGTCTGTCTGTCTGTCTGTCTGTCTGTCTGTCTCTCTCTTCTCTCTCTCTCTCTCTCTCTCTCTCTCTCTCTCTCTCTCTCTTCGCACTCTCTCTGATTCGTATGTATGTACATATGATTGCATGTATGTATGTGTGCATGTATGTGTGCATGTATGTATGTATGTATGTATGTATGTATGTATGTATGTATGTATGTATGCATTTGTATGTGTATACATACACGTATACATGCATGCATGCATGTACGTACGTATGTATGTATGTTTATGTATGTATGCATGTTTGTATGTATATCTGTGCGTACGTACGTACGTCTCCCTCTCTCTGTCTCTGTCTCTGTTGTCTCTGTCTCTCTTTCTCTCTCTCTCCATTCGTCAATCCATCCATCCATCCATCCATCGATCTATCTACCTGTCTGTCTGTTTGTCTTTCTTTCTTTCTTTCTATCTATCTATCTATCTATCTATCTATCTATCTATCTATCTATCTATCTATCTATCTAGCTGGCTAGCTCTTGAGCTAAATGCCCATACTCCCTGCTCTCTCTCTCTCTCTCTCTCTCTCTCTCCTCCCCTCCCACCTCCCTGCATGCAATCCGTATCCATCTACCCTCTCCTGCTTCTTTCCTCCTCCTCCCCCTCCTCCCCTTCCCCACCTCCCACCTCCCCCCCCCCACGCTCCCCCCCCCCCGCCCCCCATCTCACACACCCCTCCACTCCCTGACCTTTGCCAGGGCAGCAGACGCGGTAGGGGATGTTGTTGGGCCCCATGTTGCTCTCGTTGCAGGACCAGGGCAGCATCCTGCGCCGCGTGCTGATCATGCTCTCGGGGTCCAGGGACCCCCCGTCCATCACCGTGGACAGCAGCATCCCGCACTCCCTCAGGGAGGGGGCCCCGGCGGCGGACAGGGCGGGCAGGATGCCCATGGAGAGCGGGGGCGGGGGCGGAGGCTGCATGGGGCTGAACAGCACCTTGGCCGACAGGCAGCTCTCCAGGCGGGAGCGCACGTGCGGCGGGAGGATCCGGCTGGTCAGCAGGCTGTTCCCGATGCGTTCCTTGATCTGGTGGGGCATGGAGAGGGAGAGAGGGAGGGGAGGAGGAGAGGAGGAGAGAGAGAGAGAGAGAAGAGAGAGAGAGAGAGGAGAGGGAAAGGGGGGGGAGACAGAGAGAGAGAGACGGGAGTGGAGGTAGGGGAGGGGGGAGGAGAAGGAGGGAGGGAGAGAGAGAGTGAAGGAGGGAGGGGGGAGAAGGAGGGAGGGAGATAGAGAGGAGGGCGAGAGAGGAGAAGGAGAGAGAGAGGGGGGAGGGAGAGAGAGAGGGGAGGGAGAGAGGGAGGGGAGGGAGAAGAGGGGGAAGAAGGAGAAGGAGAGAAGGGGAGAGAGAGGGGGAGAGAGAGGGGGGAGGTTGGAGGGAGAGAGAGAGAGAGAGACAGAGAAAGAGAAGAGACAGAGAGAGGGACAGAGAGAGAGGGGGAGGGAGAGAGAGAGGAGAGAGAGAGAGAGAGAGAGAGAGAGAGAGACAGACAGACAGACAGACAGAAGAGACAGAGAGAGACAGAGACAGAGAGTTATAGAGATTGAAAGAGAGAGAGAATGAGGGAGGGAGAGAAAGAGAGAGGCGGAACACACACACACACACACACACACAACACACACACACACACACACACACACACACACGGAGGCAGGGAGGGAGGGAGGGGGTGGGAGTGAGGGAGGGAGAGAGAGAGAGAGAGGGGGGGGGAGGGAGAGAAAGGGGGGGAGGGGAGGCGGAAGAGGGGGTAAGAGTGGAGAGGAGAGGGGGAGTGAGAAGCATTAGTTGTTTTGTGGTGGTGTGGCGGTGTGCTTTGTGGGATGTGCTGTGTTGAGGTTTGCTGTCTTGTCTTGTGTGGTCGCCCTGTGTTGTGCTGTGTATTCTGCATCGCTGTGTTGTCCTGTTGTTGTTGTTGTTGTTGTTGTTGTTGTTGTCGTCGTCGTCGTACCCTGGCTAAAAGACTCCAGGGATCATCCGAACAGCCGAACCACTTGAACACTATGGTACAAATGCATCAGCTGGGGATGAGAACAATTCGTGTGTGACCGTTTTTGATTACCCCGCCAGGTGGGCAGCCGCACTCCGACTTCTAGGGGTTTTGGAGACTGATAATGTTATGCTAGGAGCTTGTCACGACTGAAGACAATCCCCGCATAACTATGCAGAGCATAACAACATTTTGATGTAGCCTTGGTGTTCTGGCCTATGTCAATTGGTCTGACACAGCCTTAAGCCAAGGCGGGACTGTGTAGTCCCTAGTTATACTTTCTTCTGTTCTGCTTCGTTGTGTGTGTGCGATTTTGTTGTTGTTGTTGTTGTTGTTGTTGTTTTTGCTTTGCTGTGTTTTGAGCTGTTGTCATGTGTTGAGGTTTGTTGTGAGTTGTGACGTGTGGTTTTTGAAGTGTATTGAATCGTTTCGTGTCGCAGTGTGTTGACTTATTTTGTATAGTGTTTAATTGTATCGAGATGCCTTGTACTTAGTATATCATGTTGTGATGTGCTGTATTGTGTTATGATGTGTTGTGTTACGTTGTGTGGCGGGTGTCGGGTGTGGGTATGTTGCATTGTGTTGTGTTGCTCTGTATGGTACTGTGTTGCATGGCGTTGTATGCCATTACAATGTATTGCAGCATTCCGTGGCATTGTAGAGCATTCTATTATGTTATTACATCGCAGTGTATTGTATTGCAGCATTCCGTGGCATTGTAGAGCATTCTATTATGTTATTACATCGCAGTGTATTGTATTGCAGCATTCCGTGGCATTGTAGAGCATTCTATTATGTTATTACATCGCAGTGTATTGTATTGCAGCATTCCGTGGCATTGTAGAGCATTCTATTATGTTATTACATCGCAGTGTATTGTATTGCAGCATTCCGTGGCATTGTAGAGCATTCTATTATGTTATTACATCGCAGTGTATTGTATTGCAGCATACTACACGGTGCTGCTTTGTAAATATCGTCAGGGCTGAGTGATCCATGTCATTATGGCTGAATGACCCCATGTTGTTATGGCTGAATGACCATGTCGTTAGGGCTGAATGACCCATGTCGTTAGGGATGAATGATGCATGTCGTTAGGGATGAATGACCCATGTCGTTAGGACTGAATGATGCATGTCGTTATGGCTGAATGATCCATGTTCTCAGGGCTGAATGACCCATGTCGTTAGGGCTAAATGACCCATGTTGTTAGGGCTGAATGACCCATGTCATTAGGGCTGAATGACCCATCTCGTTAGGACTGAATGACCCATGTCGTTATGGATGAATGACCCATGTCGTTTGGACTGAATGACCCATGTCGTTTGGGCTGAATGACCCATGTCGTTTGGGCTGAATGACCCATGTCGTTAGGGCTGAATGACCCATGTCGTTGGGACTGAATGACCCATGTCGTTAGGACTGTATGACCGCATGTCGTTAGGGCTGAATGCCCCATGTCGTTAGGGTTGAATGACCCATGTCCTACTGAATGACCCATGTCGTTAGGGCTGAATTACCCCATGTCATTAGGGCTGAATGACCCATGTCCTGCTGAGTGACCCATGTCTTTAGGGCTGAATGACCCCATGTCCTTATGGCTGAATGACCTATGCCGTAAGGACTGAATGACGCATGTCATAAAGACTGACTGATGCATTTCACCGCGAGGCCCTGTCCAAAAACCATTGTAGGAGCGCAGTGCTTGTTCCACAGCCAGGCGGAGAAGTCCTCCTTCACAATCCAGAGTCTGCATCAAAACACCCTGACCCTCACCGCCCTCCCTTCACCACACCCTCCTCCTCCTGCCCCCCCTCCCCCCCCCCCACTCCCCCCCGCTCAGATCCCTGCCTGTCTCACCTGTGCCATCCTGCAGATGTGCACGGCCCTGAAGGACTGGCAGCCTTGGGCCATGGCCAGCGTGGCCATGACCTTCTGGCGGCCGGTGAAGAGTTGGGTGGGGTCCTCACAGCCGTGGATCTGGTAGTACTCGTTGACCCCAAACTTCTGGCCCAGCCTGCGCCCCATCCTCAGCATGGCCTGGCTCTGGATGGGGTTCATCATCGCCCTGACAAAGCATCGTCATCGTCGTCGTCATCATCATCATCATCATCATCATCATCATCATCATCATCATCACCCTCACACACACACACACACACACACACACACACACACACACACACACACACACCGTCATCACCATCATCATCATCATCATCATCATCATTTATCGTCATCATCATCGTCATCATCGTCATCGCCCTGACACACACACACCATCATCATCATCATCATCATCATCATCACATCATCATCATCATCATCATCATCATTGTCAACAACATCATCATCGCCCTGACACACACACCATCATCATCATCATCATCATCATCATCATCATTATCATCATCATCATCGTCATCGTCATCATTACCATCATCATCATCATCATCATCATCATCATTTTCATCATCGTCGTCGTCGTCGTCGTCATCACCATCATCATCATCACCCTGACACACATCATCATCATCATCATCATCATCATCATCATCACCCTGACACGTACATCATCATCATCATCATCATCACCCTCACACACACACACACACACACACACACACACACACACACACACACACACACACACACACACACAGCAAGTATATGGACACACACCTCACGTGCGTGCACGTGCGCGCTGCTTTATGACATAGTTCAGTTCAGAGACTCATTGTACGTCTCTCCATGCTAGATGACATTAGACAAGAAACTGCCTTAAAATTCACACTCACTGATTACATATTAATACAACCCTTGAAACAGATCTGCTATGTCGATACTGAAACCTTCATTACAATCTGGCGGCTTCAGTTTCAACAATCATTGCCGCGATATCAGTGAATTGTGGATCATAAAAAAATGTGGCATATGCTTTTATATTCATTAATCCTAAGCGCTTTCCCCTCACTAATAGGTGTCAATATTAGACAGTCTAATAACAGATGGTGCACAGAAATGAATCTTTGGCAGATATACCTAACATCTCGAGAAAAATTGTGTGTATTGTTATTTAACCACCATT
>CM065743.1:41677026-41679526 GCA_033310375.1 Conus canariensis
CCTCACCCATACTGCAGTCCTGACCTCGCTCACTGTGACTATCCTCACCATACTGCAGTCCTGACCTCGCTCACTGTGACTATCCTGACCAACACTGCAGTCCTGACCTCGCTCACTGTGACTATCCTCACCCATACTGCAGTCCTGACCTCGCTCACTGTGACTATCCTCACCCATACTGCAGTCCTGACCTCGCTCACTGTGACTATCCTCACCCATACTGCACTCTCGACCTCGCTCACTGTGACTATCCTCACCCATACTGCACTCTCGACCTCGCTCACTGTGACTTCTGGATGTTTCCTAAAGTTAAAGATGGGCTTGCTAGACATTTGTTGTTGCTGTTGTTGTAGTTGTTGTTGTTATTGTTGTTGTTGTTGTTGTTGTTTTAGGCATTCACGGCCACGCCCTTGCAGTGAATCTACAATTGTTGAGCACACCACACAGCATTTCAGAAAGTTGGCCGATTTGGCTGGAGCACTGTGTGTGCAATCAGAAAGAGTACGTTGAAAATTGCTGAAACGATCATTGCCGCAAATGTTATAGTTTGGGAGAAAGAAACCAGCTGTTTCAGTTCCTTGTATGACTCTAATGTGCATGTATTATAATTTCTTGAATGATCCAAATATGTATGGATTGATTCCTTTTTGAATGACCCGAATGTGTGTATACTATAATTCCTTTTTTGATTAACCCAAATATGTATGCATTGACTCCTTTTTGAATGACCCAATTATGTATGTATTATAGTTCTTTGACTAACCCAAATATGTATGTATTATGATTCATTAAATGACTTGAATATGTGTGTATTGTGGAACCTATTCGTGCCGACATATGCATGTACATATTTATGTAAGACGAAACCGACATTTGTCTAAAGATGCATGTGCATACGCAAATGGAACCTATGTCCATTGCAAAATATGCATGTGCCTATACATCAAACTCATTTATGTCTATAAAAATATATGTAATGTTTTACTCTTGAAAACTCTATGTATGCATGTTTACAGGTATGCTGTGTGGCACCTAAGCAAGTCTGTACATACGCGTAAATATGCCTCTTAGAATTCACTAGATATAGGACTTGTAGATTCATTAAGAATTGTGAATATACTTCGATCAGAAAGGTCTATGCCCGAGGTCAGGAAGGGTCATGGCACACATCTCTGAGACAGCTGTGTATGTCGTTTTGACCTCGGCATGCGGTGCGGCGTGTGTGTACGTGTAAGCATTCCCTTCTGTGAGAGTTTTGGAGCTCATAGGGGTGGGGGTAGGGAAAGGATGTTGTGTCCTTTTCAAACACATGAGGGTTTCTGTTTACTATATGGAACCCATGGACGCATGTCCATGGATGCTCATGACAAAAAAGCAGAAGAGCACACAAAACAAAGTGTGAAGTAACGCAGTTTTAATGCACGACACAAAACAGGACAAGAAATTTTCGGCAATATGCCTTCCTCAGCGACAAAAAAAATACAGACATCAACATGCACAATACTGTCCTTGTGAAGCCAAAGTGGTGAATGAAGTAGACAGAGGGACAGTGGGAGAGAGGGTGAGTAGAGTTCGAGGAATAGGGCACGAGGAAAGAGGGTAGAGTAAAGTGAGGAGGAGGAAAAGGAGAGAGAGAGAGAGAGAGAGAGAGAGAGAGAGAGAGAGAGAGAGAGAGGGGGGGGGAGGGGAGAAAGAGAGGGAGAGACAGAGAGAGAATGGAAGTAGAGGAAGAGTGGAGAATGAGAGAGAGAAGAGGAGGGGAAGGAGAGTGAGTGGAGGGGGAGGGTGTGATGGTATGTAGTGGGTGTGTTGCATATGAATGAAATGAACAAGAGAAAACACAATAAATAAAATACAATATGCTCAAAAAAGCATTTTAAATGACAAGGGGAGGGGGGGGGGGGGGAGAGAGAAGCGGATCAGCCGCCTAAAGCACCCGACCCACGTCTGACCCAAGGGTAGGTTGCCCTACCCAAGCACCAAGGGGTGAGAGGGAAATTTGTTTTTGTTTTTGTTTTTGTGTTTGGTGGTCATTGGGAGTGTTGTTAGCGCCTCTCATCATGACCCCATATCTATCTTTTGCTTTAATGCTCTTATTTTTGCCTTTTTTTCTGTTGCGCCACCATAGCACCACCTACCTCCCTATGCTATACCCAAATGTCTTAATGTATGCCTTGTTTGTACATTTACCCCTTTATTCCCCATTGTAACCCCCCCCCCCCCCCACTGCCCCATCCTTTTTTTTGTTGTTTTTTTGTTTTGTTTTGTTTTGTTTTTAGGTATATGTGTGGTTGTGTGTGTGTGTGCTTATTGGCGTGTGTATGTGTGCGTGCGTGGTTGTTCATGCGCGCGCGCGCACTTGTATGTATGTATGTGTGTGTGGTTGTGTGTGTGTGTGTGTGTGTGTGTGTGTGTGTGTGTGTGTGTGTGTGTGTGTGTGTGTGTGTGTGTGTGTGCCCGCGGGCAAATGCTTTTTTGTGTGTGTGTGAGGGGGGGGGGG
>CM065743.1:41682026-41712026 GCA_033310375.1 Conus canariensis
GAACAGGTAGGAAAGTTGGAAGAAATAGGAAAGTTGGAACAGGTAGGAAAGTTGGAACAGGTAGGAAAGTAGGAAGAAATAGGAAAGTTGGAACAGGTAGGAAAGTTGGAACAGGTAGGAAAGTTGGAACAGGTAGGAAAGTTGGAACAGGTAGGAAAGTAGGAAGAAATAGGAAAGTTGGAACAGGTAGGAAAGTTGGAACAGGTAGGAAAGTTGGAACAGGTAGGAAAGTAGGAAGAAATAGGAAAGTTGGAACAGGTAGGAAAGTTGGAACAGGTAGGAAAGTAGGAACAGGTAGGAAAGTAGGAAGAAATAGGAAAGTTGGAACAGGTAGGAAAGTTGGAACAGGTAGGAAAGTTGGAACAGGTAGGAAAGTAGGAAGAAATAGGAAAGTTGGAACAGGTAGGAAAGTAGGAAGAAATAGGAAAGTTGGAACAGGTAGGAAAGTTGGAACAGGTAGGAAAGTTGGAACAGGTAGGAAAGTTGGAACAGGTAGGAAAGTTGGACCAGGTAGGAAAGTAGGAAGAAATAGGAAAGTTGGAAGAGGTAGGAAAGTAGCAAGAGATAGGAAAGTTGAAACAGGTAGGAAAGTAGGAAGAAATAGGAAAGTTGAAACAGGTAGGAAAGTAGCAAGAGATAGGAAATTTGAAACAGGTAGGAAAGTAGCAAGAGATAGGAAAGCTGAAACAGGTAGGAAAGTAGCAAGAGATAGGAAAGCTGAAACAGGTAGGAAAGTAGCAAGAGATAGGAAAGTTGGAACAGGTGGGAAAGTTGGAAGAGATAGGAAAGTTGGAACAGGTAGGAAAGTTGGAAGAGATAGGAAAGTTGGAACAGGTAGGAAAGTTGGAAGAGGTAGGAAAGTTGGAACAGGTAGGAAAGTTGGAAGAGGTAGGAAAGTTGGAACAGGTAGAAAAGTTGGAACAGGTGGGAAAGTTAGAACAGGTAGGAAAGTTGGAACAGGTAGGAAAGTTGGAAGAGATAGGAAAGTTGGAACAGGTAGGAAAGTTGGAACAAGAGGTAGGAAAGTTGGAACATTTAGGAAAGTTGGAACAGGTAGGAAAGTTGGAACAGGTAGGAAAGTTGGAACAGGTGGGAAAGTTAGAACAGGTAAGAAAGTTGGAACAGGTAGGAAAGTTGGAAGAGATAGGAAAGTTGGAACAGGTAGGAAAGTTGGAACATGTAGGAAATTAGAATAGGTAGGAAAGTTGGAACAAGAGTAGGAAAGTTGGAACAGGTAGGAAAGTTGGATCAGGTAGGAAAGTTGGAACAGGTAGAAAGTTGGAAGAGATAGGAAAGTTGGAAACAGGTAGGAAAGTTGGATCAGGTAGGAAAGTTGAGAAGAGATAGGAAAGTTGAAACAGGTGGGACAGTAGGAAGAGATAGGAAAGGTGAAACAGGTAGGAAAGTTGAAACAGGTAGGAATGTAGGAAGAGATAGGAAAGCTGAAACAGGTAGGAAAGTTGAAACAGGTAGGAAAGTTGGAAAGAGGAAAGTTGGAACAGGTAGGAAATTTGGAAGAGGTAGGAAAGTTGGAACAGGTAGGAAAGTTGGAACAGGTAGGAAAGTTGGAAGAGATATGAAAGTTGGAACAGGTAGGAAAGTTGGAAGAGATAGAAAGTTGGAACAAGGTAGGAAAGTAGGAAGAGGTAGGAAATTGGAAAGGTAGGAAAGTGAGAAAGAAGTGAAAGTTGGAAAGGTAGGAAAGTTGAAACATGGTAGAAAGTTGGAACAGGTAGGAAGTTGGAAGAGGTAGGAAAGTTGGAACAGTAGGAAATTTGGAAGAGGTAGGAAAGTTGATCAGGTAGGAAACGTTGAGACAGGTAGAAAATGGAACAGGTGGAAGTATGGAAACAGGTAGGTAAAATGGAAAGGTATGGAAAGTTGGAAGAGGTAGGAAAGTTGGAACAGGTAGGAAAAGTTGAAAGGTAGGAAAGTTGGAACAGGTTAGGAAAGATTGGAAACAGGTAGGGAAACATAGGAAAGTTGGAAAGAAGGAAACAAGGTGGACAAAAAATGGAAACAGGTTGGGAAAAATGGAAACAGGTTGGGAAAAAAATGAACAGGTTTGGAAAAAGGGAACAGGTTGGGAAAAATGGGACAGGTTGGGAAAAATGGGTACAGGTTGGAAAAAATGGTACAGGTTGTGGAAAAAAAATGGATACAGATTGGAAAAAAATGGAATAAAAAAATGGATACAGGTTGGAAAAAAATGGAATAAAAAAGTGGATACAGGTTAGAAAAAGATGGGTACAGGTTGGAAAAAATTGGTACAGGTTGGAAAAAAATGGGTACAGGTTGGAAAAAAATGGATACAGATTGGGAAAAAAATGGGTACAGGTAGGAAAAAGTAAGGGAAGAAGTAGGAGAGAGGAGGGACAGGCATAAGAAATAGAAGGAACAGGTTTTGGAAACAGTAGGAAGAGGTGGAAGAAGGTAGCAACGGGCAGAAAATAGGATGGGCAGAGAGAAAAGAGAGTAGTAAGGTTAGGTAAAGTAAGGGAAGGTAATGTTGCTTATAGCCCAGCCGACCGAAAGGGCCACATCAGGGCTGTCACCACGTTGACTTCAACTCACAAGTAAAAAAAAAATTTAAAAAGCAACAAAAAAAAACAAAACATTCAAAACTTTTCAAAATACACCTTCTAAAAACGCACCAGAAACTTTGTTAAAAAATCTTTCTTTCATAAAATCTTAGATCAGATGAAAAATGTTAATCTTTCAGAAATTCAAGGATCACATAAGGTGGGAACATCTCTGGACAGGGTTTTCATGGAGTCTGCTGTAAAGTGTTTGTGTCTCACATCTGCAAGTCCAAACACTCTAAAAGAACATGTTTTACTGTGAGTGGTACATGACATGGAATGCACCACGGAGCTTCCTCACCCTCTAAAAGATAAAAATGGGTGTAAAACGAGTGGCCTGTATGCAAACGGCGCAAGACTGTTTCGTCTTTATGGTCGTCCCGGGAACATGGTAAACACTCTTTCAGGTTTGGACGTATTTTGTACAATTTGTTATCCGTCTGCGAGTTCCAAGAGTCAGCAGGCAGAGAGGAGATAAGAAACGATCAGAACCAACTCCAAACGTAGACCACATACAACAAGTTTGGAACACGCGAAATTGGCTGGAAAGTTTCAGCCTCAAAGTTTCAGTTTCATCAAGGAGGCGTCACTGCGTGCGGGCCAGTCCATATACACTACACCACATCCGCTAAGTTCTGAGACCACACTGCGCATGATTTAAAGCTGATGGATTAAATGAATAAATAACTAAACTGAGAGAAGTTAAGAAGAGGGTCTCATGGCTACGACTTAGCAGATGTCTGACCTATGCATCAGCCCAACGCGCTGGTCAGACCTTGAGCACCTACCTAACACTGGTTGTGCCGTTTTCATCAATGTATGTGTGTGTGTGGTATGCACAGTGGGTAGATCGAACAAGACGCTACAAGGTAGAGACAAGCAGAAAAAAAGATGAGAGTAGGTTGCAGAGGCTAGGAACAGGCAGCAGAAGATAGGGAAAAAGTAGAAAAAAGGCAGGTACAAGCAGGGAGAAGAAGCAGGAACAAGTAGGAAAGATAGGAACAGATAGGAAACACTGAAAAAAAACAATCGGCAGGTAGAGGTGGGAGAAGTGGGGGTGGGAACAGACAGGAAAAGACAGGAACAAACTGAAACAGGAACGAGAAGGTAGGAAGACTAGGACACGGCAGGAAAGACAGTAGGAATGAGTAGGACAACGTAGAAAGAGGTCGGAAAACATAGAGATGGAGGATCCAAGGACATGCATGGTTTCCATACAGTAAACACAGATGGAGGATCCAAGGACATGCATGGTTTCCATACAGTAAACACAGATGGAGGATCCAAGGACATGCATGGTTTCCATACAGTAAACACAGATGGAGGATCCAAGGACATGCATGGTTTCCATACAGTAAACACAGATGGAGGATCCAAGGACATGCATGGTTTCCATACAGTAAACACAGATGGAGGATCCAAGGACATGCATGGTTTCCATAAAGTAAGCAGAGATGGAGGATCCAAAACATGCATGGTTTCCATACAGTAAACACAGATGGAGGATACAAGGACATGCATGGTTTCCAAACAGTAAACACAGATGGAGGATCCAAGGACATGCATGGTTTCCATACAGTAAACACAGATGGAGGATACAAGGACATGCATGGTTTCCATACAGTAAACACAGATGGAGGATACAAGGACATGCATGGTTTCCATACAGTAAACACAGATGGAGGATCCAAGGACATGCATGGTTTCCATACAGTAAACACAGATGGAGGATACAAGGACATGCATGGTTTCCATAAAGTAAGCAGAGATGAAGGATACAAGCAGCAAAGGGAGTTAGACTTAGACTTAGATGCTCCCGCGTCTACGCACGAGGCAGTCACGTCGCTCCACTGTGCACGGTCCTCAGCCAGTCTGGCAGTGTCACTCCATCCTCTGTCAACGACTCTGAGGTCTCTCTCCACTGTCTGTCGCCAGCTCATCCTGGGTCGTCCTCTTTTTCTCTGGCCTGCCGGGGTCCATTTAAATGGTCTGGTTTACAGGTTTTGATGAGGGTAATCTCCAGACATGACCCAGCCAGTGGAGGCGCCGTCTGCAGATGATGGTTGACACGGGGAGCTGTTTGGACCTCTCCCTGACGTCTTCATTTAGTATTACAATATATTGCATTTGATGCCCAAGATCTTACGTAGGCACCTAGTATCAAAAGCGTCGAGTTTCTTCTCCTGGATGGTCTTCCGTTGCCAGGTTTCACAGCCATATAACAGCGTTGAAATCACACTGGAGGGGATCACAGGCAAGAAAATGGACGTAGGAACAGACAAAAAAAAAAAAAACTACGAAGGAGAGAAACAGACAGGGGAGATAGGAGAAGGCAACAACATATAAGAACAGGTAGGAACAGACAGGAATGGGCGGGAGAAGGTAAGATAACTTAGGAACAGGTAGCAATAGACAGACAAAGGTAGATCTGGTAAAAAAAAAAAAAATGGTAATGGTAATGTTGCTTATAGCCCAGCCGTTCGCAAAGGGCCATATCAGGACTGTCACTACGTTGAAGTCAACTCACGAGTCATTAGGAAAAAAAAGAAGAAAATCTATTGACACAACTCTTTAATAATAATATTAATAAAAAAATAAAAAAAACATACCTTCCAAAAACGGACCGAACATTTTGTTAATTTAAATATCTTTCCTCCGTAAAATCTTAGATGAGATTTAAAAAAAACAAACAAAGAAGTAAATTTTCCTCAAAAATTCAAAGATAACATCAGGTAGTGACATCTCTGAACAGACGAAAAGGTAAAAAAAAAAAAAAAAAAAAAGGCATGTCAAAGCAGGAATAGGCAAGAGGCGAACAAGATTAAAGCAAAAAGCAAAAAAAAAAAAAAAAAACAGGATTGAAAGGGCGGGGGGAGGCGGAGGGGGGGGGGAGTGGGGGGGGAGGGGAGAAGGCAGGTAAGGTAGCAGGCAAAAAATAGGTAAGAAAATAAAACGGTAAGCGGGAAACAGTAAGAGCTGACAGAAAAGGGTAAGAACGCACAGAACAAAGAGTTGATAGAAAAGGGTAAGAACGCACAGAACAAAGAGTTCATAGAAAAGGGTAAGAACGCACAGAACAAAGAGCTGATAGAAAAGGGTAAGAACGCACAGAACAAAGAGCTGATAGAAAAGGGTAAGAACGCACAGAACAAAGAGTTCATAGAAAAGGGTAAGAACGCACAGAACAAAGAGTTCATAGAAAAGGGTAAGAACGCACAGAACAAAGTATGAAGAGGCAAGTCAAAGAAGTGACAAGTAGGAAAAAGTACAAACAGGCAGAAAACGATAAGAACATGCAAAAAAAAAAAAAAAAAGAAGAGATAGGGACATGCAGAAGAAACAAAACAACCGGAACAGGCAGATAAACAGATAGGAACATGCAGGGGAAAAAATTAGAAAGAGAGGGTGTTAGTTACCGCCAATGACATTGACAAACAAAGCACATGACAAGACACGATGCATTTCAACCACTTGGGTCTTCTTCAGGCGAAAAAATAAATCACATTTAACATTTAAGACAGTACAAACAAAGAACGAAAATGACTCATCTGTTGTTAGTCCATGTGGTGGGGAGAATAGCCGCTAGGCGGAAATGACAAGGGGGATTATGGGAGAGGTCAATAAGGTTTTGCATTCATCAGTGTGTTGGCAGGCCAGGATTCTTCTTTTGGTGTTGTTGGGACTGTTCCACCGTCATTGGGGCTGCATGGATAAATTGAAGACCCGCCAGGGTGGAGTATTGCAGAGATGTGATGTCACAGTCTGGAGTGCCCGGTTCTCAGTATCACAATGATGGTCTTCTTCTTTGTTTACTTAGGTCGGAATCCTGGAGGTACTGACGGAGGCTGCTGTATGGTGAAGACCCTCCAGTGGTCAGTATGGTTTTGCACTCATTGGTGAGTTGGCAGGCCAGGTTTCCACTTTGGGCCTAGCTGGGAATGCTCCGCTGTCTCTGGGGCTGCACTGCATTGATGGTTTGAAAGACTCACAGGTGTGGAGTATAGTGGACCTGTGATGTTGAGGTCAGGGGAGCCTTATCCTCAGTCCAACAATGTTCACTTGGTCTGATCTGGGCATCCGGTAGTATGCATCCCTCTTGTTGAAGTCTGGGTGCTGCTCAAGTCATCTTCCTATTTGTCTCCTTGGAAATATTTTAGATTTATTCCAAGGAGACTACCTTTTACAGTTGGGGCTGCTGTCCTTCCTTTGTCAGTTGGTCAGCAGGAAAAAGATAGGAACAGGCAGGAAAAAGACAGGAACAGGCAGATAAAAAGACAGGAACAGGCAGATAAAAAGATAGGAACATGCAGGAGAATGTAGGAACGAGGAGGAGAATGTAGGAACGGGGAGGAGAATGTAGGAACGGGGAGGAGAATGTAGGAGCAGGGAGGAGAATGTAGGAACGAGGAGGAGAATGTAGGAACGAGGAGGAGAATGTAGGAACGGGGAGGAGAATGTAGGAACGGGGAGGAGAATGTAGGAACGGGAGGAGAATGTAGGAACGGGGAGGAGAATATAGGAACGGGGAGGAGAATGTAGGCACGGGGAGGAGAATGTAGGAACGGGGAGGAGAAGACAGGAACGGGGAGGAGAATGTAGGCACGGGTGGAGAATGTAGGCACGGGGAGGAGAATGTAGGCACGGGGAGGAGAATGTAGGAACGGGGAGGAGAATGTAGGAACGGGGAGGAGAATGTAGGGACGGGGAGGAGAAGACAGGAACGGGGAGGAGAATGTACGAACGGGGAGGAGAATGTAGGAACGGGGAGGAGAATGTAGGAACGGAGAGGAGAATGTAGGGACGGGGAGGAGAAGACAGGAACGGGGAGGAGAATGTAGGAACGGGGAGGAAAATGTAGGAACGGGAGGAGAATGTAGGAACAGGGAGGAGAATGTAGGAAAGGGAGGAGAAGACAGGAACGGGGAGGAGAATGTAGGTACGGGGAGGAGAATGTACGAACGGGGAGGAGAATGTAGGGACGGGGAGGAGAAGACAGGAACGGGGAGGAGAATGTAGGCACGGGAGAGAGAATGTAGGAACGGGGAGGAGAATGTAGGTACGGGGAGGAGAATGTAGGAACAGGAGGAGAATGTAGGGACGGGGAGGAGAAGACAGGAACGGGGAGGAGAATGTAGGAACGGGGAGGAGAATGTAGGAACGGGAGGAGAAGACAGGAACGGGCAGGAGAATGTAGGAGAATGTAGGAACGGGGAGGAGAATATAGGAACGGGGAGGAGAAGACAGGAACGGGGAGGAGAATGTAGGAACGGAGAGGAGAATGTAGGAACGGGGAGGAGAAGACAGGAACGGGGAGGAGAATGTAGGCACGGGGAGGAGAATGTAGGAACGGGGAGGAGAATGTAGGAACGGGGAGGAGAAGACAGGAACGGGGAGGAGAATGTAGGGACGGGGAGGAGAAGACAGGAACGGGGAGGAGAATGTAGGGACGGGGAGGAGAATGTAGGGACGGGAGGAGAATGTAGGAACGGGCAGGAGAAGACAGCAACGGGCAGGAGAAGACAGGAACGGGCAGGAGAATGTAGGAACGGGGAGGAGAATGTAGGAACGGGGAGGAGAATGTAGGAACAGGGAGGAGAATGTAGGAACGGGCAGGAGAATGTAGGAACGGGGAGGAGAATGTAGGAACGGGCAGGAGAAGACAGGAACGGGAGGAGAATGTAGGGACGGGAGGAGAAGACAGGAACGGGCAGGAGAATGTAGGAACAGGGAGGAGAATGTAGGAACGGGGAGGAGAATGTAGGAACGGGGAGGAGAATGTAGGGACGGGGAGGAGAATGTAGGAACGGGGAGGAGAATGTAGGGACGGGGAGGAGAATGTAGGAACGGGGAGGAGAAGACAGGAACGGGGAGGAGAATGTAGGCACGGGGTGGAGAATGTAGGCACGGGGAGGAGAATGTAGGAACGGGGAGGAGAATGTAGGAACGGGGAGGAGAATGTAGGAACAGGGAGGAGAAGACAGGAACGGGAGGAGAAGACAGGAACGGGGAGGAGAATGTAGGAACGGGGAGGAGAATGTAGGGACGGGGAGGAGAAGACAGGAACGGGGAGGAGAATGTACGAACGGGGAGGAGAATGTAGGAACGGAGAGGAGAATGTAGGAACGGAGAGGAGAATGTAGGGACGGGGAGGAGAAGACAGGAACGGGGAGGAGAATGTAGGAACGGGGAGGAAAATGTAGGGACGGGGAGGAGAATGTAGGAACAGGGAGGAGAATGTAGGAACAGGAGGAGAAGACAGGAACGGGGAGGAGAATGTAGGAACGGGGAGGAGAATGTAGGGACGGGGAGGAGAATGTAGGAACGGGGAGGAGAAGACAGGAACGGGGAGGAGAATGTAGGCACGGGAGGAGAATGTAGGAACGGGGAGGAGAATGTAGGTACGGGGAGGAGAATGTAGGAACAGGGAGGAGAATGTAGGGACGGGGAGGAGAAGACAGGAACGGGGAGGAGAATGTAGGAACGGGGAGGAGAATGTAGGAACGGGGAGGAGAATGTAGGAACGGGGAGGAGAATGTAGGAACGGGGAGGAGAATGTAGGGACGGGGAGGAGAATGTAGGAACGGAGAGGAGAATGTAGGGACGGGGAGGAGAAGACAGGAACGGGGAGGAGAATGTAGGAACGGGGAGGAGAATGTAGGAACGGGGAGGAGAATGTAGGAACGGGGAGGAGAATGTAGGAACGGGGAGGAGAAGACAGGAACGGGGAGGAGAATGTAGGAACGGAGAGGAGAATGTAGGAACGGGAGGAGAAGACAGGAACGGGGAGGAGAATGTAGGAACGGGAGGAGAATGTAGGAACGGGGAGGAGAATGTAGGAACGGGGAGGAGAAGACAGGAACGGGGAGGAGAATGTAGGGACGGGGAGGAGAAGACAGGAACGGGGAGGAGAATGTAGGAACAGGGAGGAGAATGTAGGAACGGGGAGGAGAATGTAGGAACGGGGTGGAGAAGACAGGAACGGGCAGGAGAATGTAGGAACGGGGAGGAGAATGTAGGAACGGGGAGGAGAAGACAGGAACGGGGAGGAGAATGTAGGGACGGGGAGGAGAAGACAGGAACGGGGAGGAGAATGTAGGAACGGGGAGGAGAATGTAGGAACGGGAGGAGAATGTAGTAACGGGAGGAGAATGTAGGAACGGGGAGGAAATGTAGGAACGGGGAGGAGAAGACAGGAACGGGGAGGAGAAGACAGGAACGGGGAGGAGAATGTAGGAACGGGAGGAGAATGTAGGAACGGGGAGGAGAAGACAGGAACGGGAGGAGAATGTAGGAACGGGGAGGAGAATGTAGGTACGGGGAGGGGAATGTAAGAACGGGGAGGAGAATGTAGGAACGGGGAGGAGAAGACAGGAACGGGGAGGAGAATGTAAGAACGGGGAGGAGAATGTAGGAAAAGGGAGGAGAAGACAGGAACGGGGAGGAGAATGTAGGAACGGGGAGGAGAATGTAGGAACGGGGAGGAGAATGTAGGAACGGGGAGGAGAATGTAGGAACGGGGAGGAGAATATAGAAACGGGCGCAAAAAAAAAGTGGGAACAAAACAGGGAATGGTATGAACAGGCTAGAAAAGTTTGTTGTTGTTTTTTAAAAGAAGAAAAACAGCAAAAGGCAGGAACAAGAAAAGAAGGGAAAAAAAAGAAAAAAGAACAGGTCAGAAAAAAAAAACTGCGGGAGGCAGGAACAGGGAGAAAGTAAAAAGGATCAGACAGGGAAACATTGAGCAGTGGGCAAGGGGGAAAAAAGTGAACAGAAAGTGAAAGGTGGAATAAGACAATACAAGGTCAGAATAGAGAAGAACAGAAATAAACGAGTTGGAATAGGTTAGAATAAGCAGGAACAAGTAGAGATAGGCAGGAAAAGGTTACAAAAAAAAAGGGGGGGGGGGGGAAGGGATAACCGGTGAAGTAAAAGAAGAGACTGGTCGAACACGATGCGAACAGGTAGGAAGAGCAAGAAAAAAACACAAAAACAAGAAAACGAGAATGGAAACGGCTTGAACAGTAGGAATAAGACGGAAAAGAACAGGTTAAGTTTGAAAACATAGGAACAAATGAAAACAGCCAGAAAGATGACAAGATGGAAACGTTGGGGGAGAACTAGGGGGGAAAAACAAACAAACAAATTAAAAAAAAACAACGTAAAACGTAAGAATTGTCGGAAACGTAATGTAGAGAGAAAAAAAGGGGGAACAGGTGGGAAAGCACGGCAACAATAAGCAAAGGTGAACCAAAAAGATTGGAAAACGTTGGGAAAGACTAGTTTAGGTAGAAACAGGTACAAAAGGATCTAAAAAGGTGAGGAAAAATAAAGAAAAGGATTAGTCAAAACAACCTAGCTCCACACACACACACACACACACACACACACACACACACACACACACACACACACACACACACACACAAGACACTAACTTACACACACGCGCGCGCTGCAAGTATGCACGCACATTTATCCAAACAACTACACATACACTGAGCACAATACATATGAAAAAAATACACAGGCGGGCATACTCTCTCTCTCTCTCTCTCTCTCTCTCTTTCTCTCTCTCTCTCTCCACACACACACACACACACCACACACACACACACACACACACACACATACACACGTGTTCAATCACATCACAGACACTTAGTGATCGAGAAAGTAAAACCGACAATATGTAAAGACAATCATGAGGTGCATACACACACTACGTGTTCAAATACATCGGATGCATAGACATTAAGAGATACAGAAGAAAAGACGATATATAAAGACAGGCTTGAGGTGCATACACACACACACACACACACACACACACACACACACACACACACACACACACCACACGCACACACACACACACACAGAAGAGAGAGGGAGAGAGAGAGAGAGAGAGAGAGAGAGAGAGAGAGAGAGAGGAGAGAGAGAGAGAGAGAGAGAGATACTCACACCCAGTACCAGGACTTTGAGCATCTGAAACAGAAAAAGAGGAAAATGAAAACGCGTTTCCTGAAATCATAAAGACATTTTTAGGTTTAATTACCATTATCCCCAGCACTATAACGCAGTTTTAAACGAAGAAACCCATTTTAGAAATCAGATTAAGAGAACTCGAAATATAACTTACTTTAAAAGACCACATGATTTAACAGCACTAGTTATAAAGATTACAGCTATCCGAAGAGTGCATTAAAACAACTGGAGATGTTCCCAGCTTTCATTAGACCCTGCGGAACAATGATAACTGTTTTAATGACAAAATTCATCCTCAAGTAGGAATGAGAGAACCTGAGATAGGCCTCGTTTAATGAGGGAGCTCCCTCCCTCTACCCCCCCCCCCCACACCACACACACACACACACACACCTCCCATCCTCTCATACATACATTTTGGGATAGATTAGTTCAAGAAAACTGCAACTAAACTGTCCTTTTTGCCCCCAGACACATGGATAGCACATTCAAAGGCAAGTGTCGTCCTCTCAGATGTAACATTTTGTGGTTAAAGCGCGAGTCATTAAGTGAAAATGAGATGTCCCAGCTTCTATGGGATCTGAATGTTCAATGCAAAATTCTCCCAAGTAGGAAAAGAACAATAGGGTTAGAGAGGGACTCCGATCCATGATACCGTGCCCACACCCCACCTCCATCTTCAGGAATAAGGGGATCGTAAAACACTGACTAAAGGGTGCTTTTTCTCAGGGCCATGCGACAGCACTTCCAAGAGTGTTCTCTTCTACATTTGCCTACACCATTTTGCTGGCATATAGCTCAAGAATTGAAGATTCTTGTCATCATAATTTCAAACCTGTAATCCAATACCCCTACCACCACCCTGTCTTCTGACTGTTCTGGGTAGTGAGTTGAAAGGCGGTAGACGTGAAAAACAACACGTGGTGCATACACACGGGGCCTCGTTTTCATCCAACAGCCATTTTGCGCCGAATATGAGAAGATAAGTGGTTTATCGTCCTTCGTTTTCACTGTTTGCTTTTCCCTGAAGAAGACCCAAGAGGTTGAAATGCATTGCGTTTTGTCCCTTTAATCTGTTTGTCTGTATCTGTGGCGGTAACTAACCCCTTTTCTTTTTAAGGGAAGCTTTAGGTAAAGATATCCAAGACGATAAAACCATACTCCGACAGAAAAACAGATAAACTTTGAAAGAGAGAGAGAGAGAGGAGAGAGAGAGAGAGGGGAGAGAGACAGACAGACGACAGACAGACAGACAGACAGACAGACAGACAGCCCAACCGACTGACAGGCAGACAGACAGAGGCAGAGACAGGGGGCGGGAGGGGCGGGTGCCTACACCTGTCTAAAGTTTGTTTGTTTGCTGTTTGTTCGTTTGTGTTGTTTTATTTTGTTTTTACCCCATAAAATATGGCCCAGTGGTCAAAAAGTAACGCGGCGAAATAAGCCCAACTTCAGAAGTATAGGCGGCGAAAGTAGAGGAGGTGAAAGGATAGGCAGCGAAGTACAGGCGGCGAAAGTAGAGGAGGTGAAAGTCTTGGCGGCGAAAGTAGACGAGGTGAAAACACAGGCGGCGAAAGAAGAGGCGGCGAAAGTACAGGCGTGGAAATGAAAGGCGGTGAAAATACAGGCGGCGAATGTATGGGCGGTGAAAATGTAAGCGGCGAAATGACAGACGGCGACGGTACAGGCGGTGAAAATATAAGCGGCGATATGACAGATGGCGACGGTACAGGCGGCGAAAGTATAGGTGCCAAAAGTGTATGAGGTGAAAGCATAGGCGTCCAAGTTATAGGAGTGAAAGTACACGATTCAAAAGTGTAAGCGGCGAAGGTACAGGCGTGAAAAGTATAGGCGGCAAAAGAACAGACAGTGAAAGTACAGACAGTGAAAATATGGGCGAGAAAGGTATAGACAGTGAAAATATGGGCGAGAAAGGTACATACATTGAAAGTATGGGCGAGAAAGGTACAGACAGTGAAAATATGGGCGAGAAAGGTACATACATTGAAAGTATGGGCGAGAAAGGTACAGACAGTGAAAATATGGGCGAGAAAGGTATAGACAGTGAAAATATGGGCGAGAAAGGTATAGACAGTGAAAATATGGGCGAGAAAGGTATAGACAGTGAAAATATGGGCGAGAAAGGTATAGACAGTGAAAATATGGGCGAGAAAGGTACATACATTGAGAGTATGGGCGAGAAAGGTATAGACAGTGAAAATATGGGCGAGAAAGGTACATACATTGAAAGTATGGGCGAGAAAGGTACAGACAGTGAAAATATGGGCGAGAAAGGTATAGACAGTGAAAATATGGGCGAGAAAGGTATAGACAGTGAAAATATGGGCGAGAAAGGTATAGACAGTGAAAATATCGGCGAGAAAGGTACAGACAGTGAAAGTATGGGCGAGAAAGGTACAGACAGTGAAAGTATATGCGGTAAAAGTAGAGACAGTGAAAGTATGGGCGACAGAGATACAGACAATAAAGTGGACGACGAAGGTGTAGGCGTCGAAAGAACAGGCGTCAGAAGTAGGGGCGGCTAAAAGACCGTCAGCGAAAGTTGCGAATATCTCTGAGGCCCAAAGTTTTTCTTTTACTATTTTGTATTTTTAGGGGGTGGGAAGGTGGGGTGGGGGTGGAACGGGGTGGGGTAGACAAAAATGAAGGGGGCAATGAGAGAAACGAGGAGGGTGGAAGTTAAGACCTTTTTTTTGCTTTTGTTTTATACTGAATGGGAGGGGAAGTGGGGGGGGGGGGTATGCCGTGGGGATGTATCTTCATCTGAATGGCAGGGAATACTTGTGTGTTTGTCACATGAAAGCCACACCAATGTGTAACCTTGATGACCTACTCGTGGCGAGGTAATACCGATGTTTCTCTCTGTGTGTATGGAAATCTTGGTGTTGAACCAAACTGGATAATAGCATTGCTGTTCGTCGTCCCACACTGAATGGTGAGGCGAGGCAAAATGGATTTGACTGAAAACCTGTGGACAAGGACGATGAGGGGAGGGAGAACACAGTTCTCCCCCTCCCCCCCCCCCCCCCCCCCCCCCCCCCCCCCCGCAATATATCTCTTCAAACTTCATCATGTTTGTAAGTAAGGTAAAGGTAACCCACCTATTCATCGGTCAAGAGCATAGTGGCTGGTAGTTTGAATCTGCTTGAAGCAATCGTTGTAACATTCTGACATCATTTGTACAGCGTCACTTTAATGAACCCATAAAGTATCCAGTAGAACATGAAAGACTTGAAATTATTTTAAAAGACACAAAAAGGGGGGGGGGGTGTCTTAAATACTCTTTTTTTCATTAAATCATACCTGCTTGCACACTCTTTCAGTGTGTACTCTTTTGTTTGAAATCATGTCTGCCTACATATTCTCTCAGTGTATACTCCTTATAAAATCACGTCCGCCTGCACACTCTTTCACTGTGTACTCTTCTTATGAGATCATGTCTGCCTGCACACTTCCTCAGTATGTACTCTTTTGTGTAGCCATGTCTGCCCCCTTCTTCTTCTTCCCTAGGTTCTCCCAGGATGTTGTTTGTGGACGGCGAATGCACTACCTTCTTCGTTAAGTCCTAGACGACTTCATTTGAGTGAGTGCAACTCTTAGACAGATGGTGAACTAAGAGACAATTTCTCACGAACAGCTAACGACCTTGTGATTATGTTAACTATCTGTTCATACCAAGTTGTTGAACTCTAAATCCGCTATCAGCTGTCCCCATAATACTGTCAGCCCTTGAGACGTGTTTCTTACGAAGACCAAAAATGGTACGCATTCACAAGCCTACTGAGAGAGACAAGCAAGCATTCTCCTATAGTCTACCTATCGACACATATGGTATGAAAGTTGCCGCCTTTTGCGTGCCGACAGTCATTGTCACTATATGAAGTTCAGATTGTTTAAAAGCAAACTGAAACCACAGAGAATTCTGAGAATATTCATGATTAAAGTACAGGAAAATCTGACATTTTGTTCTTCTTGGCAGTTTCGTAGCTCCATCGACACAAGTCAATAATTTTGAATACCAGGGTCAGCGTTGAAATAAAACATGGTCAAACAGTTCTGTCTTGTTAACCCTATATATGTAATGACGAGATCACACTCTCGCTTAGATCTCACACTCAACTGCCCCCACGGTTGAGCCCCGCCATATTGTCCAAAATATATCCCAGAATGCTACGCATCAGTCTAAATATAGACACGCAAAAAAACCCACCAGGGAGCTACGTGAAAACGAGGCAGCACGCACTGACGACAGGAATCCCCCTGATATGCGTTTGTTACTTCATCGGTTCATCAGCCTTTAAATAGTCAGATCCAAAGCTGAACAAGTCATTGCATTGTCAGATCCAATGCTTAACCAATCTCTACATTATCAGACCAATCGCTGAACCAGTCTTTACATTGTCAAATCCAAAGCTTAACCAGTCTTTACATTGTCAGATCCAAAGCTTAACCAGTCTTTACATTGTCAGATCCAAAGCTTAACCAGTCTTTACATTGTCAGATCCAAAGCTTAACCAGTCTTTACAGTATCAAACACAAAGCGTAACCAGTTATAACATTGTCAGATCCAAAGCTTAACCAGAAAAACCATTGTCAAATCCAAAGCTTAGCCCATCATACATTGTCAAATCCAAAGCTTAGCCAGTCTAACATTGTCAAATCCAAAGCTTAGCCAGTCATAACATTGTCAGATCCAGAGCTTAGCCAGTCATAACAATGTCAGACTCAAAGCTTAAGCAGTCACAACAATGCAAGACCAAAATCTTAAGCAGTCATAACATTGTCAAAGCCAAAACGTAACCAGTCATAACATTGTCAAACTCAAAGCTTAACCAACTATGACATCATCAAACCGAATGCAGTACCACTGCCATTATCATATCTTTAGAATCGAACCCACAAGCGAACGAACGGGCGTAGCAGATATCGGTGCCTTCCTGTCGGACAAGAGACGGAAACGGGAACCGGAAATTCCGAACGGTCGTGAGGGTCGGTCACGTGACTCACGGAGGTCACGATGATGGCAGGAAATGCGTCACGGGACAGTGAGCGATGAGAACACGTCACAGAGTGAGGGAAAGGAGGAACGGGAAGAGAGAGAGAGAGAGAGAGAGAGAGAGAGAGAGAGAGAGAGAGAGAGGAGAGAGAGAGCATTTACGTCAGACAGGCTGGCACAGAAACATTGGTGGCTAATGTTTCCTGGTCCCCTTCTATCTCTGATCATGGCTCGGACAGCGGTCAGCGGTCACAACTTTGTCCGGGTCGTGGCATTCCGGCTATGTTGGCACCCTGTGAGCGTGAGAAAGAAACGCAGTTGGGGAGAGAGAGAGAGAGAGAGAGAGAGAGAGAGAGAGAGAGAGAGAGAGAGAGAGAGAGAGAGACAGACGGGACAGAGAGGGCGAGAAACAGACATGCACACAGACACACAGACACGCAGATAGACAGACAGAAACAGAGACAGAGACAGACAGAGAGAGAAAGAGAGTGAGAGAGAGAAGAAACAGACATGCACACAGACACACAGACACACAGATAGACAGACAGAAACAGACAGAGAGAGAGAGAGAGAGAGAGAGAGAGAGAGAGAGAGAGTGAGGGAGAGAGAGAGAAGTACACACAGAACGAGAGAGAGATGCACAGGAACACACACACACACACACACACACACACACACACACACACACTCAGAGAGAGAGAGAGAGAGAGAGAGAGAGAGACAGACAGACAGAGACAGACAGACAGACAGACAGACATACAAACTGTCACGGTCGCTAAGCCGGACGGCCCTACCACCCTTACCCACGCCTATCACACATTAGGTCAGACAACACAGCACACTAACACAGTTTTACAATCACGCACGCTTCTTTATTTCACACACACTCCATGGCGCTACCACTCACGCACATCCACAACTGCACACAAGTATCCCAATTCCCGCTGTCTCACCCTACTCTACTATAATGACCTGGAAGACCCTAACCTAACCTAAAACACCAGTTACAGTATACCACTGTGACCTGGGGACACAGCGATAGCCCGCACACGTGGTGACTAACTACTAGGGACAAGGATTTACCAAAGGGACTCTAATCTCTTAACGACCGCTACCACCCACACCTCTCCCAGGACTCACCCTTCTCTTTTAACCCGGGACCACTACCAAACTGGTCGCTGCGTCCCTAAGGGAGGCAACGACAAGTACCCTACACTGTGCCGGCCACTACGTCCTAAAAGGAGGCAGTAGCTAACACCCCTAACCCTACTGCCTAACGCTACACCCCTTCTATCACAAACATGGGACAGCCCATCCCGGCCCGGAAAGCTCCAGTCCTCGGCGCTGTACGTGGCCCCTCACAGGCTGACACCTCCCCGGAAGACTCTGCACCCCGGCGCTGTCCGTGGCTCCTCCGCGGGCCGACACCCTCCCCGAAGACTCTGCACCCCGGCGCTGACCGTGGCTTCCCGCAGTCTGACTCCTCCCTGCGATGGGCACGACACCCAACGTACACACAACAGACGCCCTCTCGACGGGTCCGGGGCTCGTAGGACGCCTCCTCCTCTGAAGGCCCCGCCGGACACCAAGGGTGGAAACAGGCCTGGTGCAGCGCCCTCTCACAGGACGCCTAAACAGGGACGAGGAACCAGTGCCGGAGAACTCCCGGAAGAGCACCGGTAGCCGGAGGAGAGCTGCCCACAGAAGGCAGACGGCCTGGGTGGTCTCCCTCTCCCGGGGAAACAACAGGCACTGGAAAGCGCCGCTCACCTGCCGGCACGCGGCAGTAGACTGCGGTGATCTGGCCCCAGCCTCAGGACGGAACGGGATACCTGCTGACACAACTGTAGGCCACTACTGTAGTGTTGCTACTACCCGAGTCATCAAGGCACATAGGCTACTTGGTAAAGCTTTAACTCTCCATCTCCCTTGCCTACTTCCCACTCGGGCATGAGAGTGACCCCTTGAATTTCGAACACATCCCCCAACCCATTACTCACTTTGGGGTTATCAGACCCATTTCCTGCCAACCCTTACAACAGCGGTAAAGCAATACTCTCCCTGAGCCAATCCACGCTATTACATATGAAATTATGAATCACACCCAATTCTCGGAGAAATAAACCAATCTAAGCGATCCACCACGGACTCCATGGGCCCCCTTAGGACATACTAAATAATCTAGGAAATGGCCAATTTCACAAGGAAAGTCTCCACACAATAACCAGTAGTAATACACATCTCTCAGAGGAAAAAACAAAAACAAAACAAAAAAAACTTAATTTTTAGCGGTTCACAGTTCCAGCATTTTCACACAAGAGAATCGGCTCGCAGCCACAATCCTTCACATTATTACCCCTCTTTGCACTGTCAATTATAATCATATATCAAAAACATGATTTGTTCGCCAAAATTTCCATCCAGCACCTCACTCTCATGTCATCTCTTGTCAGATAACCCAGTGGTTAATCTTTGTTATGCCAACACAACCACACTTCATACAATATTACATGCTGCACATCATCCGTTTTTATCCTATCAACTGCTAAGCTACTCGCCTTAAACTTTACCTTTCCCTTCTTTCTGCTTACTAAAATTCATAACTGGGTTGCCTCCCCACAACCTAAGATATCTTTCTCCAACCCCGTTCTGTCACAAACACATACATCCCTGCATGTGTGACGACTCGTTTGCTTTAAAAAAAACTTCTAACCATATGGACTCACTGTCCTGTACCAAATGCGTACGCCACAGATACAGTCTGCACGCGCACGACACCCGCGTCGAGAACCATGACTCGTAACGAAAGTGACAAGACACCAATATAAGTTGAATAGTCACGACCGTACTCCAGTATAAACCACTCGACCACAAATTGGCCTTAGCCCTACTACACAGTTAACCGATTCCAATGCTGTGCAGGTCAACTCCGGAATCGTTAATCAATTTCAACGAACTCCTACTATTTACAACTGAGATTGAGCACAATCATCAAACCCCTCTATGATTCACGCAGACACATCTGCACCTGACTCATATTATGATCCTCAACCAAATGCAACCTCGTACTACCCTCTTATTGAACCCACTGACATTACCATGAACTAACCACAAACAATATCTACATCACCGTCCATCAACGGTCATTATATTGAACCCACATTGTCTAGCCAAACTGTCCTGAGAAAATCGAACTCGGGAACCACTATGTACATTACTTACAAAAATATACAGGAAAAAGGTGACAACTCAAACCGGCTGACAACAAATTTCAATCACGGAACCAAGACATCATACCAGACAACCAGTATACGCAACGAACACCATACAACTAATCCCAACATGAGACAACTACAGTACAACTCGCCATAATACAAGACAACACGACGAACTACAACACAACGAACCTAACAGATCACCAACCTGGACATACAGACGATCAACCACACCAGTTCTGCAACTGGCTGACAGTGGCTGCCAACAAGGACGACACCGACTCAGCACAGGCCAAGGGCACCCAAACCCGACGAGGACCTGGCACTAACTATGACTCGAAGTCACTCTTCAAAAACTAACGGCGCTGCCGCCGCACCTACAAGGAGTACGTCCACTCCGACGAACACCAGGGACCGAAGTGAAGCTACCCCAACGCATTCCGCCCTGGTAGGAATCAAGCGAACTCCACTCACCACACAAAACAACGATTGGTCAGAGCAGTGTATCCCTCCGCAGAGCTGACACACCTGACCAACGGACTAGTTGTTGCTCGTGCAACAACACGACAATTTACCACAACAACTCACAGACTTGACAACACAACAGCCGATATCCTGCCCCGCCTTCTCTGGTGTAGAACCAAAGTAACAAAAGGGTAACAATCGGGAACGAAACCAACCTCCCGCTTCCAATCCATTCCTTCAATTAGTGAAGACTGGAATGAAATATTGTATGTCCTATTTCCCCAGCCTCCTACCTAGCCTAATCTTTCTACCTAACCCTGAGGAACCTAACCTAACTGTAGCTAACTAAACCCCAACCTCACATACGCGCGAGCGCACGCACACACACACACACACACACACACACACACACACACACACACACACACACACACACACGCGCGCGCGCACGCGCACACGCTCTCTATCTTGAACCACCACTACTCTTAAACACATGGACATACTGATTTAGTACCGCCGATCGGTGACATACCCCCCTGCCTAAGTTTTAACTACAGGTTAAAACCAACAACAACTTCTCACTCGATCGGCGTTTTAGCCACACCCTACCTATGACACTCCAATTCTCTATTACTCATTCTGCCCTACTGTTACTTTTGATGCACTCCAAAACTTCCATCCCAACAACATCAACCTTTAAATACATCAACAATCACAGGTTACATTAATCAACCTGGTCTAACGCTGCCACATATGACCTTAATGCAGGCACTTACAGGCAGCCGTTACACTACGCACTACATATAAATTCCATAACTGACGCTGCTCTGGCTATGCACGACCGCTGTGCGACACGTGCTACAAACACCACACCCTCAGTAACACATGCTACGTCATTCTCTTCCCATGACACATGCATAGCTTCAATAATGTCAACCTCTAATGACTCACGTAAATGGAACTTAAGGTTTCTCTCTCTCTCTTTCTCTCCCCCACTCTCTCTCTCTCTCTCTCTCTCTCTCTCTCTCTCTCTCTCTCTCTCTCTACGGCAAGCGACTCAAGAAGTCTGCCGCCACATTGTCCTTCCCAGACACTGCCTGCACCGTAAACTGGAATGGCTGCAGCTGCAGTGCCCACCTTGTGATTCTCCCACTAACAGACTTCATCTTTTCCAGGTACTGGAGTGGGGAATGATCTGTCTGGACAATGAAGGGGGTCCCATACAAATACACCTGGAACTTTTGTATTCCCCACACCACTGCCAGACACTCCTTCTCTACTATAGGGTAATTCTGCTCTGCAGGGCTTAATTTTCTACTGGCACATGCTACAGGGCGCATCTCTTCAGGGTACTGCTGACAGAGCATAGCTCCCACTCCCACTTCTGATGCATCAGTCTGGAGCACAAATGTCAACCCGGGCACCGGCAGGTTACAGACGGGAGGTTGGCAGAAATGCTGCTTCAAAGCTTGGAACGCACGTTCGCACTCGTCGTCCCACTCCACCTGCCTGGTTGTTCCCTTAGTGAGATCAGTAAGGGGCTTGGCAATGTCAGCAAACCGGGGCACAAATTTCCTGTAGTACCCCACTAATCCCAGGAATCCCCGCACCTGCCGTTTGGTCTCAGGCCTAGGCGCATCCATAATGCGGGTCATTTTATCCTGCTCAGGCCATATTTTCCCTGCACCTATCCTGTGCCCTAAGTAGGTGATTTCCCTTCCTCCCAGCTCACACTTTGAAGGCCGGGCTGACAAAGAACATTCCTTGAGTCTCTGGAACACACGCCTGAGAACCTCTATATGGCTGTCCGGATCAACTGTGGCCACCAGGATATCATCAATGAAATTATCGACATCCGGGCTCTCAAGTGGCTGCAATAGCTTTCTCATCATGCGCGTGAACACTGCCCCTGAAGTACACAGTCCAAATGGCATAACCTTCCACTGGAATTGTCCTTCTGGTGTAGCAAAAGCAGTCTTCGCGCGGTCCTCTCTACTCATCGGGATCTGCCAATACCCCTTAGCGAGGTCGATCTTACTGAACACCTTCTTCTCTCCAAGCTTGGCGAACAGGTATTCGATATCCGGCATGGGTTCAGCATCGAACTGTACGATGCGATTCAACCTCCTGAAGTCCACACAAAACCTGATCTTCCCATCCTTCTTCTTAACTAGTACGATGGGTGAGCAGTATGGCGACGTCGATGGCTCAATCGCACCCATCCTGATCATGGCTTTGACCTCCTCCCTAACTGTCTCTCGTTGCGCAAAAGGCACTGGGTATGGCTTCGACCTGATAGGGATGTCTGACGTCAACTTGATGCTGCACGTTTCTAGGTTTGTGCATGAGGGCACATCAGTCAGTACTTCCTTGAATTCGGCCACTAACTCGTGCAACTTCCTAGTAAAGTGCTGGTCTTCAGTAAGTACTACCACATCTTTAGGGCCTTCTGTGGCCTCCAAGGGAATGGTAGGAATGTCCTTGCTCATCAAGGGAGTTACTGTTTCCTCTTCAGGCTCCTCCGGCACAACAACCGCAGCTACCGAGGCTGTTGGATCTGCAGCGCGCTCGATGAATGACTTTAGTAGGTTTGCGTGGAAAATCTTCGTCTTTCCCCCTACTGCTATGCGGTAATCTGCTTCACCCACTCTTTCTAGTACTGTATAGGGACCCCTCCATGCCAGTTCCAATTTGTTCTGCTTGGTCGGCCGAAGTACTAGTACTCTGGACCCCACAGCTATCTTCCTGGGTTTCGCCCTCAAGTCAAAATGTCGCTTGTACCTATACGCTGCCCTTGCCAAGTTCTCCCTTGCCAGCTCGCATGACTCAGCTATCTTGTTCCTCAAGTTGACGACGTATTCTGCCGCTGTACGGAGCTCTTGCCTTTCCGGTTGTAACCACAGATCTCTCAATATCTGCATCGGCCCGCGCACCTGGCGTCCATATAGCAGCTCAAAAGGCGAAAAACCGGTACTCTCTTGTGGGACCTCTCGGTACGCAAACAGCAGTGCTGGTATCCACCGATCCCAATCACCTGGTTTCTCCTGACATAGTCTGCGCAGCATCCGCTTCAGAGTACCGTTGAAGCGTTCCACCAATCCATTGCACTGCGCATGGTATGGTGTGGTAGTCAGACCCCGAATGGCTAATAGTCGGTAGACCTCCTGCATGATCTGACCAGTAAACTGGGTTCCTCTGTCAGTCAGTACCGACCCAGGGACTCCCGTTCGTGTCCACATGTTGAACGCTGCCTCTGCCACCGACTCACTCGTGATCTGGCGAAGAGGGACTGCTTCCGGATATCTTGTCGCAAAGTCGACCGTCACCAACACGTATCTGTACCCATTCTGGGATGCTGGAACGATGGGACCAATGATGTCCATCCCAACCCGCTCGAACGGCTCACGCATCAGTGGCATCCTCACGAGGGGAACTCTTGAGACTCTTCCCTTGTCCACAGTACGCTGACACTGGGAGCATGACTGGCAGTACCGACGAATGTCAGCATGCATGCCTGGCCAATAGAAATGGCGACCAACTCGCTCCTTGGTTCGGGTGGTACCTAAGTGTCCAGACATGGGTACGTCGTGGCCTAACTTCATCACCGTGGTCCGTAGTTCTGCTGGGACGCAGATCTGACTCGCTACGTCCTTGGGACCCTCAAACCGCCTAACCAGTACACCAGACTTCAGCGCGTACTCGACTCGTCCAAACTTGGTGTGGAAGTGCGTCCCTGCTTCACACGCACTCCGAGCCTTCCTCAAGGTTTCATCCTGGTCCTGCATCTGAATTAACTGCTGGGTAGAGGTGTTCAGAATGCATTCCTCGACGGGCAGTGGTACGGGTTCTTGCTGCTCCCTGGCTCTCTGCGCGCGTGTCTGCACTGCCCTACCAATGCCGGGTCTGCGTATACAGGCACACGTGTCCAACCGGGATCTCCTACTCTCTTTGCGAAGTTTCCGATCAGGACTTCCTGCACAGGGCTATTCATGACCAAAACCTCCAACTTCCCTGCGATGAATGGTGACTTCAACTCTACTACCGCCACAGGCAACACAGACCTACATCTGGATTCAGCCAACACTACTGGGACTGTCTCTCCTGTGTACGCATCTGCCGGTACTAACCACTTGGCCACTACCGTGTGTCCGGCACCAGTGTCCCGTAATCCATTGGCCGGAGACCCGTTAACTTCTACAATGCACGCAGGCTCGTACCGCTGCTCAGCGCATGGGCGACACAACGTAGGGACTACTCGAGCTTGGGGCTGGTCACAACAATGAACAGCTCCAACAGAATGGGGCTCAGGGCATTTCCTAGCGATGTGGCCTGGCTTCTTGCAGTTGAAACAAACTATGGTCGATCTAGGCCCTTCTGATCTCCTGTTCAGCTGCTGTAGTGCACCATCACTCTGTTGGGATCTCTGTGTGGGCTGGCTCCCTACTGTTTCGCGCCTATTACCCAGGTTGGGCTGGTTAACTGTTCGGTCTTGCCTCGCCTTCCTCCCCAGTCTTTTGGCCTCTGCCAAAACAGTAGCTTCCGTTGCAAGTTGTTCCACAGTTTTCGGGCATGTCTTCCGCACCTCAGTTGTGAACTCTGGAGACAATAGCTGATAAAACTGTTCCTGGAACAGCAGATCCTTTACGTCCTCTGCCACACTCTCATCCTTGCCCGCTGCCGCACACCAGAGGGAAAACCACCGCTTCATCCTTCCCAGCATCTGGCCGAAAGTCTCAGCAGCGTCCTTCTTGATGCTCCTGAACTTTTCCCGGTAGGCCTCAGCATCTAGCCTGAAGTGGCTTAACAGGGCGCCCTTTATCTGATCATAGTCGCCTAACTCATCCGCACTTAACCGCATCACCGCTTCTCTAGCCTTTCCTCTCAGCAGAGACATCAGACGTGTGGGCCATGAGGTCTTGCTCCACTTGCACATCTGGGCTACACGCTCAAATTGGGCGATGAAAGCGTCCACGTCGTCGTTCTCTCCTAACGGCTCAAGGTGGACATGCTTCGTTTCCTCCACCTCAATCAAGCGTTTCCTATGCGCTGCTTCATCTAAGGCCTGTCTCTCTTGTATGATTAGCTCTCGCTCTCTTGCCTCTAACTCGGCTTCATCCCTTCGTCTCTTGAGATCTAACTCGGCTTGCCGTGCTTGAGCTTCTATTTCCCTTATTGCCCTTTCTTCCTCCATCTTCTTCCTCTGCAGTTCCAGTTCCAGCTGTCTCGCTGCTTTCTCATCTTCGATCTTCTTCTGCTTCACCTCTAGTTCCCTCTGCCTAGCAGCTTTCTCCTCTTCTATCTTCTTCTGCTTCATCTCTAGCTCCCTCTGCCTAGCAGCCTTCTCTTCAATCTGCGTCCGCTGCATTTCTAGCTCCCTCTCATCCTTCATCTTCTGCCTCACTTTCTCCTCTTCGATCTTCTTCTGCTTCATTTCTAGCTCCCTCTGTCTATCAGCTTTCTCCTCTTCTATCTTCCTCTGCTGCATCTCTAGCTCCCTTGCCTAGCAGCCTTCTTCTCTTCAATCTGCGTCCGCTGCATTTCTAGTTCCCTCTCATCCTTCATCTTCTGCCTCACTTTCTCCTCCATCCGGAGCTCCAATTCTGCTTCTCTCGCCGTCTTCTCACCCTCATTACGTACTGAGTCTGTGACGAACTTGGCGAGGTCTCCCCCAGCTAAACCCATCGCCGCTCCCAACTTGGCAAACTTTGCATAAGCCCCCGTCCCCTGTTCTTGATCCACCCCCGCATCCTGGTCACTAACCTTAGGTTTGGTATCCGCCGTAGGGGCCTGTGGATCCATGACACTATCGGGGTCGTACTGCGGATGGGCTCGGGTGTGTTTAGACATAGGGTACCCCTACCACCACAGAACTAGCAACGGACAGTGCGATCTGAGCGCAACTGGAGGTTCCTGACTACGCACTAGCCCCTGAAGCAACTCAGCACAAGCACACAATACTCTCAATGAGTCACGCACCAAGCACAACTCCACCCACACTTGTGTACCTCATACATATACCCACATGGGCTCCAACCCATACAATACTACCAATGCACTGTCTGGTCACGGACTGAACCACGTGACACCGTGTGTCCACTGTCCACTGTGCATGCGCACCAGTTACCCACAGTCACAGGCCTCACTGTCTCTGGTAGGCCGCACCCACACGATCACAGTGCACTTGCACCCCTCAAGTCCAGGTGCACTCACAGCATACCCTATGCCACAACACTGCGCACCCTCGTGCTTCCCACACACAGTCACCTGGGCTTACTCTGCCCTTAATCCCCACAGGATATCCGAGCACACAGCTTGCACAGTCACGGGCCGGGTACCACTCTACCTACTCACTGGGGTATACCACATGTAAGGGACACAAAAGACACCTGGTACCCTCCTGCACCTCACCTACACTGTACGGTGTAATCACTCACACTTCCAACAACCACTCAAAGTTTATTGACCATTCATACCTCACTCACTCGGTAGCGCCAACCCAATCACACCAACACAAGTGCCCTGCCCAATGCCAATGGAAACCTGCCTGAAGTGAGCAGGGACACTACGTACCACCTCCCAGGGTACTGGTACGCTCCCACCAACCTCCCACTTACATTTCACACAACGTACACACCGGACACAACACCCCCCTTACCTCCCTCCTAGCTACCTATCACCTACCCAGAACCCCTTATGTTACCCCGCATCTCCACCAAAGTGTCACGGTCGCTAAGCCGGACGGCCCTACCACCCTTACCCACGCCTATCACACATTAGGTCAGACAACACAGCACACTAACACAGTTTTACAATCACGCACGCTTCTTTATTTCACACACACTCCATGGCGCTACCACTCACGCACATCCACAACTGCACACAAGTATCCCAATTCCCGCTGTCTCACCCTACTCTACTATAATGACCTGGAAGACCCTAACCTAACCTAAAACACCAGTTACAGTATACCACTGTGACCTGGGGACACAGTGATAGCCCGCACACGTGGTGACTAACTACTAGGGACAAGGATTTACCAAAGGGACTCTAATCTCTTAACGACCGCTACCACCCACACCTCTCCCAGGACTCACCCTTCTCTTTTAACCCGGGACCACTACCAAACTGGTCGCTGCGTCCCTAAGGGAGGCAACGACAAGTACCCTACACTGTGCCGGCCACTACGTCCTAAAAGGAGGCAGTAGCTAACACCCCTAACCCTACTGCCTAACGCTACACCCCTTCTATCACAAACATGGGACAGCCCATCCCGGCCCGGAAAGCTCCAGTCCTCGGCGCTGTACGTGGCCCCTCACAGGCTGACACCTCCCCGGAAGACTCTGCACCCCGGCGCTGTCCGTGGCTCCTCCGCGGGCCGACACCCTCCCCGAAGACTCTGCACCCCGGCGCTGACCGTGGCTTCCCGCAGTCTGACTCCTCCCTGCGATGGGCACGACACCCAACGTACACACAACAGACGCCCTCTCGACGGGTCCGGGGCTCGTAGGACGCCTCCTCCTCTGAAGGCCCCGCCGGACACCAAGGGTGGAAACAGGCCTGGTGCAGCGCCCTCTCACAGGACGCCTAAACAGGGACGAGGAACCAGTGCCGGAGAACTCCCGGAAGAGCACCGGTAGCCGGAGGAGAGCTGTCCACAGAAGGCAGACGGCCTGGGTGGTCTCCCTCTCCCGGGGAAACAACAGGCACTGGAAAGCGCCGCTCACCTGCCGGCACGCGGCAGTAGACTGCGGTGATCTGGCCCCAGCCTCAGGACGGAACAGGATACCTGCTGACACAACTGTAGGCCACTACTGTAGTGTTGCTACTACCCGAGTCATCAAGGCACATAGGCTACTTGGTAAAGCTTTAACTCTCCATCTCCCTTGCCTACTTCCCACTCGGGCATGAGAGTGACCCCTTGAATTTCGAACACATCCCCCAACCCATTACTCACTTTGGGGTTATCAGACCCATTTCCTGCCAACCCTTACAACAGCGGTAAAGCAATACTCTCCCTGAGCCAATCCACGCTATTACATATGAAATTATGAATCACACCCAATTCTCGGAGAAATAAACCAATCTAAGCGATCCACCACGGACTCCATGGGCCCCCTTAGGACATACTAAATAATCTAGGAAATGGCCAATTTCACAAGGAAATGTCTCCACACAATAACCAGTAGTAATACACATCTCTCAGAGGAAAAAAAAAAACAAAACAAAAAAAACTTAATTTTTAGCGGTTCACAGTTCCAGCATTTTCACACAAGAGAATCGGCTCGCAGCCACAATCCTTCACATTATTACCCCTCTTTGCACTGTCAATTATAATCATATATCAAAAACATGATTTGTTCGCCAAAATTTCCATCCAGCACCTCACTCTCATGTCATCTCTTGTCAGATAACCCAGTGGTTAATCTTTGTTATGCCAACACAACCACACTTCATACAATATTACATGCTGCACATCATCCGTTTTTATCCTATCAACTGCTAAGCTACTCGCCTTAAACTTTACCTTTCCCTTCTTTCTGCTTACTAAAATTCATAACTGGGTTGCCTCCCCACAACCTAAGATATCTTTCTCCAACCCCGTTCTGTCACAAACACATACATCCCTGCATGTGTGACGACTCGTTTGCTTTAAAAAAAACTTCTAACCATATGGACTCACTGTCCTGTACCAAATGCGTACGCCACAGATACAGTCTGCACGCGCACGACACCCGCGTCGAGAACCATGACTCGTAACGAAAGTGACAAGACACCAATATAAGTTGAATAGTCACGACCGTACTCCAGTATAAACCACTCGACCACAAATTGGCCTTAGCCCTACTACACAGTTAACCGATTCCAATGCTGTGCAGGTCAACTCCGGAATCGTTAATCAATTTCAACGAACTCCTACTATTTACAACTGAGATTGAGCACAATCATCAAACCCCTCTATGATTCACGCAGACACATCTGCACCTGACTCATATTATGATCCTCAACCAAATGCAACCTCGTACTACCCTCTTATTGAACCCACTGACATTACCATGAACTAACCACAAACAATATCTACATCACCGTCCATCAACGGTCATTATATTGAACCCACATTGTCTAGCCAAACTGTCCTGAGAAAATCGAACTCGGGAACCACTATGTACATTACTTACAAAAATATACAGGAAAAAGGTGACAACTCAAACCGGCTGACAACAAATTTCAATCACGGAACCAAGACATCATACCAGACAACCAGTATACGCAACGAACACCATACAACTAATCCCAACATGAGACAACTACAGTACAACTCGCCATAATACAAGACAACACGACGAACTACAACACAACGAACCTAACAGATCACCAACCTGGACATACAGACGATCAACCACACCAGTTCTGCAACTGGCTGACAGTGGCTGCCAACAAGGACGACACCGACTCAGCACAGGCCAAGGGCACCCAAACCCGACGAGGACCTGGCACTAACTATGACTCGAAGTCACTCTTCAAAAACTAACGGCGCTGCCGCCGCACCTACAAGGAGTACGTCCACTCCGACGAACACCAGGGACCGAAGTGAAGCTACCCCAACGCATTCCGCCCTGGTAGGAATCAAGCGAACTCCACTCACCACACAAAACAACGATTGGTCAGAGCAGTGTATCCCTCCGCAGAGCTGACACACCTGACCAACGGACTAGTTGTTGCTCGTGCAACAACACGA
>CM065743.1:41719526-41724526 GCA_033310375.1 Conus canariensis
AACGTAGCGTTCTCCAGGACGTCGCCAGACGCGAACCCGCCCGTCGTTGAACCTGAGGGTGAACCTTGACTCGTCTGTGAAGAGTACTGTTGCCCATTCAGCTCTTGTCCACCTTCTATGACATGCTGCCCAGGCCCGACGATGAGCTCGATGCGCTGGGGTCAGTATTGATCTCACTGCTGGGGACCTTGACCTCAAGTTGGCGTCGTGGAGCCGGTTCCGAACTGTCTGGGTACTGACGTTGACGTTGCTGGCTTGTCGTAGCTGGTCTCGGAGTACTGTGGCACTGGCTGAACGGTCTCTCAGACAAGCGATAACAATGAACCGATCCTGCTGTCTGGAGGTGCTTCTCGTCCGTCCACGTCCCTGCTGTTCTTCAACACTTCCAGTGTTAAGCCAACGGTCTCTGAGCCTCAGAATGACTGGGTGACTCACTCCAAGCCGTCGACCAATCTCCCTCAAGCCAATACCTTCTTGGTACCATGCTATCGCTCTTCCTCTGTCGGTGTTGCTTAGTCGTTGTCTCGCAGGCATGGTTAAATCTTCCTAAATTTCGCGACTTTTTATACCCGTCAAATGTGCTAACTGATTGCAGTTCTGCTCAGAAAAGACCTTGCTTTCACGTGCATCACATTTTTTTTTCTTGCTGTGTCTGTGTCAAAATCTGGGAGCGACACAAGTTCGATAATTTCTCGGGATTTTTTTGCCTCAGATGCGACGCTGTAGATAACTACTGACCGACTTTAACATAACAAAAATGCACGAGGAGTAGTATTTGAGAACCGGGTAAGCTTATCCAGCAGAGTTTATTCAATTATCAATATTAATTGGTTTATCAGAGCTTTTTAAAAATTGCATACAAAAATTAGGGGTGGTACTTCAATTGTTTTTAGTAGTATATATACATTTTTTTTCAAATACATAACTGCACAGATAAATGAAAGTGAAACGGCGATGGGTGTAAAGTTTTACAACAGGCACTGTGCTGTTAGATGAAGTATGGAATGCTAATAAACGATTTAGGGTGAAGTGTCGTCATCTTGAAATCTGGTACAGCAACATCATTAAAGAAAAGGAGCGTTTTTACGGTATAACACATATTGTTTCTTTTCTTTTTTTCTTGCTTCTTCTTCTTCTTCTTCTCATCATCATCATCACCATCGCCATCATCATCATCATCATCATTATCATCGTCGTCGTCGTCGTCGTCGTCGTCCTCGTCGTTGTTGTTGACCCGTTGTTCTCGTTTTGCGCTTATTCTTATTTTCAGTTTTGTCAACATCATCATCATCATCATCATCATTATCATCATCATCAACATTATTACCATTATCATCACCATTGTTATCATTATTCTCATCATTATCATCATCATCATCATCATCATCATCGTTAGCTAGGTAAATATAACTGTGTGATGTGATTCGTGACATTTTGAAGCAACTCTGCCACAGACTGAAGCAATTACAACGTAACCTTCCTTCCGTGCAGTTAAAGACATGGGTGGCTGATTGTCACCTTCCTATTTCACCCCAGCCCTAACCTCTTGACAATGGTAGACACACGCTCATCCACTCCAATCCCTCTCCTCCACCACCATCCCTTTCACTAGCCCCACCCCACCTCCTGTTTCCTTTGAATCCAACTCCCACCTCCTACCCACCATTCTCACGCAAAAAAAAAAAAAATCCCCATTCATAATATCCCAAGACTTTCTGTGTCATCGTACACGCATGAATTCAACAAAGCAACATTACTGTAATTCCACTCGCACTATCACAACAAGGAGGACATCAGATGCAGTGTGTTGTGGGCGAGGCAGAACACATCAGGGGCAGACGACTTTGTCCAGTAACAGGAGATTCCTTTTTTCCCGAAAGCCATTTGTGGCTAAAATGTTACAGACTGGCGGGGGGGGGGGGGGGGGGGGGGGGGGGGGGGGGGGGGATAAACAGCAACACGTATTCTCTACGTGGAATAAAGTACACTTGCCATGTAAGTTGTAGAGCCAGGATCGTGCCCAATAATATCTACAAAAAGTGTTGGTGACGTACTTTTGTTCTCTCTCTCTCTCTCTCTCTCTCTCTCTCTCTCTCTCTCTCTCTCTCTCTCTCTTCTGAATGCATTCAAGGCACTTTGGGATCTTCGTTTTAAGACCTGGGATGGGTGGGGGATGGGATGGTAGAGGCTCGGGTGGGGGGGTGGGGGGTCTCTAATCCGTCTTCGGACTCGGGGGTTATGCCCCTGAATACAGTTTATTGCTTCATTTAAGGAATTGTCTTCCAAAAGCCCCAGTCTTACCTGCTGACGAAAGCAGAAGAGCACAGGTCACAATCAAGAATGACGCCATAGCTGCCATCCTGAAGGTTAATACATGCAGTATTCCTATTTGCTTCCTTTCAAAAGCACTCAATATGCAAATACCTAACGTGTCAATGAGACGAACACACACACTTCACGGTCCAACAGTCTCTTCTTCGTCGACAAAAAAAAACCACTGGTCGGTCAGGTCCTTTCTGTTCTCAAGAAGAAGATGACTGATCGAACTACACTTTGGCCTCAACTCTGTGACAGAAGAACACTCCTAGTGCGCTTCCCTGGTGTCTATGGAATTACAAGAGCCCACTCCAAGAAGCGGCAGGGCACGAGGGCATTCCGTTGTGGGGAGCGATTCCACAGACGCCGCCAATTTCGCGCAATGACCGCTACTGGTGACTCCACACCACTTTCTGACGCTGATCGGCATTAATCCGCCATTTAAAAGCCCCACCCACCCCCACCACCACCACCCCCCATCCTCTGTCTCTCCTCTCTTCCACAACCCCCCCCCCCCCCACCCCTCCCCGGATCCTGAATGGCTGTTAGTTATAACGGTCTCCCTTGGCAACCGGCGCAAATCACCGTCTGCACAGAACACCAAAGACTGAGCAGTGTAGTTTGTGGGAACGGCGGTGTCTGCCCATCTGTGGTTCACACCTACCACCGTTCGATCTGGTGAAGAAAAAAAAAAGGAGGGAAGAGGGTTGGGGCGGGGCGGGGGAGGGTGGGGGGATAAATGTGGAGGAAGAAGTGGGGAAAGGGCTGGTTCTAAGGTGAATGCAAGCTTCTACACTCACAAGACATGATGACACATCTCCTTTTCTTCCAAAGCTGTAAGCAGACGTTAAGAACAGGGCAGACCACAGTGATCGTGAAATCAATTCAAAACACAAATGTCTCATGTAAAACAGAGTGTAAAGTAACATTTATTTAAAGCAAGATACACTGCTGGAAAAAAAAGAATGTTTGACAAAAGTGCTGTTTTCAAATATCTGTACCAGTATGGATAAGGAAAAAAAACTCTTTTCGCGAGGTTCCCTTAAAAAGCGTATATATATATATATATATATATTATATATATATATATATATATATATATATATGTGTGTGTGTGTGTGTGTGTGTGTGTGTGTGTGTGTGTGTGTGTCTATAGATAGATAGATAGATAGATAGTAACATATAACACACACTCTCTCTCTCTCTCTCTCTCTCTCCCTCTAACACCTTAGTCACAGGCACAGACACACACAGACACACAGACACACAGACACACACACACACACACACACACACACACACACACACACACTCGCGAAGGTGTGCCTTCGAGAGGGATTACGATGGTTCCCTCAGGCAGCTAGTGAAGAGTTTCTCATATTTATAATATATTCCCCATTTTCTTCATCTTCAACTTTTTTTTGTTTTTTTTTGTAAAAGTTTAAATCTTTGCCAAGTCATTACTATAACGACTGAAGAATTGTTAGCCTGCACTTGTTTTCACCCACTACTTAATTGTTCAGCATTATATTGTTTGGTCAATCAGTGGGAGATTGCATCTCTTAGGAGATCCAAGTAAAGGTTGTTTTGTACAATTCTTAGCCACTCACAATGCTTGGGTTATTGAATAGCAGAGCTGACCACTCAGACTGTTCAATATCTTTTGATCTCCCTTGCATCCTTGAATGGATCCTCAAGCATAGGCTCAAAGATTGTCCCCTATATTTTATACTGATTGAATAATGCTTTTAGTTTTTCAGCAACTTTTTTCCTCTCCGCACTTTCCTTTGGTTCCATTTACTACCCTTCGCTGGCTGCTTTGGGGGTGCTGTTGGATTCTTTTTTGAACCCTTGGTGGTGAGAACACCACCGAATTAGGGACTGTGGTGTGTCTCTATTTGACACCAAGAGAATAGTCACAACTAGCCGTGTCTCCGTGATGAGTCCGATCCAGCAGACGAAAGGCCTAGGAGCAGGCAATACAAATAAATGTGCCTTCGAGAGGGATTACGATGGTTCCCTCAGGCAGCTAGTGAAGGGTTTCTCATATTTATAATATATTCCCCATTTTCAACTTTTTTTAATTTTTTTTAATAAAAGCTTAAATCTTTGCCAAGTCATTACTATAACAACTGAAGAATTGTTAGCCTGCACTTTCTTCCCCCCCCCTCCCTACTTAACTGTTGAGCATTATATATATATATATATATATATATAGTTAAAATAACTGTTAAAGAGGAATATTAAAATTATCTACAAATTTGTTTCTAGCGCTTGGCTATCGTCAGGATGGAGTTTGGGTAGCCCACCGCCGGTGTTATATAGCGTGTGGGGCCCGGTTGCAGCTGTTTTTACGTGCGTGTTGGTTGCGCGTGTTTTTTTGGGTTTTCAGGTTGTTGTACGGGGTGTGTTCACTAACAACGATTTCCATTTGTGCCTGCAGTTACTTACTATTTCTGTTTTAGTATTAAGTGTTGCTAAGTGGGGTTTACATAGTATTAGCCATTTTTCAGTTAGGCATAGGTTGCATCTTTTTGAAACATTGCTGTATGGTGATGCTCTTTTTATGATTTTCAGGATATGTTATAGTTTATTTTTGCGTCTTTAAGTTTCCAAATGTATTTGCTCAATTCAGTTTGGATTTTGTATTTTTCTTTGTTGAAAGACTGTTTGTGGTTTGCATA
>CM065743.1:41730674-41735674 GCA_033310375.1 Conus canariensis
CTGACTCGACGAGAGCAGGTAGTCATCTTCAGGCTCAGGACAGGCCACAACCGCCTGAAACACCACCTATTCTTTAAACTCCGCATCGGCAACACAGACCAGTGCCCCTGCAGAACAGGCAGCCAGTCAACAGAACATCTGCTGCAGTCCTGCCCGCTCCACCAAGCGCTCCGAGAGAAAACCTGGCCCGACCCAATCCCAGTGGCCCGGAAGCTCTACGGAGGACTGGAGGACCTGCGACGTACTGCCACCTTTGTCGAGGAGACGGGGGAATCCATTTGAAGAAATGACGAACGAGACAACAACTAAAAAAAAAAAAAGTTCGTGGTAAAAGTCTTAGGCATTGACAGGCTCGTGAGGGGTATCACTGACAAAGAGGGGCAGTAGAGCTGACGTCAGCAATCCGCAGTGTTGACACTTTTTTTTTCAATCCCCCATCATAACTGTTTGTCATCAGCAGTGGAGGCTCTCGGGGCAGCTCTCCCACGCACACGCACACACACACACACACACACACATTCGATCAGAAATAAGCAGCTCGGAACACAGTTGAAGTCACTCTGCGGCAGTGCAGTATCTCCCCTGGTCGGTGGTGATCTCAGGGCGGTTTGGTGCCGATGGCTTTCTCTGTGGGGAGCTGTTAGTGCCTGTACAGCCGCAGGACTGGGCCTGTGTGTGGCTGTGCATGAGCAGCGTTAGAGAGCGCTAGTACCACTGAAGGGGGTGAGGGGAGTGGGGGCGGGGGGGGGGGGGGGAGGAGGGAGGCAGGAAAAACCTGACAGTCGATGAGATGAATGAAAATGAAACAGTAGCAGGCTGGGGTCGTTTACAGTATTGTTGCTAAAGTGGTGTAAATATATATATATATATATATATATATATATATATATATATATATATATATATATATATATATTAGTAAACCAATACATTCCAAGGATCAGTAACTGAGCACCATTCCAGCAACTTACAGAGCAGCTTGGTGATGCAATGATTGCAAGAAATATTGAATTATAAACAAAGCTTGCTCTTCTGTCTTAGATTGAAGAAATAGGGGGAGATAAGCATTCATATCTGCAGTGGTAGATAATTCTGCCTAACTAACAATATGTGCTCGAGTGGACGAATGGGGATTAATAAATGCTTCTCAAAATGAGCCTTCAGCAAGCTCATAGTCTCCAAGGAGGAGACAATCTCCAATGGGGAGAAAACTCACTAACATATCACAACTCCTGGTCAGATACCGGTATTTCGAAACCTGATCGTTTCTCCTCAGTGACCTCGGAAAGTGGTGACTTGACTCCTCTGCCTTTCAGGTTCCAAGCAGAATGCTATCCCAGAAAAAGGCTGGTGTGCAATACTACAGTACGTTTGTTGAATTTTCCACAAAAAAAACACACCAAAGGTGCCACCCTAATATATGTGTATATATATACATTTTTTTTCAAATACATAACTGCACAGATAAATGAAAGTGAAACGGCGATGGGTGTAAAGTTTTACAACAGGCACTGTGCTGTTAGATGAAGTATGGAATGCTAATAAACGATTTAGGGTGAAGTGTCGTCATCTTGAAATCTGGTACAGCAACATCATTAAAGAAAAGGAGCGTTTTTACGGTATAACACATATTGTTTCTTTTCTTTTTTTCTTGCTTCTTCTTCTTCTTCTTCTCATCATCATCATCACCATCGCCATCATCATCATCATCATCATTATCATCGTCGTCGTCGTCGTCGTCGTCGTCCTCGTCGTTGTTGTTGACCCGTTGTTCTCGTTTTGCGCTTATTCTTATTTTCAGTTTTGTCAACATCATCATCATCATCATCATCATTATCATCATCATCAACATTATTACCATTATCATCACCATTGTTATCATTATTCTCATCATTATCATCATCATCATCATCATCATCATCATCGTTAGCTAGGTAAATATAACTGTGTGATGTGATTCGTGACATTTTGAAGCAACTCTGCCACAGACTGAAGCAATTACAACGTAACCTTCCTTCCGTGCAGTTAAAGACATGGGTGGCTGATTGTCACCTTCCTATTTCACCCCAGCCCTAACCTCTTGACAATGGTAGACACACGCTCATCCACTCCAATCCCTCTCCTCCACCACCATCCCTTTCACTAGCCCCACCCCCACCTCCTGTTTCCTTTGAATCCAACTCCCACCTCCTACCCACCATTCTCACGCAAAAAAAAAAAAATCCCCATTCATAATATCCCAAGACTTTCTGTGTCATCGTACACGCATGAATTCAACAAAGCAACATTAATGTAATTCCACTCGCACTATCACAACAAGGAGGACATCAGATGCAGTGTGTTGTGGGCGAGGCAGAATACATCAGGGGCAGACGACTTTGTCCAGTAACAGGAGATTCCTTTTTTCCCGAAAGCCATTTGTGGCTAAAATGTTACAGACTGGCGGGGGGGGGGGGGGGGGGGGGAGGGGGATAAACAGCAACACGTATTCTCTACGTGGAATAAAGTACACTTGCCATGTAAGTTGTAGAGCCAGGATCGTGCCCAATAATATCTACAAAAAGTGTTGGTGACGTACTTCTGTTCTCTCTCTCTCTCTCTCCTCTCTCTCTCTCTCTCTCTCTCTCTCTCTCTCTTCTGAATGCATTCAAGGCACTTTGGGATCTTCGTTTTAAGACCTGGGATGGGTGGGGGATGGGATGGTAGAGGCTCGGGTGGGGGGGTGGGGGGTCTCTAATCCGTCTTCGGACTCGGGGGTTATGCCCCTGAATACAGTTTATTGCTTCATTTAAGGAATTGTCTTCCAAAAGCCCCCAGTCTTACCTGCTGACGAAAGCAGAAGAGCACAGGTCACAATCAAGAATGACGCCATAGCTGCCATCCTGAAGGTTAATACATGCAGTATTCCTATTTGCTTCCTTTCAAAAGCACTCAATATGCAAAATACCTAACGTGTCAATGAGACGAACACACACACTTCACGGTCCAACAGTCTCTTCTTCGTCGACAAAAAAAAACCACTGGTCGGTCAGGTCCTTTCTGTTCTCAAGAAGAAGATGACTGATCGAACTACACTTTGGCCTCAACTCTGTGACAGAAGAACACTCCTAGTGCGCTTCCCTGGTGTCTATGGAATTACAAGAGCCCACTCCAAGAAGCGGCAGGGCACGAGGGCATTCCGTTGTGGGGAGCGATTCCACAGACGCCGCCAATTTCGCGCAATGACCGCTACTGGTGACTCCACACCACTTTCTGACGCTGATCGGCATTAATCCGCCATTTAAAAGCCCCACCCACCCCCACCACCACCACCCTCCCATCCTCTGTCTCTCCTCTCTTCCACCCCCCCCCCCCCCTCACCCCTCCCCGGATCCTGAATGGCTGTTAGTTATAACGGTCTCCCTTGGCAACCGGCGCAAATCACCGTCTGCACAGAACACCAAAGACTGAGCAGTGTAGTTTGTGGGAACGGCGGTGTCTGCCCATCTGTGGTTCACACCTACCACCGTTCGATCTGGTGAAGAAAAAAAAAAGGAGGGAAGAGGGTTGGGGCGGGGCGGGGGAGGGGGGGGGATAAATGTGGAGGAAGAAGTGGGGAAAGGGCTGGTTCTAAGGTGAATGCAAGCTTCTACACTCACAAGACATGATGACACATCTCCTTTTCTTCCAAAGCTGTAAGCAGACGTTAAAAACAGGGCAGACCACAGTGATTGTGAAATCAATTCAAAACACAAATGTCTCATGTAAAACAGAGTGTAAAGTAACATTTATTTAAAGCAAGATACACTGCTGGAAAAAAAAGAATGTTTGACAAAAGTGCTGTTTTCAAATATCTGTACCAGTATGGATAAGGAAAAAAAAACTCTTTTCGCGAGGTTCCCTTATAAAAGCGTATATATATTATATATATATATATATATGTGTGTGTGTGTGTGTGTGTGTGTGTGTGTGTGTGTGTGTGTGTGTCTATAGATAGATAGATAGATAGATAGTAACATATAACACACACACTCTCTCTCTCTCTCTCTCTCTCTCTAACACCTTAGTCACAGGCACAGACACACACAGACACACAGACACACAGACACACACACACACACCACACACACACACACACCACACACACACACACCTCGCGAAGGTGTGCCTTCGAGAGGGATTACGATGGTTCCCTCAGGCAGCTAGTGAAGAGTTTCTCATATTTATAATATATTCCCCATTTTCTTCATCTTCAACTTTTTTTTGTTTTTTTTCGTAAAAGTTTAAATCTTTGCCAAGTCATTACTATAATGACTGAAGAATTGTTAGCCTGCACTTGTTTTCACCCACTACTTAATTGTTCAGCATTATATTGTTTGGTCAATCAGTGGGAGATTGCATCTCTTAGGAGATCCAAGTAAAGGTTGTTTTGTACAATTCTTAGCCACTCACAATGCTTGGGTTATTGAATAGCAGAGCTGACCACTCAGACTGGTCAATATCTTTTGATCTCCCTTGCATCCTTGAATGGATCCTCAAGCATAGGCTCAAAGATTGTCCCCTATATTTTATACTGATTGAATAATGCTTTTAGTTTTTCAGCAACTTTTTTCTTCTCCGCACTTTCCTTTGGTTCCATTTACTACCCTTCGCTGGCTGCTTTGGGGGTGCTGTTGGATTCTTTTTTGAACCCTTGGTGGTGAGAACACCACCGAATTAGGGACTGTGGTGTGTCTCTATTTGACACCAAGAGAATAGTCACAACTAGCCGTGTCTCCGTGATGAGTCCGATCCAGCAGACGAAAGGCCTAGGAGCAGGCAATACAAATAAATGTGCCTTCGAGAGGGATTACGATGGTTCCCTCAGGCAGCTAGTGAAGGGTTTCTCATATTTATAATATATTCCCCATTTTCAACTTTTTTTAATTTTTTTTAATAAAAGCTTAAATCTTTGCCAAGTCATTACTATAACAACTGAAGAATTGTTAGCCTGCACTTTCTTCCCCCCCCCCCTCCCTACT
>CM065743.1:41748174-41750674 GCA_033310375.1 Conus canariensis
CGCACGCACGCACACGCACACGCACACACACACACACACACACACACACACAATTCCTAGAATTTAGCAACAGGTCTAATTACAGTTGTTATTAGAAAGAGTATTCACAATTAAAAATCAGAAGGATTCAAATATGGCATGGTTTTTAACGGACATTGTTATATGCAGTGTTAGAGAATAAGAAATAATGTCATTTTCTATGCCATTTCCATATGGTGGGCAAACATCTGACTATTCATTTGGGAACAATTAAATATAGTTTACAGGACATAGACTTTGAGAAGAAATCCTGAAACTCTGTGTCTGTCATTTATTTTTTAATGCATGACTACTATTTCTCTGGCTGAAAATCACTCGTGAAATGAGAAAACCATCTATGCTTGTCATTACTCTCCAGTTTAGAATGCAAAAAAAAAAAAAAAAAAAAAAAAAAAAAAAAAAGTCAGAAATAAAAATGGATTCGTATCCAACACCTTGATTCAACCATACTAAACCATATCTATTTTGCGTTAAATGTTTTTGACTTTTATGTCCATTTGATATGACTGGATTAATGCAGCATTCAAAGCATTTTAATAAACCTGTCTATATATTCTTCATATTGGAAGTGAAACGAGTTTCCAATCGGTATCTAACACATTTTAATTATATCTTTAAATATCTTCCATATTTTCCATATTCCAGTTTAGTTTGAGGCATGCACGAGTACATTTAGAAATCTGTTATGGCAAAGGTATGTATTATTCCAATTTGTCTAGCATCTCGAAATTTCAGCTGCTATGTGAAAGTAGGGTCCATGCTCGAATCATAAATGTTCAAAATAAATTGGCATCCATTATTCAGTTTTCTCAGTGACTTTATACAATTTTTACATCTTTTTTTCTTTCTACTTAGTCCAGACAAAGCAGAACTAGAACTTAATGTAATTGTATTTATAAGTATTTATAAGAAGTCGTTTTAAACCTTTTCGTTTCCATAATACCACTATTCCCTTAAAGTTAGGTATGCTCAAGTTCTAAAAATCATTATGTTTGTCTTTTTTTTTAGGTTAACAGTAATAGATAAACAATCCACTTAAAAAATGTTTATCCTGAAGTCCAACAACTGTATCAGTGAACAGAATATAATCATCCACTATATATATATATATATATATATATATATATATATATATATATATATATATATATCAACAGCATCAGGGAATAATTAAATACAGTACTTTACGCTTTTGACAAGTCAACAGGTAGATAATTTGTAAAAAATAAAATAAATAAAACAATAATTGGGGACTTAACAACCTTGTTTCACACCTCTAGGACGTTTGAAACAATCAAAGTAACCGAATTTCACACGTAAACAAGAAAATGCATTATTGCATATACCTCTTAGAGCGTTGTAAGGTTGACTTGTCATTTCATTTTCCTTCATAATTACTAAGAGAACATTCCTGTTTATTGAATCGAATGCCTTTTTAAAATCAACGGATGCAACATAGCGTATAGTATGTTTTTACAAAATGTTTGAACAATTGCATGAAAGTGAAAATGTGACCAACCATACTGTATCCTGCTCTTTAAAACCAGACTGTACTATAATCTTGTCTTCTTGTTCTTTCCCATTGTGGTACTCTTTTGTTTACTGTATGCTTGCAAACTTTACTGTCAATACTTGTTAAAGCTATGCCACAATAACTACCTCGCTAATCTAAGTCTGCTTTCGGTGTCATAGCACTATTCTGTGGGGAAACACTCCCAAATGAAGCGGCCCGTTGAATAAAAATGATAATAATCATAATAATGAATACCCATATAGCGCCTATTCTCGGCTAGAGACCACGCTCTAAGCGCTTTACAATCCACACTCGTTTACACAACGGGCTGCCTACCTGGGTAGTGCCGACTGAAGAGCTGCCAGCTGGCTCTTCATTCATTCGTTTCCCGTGCATCCAGTCCAGTCCATCCAGTCCATATCGTTCAATATCGTTCACTCAGTTTCCTTACTTCATTCATTCTTTCCATTTTTCACGCAGGGTGCATGCTTTGTGTAACGTGTCATCCATACAAACGGCTAAACTGGCCTACTCTTCCAAAAGTTGGTGATGGGATTTTACATGTGTGCAAGATGTTATGCGTGCGTTCACACACGGAACCTCGGTTCATAATCTCATAAAAAGGATTGTATGGGAAATGGAGTCAGAACCAATGTTAACTCCAAGGGAAAAATCCCCCTGTACCGAAACAGCCCGGCGGTGATTCGAACCCACACCCCCAGGATCACCAAGATTACGAGTCCGGCGCTCTACCAACTGAGTTACACAGCTTGCCTCTGTCTGTTCCACATTTTGGGTATCATAAAATGCACTTAAGATACACTCACTGAGTTGGAATAGCTCTATTAAACATGGCTGTTTTTCTGTTCACTGATGTGACAGTTTGCCAGAATAATCTAGGGTCATTAACGGACTGCTTCAATGTTCTTTGCCTGGACGGACCAAACA
>CM065743.1:41755674-41763174 GCA_033310375.1 Conus canariensis
TCTTAGATCAGATGAAAAGCATTGATCTCTTTCAGAAGTTCAAAGGTCACATCAGGTGGGCAGCCACATTCAGGTTCTTCCGTATCGCATCAGCAGTCGCATCACAACGACATCAGGAGCTTTTAATATCAGTGTCAAGGTTCTCGCTTAGTCGATAGTTTAGGATCGACATGAATCGCTGTTCGGGTGGTGGGTACTGGAGTATTTCATGGACAGACACAACAGAATTGGAGTTGGAAATGGAATTCTGTCTGAAAAAAACAACAACATCTCTCTCTCTCTCTCTCTCTCTCTCTCTCTCTCTCTCTCTCTCTCTCTCTCTCTCTCTTGAGTAACACCAAACGATCTGATATATGGAGAAACGAACAGATATCCTATATACATAAATTCTGCTTTAAAATGTATCAAGTTTTGGTTAAAATTAACTAGAATGGATGAGCATAGATTACCATATAAGGCATTTCGTATGTTGTTTGATTTGGACGAACATGATAAAAGAAACTGGGCCTCAAATGTTCGTTGTAATTTATATATGCATGGGTTTTGGTTATGTCTGGCTAAACCAAGGTGTTGATGCAATTGATGATTTTCTTCGGATTTTTAGAGATAGATTAACTGCATGCAGATGGCAAGAATAAAATCATCATGTGAGTAATAGTGAATGATTCAACATGGATAGATCTGTTTGCACTCTGCCTTGTGTTAAAACGTATCTATTGTTGAATCTGGACAGACATTTAAAATAAGGATTTTCTAGATTCAGGCTGGGTATTTCTGAAATTGCAGTGCACATTATCGTCATCGACTCCATAGCAATGCAGATTTAGCATGTCAACTCTGTAGAGAGGAGATAGAAAGTGAAGTTCATTCTGTGTTATGTGTCCTGTCTGCAAAATTAAGAGCTCAGTATACACTTTGAAGTATATACAGTCCCAAATCACTTAAGATTAGCACTTCTTTTGGCGTGTACTTGTGACATCAGAATTTGTCGATGTATCTATTTAAGCGTTCAAACTGCGGTCTTCTATGTATCCTAGAATATGTTTAGATGAAATAATTGGGTTATGTCTGTGTAGTCCTTAGGGTGCTTTGTGGTTGTATTTGCTAGCACCCGTCATGAGGGCAATGGCTAATCATGAAAATTATCTTGAATGTCTCTCTCTCCCTCTCTCTCTCTCTCTCTCTCTCTCTCTCTCCTCCTTGACAATGACAATGCTTTATGACAATAGTTAAACAACCCTTATGCCAAGGGAGTGCTTGCGCATTCACTTAGTTTTCTTGCCAATCCTGCAAGAATAGAAATGCGAGTCAAAACAAGCGTACCACAGAAACAGTTGAACAGTACTAATAACTAGAAAATGGAAAAACACCCGTGATTCGAGGATTTTCTGTAATCATGGCCTTCACTGTGCTCACGTTCCATCGGTAGTAACTGAAACTGACGTCCAAACGGTCACGATTTCAACGACATTGTACCAAACTGAAATTCTTTGAACACCTATGGGATGTGGATAATGTGGAGCCTTGTCGCCAAAAACAGTTTGTCAAACTTATAAAACTTTCCTGAAAGACTTCCTTTGAAGATAGTCATAATAAATCATAGCATGAAATCTCTCCAGACAGGCTCTCTGCAACACTTTGAAACCGTCCCCCTTGCCATCAATTTTGCTGTCTAGAAAAAAATTTGGCTCTGACGATTTTTAATCATTTTTGTGTCCATAGCTATTATGACATCGCTTGTGTTGATGATATAAAAATTGAAATTAGGACGTCAGTGGTTTACTGCGCATCCGAGAACTTATGGGGTAGCCCTCGTATTCTCATTACAATAAGTACCTTATTGCATAATCGTGATCTACAAACACAGCCTACATTTTAAGATTTTTTCTCTCTAAATCGAAAGCTTCCGCCACAAACTTAGCAAATGAGTTTACGATGTCTTCATTTTTCAGAGGACAAAATACCAAGGAGGTTTTGAGTTTGACCGAAAAAGGACTTAAAGGCAGAAGAATCATTTCTAAATTTATTATACCCTGGGCATCTAAAAACGAAATGTTCCTCGTCTTCAATTTCTTTTGGGCAAGATGGACACTTCAATTCACTTTCTGCGTGCATGAACCATCTTTTCTTGCTTTAAACCCAAGCTTCACGTTGGAAACCGAGCGAACACATCTCTAAAACGCTTACAAGAAATTGTTGCACAAGGGTTGTTAACTATTGTCAATAAAGCATTGTCATCGTCATTCATTGTCACTCTCTGTCCTCTCTCTTCTCTCTCTCACCCCCCTCTCTCTCTCTCTCTCTCTCTCTCTCTCTCTCTCTCAATGCACATCAAGATTTATTTATGCGAGATGGTTTGAACTATGCAGACGGAAACGGAACAGAATGGGACTATGTTTGCAGGAAGCAAGCTCATGCTTATTATACAGGTCGTGGCTGATGATCAGACCAGAGCTGCCGTGGCACTGAAATGGATCCCTATTATATCTATGACAAAACAAAACTGCCCGTGGTGTCCTCGGCAGAGAGCAGGGCGGGATGAATGTGAGGGGATGCTTTGCTGGAAGCGGTGTGGAGACAGCTGTGCTGAATGTTTAAAACAGGTGCTACCTTGAGAGCATTCCTTGAATGATGCAGTGTTGGTAGGTGTGGGTAGGGGTGGGGATGGAGGTGGGGGGAGTTGTCTGTGTTAGTTCCTGTTTGTGGTGCGTGTGTGTGTGTGACCTTCATGTCGGTCAATAGGTCAGCTATGAGTGATGTATTATGGGATGCCACATATTCATGCACATAAGACGTCCTGAAAAAGATTTACATGGGTGATGTAGTATTCAAGGCTTTCCTGGTGCCGATTCCTACTTGTGGTGTGTGACCTTGACGGCCAGACTCGGATGATCTATGACTACATACATACATCATCCGCATATATATATATATATATATGTAATATATATATATATTATATATATATATACACACACCACATACACAAAAGACAACTCGATGAATCATTTCGTAACAGCTCAAGGGGTCATTTATTTTATTATAATAAATGTGCATGGGCATATTCATGACCAGATACATCAAAATATTTTCCGATGTGAGGGTCGTTGGGGGATTAAAAAAAAAAAAAAGAAACTACAAACCGACAAAAAAAATATCTCCCCCTCCCCTCCCCCCCCCCCCCCCCCAAGTAAACAAACACTGCAAAACCCCCCACCGCACCCCATACCCCTTCACACCCACACCCCACACACACGCACGCACGCACGCACACGCACGTACGCACCACACACACACGCACGCACGCACGCACGCACAGCACGCACACACGCACGCACGCACGCACGCACACACACACACAGAGTCACACACACACACACACACAAACACACACACGGGCGCGCACACACGCACACACACACACAACACACACACACACACCACGCACGCACGCACGCACGCACGCACACACACACACACACACACACCCCCACCACACACACACACACACACACACACACACGCACGAGCCGCGGCATTCAAAGAACACATCAAAAGATGGCAAAGAATACACCGTTTATAGTTCCTGTACTTCACATTCTATTTCACTTTGTTAGAATTTAGTGCAGGTCCATGAACGAACTACCTGGGGAGGAATGAAGAACATGGGTATAATAGACCTTATGTTGGGAACTGGACAGTAGTGACGAACGCGGACACCAACATGGTGGATTACAGGAGCCTTGTTTATGTCCCTTTGTTTGAGCATGCACGGCCTTGCTCCGTATCGAAGATCGCCGAGGTTGTGCATCAACACAGTCGTCAGTCACAGGCATACATCAATTTCTTTTTTTTTTTCTTCTTCTTCTTTGTCTCCCGTTGGAAGTCGAAGCGTGTTCACACTCTGCCATACATAGGCTTCGAACGCATATTTGTTTGTCATGTGTGTGTGTGTGTGTGTGTGTGTGTGTGTGTGTGTGTGTGTGTGTGTGGTGTGTGTGTGTGTGTGTGTGTTTCTGTTATTCATAGCAACGGCAGGAAGATTAGCGGCAAGTGTAGGCCTGTGCTTGTGAAGTTTCTTTCTAGACGTGTGAAAGGCGACGTCATGAGGAAGAAGAAGGAGCTGCATAAGAAAGAACAGTACAAGAGGGTATATCTGAACGACGACCTGACTGTCCTTCGTAGCAGGCTTCTTCAACTGGTGAAGAAGTCGGGCAAAGTGGACAAGGTTTGAACGACTCCTGATGGCAGACTTCGGTGTGAGCTGAAGAAGATCCCTGGTCAGGAGAGGGCGCAAGTTGTAATGGTGGACAGCCCTGACGACCTCTTCAAGTTGGGCGTCGATGTGGACTTCCAGTTCCTTGGGCTGCAGCACCTCCTTGTCTGTGAGCCATAGGGATCTGCTGGAGGACGTGGTGATGTACATCAGTATTCAAGCCTTGACAGTGTTTCTAGTTTGAATTCTTCTTCAAGTTTTTCTAGTTCTAAATGTAGTTTATCTTTCCTGTCCCTCAATGTTTGTGGACTAAGAAGTCGCTTGCAGTTTAAAGAATTTACGAACTATATTTCCCAGTTTGACATATTAACATTCACCGAAAGTAGAACTGATGCACAAGACTCTGACTATTTAGTGGACTGCTTTAGTGATCTTGGTTACTCTATTGCTTTGTTTAGTCGAAAATACCTTTCATATCAAAGATCCGGTGGCATAGCCATTGCCTATAAAAAATATATGAAGATTTTATTCAGGTATTGGAACTTGAAGCCAGTGGTGATAGTGACTGTGTTTTGTGGTTGAAAATCAACAAACTGTTGACAGGTTATGATAAAGATCTGCTCGTCGGTTCAGTTTATATTCCCCCAGAGGGAACTGCTTATGGTTCAGTGAACTGTTTTGATGATTTGGAATCTAGTCTTACACGTCATGATTCTAACTGCCATGTACTTCTTATGGGAGATTTTAATGCTTATACTAAATGTTTGCCTGATTTTCTGAAGCTTGATACAAATATCAATGACATTATTGCTGATGGTTTTCACTCGTGTATTGAAGATTTTGATATCCCTATTGAGAGATGTTCACAGGATGTACGTCGACCTAATAACTATGGTTATCGACTAACTGATTTTTGCAAATCACAGAATCTGTTTATATTCAATGGGAGAGTTGGCAGAGACGCAGGTATTGGTCGATGCACTAGTAGTGGATGTACTGTGATTGATTATATGTTGGGTTCACCATATTTGTTCACACATATTGCTGACTTTAGTGTTGATCCCTTTGACGCCATGCTTTCAGATGTTCACAATCCAATTCTTGTATCTCTCAGCATTTCGTGGAGAAGATCAAACAATCAAAGTTCAAACTCCAATGAAAATAATAGAAGTGTAAGATGTCCAGAAACAGGAAGACCTTTGTTTGATACAAACATTAAGCAGTGGGACCCATCTAAAGGTGAGATGTTTAAAGAAAACTTGCTTACTAAAAACATAGAGGAATTAAACAATATACTTGACAATGAAAACGCTTCTGTTGCCGATGCCTATACATTGTTATCACAAATTCTGTTAGAAACAGCTAAAGACACTCTAGGAGAAGTAAAAAATGTGTCAAAAGGTACAAAGCAAAAGTCAGACAAAAGCCATGAAAATAAGCCGTGGTTTGATGCCACATGCAGGGAACATAGAAAAAAGTATTTTACAGCCAAACATAGAACTAAATTAAATGATTCTAGTCCCAACCGTAGAGAGGTTGAAATTAGCAGTAAAGAATACAAAAAAGTTCTCAGAAAATCGTATAGAGTTTACACAAAACACTGGCATAAGAAGATTCGTAATCTAAAAGCTAATAGACCAAGAGAATATTGGGAAAACATTAAAATCAAAAAGAGAAATGAATGCCCTGTTAGTATGGATGATCTTTTCTTACATTTTAAATCATTGAATGTACAACCAGATAGTGTTGAGAATGAAAGTGATATTGACTGTGACTTGCAATATGATCTTGAATTTCTAAATGCACCAATAAGTGACGAAGACGTTGAAAAAGCTGTACAGCAACTTAAGAATGGAAAGGCTTGTGGGATAGATAGAATACGAAATGAATATATAAAACAAAGCATCCCAGTTCTCAAAACAAGTTATTGTAAACTTTTCAATAAAGTTCTTGATACAGGGACCATACCAGAAGAATGGTTGATTGGACTTATTCTGCCAATATACAAAGGAAAAGGTAGTAAATTGGACTGTAACAATTATAGAGGTATAACACTTTTGAGTTGTGTTGGAAAACTGTTCACAACAATTTTGAATAACCGTTTGACAAATTTTATCGAGAATAACAACACACTTTCGGAAAATCAAGCTGGTTTTCGACGAAGTCATTCTACGACAGATCATATATTTGTTTTAAAAAGTTTAATTGATATTTTCAATAGTCGTAAAAAGCAATTATTTTGTGTTTTTGTTGATTTCACAAAAGCGTTCGATTCAGTTTGGAGGCAGGGATTATGGCAAAAGCTTATCAAAGAAGGTGTAAATGGAAAGATTTTGCAAGTAATCACGAATATGTATCAGCAGATAAAATCTTGTATATTTATAAATGGAAGTCAATCTGAATATTTTGGCAGTTTTAGAGGTGTTCGTCAAGGTGAAAATCTTTCACCTTTGCTATTTTCTTTGTATTTGAATGATCTTGAACTATATCTCACAGATCGTAACTGTGCTTTCTTAAATATTGATTTAAATCTTCCTGACTCAGATTTACTAAGTTACATTAGTTTACTTTTACTTTTGTATGCTGATGATATTGTTATTATTGCAGATTCTTTTTGCGGTTTGCAGCATGCTCTTGATGTATTAAGCGAGTATTGTAGTACATGGAAGCTTAATGTTAATGTAGCAAAAACAAAGGGTGTAGTCTTTAATGGACGCAATAGCCTAAGAAAAAAACTAAAATTCAAAAACCAGTGTATAGAAATAGTACACACTTTCAAATATTTAGGTATAATCTTTAGCAGAACAGGACATTTTATAAATGTAAGAAGCATTTGTATGACCAAGCGCAATGTGCAATGTTTTCTTTATTAAAGATGGCAAGATTTCAAGATTTGCCTATAAACATTGTACTGGACTTATACCAGTCAATGGTACTGCCTGTGCTTTTATATGGCTGTGAAATTTGGGGATATAGTGATTTAAAGCTAATGGAAAGTTTTCAGCTTAAATTCTTTAAGCATCTTTTTCATTTAAATCGTTCTACAAAAACAGAATTGATATATGGAGAACTAGGAATGTATCCTGTGTCAGTTCAAGTACATGCACGAATGATAAAATTCTGGTCATCCTTACTTTCTCCACAAACAAACAAATATTCATCTAGATTGTATCAGGTATTATATGATTTATACAGAAATCAGGGTTTTACATCCAGGTGGTTGATGTGTATACGGGATATCCTAATAGAAACAGGATTCGACTGTGTGTGGGAGACACAAAAGT
>CM065743.1:41770674-41775674 GCA_033310375.1 Conus canariensis
GGGGGTAAGAGAGGAGACGGGGAGAGGAAGGGAGAAGAGACGGTGTTGGGTGAAGGGGAAAGGAGTGGGTGGGGGTGGGGGCTGCTCTCTCTCTCTCTCTCTCTCTCTCTCTCATCACACACACACACACACACACACACACACAACATACACACACACACTCACACACACACAATGTTACTACCAAAAATCCTGTCACATACTCGCTTCCCCCTGTCTTCACTCCTACTCCCCGCCGCAGAAAAAAAAAAGACCAAAGAGGAAGAGTGTAAATCTCTCGAAAACATCACCACTGTTCACCGTTCCAAACCATGACATGTGTCTCCATCGTCATTTCCGCTCCCTTGCCTCACGCTTCCCCATCCTCAAAAACCATTGTCACCATCCTCACCATCAACATCTTTATCGTCACCATTGTCACCATCCTCACCATCAACATCTTTATCGTCACCATTGTCACCATCCTCACCATCAACATCTTTATCGTCACCATTGTCACCATCCTCACCATCAACATCTTTATCGTCATCATTGTCACCATCCTCACCATCAACATATTTATCGTCACCATTGTCACCATCCTCATCATCAACATCTTTATCGTCATCATTGTCACCATCCTCACCATCAACATCTTTATCGTCACCATTGTCACCATCCTCACCATCAACATCTTTATCGTCAACCCCCATTCCACCATCACATCATCGGAATCATCTTCACTGTCACCATTCTCATAATCGACATCATCTTCAGCAGCAGCAGCAGCATGGCTTCACCCATCACCACCGACATCTTCATCCTCGCCCCAATCCGGCCACTATCATCATCGTCACAAACATCCTGCATACAAACTCCCCTACCAGCGTCAAGGATAACAAGAGTAGTAATGACGTCATTGTCAATACTGACCTCAACGACATCGTCTATCAAACAGGCCACAATATGCCCGAGTAGACAGCAATAACATCCTCCACAAAAAAAAAGGTCAACAAGTAGCAAATAACGAAAATAAATCAGACCGACTTTGACTTCCGCTGTGTAATTTGAACATCCTACAACAATAGCAAACAATTGTAGCCGTTACCCACAGCTTGGCTCCTAACAAAGTGTGTTCTACAAATGTCAACGAAAAATATATAAAACAACTCGCAAAATGTTAGCCCTGCTCCTAATATGTAATTCCCTGGTGTGCATTAGGAATATTCTTTATGGATGTCTTATGTCCCACGTTATTTTCTTTCTTTTTTATTTTCTTTTTTTTTGCCAGAATGATTTCAGATAACTGGTGTGTAACCAAAGCAACAGGAGGTCTGTATTTTCACAAATGCATGCCAATCAAGCAATGTGAATCAGATATACTGACAAGCTCTTCGATCAATTAAAGAGAAAAAACAAAAAACATGTGCAAGCAGCATTTGAGAATAATACTTTTTTTTTGTTTTGTTAATACTAAAAATAAAACAACCCGCACACCTCTCGTTTGACAATTATACCGCCACTTAAAATGAAAATACTCCTGTACAACTTTCATTTGACAACAGTACTGGCACTTTCTAAATTATACCAACAAATCGTACCTTTTTTTTTTTTTCAATTGATGAAACAGTACCCCTAGACACTTCTCATTTGACGACGATGCGTCAGGGGCGTCAATATCTTTTATCCTAAACTCTTACACAGATATGAAGATAAACTCCGTCGATTTTCTGTGTATCATTTGCTACACAGAGACTTCTTTATTTTCCATCCACGTGAGTGAATATGCAAGATAAGGCTTGTTAAATGTAAACGTGACCTGGACAGAGGTGATTTATACTGTGTGGCGTGTTATACAGATTTAAGGAAATATTGCTTTCAACGCAGAGAGAGAGAGAGAGAGAGAGAGAGAGAGAGAGAGAGAGAGAGAGAGAGAGGGGGGGGGGGGGAGAAGAAACACAGCCTGCGTAACGAACAAGTAACAGTCTCGTTTGAATTCCCGTCTTCAAAATCTGGAAATTAAATTTCAGCTGAAAACGAGTTTGGGATAAAAGATAATTCGTACATTTGCAAAATGAAAAAAAAAAATCAATACAAGGTCATGACGCGTTGACAAGACATTGGAGATGAGTGCAACAATTAAAAAAAATTCATCCAACCAAATACGAACAAGAAAAAAAAGACAATCTTACTAAACCTGTCATAGCATTTCTTTCACCAAACCAGCTACTATCAACCCCTCGAAGATCCTTAAAATAGCTCAGATCATTCAACGAAGTGAAGAGATGAGTGTGACACGAGGTTACTGGTGTGATTCAACATTTAGTACAATATTTCAGTGTAGTGATGGGAAGAACTCTCTATGACAAACAGGCATGCTCCACAGAGGGAGGAACACTGGGTGCTAGCAATGATTCAGGCGTTGGTCATTTTTTTTACACTCATTAGCAGAGGCTAAACGTGTGCTGACCACTTTGACCAGCCGCAGAGTGAAAGGTCCACATATGCCCAAAGCCGGCGTTCACAATGGAGGAACCCACCGCCATTCCACACACAGCAAAGAACCCCTTCCAGTGCCAACATCAACACGTCAAGCTGCAGGAACGCTAAACACTGAGAAATGCCAGTAAAAATTATATATAAAAAAAAAGAATGGTCAAATAAATAACCTGAGATAAAACCAAACGTTAATGTGAATAATCCTCATTATTCTTCTCCCAGTAGTGAACATGAAACCCAGTTTTCCACCAAGTTAAGAACCTACAAAAGATGTCGACAGCTATTTATGAATGAAAGTTGGTTTTTTTCTCTTTTTGTTTTGTTTTGGGTTTTTTTGTTTGTTTTTTTTTTGCTATAGAGACATCTGTATCTAAAACCATCATCATTATTACTTTATCGTTATCCTTGCTGTTGTTGTGATTGTTAAGTTGTAAATTTTCATTGTTAGGGACATATACCCCCCCTCCCCCCCCCCCCCCCCCCCCCCCCCCCCCCCCCCGCCGACATTATGAAACAAATGAGAGCTTGGAACCATACAAAAATCGCCGTACAGACTGTTATAGGACGAAACGTGACGACACACACCAGGGAGAATTCATTCATTCTTTCACGTGGGCCTGACGAGAAAGCAATTAATTTGGCATCAGAAGGGGGCGGGGTCCTTCCACTATCGACCGCAACAGGTACCACTAGACATCGCTGAAACTACCGAGCGATAATGCAGTGTCACCTCTGGTGGGCTGCCTTAGAGGTGGCTCTATAGCCATTGCTGCTCCAGGAATTTACAACAACTGCTATTGCCATATTATCACCAAATGTGGTTGTAATCCTGTCTTTATTTATTTTATTAAATAGTTTGATCATCATCATACCATTATCATTATTCCTATCAGTAATATAATTATTGTCATTACCACTTCGACTCACACATTGTCTCCTTCTTGACAGCCTCGTTTTCATTCAACGCCCATCTTGCGCTGAAGTGAAGGAAGATAAGTGATTTCTCGTTCATTGTCGTTGTCCTGAGTGTTTTGTAGCTAGCCCGAAGAATACCTAAGAGGTCGAAACGCGTCGTGTTTTGTCTTGTGATTCGTTTGTCTACGTTTTCTTGGCGGTTCGCTATTGATTGTGTTTAAAATTTGTAAAAAGATGCCTAGGTGCACCGTAAGACAAGCAGAAAAAACGCCATGCTGCTTTGCCCACCCCTGTCACAAATTTTACTTCACAAAACATTTTCCCTGTTGTTTTTTTTGTTTTGTTTTGTGTTGTTTTTCCCCACAGCTGACAATGGTGTGAAGTTCGGTCAAGTTCCTGAGGTGCCCCCTTTAGTTCAGAAAGGCAAATTTGTCCCGAAATGTCGTCTCGTCTAGTTAATGTTGTCCCTCCCCCCCCCCCCCCCCCCCCCCCCCCCAATTCAAAGAGAATCTGCGTTAGTCTCGGTTAACTCGCACAGGATTGTAAAGTTTCACACCCCAAAGACCAGTATCGGATTTCCCACACTGATGTCTACAATGAATAGTCACAAATGACTGGTTGAACCCCGCCCCCCCTCCCTACCCCCCCCCCCCCCCCCCCCCCCCCACCAAAAAAAAAAAAAGTCAGCAAATCCGGAACAGTCGGGATAATCAAAACACCTTAGTCTGGGTGAACAAAAGACATCAAACTAACAGGACTGTTCGCATTAACAGAGAACCTTTCTTGACAAGAACTGACATTGTGCAGATCAGAAAAGAAAAAAAAAGAAAAAACAAACAAACAAACAAAAACACTGGACGCTAAAAAAAAAAAAAAAGAGACAAAAACACAAAAACAGACACACAAAAAAGATATAATATAACACAGAACTTTTGTTCTTAATTGCTTCATTTATTTGTTTGCGTATGTCTGAAAAAAAAGAGCTGCCATACCCCAGAGGCTTCGTTGTAATTCTATTCACTGGGGTCTTGATGTGTGTCTATTTATTTCCGTAAAATCGTAAATTATATATGTTCATATGTGGTATATCAAAATCATCCCTAACATTCTTCGACGATGCCGTTTGATAGTTAAGGTCGCCATGGTGACGCTGTGTGACTGGGAAGGTCGCCATGGTGACAATGTGTGATAAGGAAGGTCGCCATGGTGACAATGTGTGATAAGGAAGGTCGCCATGGTGACAATGTGTGATAAGGAAGGTCGCCATGGTGACACTGTGCGGTGAAAAAGGTTGCTATGGTAACGCTATGTGATAGAGAAGGCCGCCATGGTGACGCCGTGTGATAAGGAAGGTCGCCATAGTGACACTGTGCGGTGGAAAAGGTTGCTATGGTGACGCTATGTGATAGAGAAGGTCGCCATGGTGACGTGTGATAAGGAAGATCGCTATGGTGACGCTGTGTGAGAAGGAAGGTCGCCATGGTGACGCCGTGTGATAAGGAAGGTCGCCATGGTGACGCTGTGTAATAGGATAGGTCGCCATGGTGACGCTGTTTGATTGTTAAGGCCGCCATGGTGATGCTATGTGATAGAGAAGGCCGCCATGG
>CM065743.1:41780674-41783174 GCA_033310375.1 Conus canariensis
ATATATGACATGTCAACTATGTAATATATATATATATATATATATATACAAGTCGGTTAACTGATCACGACGTGTCATATCAACGAATGTATTAAGAATACTTTTGAATAAAATGACAACCTGGTGACGACAAAGATACAGATAAAAACTATTTATACAATTTGATGCCTCTCTCTCTTAATAAACATCAGTTACAATCATGAACAAAAGTCACCTGAAGTCCCAGAATGGCTCCACATAGACATAGCCATGTCCCCTCAAACGTGAAACAGTCCAGCCATACAAAAATCCATCATTCCTCACAAGATATTCCAGCGCAGCTTTCTTGTTTCACCGTCATCAACGATGCGTTAAATGACTGAAATGTAACTATTGATGAGGTATGAAGAAACAACAGTCTAGGTCCACTATGTCTATGGCCAGGTCACTGTGCCTTTCGGGCAGTTCTCGGATGCATTTCCACTGCTGCTAAACCTCTGTCTACTTTAGCCGCTGTCCATGGGCCGTTAGAACACACACATGAACTCGTAGGTTGTACACATGGAAAGCTTCTAGAACTCCAATGTGTGTGTGTGTGTGTGTGTGTGTGTGTGTGTGTGTGTGTGTGTGTGTGTATGCGTGCGTGTGTGTGTGTGTGTGTGTGTGTGTGTGTGTGTGTGTGTGAGAGAGAGAGAGAGACAGACAGACAGACAGACAGACAGACAGACAGACAGACAGACAGACAGACAAATGGAGACAGAGACAGACACACAGAAGGAAAGAGGGGGGTGGGTGAGAAATAGAGAGAAAGCGAGAGAGAGAGAGAGAGAGAGAGAGAGAGAGAGAGAGAGAGAGAGAGAGACAGAGACAGAGAGAGACAGAGAGAGACATGTAGAGAAATAGATCCATAAACCATCGACGAACAATGTCTATACACGTCTTATTCTGTACATGGCGAAACACCGCATCGCCCAAAACGGTGATTGAACAACGTCATTTCAGCTGTAACGGCTCGACTGTTCAAAGTGTCCAATGGAAAGAAGCGACACAACCCAGCATCCAATCAGCGACGCCGTCATCGTGCAGGCCCGTGATTTGCTGGAATCGCTGTCCGCCTTCTTCTCAGCTGGAAGTAGAGGGACAGAGATCAATCAAATCATGAAAAGTACTGACAGCTCAGTCCAAAGTCAGTATAAATGTCGTTTACGCGTTGGGTTATCAAATTAATCAGTCAACACATATCAGAGCAATTTACATTGTTTCCCACTTCGAAAAAACAACAAACAAACAAACAAACAAAACAAAACAAAAAACTTGAAACTGTGACTGGCTGGCGGGTAACTCTGGTGTTTAGTAATCTATGAATAACGGGGGTGGTAAGTGTCTCACCGAAACTCTCTCTCTCTCTCTCTCTCTCTCTCTCTCTCTCTCTCTCTCTCACACACACACACACACACACACACACACACACACACACACACACACACACACACACACACAACACACACCAACGTACTGAAAAACCAGTATTTTTTGTTCTTTTCTTTTTTCTTTTAGTCGAACCAATGATGGACGTTACCCGAGCATATCAAGATAGTTCTGCACAGACAGCGTGCAAAACAGACCTGTTAAAGCACTATCATGTACAGAAAATAGATGGACAGTCGACGACAGCTCAATGGCGCTGCAGTATAACACTTTTAATCCCTTCGATGTCAAGTGTACTCAAATGCAGTCGTTCCCAGCACCACCTTATCTATTTTCAACCTCTTAAAATGTTTGCAGTTTCACCATTTTGTGAAGCCATTCCATCGCTTTTTTCCCCAACCAAAATAAAGTTGAAAAGGTTGTAGGTTACAACTGGCATGTGTTTTTCTGTCTTCCACAGTTTCCAGGATCTACTGATTTCACAGAAGTATCACACAAAACGAATTGTGTCGTGAGGGTCGTAGAAGTATCCCACAAACGGTATTTGTGCTCTGATGTGTTTGGGGATGCTACTCGTCAGCGTTTGGGTATGTTGGGGATCTTACTCAGGTAACTGTGGGGTGTTAATACATCAACACTGCAGCTGACTAATGACTAAGATTTCTGTGTGCCACTCTGTGATAGAGGTATCACTCGAATTGGTGCAGAAATCGAACATGTATATTCAGTCAACATTGTTGCTGGAATGCTTAAATGGCGGGCTGAAAATGAGACTCAAAAAGGCCGCTGAAATGTTCCCGGTGCAAAGGAACCATCTGCTGAATCCAGCTTCACTCAGAGCCGTATCTTGGGGTGGGGTTTTCCAGTGAACTTGGACGTGGTGCAATGGGCCAGCATCATTCTAAGCAGGAAGGACTATCCGTCACTCGCCTTCTTTCGATTTTTCTCTGCTGTGTTGTCATTCCGTCAAATATCAAAGTGTTTTCCATAAGAAAACGTCTGGGGCCGAAATAGCTCAGTGGAGTGCCGAAATAGCTCAGTTGATAGAGCGCCGGACTCGTAATCCTGGTGATCCTGGGGTTGCGGGTACGAA
>CM065743.1:41788174-41801418 GCA_033310375.1 Conus canariensis
TGGGTCGCTTACACTACAGGCTGCTTAGAGCTTTCGTGTAGGTGATGTAAAGTATTTGTGTAGGTTCCCTGCAGTCTTTCTTTGATCGTTTACAGTCTTCTTGTATGCGCCCACAGTCTATTCGGAGGCCGCAAGTAGTCTTCGTGTAGGCCGTTGCAGTCTTGATGTAGGACGCTTACGTTCTATTTGGAAGCTACTACTCACAGTCTTCTTAAAGGCCGCTTACACTCTTCTGGTAGGCCGCTGAAAAGTCTTGCAGTCATCTTGGTGGCCACATACAGTCTACTCATGGGCCGCTTACAGTCTTATTGTAGGCCTCTAAGAGTCTTGCTGTAGGTCTCTTACAGTTCATTTGAAAGTTGCTTTCAGTCTGATTGCAGGCCTCTAAGAGTCTTGCTGTGGGTCTCTTACAGTTCATTTGAAAGTTGCTTACAGTCTGATTGCAGGCCACTTACCTTTTCTTGTGGGCTACCTCATTTCACTTGTAGGCCGCTAACAATTTACTTGTTTGTTTACAGATCTTTTGCACACAACCGTCAGTCTACTCAAAGGCTGCTTATCGTGTATTGCAGACTGCGTACGGTCCCCTTCCAGGTCGTTTACAGTCTACTTTTAGGCCGCTTACAGTGTACTTGTAGCTAGAGACTTAAATAGTGGTATTAGTCATCCCTTCATAACAGCCATTCCATCATGGCACAAGAGAAAGTGAAATGAATGATAAGATAAGATAATGTTGCTTATAGCCCAGCCGACCACAAAGGGCCACATCAGGGCTGTCACCATATTAAAATCAACTCACAAGTCATTCATTCACACAATTCTTTAAAATACATCTTCGAAAACCCATCCGATAGTTTGTTAAAAATCTTTCCACTGTAAAATCTCAGATCCGATGAAAAATGTTAATCTCTTTCAAGAACTGAAAGATCGCAGCAGGCGGAACATCTCCGAACAAGGTTTTCATGGAATCTGCTGTAAACTGTTTGTGTCTCACATCATGCAAGTCCCAACACTCTAAAAGAATATGTTTCACTGTGAGTGGCACATGACGTGGAATGCACCACGGAGCTTCTTCACTCTTTAAAAGGTATGAATGAGTAAAATACGAATGGCCGGTGTGCAGCCAGCATAAAACCGTTTCTTATTTACGACCACCAGAGGTAGATGAGAGGAACTCCTTTAGGTTTGGACGGATCTGAAAGAGTTTGTTATCTGTCTGTGTATTCCAATCCTCCTGCCAAAGGTCTCTGACATAATCATTAATTTTTTGTTCCAGATCTGAGCAGGGGATATATATTGTATATATATATATATATATATATATATATATATATATATATATATATATATATATATATATTAGACTATGTTCGTGTTGTGACAGAAAACAAACAAACAAACAAACAAACACCACAGTGCGCGGAGAACTCACAAGGCGGCAGGCGGATGGTGATGTCGTCGAACAAGCCCTTCTCCTGCACCCTCCCCGGCAGGGCACAGCGGTACACCCTGCCCCCTGACTTCCGGCTCACGTGCACCTTCAGCGCGCGCTCTGACGTCACGCGACATCCGGGCTCGTGGTGGTAGATCACCTTGCCTTGAATCTCCACCACCTGCGTGTTGTTTAATTTTTTTATTTATTTATTTATTTATTTATTTATTTATTTATTTATTTATTTATTTATTTATTTGCTTATTGATTGATTGATTGATTTATCTATGATTGATTGATTGATTTGCTTATTTATTTATCTATTCTCATTTTTTGTTTACTCTTCATTTTTCTTATGGGATGGCGATGCATGACATCATCAGCCACAGTGGCAGATCTTGGCTGTATATCTTCAAGAGGAGTAGAATGGAAAGTGCTAATTATCTAACGTAAAGTTATGGAAGTGAAGATCAGGAACTGAACCCAGGAGCGGTCATTCTCCAGTCACTTGTCGTAACCACTGGCATACACTCCCGTCCTACATGTGGCCCTATGAACCAGCCCCTCCCCCCCCCACACACATACACACACCACCCCACACACACACCTCTCACACACTTGATCTCTCTCTCTCTCTCTCTCTCTCTCTCTCTCTCTCTCTCTCTCTCTCTCTCTCTCTCTCTCTCTGTCGATCGATTGCTCTGTCTCTGTCTGTCTGTCTGTCTGTCTGTCTCTGTCTGTCTGTCTGTCCTGTCTGTCTGTCTGTCTGTCTCTGTCTCTGTCTCTCTCTCTCTCTCTCTCTCTCTCTCTCTCCTTCTCTCTCTCTCTCTCTCTCTCCCGTCGATCGATTGCTCTGTCTCTGTCTGTCTGTCTGTCTGTCTGTCTCTGTCTGTCTGTCTGCCTGCCTGCCTATCTGTCTGTCTGTCTGTCTGTCTGTCTGTCTCTCTCCTCTCTCTCTCTCTCTCTCTCTCTCTCTCTCTCTCTCTCTCTCTCTCTGTGCTTTTGCCTCCGATCTCTCTCTGTTCGTGTCTCTGTCTTTCTGTCTGTTTGACTCTCACCCCATTCTAAACCCCCCACCCCCCCCCCACCCCACCCCACCCCCCCACTCCCCTCCCTCCCTTTCTGTCCTCTCATGTCATCTCAGTCAATGAGCTGCTCAGGCTTCTTAAGACTGAAGTGCTCATGAAATCTTCACTTCGCCTTCAAGTGCCAGCCCCTCCGCCCCATCCGTAACAGCGTCACAATAATGCCAAACAGCACTTGTACAATGATGGAGATGTTCAGCAGAAAACGAAATAAACACAGACATTTGAATACAAAGTTAAACCTGTGTATGCACACATGAGCTAAATAGGTCAGGGTTTGCTTTTTTTTTTTTTTTTTGCATAATGCATCAGTGAGTATATCTCAGTGATTTAACTGATGTGTGGGACCACGTAGTCACTGCTCACAGGTTAGTACGCACAAACAAAAAAACATTCAACTGTCTTTTAGATTATGATTGCGAGCAAAACATTCAACTGTCTTTTAGACTATGACTGCATGCAAAACCATTCAATTGTCTTTCAGATTATGACTGCAAGAACACACAACACACACACACACACACACACACACACACACACACACACACACACACACACACACACACACACACACACACACATTCAACTGTATTTCAGATTATGACTGCAAGCAAAAACATTCAACTGTCTTTTACATTATGACTGCAAGCAAAAACATTCAAATGTCTATCAGATTAGGACTGCAAATAAAAACATTCAACTATCTTTCAGATCATGATAGTAAGCAGGAACATTTAACCATCTTTCAGATTATGACTGCAAGCAAAATCATTCAGCTGTCTTTCAGATTAGGACTGTAAGAAAAAACATTCAACTGTCTTTCAGATCCTGACAGTAAGTAAAACCATTTAACTGTCTTTCGGATTCTGACATTCAACTGTCTTTCAGATTATGACTGCAAGTAAAAACATTCAACTGTCTTTCAGATCATAGTTGCAAGCAAACACATTCAACTGTCTTTCATATTATGACTGCACGTAAAAACATTCAACTGTCTCTCAGATTATGACTGCAAGCAAATCGTTCAGCTGTCTTTCAGATCATGACAGTAAGCAAAACATTCAAATGTCTTTCAGATTATGACTGCAAACAAAGTCATTCAGCTGCCTTTCAGATTATGACTGCAAGCAAAAACATTCAACTGTCTTTAAGATCATAACTGCAAGCAAGAACTTCAAGTTATGACTGCAAGTAAAACATTCAATTGTCTTTCAGATTATGACTGCAAGCAAAAACATTGAACTGTCCTTCAGATCCTGCAAGTAAGTAAAACCATTAGATTTATGACTGCAAGCAGAAACATTCAACTGTCTTTCAGATTCTGACAGTAAGCAGAAACATTCAACTGTCTTTCAGATTAGGACTGTAAGCAATAACATTCAACTGCCTTTCAGATTATAACTGCAAGCAAAAACACTCAAATGTTTTTCAGATTATGACTGCACGCAAAAAACACTCAACTGTCTTTCAGATCATGACTGTAAGTAAAAACATTCAACTGTCTCAGATTATGACTGCAAGCAAAAACATTCAATTGGCTTTCAGATCATTACTGTAAGTAAAAACATTCAACTGTCTTTCAGATTCTGACAGTAAGTAAAACCATTAGATTTCTGACTGCAAGCAGAAACATTGAACTGTCTTTTAGATACTGACAGTAAGCAAAACCATTCAACTGTCTTTCAGATTCTGACAGTAAGCAAAAACATTCAATTGTCTTTCAGATTATAACTGCAAGAAACACACACACACACACACACACACACACACACACACACACACACACATTCAACTGTCTTTCAGATTATGACTGTAAGCAAAAACATTCAACTGTCTTTTACATTTTGACTGCAAGCAAAAACATTCAAGTGTCTTTTAGATTAGGACTGCAAACAGAAATATTCAACTGTCTTTCAGATTATGATAGTGAGCAGAAACATTCAACTGTCTTTCAGATTATGACTGCAACCAAAATCATTCAGCTGTCTTTCAGATTATGACTGCAAGAAAAAAACATTCAACTGTCTTTCAGATCCTGACAGTAAGTAAAACCATTCAACTGTCTTTCAGATTCTGACATTCAACTGTCTTTCAGATTATGACTGCAAGCAAAAACATTCAACTGTCTTTCAGATCATAGCTGCAAGCAAAAATTTTCAACTGTCTTTCAGATTATGACTGCACGTAAAAACATTCAACTGTCTCTCAGATTATGACTGCAAGCAAAATCGTTCAGCTGTCTTTCAGATCATGATAGTAAGCAAAAACATTCAATGTCTTTCAGATTATGACTGCAAGCAAAGTCATTCAGCTGCCTTTCAGATTATGACTGCAAGCAAAAACATTCAACTGTCTTTAAGATCATAACTGCAAGCAAGAACATTCAACTACCCTTCAGATCATGACTGTAAGCAAAAACATTCAACTGTTTTTTCAGATCATGACTGCAAGCAAAAACATTCAACGGTTTTTCAGATAATGACTGCAAGCAAAAACATTCAACTGTTTTTCAGATTGTGACTGCAAGCAAAAACATTCAGCTGCCTTCCAGATTCTGACAGAAGTCGCTCATTGCCAGCAAAAGAAGTCTGCCGGTGAATTCCACTCTGGTGCCACGTTCTTTCAACGATGTACCAACAGATTCAGTTTCTGCTGGGATCAAATTCGTGTAAATACGGTATGCTAGTGACTTGGAGAAAGAAAAGCAACCAGACAACAAAGCCAGATCCATTACATGCAAGAGAAAGGGGAGGGGGAGGGGGGTCCAAAAGAAGAGACTTGGCGGTCCTCCTCCCCTCTTGGAGATGGGGGAAAGCGTGCCACAAATGCAATTCAGCCAGTTAGGCCAGGGGTGGAGTGGGGGGGGGGGGGGGGACGGGGAGGAGGGGTGGATACAGAAATTCGACCCCCAACCTTCCTCTTGGGGCCCTGGGCAACATTCGGCGGCAGCCAGCATCAACGTTCAACGGACAGACACACGAAGAAGTGAACTAAGGGAAGAAACTCTGGGCCGTTCTGAACAGGGGCGACAATTCAAGCTGGTCAATCTGAGGCTGATCCTGGCTGTGCCTGCCAGGCGTGACGTCACCAGAAAACGTTGCCTCTCATTTTGCAGTGACGATGAAACCCAAGCCACCGGCAGTACCTATCTTCTATGGACGCGTATCCAGATGTAGACGGCAGACCTTGGGTGAAAAGTCCAGACATTCCAGAGTAAATGTTCAGATGGATTCTGGGCATCTCAGAACGTGGAACCTTAGACTAGATCTTGCAGGAGGTGAACAACATATCCTACAATGGCACGCTACAACTTCTTCTCGTGGTTACTGAACACCGTAGGCCTACCTAGTACAGACATGTATCTCACCATGACTCCCTGTCCCTGACCATTCTACAGGGTACAGTGGAGGGTGGACATGTATCTCCCCATGACTCCCTGTCCATGACCATTCCACAAGGTACAGTGGAGGGTGGACATGTATCTCACCATGACTCCGTGTTCAAGACATTCTACAGGGTACAGTGAAGGGTGGACATGTATCTCACAACGACTTCTTCTCCAAGACCACACAACAGGGTACAGTGGAGGTTGGACATGTACCTCACCATGATTCCCTGTCCAAGACCATTCTACAGGGTACAGTGGAAGGTGAACATGTACCTCACCATGATTCCCTGTCCAAGACCATTCTACAGGGTACAGTGGAAGGTGGACATGTATCTCACCATGATTCCCTGTCCAAGACCATTGTACAGGGTACAGTGGAAGGTGGACATGTACTTCACCATGATTCCCTGTCCAAGACCATTGTACAGGGTACAGTGGAGGGTGGACATGTATCTCACCATGATTCCCTGTCCAAGACCATTGTACAGGGTACAATGGAGGGTGGACATGTATCTCACCATGATTCCCTGTCCAAGACCATTGTACAGGGTACAGTGGAAGGTGGACATGCCAGAAGCGGACGGGAAATATCCTGGGATGGACAGTGAGGAGGACTATACTGGTCACAACACCTCTACCCTGTTGAACGTGATTGTGGACTAAGGAGTATAGGGAACTCTGACAGCTCGTCTGTTCATTCAGACACCCCTAGGATAATACTGACAAGAGGAAGAAGAAGAAGAAGAAGAAGAAGAAGAAGAAGAAGAAGAAGAAGAAGAAGAAGAAGTAGAAGAAGAAGAAGATGACGACGACGACGACGACGTAGAAGAAGAAGAAGAAGAAGAAGAAGAAAAGAAGAAGAAGAAGAAGAAGAACAACAACAACAACAACAACAACAACAACTATAATAATAGTATCATCACAATTGTCACCGATCGGCGGTACTAAACTAGTACGTCCACGTGTTTAAGAGTGGTGTGGATTCAAGATATAGAGCGTGTGCGCGTATGCGTGCGAGTGTGTGTGTGTGTGTGTGTGTGTGTGTGTGTGTGTGTGTGTGTGTGTGTGTGTGTGTGTGCGTGCGCGCGCGCGGGGTAAGACTGGGGTTTAGTTAGCTAGAGTTAGGTTAAGTTCCTCAGGGTTAGGTAGAAAGATTAGGCTAGGTAGGAGGCTGGGGAAATAGGACATACAATATTCTTTCATTCCAGTCTTCACTTATTGAAGGAATGGAATGGAAGCGGGAGGTTGGTTTCGTTCCCGATTGTTACCCTTTTGTTACTTTGGTTCTACACCAGAGAAGGCGGGGCAGGATGTCGGCTGTTGTTGTGTTGTCGGGTCTGTGAGTTGTTGTGGTAAATTGTCGTGTTGTTGCACGAGCAACAACTAGTCCGTTGGTCAGGTGTGTCAGCTCTGCGGAGGGATACACTGCTCTGACCAATCGTTGTTTTGTGTGGTGAGTAGAGTTCGCTTGATTCCGACCAGGGCGGAATGCGTTGGGGTAGCTTCACTTCGGTCCCTGGTGTTCGTCGGAGTGGACGTACTCCTTGTAGGTGCGGCGGCAGCGCCGTTAGTTTTGAAGAGTGACTTCGAGTCATAGTTAGTGCCAGGTCCTCGTCGGGGTTGGGTGCCCTTGGCCTGTGCTGAGTCGGTGTCGTCCTTGTTAGCAGCCACGGTCAGCCAGTTGCAGAACTGGTGTGGTTGGTCGTCTGTATGTCCAGTTGTGTCAGCAGGTATCCTGTTCCGTCCTGAGGCTGGGGCCAGATCACCGCAGTTTACTGCCGCGTGCTGGCAGGTGAGCGGCGCTTTCCAGTACCTGTTGTTTTCCCGGGAGAGGGAGACCACCCAGGCCGTCTGCCTTCTGTGGGGCAGCTCTCCTCCAGCTACCGGTGCTCTTCCGGGAGTTCTCCGGCACTGGTTCCTCGTCCCGGTTTAGGCGTCCTGTGAGAGGGCGCTGCACCAGGCCTTTTTCCACCCTGGGTGTCCGGCGGGGCCTTCAGAGGAGGAGGCGTCCTACGAGCCCCGGACCCGTCGAGAGGGCGTCTGGTGTGTGTACGTTGGGTGTCGTGCCCATCGCAGGGAGGAGTCAGACTGCGGGAAGCCACGGTCAGCGCCGGGGTGCAGAGTCTTCGGGGAGGGTGTCGGCCCGCGGAGGAGCCACGGTCAGCGCCGGGGTGCAGAGTCTTCCGGGGAGGTGTCAGCCTGTGAGGGGCCACGTACAGTGCCGAGGACTGGAGCTTTCCGGGCCGGGATGGGTTGTCTCATGTTTGTGATAGAAGGGGTGTAGCGTTAGGCAGTAGGGTTAGGGGTGTTAGCTACTGCCTCCTTTTAGGACGTAGTGGCCGGCACAGTGTAGGGTACTTGTCGTTGCCTCCCTTAGGGACGCAGCGACCAGTTTGGTAGTGGTCCCGGGTTAAAAGAGAAGGGTGAGTCCTGGGGAGAGGTGTGGGTGGTAGCAGTCGTTAAGAGTTTAGAGTCCCTTTGGTAAATCCTTGTCCCTAGTAGTTAGTCACCACGTGTGCGGGCTATCGCTGTGTCCCCAGGTCACAGTGATATACTGTAACTGGTGTTTTAGGTTAGGTTAGGGTCTTCCAGGTCATTATAGTAGAGTAGGCTGAGTCAGCGGGAATTGGGATACTTGTGTGCAGTTGTGGATGTGCGTGAGTGGTGGCGCCATGGAGTGTGTGTGAAATAAAGAAGCGTGCGTGATTGTAAAACTGTTAGTGTGCTGTGTTGTCTGACCTAGTGTGTGATAGGCGTGGGTAAGGGTGGTAGGGCCGTCCGGCTTAGCGACCGTGACACTTTGGTGGAGATGCGGGGTACATAAGCGGTTCTGGGTAGGTGATAGGTAGCTAGGAGGGAGGTAGGGGGGGTTGTGTCCGGGGTGTACGTTGTGTGAAATGTAAGTGGGTGGTTGGTGGGAGCGTACCAGTACCTTGGGAGGTGGTACGTAGTGTCCCTGTTCACTTCAGGCAGGTTTTCATTGGCATTGGGCAGGGCACGTGGGTTGGTGTGAATGGGTTGGCGCTACCGAGTGAGTGAGGTATGAATGGTCAATAAACTTTGAGTGGTTGTTGGAAGTGTGAGTGATTACACAGTACAGTGTAGGTGAGGTGCCGGAGGGTACCAGGTGTCTTTTGTGTCCCTTACATGTGGTATACCCCAGTGAGTAGGTAGAGTGGTACCCGGCCCGTGACTGTGCACGCTGTGTGCTCGGATATCCTGTGGGGATTAAGGGCAGAGTAAGCCCAGGTGACTGTGTGTGTGAAGCACGAGGGTGCGCAGTGTTGTGGCATAGGGTATGCTGTGAGTGCACCTGGACTTGAGGGGTGCAAGTGCACTGTGATCGTGTGGGTGCGGCCTACCAGAGACAGTGAGGCCTGTGACTGTGGGTAACTGGTGCGCATGCACAGTGGACAGTGGACACACGGTGTCACGTGGTTCAGTCAGTGACCAGACAGTGCATTGGTAGTATTGTATGGGTTGGAGCCCATGTGGGTATATGTATGAGGTACACAAGTGTGGGTGGAGTTATGCTTGGTGCGTGACTCATTGAGAGTATTGTGTACTTGTGCTGAGTTGCTTCAGGGGCTAGTGCGTAGTCAGGAACCTCCAGTTGCGCTCAGATCGCATACTGTCCGTTGCTAGCTCTGTGGTGGTAGGGGTACCCTATGTCTAAACACACCCGAGCCCATCCGCAGTACGACCCCGATAGTGTCATGGACCCACAGGCCCCTGTGGCGGATACCAAACCTAAGGTTAGTGACCAGGGAGCGGGGGTGGATCAAGAACAGGGGACGGGGGCTTATGCAAAGTTTGCCAAGTTGGGAGCGGCGATGGGTTTAGCTGGGGGAGACCTCGCCAAGTTCGTCACAGACTCAGTACGTAATGAGGATGAGAAGACGGCGAGAGAAGCAGAATTGGAGCTCCGGATGGAGGAGAAAGTGAGGCAGAAGATGAGGGATGAAGAGGAGAAGGCTGCTAGGCAGAGGGAGCTAGAGATGCAGCAGAGGAAGATAGAAGAGGAGAAAGCTGATAGACAGAGGGAGCTAGAAATGAAGCAGAAGAAGATCGAAGAGGAGAAAGTGAGGCAGAAGATGAAGGATGAGAGGGAGCTAGAAATGCAGCGGACGCAGATTGAAGAGAAGAAGGCTGCTAGGCAGAGGGAGCTAGAGATGCAGCAGAGGAAGATAGAAGAGGAGAAAGCTGATAGACAGAGGGAACTAGAGGTGAAGCAGAAGAAGATCGAAGAGGAGAAGGAAAGGTTAAAGCAGAAGGATGAAGAGGAGAAAGCTGCTAGGCAGAGGGAACTAGAGGTGAAGCAGAAGAAGATCGAAGATGAGAAAGCAGCCAGACAGATGGAACTGGAACTGCAGAGGAAGAAGATGGAGGAAGAAAGGGCAATAAGGGAAATAGAAGCTCAAGCACGGCAAGCCGAGTTAGATCTCAAGAGACGAAGGGATGAAGCCGAGTTAGAGGCAAGAGAGCGAGAGCTAATCATACAAGAGAGACAGGCCTTAGATGAAGCAGCGCATAGGAAACGCTTGATTGAGGTGGAGGAAACGAAGCATGTCCACCTTGAGCCGTTAGGAGAGAACGACGACGTGGACGCTTTCATCGCCCAATTTGAGCGTGTAGCCCAGATGTGCAAGTGGAGCGAGACCTCATGGCCCACACGTCTGATGTCTCTGCTGAGAGGAAAGGCTAGAGAAGCGGTGATGCGGTTAAGTGCGGATGAGTTAGGCGACTATGATCGGATAAAGAGCGCCCTGTTAAGTCACTTCAGGCTAGATGCTGAGGCCTACCGGGAAAAGTTCAGAAGCATCAAGAAGGACGCTGCTGAGACTTTCGGCCAGATGCTGGGAAGGATGAAGCGGTGGTTTTCCCTCTGGTGTGCGGCAGCGGGCAAGGATGAGAGTGTGGCAGAGGATGTAAAGGATCTGCTTTTCCAAGAACAGTTTTATCAGCTGCTGTCCCCAGAGTTCACGATCGAGGTCCGGAAGACATGCCCGAAAACTGTTGAACAACTTGCAACGGAAGCTACTGTTTTAGCAGAGGCCAAAAGATTGGGGAGGAAGTCGAGGCAAGACCGAACAGTTGACCAGCCCAACCTGGGTAATCGGCGCGAAACAGTAGGGAGCCAGCCCACACAGAGATCCCAACAGAGTGTTGGTACACTGCAGCAGCTGGACAGGAGATCAGAAGGACCTAGATCGACCATCATCTGTTTCAACTGCAAGAAGCCAGGCCACATCGCTAGGAAATGCCCTGAGCCCCATTCTGTTGGAGCTGTTCATTGTTGTGACCAGCCCCAAGCTCGAGTAGTCCCTACGTTGTGTCGCCCATGCGCTGAGCAGCGGTACGAGCCTGCGTGCATTGTAGAAATTAACGGGTCTCCGGCCAATGGATTACGGGACACGGGTGCCGGACACACCGTAGTGGCCAAGTGGTTAGTACCGGCAGATGCGTACACAGGAGAGACAGTCCCAGTAGTGTTGGCTGAGTCCAGATGTAGGTCCGTGTTACCTGTGGCGGTAATAGAGTTGAAGTCACCATTCATCGCAGGGAAGTTGGAGGTTTTGGTCATGAATAGCCCTGTGCAGGAAGTCCTGATCGGAAACTTCGCAAAGAGAGTAGGAGATCCTGGTTGGACACGTGTGCCTGTATACGCAGACCCGGCGTTGGTAGGGGCAGTGCAGACACGCGCGCAGAGAGCCAGGGAGCAGCAAGAACCTGTACCACTACCCGTCGAGGAATGCATTCTGAACACCTCTACCCAGCAGTTAATTCAGATGCAGGACCAGGATGAAACCTTGAGGAAGGCTCGGAGTGCATGTGAAGCAGGGACGCACTTCCACACCAAGTTTGGACGAGTCGAGTACGCTCGGAAATCTGGTGTACTGGTTCGGCGGTTTGAGGGTTCCAAGGACGTAGCGAGTCAGATCTGCGTCCCAGCTGAACTACGGACCACGGTGATGAAGCTAGCCCACGACGTACCCATGTCTGGTCACTTAGGTCACACCCGAACCAAGGAGCGAGTTGGTCGCCATTTTTTATTGGCCAGGCATGCATGCTGACATTCGTCGGTACTGCCAGTCATGCTTCCAGTGTCAGCGTACTGTGGACAAGGGAAGAGTCTCAAGAGTTCCCTCGTGAAGATGCCACTGATGCGTGAGCCGTTCGAGCGGGTTGGGATGGACATCATTGGTCCCATCGTTCCAGCATCCCAGAATGGGTACAGATACGTGTTGGTGACGGTCGACTTTGCGACAAGATATCCGGAAGCAGTCCCTCTTCGCCAGATCACGAGTGAGTCGGTGGCAGAGGCAGCGTTCAACATGTGGACACGAACGGGAGTCCCTGGGTCGGTACTGACTGACAGAGGAACCCAGTTTACTGGTCAGATCATGCAGGAGGTCTACCGACTATTAGCCATTCGAGGTCTGACTACCACACCATACCATGCGCAGTGCAATGGATTGGTGGAACGCTTCAACGGTACTCTGAAGCGGATGCTGCGCAGGCTATGTCAGGAGAAACCAGGTGATTGGGATCGGTGGATACCAGCACTGCTGTTTGCGTACCGTGAGGTCCCACAAGAGAGTACCGGTTTTTCGCCTTTTGAGCTGCTATATGGACGCCAGGTGCGCGGGCCGATGCAGATATTGAGAGATCTGTGGTTACAACCGGAAAGGCAAGAGCTCCGTACAGCGGCAGAATACGTCGTCAACTTGAGGAACAAGATAGCCGAGTCATGCGAGCTGGCAAGGGAGAACTTGGCAAGGGCAGCGTATAGGTACAAGCGACATTTTGACTTGAGGGCGAAACCCAGGAAGATAGCTGTGGGGTCCAGAGTACTAGTACTTCGGCCGACCAAGCAGAACAAATTGGAATTGGCATGGAGAGGTCCCTATACAGTACTAGAAAGAGTGGGTGAAGCAGATTACCGCATAGCAGTAGGGGGAAAGACGAAGATTTTCCACGCAAATCTACTAAAGTCGTTCATCGAGCGCGCTGCAGATCCAACAGCCTCGGTAGCTGCGGTTGTTGTGCCGGAGGAGCCTGAGAGGAAACAGTAACTCCCTTGATGAGCAAGGACATTCCTACCATTCCCTTGGAGGCCACAGAAGGCCCTAAAGATGTGATAGTACTTACTGAAGACCAGCACTTTGCTAGGAAGTTGCACGAGTTAGTGGCCGAATTCAAGGAAGTACTGACTGATGTGCCCTCATGCACAAACCTAGAAACGTGCAGCATCAAGTTGACCTCAGACATCCCTATCAGGTCGAAGCCATACCCGGTGCCTTTTGCGCAACGAGAGACGGTTAGGGAGGAGGTCAAA
>CM065743.1:41804018-41806518 GCA_033310375.1 Conus canariensis
ATTGCAGGGAATTGGTGGACAGAGGGGGGTGGGGTGGGGGAGGTGGAGGAGGGGAGAGGAGATTTAAAAAAAAAAAAAGGGACTGGAGGAAGGAATAGGGAGTGGGCAGTTTTTCCGAGACCCCCCCCCCCCCCCTCCCTCCATCTATCCTCACCCACCTATCACCTACCCCGGAGTCTTGAAGACCGCTGGGGCGTGCGACAGAAGACTTCGCAACCAGCTTCCTCCATTCCTCGTCCTCCTTTTCCTTTTCCTCCTCGTCCTCCTCCTCCCTCTTACCCTTGCTTATTTAAAATTTTAAGAAAATCTTAAACCGCATGACAGAGAGAATGACGGCTTAGAAGAGTGCTGGGTGGTTGACAGTGTATACAACACCCATCCATCCTCGCATACCACAGAATCCGTCTGACCATCCATTCATTCAACACACACAGCACCGTCCCCCACTCTTCCCACCAGCCCCCCCCCCCCCCCCCCCAGTCCCCCTATTTGCTGACTGGGCCTGGCCCAGGACGTACGTGTCATGAGTAGCAGGGTGCTGGAGGTGTAGGTACCGGAGGCGGTGACGGCCCTGCACCTGTAGCGCCCCCTGTCGGCGCAGGTGAGGGTGGACAGCACCAGGTGGAACTCCACGCGGTCCGCCTGCACCGTGATCAGGGGCTGCACGCGCATGCGCAGCGATTTGGGGATGTCCGGGTTCCAGTCAGGCACCTGCAGTGGACAACAGAGAGATCGGTGTTGTGTGTGTGTAGAAGAAGAGAGAGAGGTGGGGGGGAGAGAGAGAGAGAGGGAGAGAGAGAGAGGGAGGGAGAGAGAGAGAGAGAGGAAAGAGTGAGAGAAAGAGAGGGAGGGAGGGGGAGGAAGGAGGGTGAGAGGGTGTGAGAGATAAAGAAAATGAAGAGAGAGAGAGAGGAGAGAGAGAGAGAGAGAGAAGAGAATGAGAGAAAGTGAGAGGAAGGGAGGGAGAGAGAGAGAGAGAGAACGAGAGAGAGGGAGAGGAGGGGAGAGAGAGAGGAGAGAGAGAGAGAGAGAGAGAGAGAGAGAGGAGAGAGAGAGAGAGAGAGAGAGAGAGAGAGAGAGAGAAAGGGAGAAGAGAGAGAGAGAGAGAGAGAGAGAGAGAGAGAGAAGAGAAAGAGATGAGAGAGAGAGAGGGGAGAGAGGAGAGAGAGAGAGAAGGGAGAAGAGAGAGGAGGAGGGTGGGAAGAGACAGACATACAGACAGACAGACAGGAAAACAGAGACAGTGTTCCAAGTATGCTGCCAGGGCCACTGCGCAAATTAAAAAAAAAGAAGTAAACAAAACAAACAAAAAAAGAAAATGGCATAACATACACAGTTAGAAAACATATACAAACTGCGACAAGTAAGTAAAAAAAAAAGAAAAAAAAGAAAACCGCCATCTTAGAGAAACAAATTGTCACATTCCTTGAGCTGTTTGTCAGCTTATAAACAAATAACCATACTTTTCAATCCGTCTCCTTTTATGATGTTGGTGACAAAGAAAAAAAAAGACATGGGGGGGGAGAGAGAGAGAGAGAGAGAGAGAGAGAGAGAGAGAGAGAGAGAGAGAGAGAGAGAAGAGAGAGAGAGAGAGAGAGAGAAGAGAGAGAGAGAGAGAGAGAGAGAGAGAGGTGTGTGTGTGTGTGTGTGTGTGTGTGTGTGTGTGTGTGTGTTGTGTGTGTGGTGTGTGTGTGTGACCGAGAGAGAAAGAGAGAGAGAGAGAGAGAGAGAGAAGAGAGAGAGTTAATCATTCCAAGCTCTTCTGACGGTTCACGCGGTTTGGGTGTTAATGCGCATGACAGGAAAATGAGAGAACTTCCGTTCTGCCTCCAGCGCCTGTTAGCGCACAGACGACAAGTGTTAATATGGAAACGGGCAACAGAAAACACCCCCCACTCCATCACACCATCATTCCAGCGTTTCACACTACTGTTGGATGATATAATTGGATAAGTGGATAATCACAGGGCGTAAAACACCTCCATAACTTTCTCCCTCCAACACCCCCCCCCCACCCTCCCCGACACACACCACCATCCTTCCTTACCAGTTACCAGTCTGCTGAATCGCTTACCCAGCGATGTCGATGTGTTCGATTTCTGCAGTCCTATTATGACAAAACTGGGATTTCATAGGTTTTGTTTGACGAACAGCCAATGAACAAACATGGCACATAGCACATAGCGAACACCCAATGAACAAACATGACACATAGCACATAGCCAACAATGAACAAACATGACATATAGCACATAGCCAACAACCAATGAACAAACAGACACTAGCACATAGCCAACAACCAATGAACGAATATGACACATAGCACATAGCCAACAACCAATGAACAAACATGACACATAGCACATAGCGAACACCCAATGGACAAACATGACACATAGCACATAGTCAACAACCAATGACGAATATGACACATAGCACATAGCGATCAACCAATGAACAAACAGGACACATAGCACATAGCGAACAACCAATGAAGAAC
>CM065743.1:41819018-41821518 GCA_033310375.1 Conus canariensis
GCCAAAAGTTTTCTCGGAAACAGAATGCAAATGTTTAATCAGTATAGGCCAAGGCCCTTCGCTGAAAGGGTGCACATACAGAAAACATGTAAACAATACTAACTGCAATTGGAGACACTGTAATATTCACATTGAAGAACAACTGGCAGAACAAAATATGTGTTACGCGGACGTGCTAAAATGTTGCAGTATGTAGTACTTTCTGATCTTTATAAACATATTGTGCTAGATTGGATATAGTAAATTCATTTCTTGATGAAAAAAAAGCAAAGTCAGTTTAAATTCACATGGGTCATTGTAATACTTTGGCTTGACAAGGGTTTTTGTAATATTACCCAGATATGGACAACAGAATAAGAAATGAATTCCATCTTCTTCCTATAAGAAACCTCAGAGAGAGAGAGAGAGAGAGAGAGAGAGAGAGAGAGAGAGAGAGAGAGAGAGAGAGAGAGAGAGAGAGAGAGACTTGTTCTTTCAAAGAATATGTTGTTGTTGTTTTTTCAGTCGTGAAATAGGCTCTTGACGACCAAGCTCACTCAAAGAGTCAAATCAAAACTCGTAACAAAGGCTGCTAATGTACTATAGCTGTGCCACATCTCTTTAAATACTACACAGGATAATAAGTTTTCATATAATTATTGATAATGCCATTGTTTAAATTCATAGGTTCTCTCTCTCTCTCTCTCTCTCTCTCTCTCTCTCTCTCTCCTCTCTCCTCCTCTCTCTCTCGTTCAACTGCAGTCAAAACAATAACGATGGAAATAAGACGCAGCAGAGCGGAACAAGAATTCCCTCGTCCTCCGGCGATGTTCAGTTCATTCCAGACTCTCCTGGAGGACTTTCTATCCATACAACCATCCATCCATCCATCCATCCATCCTCCCCTTCATCTTCAGCTCGTCTGTCGTCGTTTTGTTCCCAAACAAACTCATACACAGAAACAGACATCCTGTTCTTTTGGACCAGGTCAGTTAGTACGCTCAAATACGCGCACACTCTTCTTTTTTTTTTTTTTTTTTTTTTAAATTTCCCCATCATTTCTCGCTACCCTTTCTGTACAGGAGAATTCAAACAAGGGAGTGAACTTGGGGACAGACAGGGTTGCTTTTTCCTGATTTGTTTTGTGTTCCGCTCATTTTCATCCTGCTCTCTTTGTCTCTTTGTCTTTTTTTTTTTAATTATTTGTCTTTGTTTTAAATATCTACGAATGCATCTCTCTTTGTCTGTTTCCTTTTTTTTTTTTCCTTCATTCCTTTCATCCTCCCTATTTTCCTCCTCCTTCTCTCCCTCTCTCTCAGTCTTCTTTTCCATTGAATACCGTAGCATCTTTTTTTTTTTTTTGTACTCCAGTTCTTATAGAACAGGGAGTACTTTACAGTGGGAACGAAGAAATGCTGTCTGTGTGTCTGTCTGTCTGTCAGACAAAACTTCTGGGCCGATCTTTCTGAAAATTTATTGGTAAGTAACGGCTATAACGGCTCAACACGGTATTAATCTTTATGCTTCAGTGACAAAATACATTATGACGCATGTTTGATTGTGACGTGTTTTTTTTTTTTAGCCCCCCCCCCCCTCCCCCTCCCTCCTTTTGACGTATTTGCCGGATTTTGAAATAGCTTTAGATCTAATAACTGACTGGTAGATCATGGGTATTTTCATAGTAAACATGCTCTTGACATGCACACGCGTATTCAAGATAAACTGGGAGTACGTGTATATGCTTTGCATCTCGTTTTCTTCCCGTTTGGACAGAGAATGAAGTGGCTTGAGACAGATTGAAGTATGGATGGGAGTATTTCAAAAGGTGTAGCAAACGCCAGCATCAGTCAGCTAAAGAATCAGTCAGTCAGACAGGCACTCAATCAGCAGCTCATTTCTTTAGTTATTATTTAGTCTGTCAGTCAATTACTCAGGCGACCATTATTTAGTCACTTCGCCAATCAGTCGGTTAAAAGTTACTTAGTCAGTCAGTCATTCTTCAGTCAATAAATTGATCAGTCGATCATTGTTTCATTAGTCAGTCAGTCAGGCCTTCCGTTTCTTAGTCATTATTAAGGCCAACAATCAGTCAATCAATCAGTCAGTTAGTCAATCAGTCAGTTGTTAGTCTGACAGTCAGTCAGTCTATTTTCTTTTTTGTTAAGTCAAGACAATCGGTATGTCAGTCATCATTTAGTCGGTCTGTCAGTCATTTTGTCGTCAGTCAGTGAGTCAGTCATTTGTGTTGCTGGTAACTGGTCATTCAGACACTTCATTGTTATGTAGACGGTTAGTCAGCCAGTCAGTCGCTAGTTAGTCATTCAGTTGGTTACTCAGTCAGTCATAACTAGTAGCACGTGACTTAGTGCGCCAGATCTTCATTCAGTAAGTCGATCATTTATTCAATTACCAATAGCAGTCAATCATTTAAAAAGTCTGTCCACCCGTCAGTCAATGGATCTGTGTTAAGTTCAGTGACTTCGAAATCGGTCAATTACACGGTAGTCAGTCAGCCTTTTAC
>CM065743.1:41834018-41844018 GCA_033310375.1 Conus canariensis
CGGCATGGAGTATTGAACAGCACATTAATTGATGAAATAATGACGGCATGGAGTATTGAACAGCACATTAATTGATGAAATAATGACGGCATGGAGTATTGAACAGCACATTAATTGATGAAATAATGACGGCATGGAGTATTGAACAGCACATTAATTGATGAAATAATGACGGCATGGAGTATTGAACAGCACATTAATTGATGAAATAATGACAGCATGGAGTATTGAACAGCACATTAATTGATGAAATAATGACGGCATGGAGTATTGAACAGCACATTAATTGATGAAATAATGACGGCATGGAGTATTGAACAGCACATTAATTGATGAAATAATGACAGCATGGAGTATTGAACAGCACATTAATTGATGAAATAATGACGGCATGGAGTATTGAACAGCACATTAATTGATGAAATAATGACGGCATGGAGTATTGAACAGCACATTAATTGATGAAATAATGACGGCATGGAGTATTGAACAGCACATTAATTGATGAAAATAATGACAGCATGGAGTATTGAACAGCACATTAATTGATGAAATAATGACAGCATGGAGTATTGAACAGCACATTAATTGATGAAATAATGACGGCATGGAGTATTGAACAGCACATTAATTGATGAAATAATGACAGCATGGAGTATTGAACAGCACATTAATTGATGAAATAATGACAGCATGGAGTATTGAACAGCACATTAATTGATGAAATAATGACGGCATGGAGTATTGAACAGCACATTAATTGATGAAATAATGACAGCATGGAGTATTGAACAGCACATTAATTGATGAAATAATGACGGCATGGAGTATTGAACAGCACATTAATTGATGAAATAATGACGGCATGGAGTATTGAACGCACATTAATTGATGAAATAATGACGGCATGGAGTATTGAACAGCACATTAATTGATGAAATAATGACGGCGTGGAGTATTGAACAGCACATTAATTGATGAAATAATGACAGCATGGAGTATTGAACAGCACATTAATTGATGAAATAATGACAGCATGGAGTATTGAACAGCACATTAATTGATGAAATAATGACGGCTGGAGTATTGAACAGCACATTAATTGATGAAATAATGACGGCGGTGTATCATTAAACACATGTTGTATTCCGTCTGTTATTCCCTCCCAGTGGATGCTTAAGTCGATTATCTTCAGTTGTTATTCCCTCCCAGTGGATGCTTTAAGTCGATTATCTTCAGTTGTTATTCCCTCCCCAGTGGATGCTTAAGTCGATTATCTTCAGTTGTTATTCCCTCCCCAGTGGATGCTTTAAGTCGATTATCTTCAGTTGTTATTCCCTCCCCATGGATGCTTTAAGTCGATTATCTTCAGTTGTCATACCCTCCCAGTGGATGCTTCACGTCGATTATCTTCAGTTGTCATTCCCTCCCCAGTGGATGCTTCACGTCGATTATCTTCAGTTGTCATTCCCTCCCCAGTGGATGCTTCACGTCGATTATCTTCAGTTGTCATTCCCTCCCCAGTGGATGCTTCACGTCGATTATCTTCAGTTGTCATTCCCTCCCCAGTGGATGCTTCACGTCGATTATCTTCAGTTGTCATTCCCTCCCCAGTGGATGCTTCACGTCGATTATCTTCAGTTGTCATTCCCTCCCAGTGGATGCTTCACGTCGATTATCTTCAGTTGTCATTCCCTCCCCAGTGGATGCTTCACGTCGATTATCTTCAGTTGTCATTCCCTCCCCAGTGGATGCTTCACGTCGATTATCTTCAGTTGTCATTACCCTCCCCAGTGGATGCTTCACGTCGATTATCTTCAGTTGTCATTACCTCCCCAGTGGATGCTTCACGTCGATTATCTTCAGTTGTCATTCCCTCCCCAGTGGATGCTTCACGTCGATTATCTTCAGTTGTCATTCCCTCCCCAGTGGATGCTTCACGTCGATTATCTTCAGTTGTCATTCCCTCCCAGTGGATGCTTCACGTCGATTATCTTCAGTTGTCATTCCCTCCCCAGTGGATGCTTCACGTCGATTATCTTCAGTTGTCATTCCCTCCCCAGTGGATGCTTCACGTCGATTATCTTCAGTTGTTATTCCCTCCCCAGTGGATGCTCACGTCGATTATCTTCAGTTGTTATTCCCTCCCCAGTGGATGCTTCACGTCGATTATCTTCAGTTGTTATTCCCTCCCCAGTGGATGCTTCACGTCGATTATCTTCAGTTGTATTCCCTCCCCAGTGGATGCTTCACGTCGATTATCTTCAGTTGTCATTCCCTCCCCAGTGGATGCTTCACGTCGATTATCTTCAGTTGTTATTCCCTCCCCAGTGGATGCTTCACGTCGATTATCTTCAGTTGTTATTCCCTCCCCAGTGGATGCTTCACGTCGATTATCTTCAGTTGTCATTCCCTCCCCAGTGGATGCTTCACGTCGATTATCTTCAGTTGTCATTCCCTCCCCAGTGGATGCTTCACGTCGATTATCTTCAGTTGTTATTCCCTCCCCAGTGGATGCTTCACGTCGATTATCTTCAGTTGTCATTCCCTCCCCAGTGGATGCTTCACGTCGATTATCTTCAGTTGTCATTCCCTCCCCAGTGGATGCTTCACGTCGATTATCTTCAGTTGTTATTCCCTCCCCAGTGGATGCTTCACGTCGATTATCTTCAGTTGTCATTCCCTCCCCAGTGGATGCTTCACGTCGATTATCTTCAGTTGTTATTCCCTCCCCAGTGGATGCTTCACGTCGATTATCTTCAGTTGTTATTCCCTCCCCAGTGGATGCTTCACGTCGATTATCTTCAGTTGTCATTCCCTCCCCAGTGGATGCTTCACGTCGATTATCTTCAGTTGTCATTCCTTCCCCAGTGGATGCTTCACGTCGATTATCTTCAGTTGTCATTCCCTCCCCAGTGGATGCTTCACGTCGATTATCTTCAGTTGTTATTCCCTCCCCAGTGGATGCTTCACGTCGATTATCTTCAGTTGTTATTCCCTCCCCAGTGGATGCTTTAAGTCGATTATCTTCAGTTGTCATTCCCTCCCCAGTGAATGCTTTAAGTCGATTATCTTCAGTTGTCATTCCCTCCCCAGTGGATGCTTTAAGTCGATTATCTTCAGTTGTTATTCCCTCGCCAATGAATGCTTCACGTCGATTATCTTCACGTGTTATTCCCTCGCCAATGAATGCTTCACGTCGATTATCTTCACGTGTTATTCCCTCGCCAATGAATGCTTCACGTCGATTATCTTCAGTTATTATTCCCTCGCCAATGAATGCTTCACGTCGATTATCTTCAGTTGTTATTCCCTCGCCAATGAATGCTTCACGTCGATTATCTTCACGTGTTTATTCCCTCGCCAATGAATGCTTCACGTCGATTATCTTCACGTGTTATTCCCTCGCCAATGAATGCTTCACGTCGATTATCTTCAGTTATTATTCCCTCGCCAAAGAATGCTTCACGTCGATTATCTTCAGTTATTATTCCCTCGCCAAAGAATGCTTCACGTCGATTATCTTTAGTTCCTCAGCAATAAAGCCATGATGATTCCTACAAATGCCCTTCGAGAAATACAAATCATTCTTAAGCACTGGCCTCTACTGTGAAGCTAGTGGTGCTAAAACTATCAACAACAACAACAAAAAAGAACAAATTCACTGCTTTCGTACGAGAGGAACTTTGATGGCGTTTTGCATTTGTGTTTTGTGGCTGTTCTATTCATGGAGTGCTGCCTAGAAACCTTTTGAGTATGTTTCGACAGTGAGAATGTTGCGGGCTCCTCCTACCAGCCCAATGACGTCACATTTTCTGATTATGGAAACCAATCTAATGGCTGAACATAATTCACAATGAATCTGCCTTTCGTAAGGTAATGTTTATCTGGTTTGTTTCGAAGATGGGGTAGATTTCAAATCAAAAGGAGCTGAATTGGACGCTAGTTCGTTTTTCTTTTTTCTTTTTTTCCCGAAAACACGTAAGTTGTGTTAAAGACCGTGTTATGAAATTTGGCGCAAAACACAGAGGAGGAGAGGAGGAGGAGGAGGGGGGGGGGGTTATCTCTAAATTCTCTGATCCATTCCCAACCGCACCCACTTTGGTTTTCCCTTCCATCACCTTTTATCCATCTCACTTCTCCTCCATCATCTCACTGCCACCAGCACCACCAGCACCACCACCACCACCACCACCACCCCGAAAAGAAAGAACAGAATTGCACTGTATCAAAAAGTACATTCTGTTTGTTTGTTGATTTGTTGTTTTTAAGTGTTCGTCGGAAAACCTGACTTGCAAATCTTGTTTTTAAAAAAAGTGTGCGCGTTATGTCAAACGTGAAAAAAAAAAGTTAAATGAGCATCCAGGCATAAACAAAATCAAAATCTAAACACCCACCCATGCATCAAATACCTGTATTTATTCACTCAGTTTAACATTGCATACCTCTAAACCTACGAAGTAATAATGTCACAAGCACGCGTCTCGACGAGTTGTGCACATCTGCTATGTGCATAGCCAGAGACTTTTTTTTTTTTTAACTTCCCGTGAGTACTACTCAGCAGCGAACGTTGAAACAATCGACTGGTAGATCTGCACAGATCGAGTATGGCTTCGGAAACAGTCACATCTGCTCCGTACGCTCGCTGTCCCCGCTTGCTGGTCGGGTAGTGCTCGTTAACCCCCCCCCCCCCCCCCCCCCCCCCCCCCCCATGGTAAGAATGTTTTTTTCTAACCAGGTCGATTCGTTGAAAGTCAATCGTAGCTAACTGATAGTGCTTTCTTTAAACATTTTTTTTATCAAAATGTTCAGATTTTGTAATATTGTGATCGTTTTTGGAAGTGCTCAGTTCAGTATACTCGTTCGTTCGTGTGTTTTTGCTGAGTTGTACGGGTTTGGTCATTTCGAGTCTACTCTTTCTAATGTATCAATGCTTCTGATGTTGAATAGTTGGTAGGTTGAGTTATTTATGGTGCTGTTCACTTTGCAGGGATTTTCCCTTTCAGGTGCCAGTCAGGCTGGCTGAGTATACTGGTGGGAGTGTCTGAGCTGTCCTTCTTTCCCCGCCTGTGGTGTGTCAGCCTTCTTGGAGGCCAGGACTTGCCTTTTCGCCCCTAGTGCCTTCATCTTTGACAGCCAGTAGGCCAGCCTGGCTCCTGAGCTGCCATGCCTCCCTGCTGTCTCCTCTCCAGATGGCTGACCAGTGCTCTACTATTCGACTTCGTTCCCCTGTGCCCAGTCGTAGGTGTGGGGCAAGCTATCTTCTTCTGTGCCCAGCTTCAGAAGTGGTATTGATGACCTCATGGTGACCTCAATTTCGATGTCCTCTCCACGTCTGTGGCCTTGGTTTGGTTCCGTCGGGGTCACCGGTATCGGCGGGTCCATGGGGCTGTCGTTGGACGGACGTTGTGGCGCCCTCCGGACGGACAGCTCACTCACGCCGGCTCCGCGACTAAGCAATTATTGTCGTCAGTAGGGGGCTTAGTAGGTGGTGTCCTGCGTATGTTAGATCAAAACAGGCGCCACTGAACACCACTGAAGTGACTCGGCAGCAGTGCAGTGTCTTCTCCGGTGGGTTGCCTCTTGACGACTTGACATTGACTGCTTCCTGTGGAAGCCGGTGCCGGGGCTGCGGCGGGGCCGACCAGGCTGTGGCTGTGGACGGGTGTCGGAACGAGCGGCGTGGGTGCACTGCCTCTGAGGTGGCGCAGAGGTTGGGACAGCAAAAAAAAAAAAAGAGTGGTATTGTGTGGACTGCCTTCAACGCATCCAAAATTGAGGTCAGAGTGATAATTATTTTTCTTTAATTGTGTGTGTGCAAGTCTACCCCAGCTTGGACAGCAACACACCTGACCTGCGATGTGAATTCAAGTAGGATTTGAATCATATCCCGAAAGACTCAATAATGATAATTTTCTTTGAGAATGTTAGAAAACTTTTCCTTTTTTTTGGTTGATGTTGCTATTGTATCATGTCATGAGTGATGCTATGAATTATTCCCCCTTGTTATTGTATCATGTCATGAGTGAAGCTGTGAATTCTTTCCCCCTTGTTATTGTATTATGTCATGAGTGATGCTATGAATTCTTTCCCCCTTGTTATTGTATTATGTCATGAGTCATGCTATGAATTCTTTCCCCCTTGTTATTGTATTGTGTCATGAGTGATGCTATGAATTCTTTCCCCCTTGTTATTGTATTGTGTCATGAGTGATGCTATGAATTCTTTCCCCCTTGTTATTGTATTGTGTCATGAGTGATGCTATGAATTATGTCCCCCTTGTTATTGTATTGTGTCATGAGTGGTGCTGTGAATTCTTTTCCAGCCTAACAGGAAGTGTGAGTGTACATGCATGTTGATATATCAAATTAGTTTACAGTCACATGTTGATGTGGTTCATGTGCTATACAAATTATTTCCATCATCTCATTGTTTGTTAAATGTACACTCATCACTAAATTCCTGTTCATGCTGTTATGTTGTAGGGTGGTGTGAGTGAGTGAAAGAAAGAGTTGATAAAATACATGGTCATGGACACACGTCAAGTGGGCACATATGTATGCACGCACACGCGCGCAAACACACACACACACACACACACACACACACACACACACACACACACACACACAACAGTGTGCGCAAAGACTGCAGCAAGCTGGTGTTTTGACAGAGATCGCCAGGCAAACAGACGCACAAGCAATGGCCGGATGAGAGTGGAGGGGTGGGTGGGCGGGTGGGAGAGGGTGGAAGGAAGAGTGTACAGAACAGGAGGGTGGCTGGAAAGTGCGCGTGGGGGAGGAGGAGGAGGGGGGGGGGGGAGGATAGCCCCGAGCCATGAAATGGTAATCACTGTTTATCTTTCCTTCCTTCTTTCACGCCTGTCTGCTTGCCTGCGGCACTCCTTTCACTGCGCCATGTTCACCAGTACTCTTTGTTTGTCATACCTCTCTGGGTTTGTGCAAACCCCTACTGTCTTTCAGACTTGCCAGTGTTGGCTATAGCGACAGTCTCCTGTCCACTGAGGGTGCTTGTCAACAGTAAACAGCCTGCCCTAATCTGTGTGGTCACCTTACTCCAAGTTGTACGCTGCTCTGCCTGTTCATCCATCGTGTTTTTCTTTCTTTTCCTATTCTTCAATCTTCACTTCTTCTCTGTGTTTTGCTTCCACTTCACTCTTTTTTCTGCTTCTTTGAGGTGTTCACTCTTCCATGTTGACTAGTTCTTCATGTTTCCTTGCGCCTCACTCTTTTCTACTTCATCGTGGTGTTGTTTACATTTCAATCTTTTTTCCCTACTTGTGCGCGCCCGTATGCTTTTCACTTTTTTCACTGTGTGTGTGTTTGCCTACAGTTCATTTTTTTTATTTCTTGTCTGTGATTGCCTACAACTCAATTCGTTACTACTTTGTTTTCATCTGACGTTAATGTTTGCTGCTTTGTCTGCGTTTGCCTTTAATCCACTCTATTACTACTTGTCTCTATTTGCCTACCCTTCAGTCTTTATTGCCTGTCTCGGTTCAGTCAGATTTCACTCTTTACTACTTTGACCTTTTCTTTTTCTTTCTTTCTGCATACGCAGGCTGATACTCCTGCGGACACTCCCTGTATAGACAGGCAAGGATTAATCCCATCTACCCAACAAAGGGAGTGGAGTTTTGTGTGTATGACCGTTTTTTATTCCGCCATTAAAGCAGCCATACTCCAGCTTCGGGGAAGGTGCATGCTATGTGTAACGTGTCATCCATACCAACGACCAAACTGGCCTTCTCTTCCGAAAGTTGGTGATGGGATTTTACATGTGTGCAAGATGTTGTGCGTGCGTTCACACACGGAACCTCGGTTTAGAGTCTCATTCGAAGGACTGTATGGGAAATGGAGTCAGAACCAATGTTAACTCCGAGGGAAAAATCCCCCTGTACCGAAACGGCCCGGCTGAGATTCGAATCCGGAACCCCAGGATTACCACGATTACGAGTCCGGCGCTCTACCACCGAGCTATTCCGGCCCCCTACCACCTTTACCAATCTTTAGTACTTGTATGAATTTGTCTACACTGCAATTTTTTTTCTACTTGTCTGTATGTGTCTTCTGTACAATCTTTTTCTATGCGTGTGTGTTTGCCGACACTACAGTCTGTTTACTACTGGCTCGTGTAGACTGCAGTTTTTCCTGTTATATGTACCATACAATCTTTCATACTCTTTTGTGTTTGTTTATGCTCCTTCCTCCTTGTTCTTGTCCGTGCTGTAATCTCTCGTATTCCTCTATGTTTCGCTACAACACAGTCTTCCATACCTTTTCAACGTTTTCCAACACCACAATCTTGCACACCTTAATCCGCAAAGCTACACTGACGATGATCGTTCATTCCATTTGTGTATGAATGCACCATGTTTTGTCGCACTTACACGCCATAGTCTACACTAAAATCTTTCATAACCTTCTGGGTATGGCTACACTACAATCGTTCACACTTCTCAGTGTATAGTTACACTATAATCTTTCATAGTTCTCAATGTAGGGCTTACACTATCGTTCGTACTTCTTCGTCTTTGCCTACACTGCAGTATCTCATACTTCTCAGTTTCCGTACTTTAAAACCCGTGACACGTCTAAGTTTCCCTACTGTACGATCGTTCAGACTTCTCTGCGTCTACCTACGCTGCAGTGGGTTTGCGTTCTCTACACATGTTTCGAATTCTCTACGTTTTTATCTCCTATAATCTTTCATAGTTACCTGTACTTTCGTGCTCTACAACCTTTCATACTCCTGTGTTAGCCCACTCTGCAGTCTTTCATATTCTTTTGTGTCTACCTTCTCAGCAAATTGTCATCTTTCTCTGTGATTGCCTTGCTTACGATCTGTCATACTTTTCTGTACGTATCACGGCACAGTCCGTCATAGTCTGTGTGAGTCTGTTCTATTTGTCTTCTTGTCTGTGATGGTGTACCGTATAATCATACAAGTCTGTTCTGATCTGTACGTCATACTCGTCTAAATTGGTCTGCCGTACATTATGTCATACTTGTTGTTGCTGGTCTACTGTACAGTGTGCCATACTTGTTTGTGCTGGTGTACTGTACATTATCATACTTGTTTATGCCAGTGTACTGTACATTAGGCCATACTTGTTTATGCCCGTATACTGCACATTGTCATACTGTTTATGCTGGTGCACTGTACCGTTTGTCGTTCTTGCCTAGTCTGGTCTAGTGTACATCGTCATACTTGCCTCTACCGGTCTTATGTACTGTTTGACATACTTGCCTAGTCTGGTCTAGTGAACATCCTCGTGCTTGCCTATGCCGGTCTAGTGTCCATTGTTATACTTGCCTAGGCCGGTCTAGTGCACTTTGTCATACCTGCCTAGGCCGGTCTAGTGTACAGTATGTCCTACTTGCCTAGGCTGGTCTAGTGTCCATTGTCATACTTGCCTACGCCGGTCTAGTGTAGAGTATGCCTTTCTTATTTGTGATGGTGTACACTACAGTATACCATACTCCTCTGTACTGGTGTACTGTGTTGTATATCATTTACATCTGTATTGGTCTACTGTGCAGCACGACATACTTGCCTGTGCTGGTGTATAATGTGTTGTATATCATCTATATCTGTATGGTCTACTGTGCAGTACGCCATATTTACATGTGCTGGTGTATAATGTGTTGTATATTATCGATATCTGTATTGCTACTGTGCAGTACGCTACTGTGCTGGTGTATAATGGTTGTATATCATCTATATCTGTATTGGGCTACTGTGCAGTACGCCATACTGTGCTGGTGTATAATGTGTTGTATATTATCGATATCTGTATTGGTCTACTGTGCAGTACGCCTACTGTGCTGGTGTATAATGTGTTGTATATCATCTATATGTATTGGTCTACTGTGCAGCATGTCATACTTACATGTGCTGGTGTACTGTGTTGTGTATCATCTATATCTGTATTGGTCTACCGTGCAGTACGCCATACTTACATGTGCTGGTGTATAAT
>CM065743.1:41849018-41851518 GCA_033310375.1 Conus canariensis
GTGTGTGTGTGTGTGTGTGTGTGTGTGTGTGTGTGTGTGTGTGTGTGTGTGTGTGTCCGTATGGTCATTGCATCTGTTTACTTATTCGTTGTACTTCCTGGCCGTATACTCATTTATTTTTGTTTTAATTAATTGAGATCAAAACAAAATTATTATCCTCTAAATTGCTATTCATCGCATATGTTCATGCACGTAAATGTAAACGTATTAAGTGCACATACTCACACATTTGCAAGCACACTCACGCACACACCCGCATTCACACACACACACACACACACACACACACACACACACACACCACCCCCCGCACGCACGCACGCACGCACACACACACACACACACACACACACACACACACACACACACACGCACGCACGCTAGCAAGCAAGCGTGTGCACTCGTGTACTTGCGCGCGGATGCACACACACACACACACACACACACACACACACACACACACACACACACACACACACACACACACACACACACACACACACACACACACACACACACACACACACACACACACACACACACACACACACACACCACACACACACACCACACACACACACACACACACACACACACACACACACACACACACACACACATCAACACACACACACTGGTATCCTAATCCTGTCCAGCGCAATAGCTTTAAACGTAGATCAGGTTTCTGCTAAGTGTCGTCAATGTCTCTTCCCAGATCGTGTTGTTTTCAGTTCATCATTTATGTATCCGTGCAGCTGTCAACCCTGAACACTTGGTCTGTCGGCTTAGCATTATGTAACGAAGCGTATATGGATTAGTCCGTACGCAGTGAAGCTTTCTGGCTGAAACGTAACCTGAAACCAAACCAGGACACGTCAGTGTGGGCAGAGAAGATTCAAACTGTAGAGCTTTTTTTGTGTTTCCCTGCTCCTCAATATTGTCACTGTTCATGCGTACAGGATTGACGGCACATGGAAAGTGTTCGAGTTTCTTCCTCGCGATGGTAACCATGCATTCATCCTTTTGACCGATGCGCGCTTACATGATTGAACTCTGACCGGCTCATTAATGTATTGATGCTCTTGTGTAAACCATACTGGGGTCGGTTTATGATTAAAGGGACTCGTGTTTATGGTCGCGTAAGTTGCAATAATCATAGTAATAACAATGATTATGATGATAATGATAAAAACAATAATAATAATGACTACAATAATAAAAATAGTAATGATAATAATAATAATTATTATAATAATTATATAGCAATAATGATATAATAATAAAATAATAATAATAATAATAATAATAATATTTATAATAATGATAATGATGATATAATAATAATAATAATAATGATAATAATAATATTAATAATAACAACAAAATAATATTGAAAGTGATAATCACGATGATGATAACTGAAATAATAATAATAATAACAACAACAACGACAACAACAGCAATAAATGAAAAACACTAAAAGGGCACGAACAAACAAAGGTAGCTCATCAACATAGACTGCTGACGGCACTAGGGTTCCTAGAATGAAAACCTAGGAAGTGGAGTGCATAGCTCTTTCTAGGCAAAGAGAATGATACACATGCTTCTATTTTCCCCCCAGCTATTTCCTAACCAGAAAAATCACGACATGAATATATTTGTAAAGTGACAGCCTTTTTTCTACCGAGAAGATTAACGACATATCATGTTCTGAAGTGATGAGAGAGAGAGAGAGAGAGAGAGAGAGAGAGAGAGAGAGAGAGAGAGAGAGGAGAGGAGAGGGAGAGAGAGGGGGGAGAGAGGGGGACAGAGGGGGACACAGAGAGGGGGGAGAGAGAAGGGAGAGAGAGACTCAAGATAAGACTCAAGATAATTTATTCATTTTAGGCCTTTGCCCCTCATGAAGGGTGCAAGAAAATACAATCATAGAAGTACCATAAGAACTAGACACAGATAACAAACATGAATTCAGACACGATCTTAAGATAGCATAAGGGATCGCAGTTTAAACGCTTTAAATAGATAAATCGACAAATTTCGGACTGTTTGTTCATGAGTACATGCCAAAAGCAGTGCTAATCTGAAATGGTTTGGGACTTTGTAATACTTCAACGGTATATACTGAGTTCTTAAGTTTTGCAGGACAGGACAACATAACACAAAATGCAATTCGCTTTCTGTCTCCTCTCTGCAAAGCTGGCATATTAAATCTTCATCGCTATGGAATCGATGACGGTAATAATGCACAGCAATATCAAAAATACCAAGTCTAAATCTAGTAGTTACATACCTTAAATGCGTATCCAGATGAAGCAAAAGATAAGTTTTAACATTAGGCACAATGCAAAACGTCCTGTAAACATTAAATCTTTCACTATTACTAATATGATAATTCCACTCTTGCCATCTGCACGCAATTAGTCTATCTCTAAAGATTCGGAGAAAATCATCAATTGCATCAACCCCTTGGTTCAACCAGACATAACCAAACCCATACATG
>CM065743.1:41856518-41861518 GCA_033310375.1 Conus canariensis
TGTGTGTGTGCGCGCGCGCGCGCGCGCGCGCGCGCGCACACACGGGCCCTCTTGCTTGAACATGTGTGTACTTGATGAAAAGTTACTTCATAAATATATTGTGCGAACCTGACAGGTTCTGAAGCTATGATTGATGGCACGAGTGTAAATGACCGTGTAAGTGAGAATGATTGGATATGGGAACCGTTACGCGATTTGGAGTGGCCGTTTGAGTTAGAGTGATTGAGTGTGGTCGAGTCTTTGAAGAAGGATGATTGTGGGAGTGCAGGAAAAAATGAGTCTTTACGGATTGACCAAGGAAAAAGAGTGACTCTGTGTGTGTGTGTGTGTGTGTGTGTGTGTGTGTGTGTGTGTGTGTGTGTGTGTGTGTGTGTGTGTGAATACTTCAATCAGTCTACAACACACTGATTGTATGATGATGGACTATATGTCAACAGGTAACACGTGGACCCACAGAGAGTCATACTCTGCCACTTCCATCGCTCGTAACGCTCCTCATACGGGTACGGGAGGGAGGGGGTGGGGGTGGGGGTGGAGGGGATAGGGTGACAAATCTGCAACTCACTTTAGAGAGGGTTTTTTTTTTCTAACAAGTTGGTATGGGTCTGGCGTTTGGAGACTTTTTTTTTTCGGGGTGGGGTGGGTGGTGGGGATGGGGGTGTGGGGGAGTAGGGTGCGGGTGGGTGGGTAGGTGGACCATTGAAGGTCAAACCTGTATAGTTTAGAAAAAGAAATCTGGATGGCTTTGGAACGTATCGCCTCCCAAAATGGGCATTAAACAGGTCACTTTGTGTATGTAAGTCATCACAGAAAGAGCTGACTGCAAAACTACTTCGAACGGTCGTGACCACATTCCGTAGTGCTTGTTATTGTACAAGGTGCATTGGAGGGAGAACATGTATCTCAGCATGACTCCCTGTCCAAGACCGTTCTACAGGGTACACTGGAGGGTGGACATTATCTCTCCATGACTTCCTGCCTCTAGACCATTCTACAGGGTACAGTGGAGGGTGGACATGTATCTCACCACGACTCCCTGTCCAAGACCATTCTACAGGGTACAGTGGATGGTGGACATGTATCTCACCACGACTCCCTGTCCAAGACCATTCTACAGGGTACAGTGGAGGGTGGACATGTATCTCACCATGACTCCCTGTCCAAGACCATTCTACAGGGTACAGTGGAGGGTGGACATGTATCTCACCATGATTCCCTGTCCAAGACCATTCTACAGGGTACAGTGGAGGGTGGACATGTATCTCACCATGACTCCCTGTCCAAGACCATTCTACAGGGTACAGTGGAGGGTGGACATGTATCTCGCCATGACTCCCTGTCCAAGACCATTCTACAGGGTACAGTGGAGGGTGGACATGTATCTCGCCATGACTCCCTGTCCAAGACCATTCTACAGGGTACAGTGGAGGGTGGACATGTATCTCACCATGACTCACTGTCCAAGACCATTCTACAGGGTACAGTGGACTTTCGAAATCTCCACAACAGACTTGAGAAGGCATTGAATGGACAACATGAAGGACTGGACAATTAAAAAGACCTCTATTTTGCTGGAAGTAAACTGGGAACAGACGGCTGTGGAGGTTTGTGATTGCCCACCTGTCCGATCAGCTACCATGGAGCAGTTATTTCACGACTAAATCGGAAAGCCGATAAAAATCCGTTCATAGCGTTACACAAATCCATCAACAACGTTACACAAATCCATCAACAGCGTTACAGAAATCCATCCATGGCGTTCTAGAAATCCCTTAACATTGTTACAGAAATCCATCCACAGCGTTACAGAAATCCATTCTCAGCGTTACAGAAAAATCCACCTACGGTACTACAGAAATCCGTTCTCAGCATTACAGAAAAGAATCCACCCACGGTACTACAGAAATCCATTCTCAGCGTAACAGAAATCCATTCTCAGCGCTGAAGACACCCCCCCCCCCACACACACACACACACACGGCGTTACAGAAATCCATTCTCAGCGTTACAGAAATCCACCCACGGCGTTACAGAAATCCATTCTCAGCGTTACAGAAATCCATTCTCAGCGTTACAGAAATCCATTCTCAGCGTTACGGAAATCGACCCACGGCATTACGGAAATCCATTCTCAGCGTTACAGAAATCCATTCTCAGCGTTACAGAAATCCATTCTCATCGTTACAGAAATCCAGCCACGGCATTGCATCAAACGGCGTTACAGAAATCCATCACAGCGTTACCGTGAGCTTACTTACGACAAGGTTGCTGCTGCAACGGTCCGCCAGCTTGTTCGGCGATCTTTTCCGGACAGATGATGCGTCATCACGGGTGGGTGTGTTCGGAGGCTGGGTGTTCGGGTGTCCGGTTTGTTCGGCGAGCTTTTCCGGACAGACGATGCGTCATTACGGGTGGGGGTGTTCGGAGGCAGGGTGTTCGGGGTGTGATTTCATTTGTTGCTGATGTTGGTGCTCGTCTCGTGTGTACATCACTCATTTTGGTCAGAGAGTCAACGTGTGGATTATGAGGAAGACATGCGCACACATACTCATTCACTCTGTCTAATCCATTCTCTCTCTCTCTCTCTCTCTCTCTCTCTCTCTCTCTCTCTCTCTCTCTCTCTCTCTCTCTCTCTCTCTTTCACACGCACGCACAAACAAACAAAAAACAAACAAATGAACAAACGCACACACACACACACACACACACACACACACACACACACACACACACACACACACACACACACACACTCACTCACTAACTCTCTCTCTCTCACACACACACACACACACACACACACACACACACACACACACACACACACACACATCAAATTAAATTGAAAACAATTGTCAACAATGAACCGGCAAAGCAACAATGGAAAAAAGAAACAGTCCACGACGAAAAAATTATCTGATAAACAAAAAAAAGGGGGGATCAGAATCAAATAAATCCAACACAATGCATCAGTACAGCGAATATTTTGCCATCAATCCAATCAAAGTAAACACAAATACTAGTGGTATTTTGCACACAGCTCTCAAGCTTAGGCATGAACAGATGAGCGAACAATCACGGATTACAAGTTAAACAAAAAACAAACAAGAAACTACAGAGTAAGAGCGCATACAAAAGCAAAAGAGTAAAAGAACCGATTTGTATCAAACATGCCCATACATTTTTTTTTTCCTTAAGAGCAGTCTCGAAGTCACAGTTCCAGAAATACAGTTTCCTTAATTAAAATACTAGTATGCTGGCTGTAACCTCTTTTTCTTTTCTTCAAAAAGTCCGTATTTGGGAAGAAAAAAAAACTCTAAGGAACTGATTTTATGTCCCCAAAAAAGTTTTCTGTGGATCGATCCTTGAAGTACTCATTAACTGAGGTCATGAAAACACTTTTTACGTTACTACTAATCAAGAGAGAGAGAGAGAGAGAGAGAGAGAGAGAGAGAGAGAGAGAGAGAGAGAGAGAGAGAGCAGACAGACAGACAGAGAGAGAGACAGAGAGAGAGACAGAGAGAGAGAGAGAGAGAGAGCGTGTGTGTGTGTGAGAGGGGGGGGGAGGGAGAGAGAGTGAAACAGGAGGGTGGAAAGAGGGGGGTGAGAATGAAAGAGGCGAGGAGGGGGGGGGGGTAGAGAAAGATTGAGCGAGAAAAACGGAAACGGAAACGGAATTTTATTCATTAAAGGCCTTAGCCCCATTTGAAGGGGGGGGGGGGGGGGGGGGGGGGGTGCATTCACAAATAATATACGATAACGAACAAAGCACAGCTAAACAAAATCAAAGCTAACAACAGATACTAACATGCTGACATTTTTTTTTCAAGAGACAGACAGACAGACAGACAGACAGGCAGGCAGACAGACCAGACAGACAGACAGTGTGTGTGTGTGCGCGCGCGCGCGCGCGTGCGTGCGTGCATGCGTGCGTGCGTGCGTGCACGCGCGCGCGTGCGTGCATGCGTGTGTGTGTGCGTGCGTGCGTGCGTGTGTGCGTGCGTGCGTGCGTGTGTGTGTGTGTGTGTGTGTGTGTGTGTGTGTGTGTGTGTTGTGTGTGTGTGTGTGTGTGTGTGTGTGTGTGTGCTGACGAAAGTAACAGGTAGCCCGTTCACGCACAACGTTTACAGGCCTCATGAATACACATGGCACATTTCTCTGGTCTGTTCGGCATCGTGCATCAATAATACATGGCCTACAGGAGGACGAGCTATACAGTACAGCAGCTGTCCACCGAACTCTATTCTACCACCCGTGGGCAACCGGCGTTCAGAGAAAAAAACGAACTGTGTTGTCCCATTCTTGAGGACCACAAGGTCATCACAGCTGATGGCAGCCTGCTCCCTTACATCTATGGAAATCTAGTCGAAGGATCCTAACTTTTTTCTTTTCTTTTTAACAGCGATAAAGAGAAAAACAAAGTAAGGATTCTTTGACTAGATTTCATGTACATTTCCACCAGATGGTTAACTCTGAAAAGTCAATATGTTAAGGAAAAAAAGTTGAAAAAAAATCAAAAGAAACAAACAAAAAAAACTATTAACCTCAGCTTCACTTGCTTAGCTTCCATGGCATCCATTCATAGCGAAAATGCCCATGTTTGCTTGACTGAGCGAAGGAAACTGGCCTCGTGTATGATTTTGTTTACACCAAGCAGACTGAAAGCCAGACGAAAGTTCTACCTGACTGGTTTCATTCAGTCAGTGACCCCAGTCTGTTGGTCTGTATGTGACAGGTCTGTTGGTCTGTGTGTGACATGTCTGTTGGTCTGTATGTGACAGGTCTGTTGGTCTGTGTGTGACATGTCTGTTGGTCTGTATGTGACAGGTCTGTTGGTCTGTATGTGACATGTCCGTTGGTCTGTATGTGACATGTCTGTTGGTCTGTATGTGACATGTCTGTTGGTTGGTCTGTATGTGACATGTCTGTTGGTCTGTATGTGACATGTCTGTTGGTCTGTATGTGACATGTCTGTTGGTCTGTATGTGATATGTCCGTTG
>CM065743.1:41869018-41881518 GCA_033310375.1 Conus canariensis
AAAAACCCTCTTGATCAAAGGCTGTAGAATGGAGTACACAGGCAGAAAACAAAAACAAACAAACAAAAAAGCAGGCGACAATAAATAAACAAAAGTAAAAGGCAGAATGAAAGAGAGTGACAGAGAAGATGAAACGTCTAGCAAAGAACTGTCAGTAAAAGGGGGAAGTCATCTGTTCTAAAAAAAATATTAAAAAATATTTTAAAAAAAAAGAAGAAAAAAAATAGCCTTCAACATCTCAACGGGGACAGAAATATACATGAAGGAGGTGTCGCTTCGTAAGAAGTAGTCCATGTATTCTTCACAGCAACGGCTAAACCCTGAGACCACTGTTGACAGCGAAACGGGTGAATGAAGGAGTATATGAAAAGAACAGACTTGAGAACAACAACAACAACAACAACAACAACAACTTCTAATAAACACAAAGTGAGGTGACTGCAGTCGAGGTGAAACGAATCTAAAAGAAAAAATTATGATTGTCATTTCACCGGACAAACGGGACAAACAAATGACAGGACAAAACACGACGCGTTTCGACCTCTTTGGTCTTCTTCAGGCAACATCCGTTTCGCGCCCCATTTGAGGAGATACTCCATTGTTCGTTCTTCGTTTTCATGGTTTTAATGCTGTTTATCTTGCTTGAACAAGACCAAAGAGGTCGAAACGCGTCGTGTTTTGTCTTGTGATTTGTTTGTCTCTTTTGACCGGTGGAATAATGATGACTTTCCTTTTGAATGTATGACAGACTCGTCTGAGCGGCTGCCTGACCTGCAAGTTAAACCATCGGGTTGGTCGGGTCAGGGAGAAAGCTGTGAACGGTATGCGATAAGGGAGATCACTTTGGCTGAAACGGTCAGTGACATGCCCGCCAGTGGAGTTATCGGAGAGTGACACTTCCTACTCGGAATCAAACGCGGCTTTCCTTGTTTCACATTCAGACGAGAAATAAGTCAAACGAGTAAAGTTTAGAAAAATGTTGAAAATTGATGAGCAGAGTTATATTCTGAATGATAAAACGTACAACCGCTTGGTCAGACATGAATTTCAGTCAGAGAAATGGCCATGAATATGTATATGTCTTAGTGTATCTACGTATATGTGAATGTATACATACATGTATGTATGAATGTATACATTGAGAGAGAGAGAGAGAGAGAGAGAGAGAGAGAGAGAGAGAGAGAATGGATTAGCATGTGGTTCCTTTACGGATATGGGGCGAAAACCACACATGGAATAATGCAATTCATAAACATAACAAATGTGTAAGCGACATTCCTTCCGTTGAACTAGTCAAGGTCATTGTGTCCACCGTTTGGCGTCAGATTCACAAAGTGAAAGGAGTGTACTTCAATTGATAAATGTACATAAACTTCATAGCGCTTCTCTACCACCAGTTAAAAAAACATAGCCGCTGAAATTCATGAATTTAAGACATATTTTCTGAGAATACAGCAGGGAACTAACATCTATGTATACAGGGCAGTCCATGATAAAGTTATATTTGTCTGCTGTATCAGTTTGGTCGTAATCTTTACAACAACAAAAAGTATATTACAAGCAGCTGCTAGTCATGTAGGTTGCTACGTCAAATAAAGACTACAGGTGGAGGTAGAAAAGGATGACATTCACCATCTTGAGCGTGCCCAACAAGTCGCCATCTTCAGACTAAAAACTGGACACTGTCAGTTGCTCTCCCACCTCTATCGCCTGAATATATCACACACAGATGAGTGCCCTTGTGGCACTGGCCCACAAAACCCAGCCCACGTTCTTCAGTCCTGTCCCACGTTCGACAGCCTGCGGCGTGAGTTTTGGCCCGGTGCAGTGGAACTCCAAGAAAAGCTGTGGGGAACGGCAGACTCACTCCGACGGACCGATTACTTTGCCCAAGCTACCGGACTTTGTATCTGACCAGCATGACCAGAGAACGCAGAAGAAGAAGAAGCTACGCCAAAGTTGGTCAAAATCGTATAAATATTGTAACTGATGAATATGTATAGTTTTCTTGAACAATTTAGTAGTGGGGGAAACAGTACAGGTTAACAATTTCTTTGTCATTACATTAATGACTGGGCAAAGATTAAGGGAAAGAGAGACAGAGAGAGAAGAGAGAGAGAGGGAGGGGGGGGGGGTAGACAAGGAAAGAAGGGAAAAGGAAATGACAAATCAGGGAAATATATATATAACAAAACATAACATCTTCCACTAGCAGCATATGGGGACCATCGTAACCCATCTTGAAGACAGAACCATCCATATCGCCTGCTCTGAGGCCTTTCGTCCGCTGGATCGAACTCATCAGGGAGGCACGGCTGACTGTGTCTGTGCTCCCTTGACATAGAGATATACCACAGCGTACAATTCTGTGGTATTCTCACCACCAAGGGTTCAAAAACGGAATATATGTTGTCTTGTTTCTTGTTTGAAATCAGTTGTATTACACACACACACACACACACACACACACACACACACACACACACACACACACACACACAACACAAATAATATATATATTCAATTATAAACAAAGCTTGCTCTTATGTCTTAGATTGAAGAAATAGGGGAGATAAGCATTCATATCTGCAGTGGTAGATCATTCTGCCTAACTAACAGTATGTGCTTGAGTGGGTGAATGGGGAAAATTTTTTACTTTTCACAAGAAAATGTAGCTTGTATTTGCTCTTTCATGATTTTCTTTTGCTTCTTAGGTGGCACCTTTGGTTGGTTTTTTGAAAACTCAACAAACATACTATGGTATTGCACACCAGCCTTTTCTGGGATAGCATTCTTCTTAAAACCGAAAAGGCAGAGGAGTCAAATTACCACTTTCCGCGGTCACTGAGGAGAAACAATCAGGTTTCGAAATATCGGTATCTGACCAGGAGTTATATGTTAGTGGGTTTTCTCCCCATTGGAGATCGTCTCCCACTTGGAGACTATAAACTTGCTGAAGGTTCATTTTGAGAAGCATTTATTTTATTTTCCCCATTCACACCAGTCAAGCACATACTGTTAGTTAGGCAGAATGATCTACCACTGCAGATATGAATGCTTATCTCCCCCTGTTTCTTCAATCTAAGACATAAGAGCAAGCTTTGTTTATAATTGAATATTTCTTGCAGTCATTGCAACACCAAGCTGTTCTGTAAGTTGCTGGAATGGTGCTCGGTACTTATCCTTCGAATTTATTAGTTTATTGTAATTTAGTCCCTTGCGGATTCATTCCAAGAACTGGCCCTCAGCACTTGTGTCTTAAGAGGTTATCTTTTTATATTTTCTACTTTTCACAAGAAAATGTAGCTTGTTTTGCTCTTTCATGATTTTCTTTTGCTTCTTAGGTGGCACCTTTGGTTGGATTTTTTGAAAACTCAACAAACATACTATGGTATTGCACACCAACCTTTTCTGGGATAGCATTCTTCTTAAAACCGAAAAGGCAGAGGAGTCAAATTACCACTTTCCACGGTCACTGAGGAGAAACAATCAGGTTTCGAAATATCGGTATCTGACCAGGAGTTATATGTTAGTGGGTTTTCTCCCCATTGGAGATCGTCTCCCACTTGGAGACTATAAACTTGCTGAAGGTTCATTTTGAGAAGCATTTTTTTTATTTTTCCCCATTCACCCAGTCAAGCACATACTGTTAGTTAGGCAGAATGATCTACCACTGCAGATATGAATGCTTATCTCCCCCTGTTTCTTCAATCTAAGACATAAGAGCAAGCTTTGTTTATAATTGAATATTTCTTGCAGTCATTGCAACACCAAGCTGTTCTGTAAGTTGCTGGAATGGTGCTCGGTACTTATCCTTCGAATTTATTAGTTTATTGTAATTTAGTCCCTTGCGGATTCATTCCAAGAACTGGCCCTCAGCACTTGTGTCTTAAGAGGTTATCTTTTTATATTTTCTACTTTTCACAAGAAAATGTAGCTTGTTTTGCTCTTTCATGATTTTCTTTTGCTTCTTAGGTGGCACCTTTGGTTGGTTTTTTGAAAACTCAACAAACATACTATGGTATTGCACACCAGCCTTTTCTGGGATAGCATTCTTCTTATATATATATATATATATATATATATATATATAATATATAATGCAGAACAATTAAGTAGTGGGGGGAAACAAGTGCAGGTTAACAATTCTTCCATCATTATAATGACTTGGCAAAGACTTGAAAAAAAAAAAAAAGAAGATGAAGAAAATGGGAAAATATATACCATAAATATGAAAACCCTTCACTAGCTGCATGAGGAAACCATCGTAATCCCTCTCGGAGGCAGATCTGTATGTAATGCCTGCTCCTAGGCCTTTCGTCTGCTGGATCGGACTCATCAGGGAGACACGGCTGATTGTGTCTGTGCTCTTGGCGTCAAACAGAGACACACCACAGTCCGTAATTCTGTGGTGTTCTCACCACCAAGGGTTCAAAAGAGAATCCAACAGTTCCCCCAAAGCAGCCAGTGAAAAGTAGTAAATGAAACCAAACGAAAGTGTGGACCGAAAAAAAGTTGCTGGAAAACAAAAATCCACGACGCAAACAGTGCAAAATGTAGGGGACAATCTTTGAGCCTATGCTTGAGGATCCATTTAAGGATGCAAGGATATATATATATATAGATAGATAGATAGACAGATAGATAGATATAGATACGTGTATATATATATATATATGTATGTATACACCACACACACACACACACACACACACACACACACACACACACACACACACACACATAAGAGACATTTATTTCTTGAATTCAAAACTTTAAGTGTGTCACAATCTGGAAGAGACGAATGGACATGTTCATCAATGTTTCTGAACGCAGTCTTTCCTCATTCTTGGAGTCCAAGAAAGCCACGTTGTTGCCGAGGTTTATTAAGACATTTTCGTGACTCTGGCACTGAGAGGATTGATGACAACTTCATCCAAAGCACCATAAAATTGCGTGTAATATATTCAGCAACAGCATCATTACCTTAGACGCCTAGGCTAAAACCACAACACGACTTTCACACACACACACACACACACACACAACACACACCACGCACCGCACGCACGCACCACGCACGCACGCACGCACGCACGCACGCACGCACGCACCACACACACACACACCACACACGCACGCACGCACGCACACACACACACACACACACACACACACACACACGCACGCACACGCACGCACGCACGCACGCACGCACGCGCGCGCGCACGCACGCACGCATACACACACACACACACACACACACACACACACACACACACACACACACACAACACACACACACAGAATACAAAACATGTTAGCTTGACTGCCTACAAGTCAGTCTCCCTTTCCGTGACAAGAATTGCTGCTGACAGAATACTGAGAAATGGTGGCCCACCTCCTCTCCCACCCCCACCCCACCACCACCCCCACCCCCCACCCCACCCCTACTCCAACCCCTTTAGCCTTTACACAGACAAGGCCAAGAACGGCCCAACCTGTAACCCCTTCCTTTGATCCCTCCCCCCCCCCCACACTCCCCCCACTGCAGACAGAAGGTTGAAGCTCCCCACCCTACCCCCTACTCCCCACCCCCCACCCCATGCAATGCGCTTTTTCTCTCTATCCCACAACAATATTTTTTCTTTTCATTTTCTTTTTTATCTCTCTTTTTTGTTTGGGGGGGGGGGATGGGGGAGTTTGGGTGTATGTTACAAAGGTTTGGCCCCCACCCCCCACCCCCACCCCCCAAAACTAGTAAGAATAGTTCAGACAAAGAACATGCCAAACCAACGCTGCGATGACCCGTCTCGAGGTTTAAGAGTTGGGGGGTTGTGGTGATGATGGTGTTGTTGAACACGTTACACGTGGCCCCTGCCGTCCTCTGGCCGACGTCGTCATGTACTGTTGGGGTGGGGTGCCAGTGTCACACAAATACCACGTAAAAACTCACAGCAATGCCTCTTTATTTTTTTTATTATTTTTTTTTTAACTCCACGTAGGGAGAGACAAGCGTTAGAAAACCTAAAGAGATTTCCTCTTGCTTCTTTCGGAGACCGACATACTGACATCGAGTGAAGTCTTTTAATACATATATATATATATATATATATATTCAATTATAAACAAAGCTTGCTCTTATGTCTTAGATTGAAGAAATAGGGGGAGATAAGCATCCATATCTGCAGTGGTAGATAATTCTGCCTAACAGTATGTGCTTGAGAGGGTGAATGGGGAATAATAAATGCTTCTCAAAATGAGCCTTCAGCAAGCTTATAGTCTCCAAGGGAGAGACAATCTCCAATAGGGAGGAAACTCACTAACATATAACTCCTGGTCAGATACCAGTATTTCAAACCTGATTGTTTCTCCTCAGTGACCGCGGAAAGTGGTAACTTGACTCCACTGCTTGCTGAAGGCTCATTTTGAGAAGCATTTATTATTCCCCATTCACCCACTCAAGCACATACTCTTAGTTAGGCAGAATTATCAACCACTGCAGATATCTCCCCCTATTTCTTCAATCTAAGACATAAGAGCAAGCTTTGTTTATAATTGAATATTTCTTGCAGTCATTGCAACACCAAGCTGCTCCGTAAGTTGCTGGAATGGTGCTTGGTTACTTATCCTTCGAATTTATTAGTTTATATATATATATATAATATATAATATATATATATACATATATCAGAAAGGCTCCACGAAGTGACACAGCTGCAGCCATGCTACAGACAGTGACTGGCACCAGCTGGCATCGGAAGCAAAGCAGATAAATGTCGGGCTATGTGCACGTGCGCATCGTTCGAGTAGAACGACTGTGACATAATATGAAAATTATGAACACCGTTTATTTGTTTTTTGTAAAGACCTGAAGAGATCTAGGCTTTAAAAAAGAAAGTCTTTCCAAGGATGTGAATGCACATCAAATGGAAGACATGTGCACGGATAAAATACAAAACTTGTCCCAGAGAACAGAGTCCATTCATGAAATTCGTCGATGACTATACCTGTTCAGAGAAGCCACTGTGATTATCACGGCCTCTGGTCTGGTGACGAATATCAAGGTGCTCTATGCATCTTCAGGTAAAGTATTCGATTCTTGAGACACTGTGATCATCATGGTTTCTGTTCAGGTGACGCATATCAAGGTGCTCTATGCATCTTCAGGTAAAGTAATTGATTCATGAAATCTCACAGCAGATCCTGTGAGGAAGATCCAAGCAGTAAGACAAGATGCTGTTATACTATTTGCTTAAAGTATCGTGTGTTGTGAGATTCCTGTTTCATACATCCACGAATATAAGCGGTGTTACCTATGTTTCTTCGCTTTGTATTCGAATGCTAAACATTTCGAAATTGGTTTTTAAAAAAAAAGGGGGGGGGGGGGGGGGGGAAGACAAAGTCCTCAAGAATCATTCAAAAGCGAAAGAGTCACTTCGAAGACTGTCCATCGACCATCATGAGAACAGGAAAATTGCAGTGGTTTGGACAGTGACAAATTCACATTGACAAATTGACATTGACCAATTGACATTGACAAATTGACACTGAAAAATTGACACTGACAAATTGACATTGACAAATTGACAGTGACAAATAGATAAATACATAGACAGACAGACAGACAGACAGGCATACTGACAGACAGATAGATAGATAAATACATAGACAGACAGACAGGCAGACAGACAGAGAGATAGATAGATAAATACATAGACAGTCAGGCAGACAGACAGACAGACAGACAGACAGATAGATAGATAGATAGATAGATAGATAGACAGACAGACAGAGAGACAGACAGGTAGATAGATAGATAGATAGACAGACATGCAGACAGACAGACAGACTGATAGATAAATGATAAACACATAGACAGACAGACAGACAGACAGACAGATAGATAGATAGATAGATAGATAGTAGATAGTGGAGATAAGATAGATAGATAGATAGATAGATAGATAGATAGATAGATAGACAGATCGATCGATCGATAGATCGATAGATAAATACATAGAAAGACAGATAGACAGACAGACAGAGAGATAGACAGATACATAGATCGATAGATCGATCGATATAGATAGATAGATAGATAGATAGATAGATAGATAGATAGATAGATAGATAGATAGATAGATATACAGATAGATACACAGATAGATATATACAGATATAAAGATGAAAAATGCACAAAACGAGTCTGAGCCACACAAAGGAAAACATTATAACATACATAACTTTTGAACCATTCATCAATCATTCGTTTCCTAATGATCATCAATGATGATAGTAAAAGATGATAGCATGGGGTTTTTCAATTCCATACAGAGACTACTTGACAGGACTTCGCTCCACTTATTCCTCCACTATCCTGTCGCCAACCAGGCCCGAGAGAGACAGACACTGGCGGCGTTCAGTCGATATTCAGAAGAAAAAGAAAAAAAAAAAGCAGGGGTCCATTAGTTGGACGGAAGTTGTTTGTGCAAATCTGGTAATCCCGTATCATCCCATAACACACCCCATTCTCGGTGGAGGTAGGGCGTTACAGCAACTACAGTCTTTGATCGGATTCGAACGTGCGAACCCCCCAACCGGCAGCCTTTTCTACAGCCACTGGGACCCCATTAGCTCAGTGAATGTCAGCTTCCTCGGTCCGTTACACACAGGCATTTTAGTCAGCAGGCAGGCATGCTGCATCTTCTCACGCCCACCGTACGTTACCATGAGCACGTGCAGCATCAAGGTGACGGTGTTACTAAAGAGCACACGGACAATGTTTGTCAGGTGTAGTAGGGGGTAGGGAAGGGGAGGGGCACTTTGCTCCTCTCAAGCCATGTCTGTCAGTTCCTGTATGTGTTTGCATGACAGACATCAAGCTGCACTCAACTGGACAGAGGGGTGTGTGTGTGTGTGTGTGCGCGCGCGCCCGTGTGTGCGTGCGTGCGTGCAACTGAAAGCAAAACAGCTTAGGTCAGTCAGTTCGTAGGAAACTTAGGCTGCAAACGAAAAGGAGGGGATAGTGGGGGGTTGGGGGTGGAGGGGGTGGGGTGGGGAGAGCGGGTGGATGGGGAGGAGGAGGGGAGGGGGCGGATGTTTAGTTGTTTTCCTCCCGCGCCCTGTCATCAAAGGACGTCAAGAGTGATGACGTGTGGGGTCTAGCTGGTCACGGCTCGGTGGCTGTGGCCTTTGTGGTCGTCGTCACGCTGCAATGAATGGGCGGTTGGTGCCCCTCTGACGTGAACGTGCTTGTTCTCCCCCCTCTCTTCCCCCCCTCCCCCTCCCCTCCCCCCCCCCTCCCTCTGTCATCTACTCACTGTCTCCCTGTGGACAGGTTTTGAATTACTGAGAGAGAGAGAGAGAGAGAGAGAGAGAGAGGGAGGGAGAGACAGAGGGAGGGAGGGAGGGAGTGAGAGAGGGAGACAGAGAGATGGAGGGAGAGAGGGAGGGAGAGAGAGGGAGAAGGAGAGAGAGAGAGAGAAAGGGAAGGAGGGAGAGAGAGAGAGAGGGAGAGAGGGAGGCAGGGAGGGAGAGAGAGAGAGAAGGAGGGAGGGAGAGAAAGAGAGAGAGGGAGAGAGAGGGAAGAGAGAGGGAGGGAGTGAGGGAGGGAGAGAGAGATAAGGAGGCAGGGAGAAAGAGAGAGGAGAGAGAGAGGGGGAGGAGAAAGAGAGAGTGGGAGAGAGAGAGGGAATGAGAGAGAGACAGAGAGAGAGAGGGAGTGAGAGAGAGGAGAGATAGAGAGGGAGTGAGAGAGAGAGAGAGACAGACAGACAGAGAGCAGATGAGAGGGACTGAGAGAGAGAGCGAGTGAAGAGGGAGTGAGAGAGAGAGAGAGAGAGAGAGGGAGGGAGAGGAGGGAGGAGAGGGGGGGGAGGAGGAGAGATACAGGTGGGAGTGAAAAAGGAAGGGGGCAGAGAGAGAGAGAAAGAGGGAGTGAGAGAAAGAGGTAAAGAGAGAGGGAGTGAGAGAGAGGGAGACAGAGAGAGAAGAAGGGAGGGAGGAGAGGAGAGAGGAGAGGGGGAAGGGAGGGAGGGAGGGAGGAAGAGAGAGAGGGAGAGAGAGAGAAGGAGAGAGAGGGGGAGGGAGAGAGAGAGGGAGGGAGTGAAGGAGGGAGAGAGAGATAAGGAGGGAGGGAGAAAGAGAGAGGAGAGAGAGGGGGAGGAGAGAGAGAGTGAGAGAGAGAGGGAGTGAGAGAGAGAGAGACACAGAGAGAGAGAGAGGGAGTGAGAGAGAGTGAGAGATACAGAGGGAGTGAGAGAGAGGGAGTGAGAGAGAGGGAGTGAAAGAGAGATAGAGAGAGAGAGTGAAGAGGGAGTGAGAGAGAGAGGTAGAGAGAGAGGGAGGGAGAGAGAGTGAGAGAGGGAGGGAGGGAGGGTGAGATAGAGGTGGGAGTGGAGAAAGAGGGGGCAGAGAGAGAGAGAGAGGAAGAGGGAGTGAGAGAAAGAGGTAAAGAGAGAGGAAGTGAGAGAGGGAGTGAGAGAGAGGGAGAGAGAGAGAGAGAGAGAGAGAGAGAGAGAAGAAGGGAGGGAGAGAGAGAGAGGGAGAGTGGGGGAAGGGAGGGAGGGAGAGAATACGAATACGAATACGAATACGAATACGATACGAATATTTTTATTGAGGGTAAAATGGATAAGCTTACAGCTTTTTTACACCATGCCCTCAAGAACAAGAACAATAACAAACGATATCAAAATAAACATATACATGATACACGAAAAGGAAACAATGAACAAACTTTAACGACGAAACATGATTAACATAGTAACAAGGGTTAGGTCACAATTTAGGAATAATGTACATTCGGGAAAAAGAAAGAAAAGAAGAAACGAAAATAAGCATGTGCGCTCGTGCACGGCTCAGAAAACACACACACACACACACACACACAACACACACACACACACACACACACACACACACACGTAAGCACGCACGCACACATGCGCGCACGCAAGCGCGCGCGCACACACACACACACACACACACACCCCACGCACACACACGCACAAGCGTGTGCATGCATTTCCGCATACATAATCACTTCAGATGCTCGCCTCCTCCACACAAACACCATCGTATACCACCAAACTCTTACAGTATAAGCCAATGATCAATTCAAGTCATATGAAAATGCATAAAAGGACCCATCAAGTTGAGGTTGTTGTATATTATGTTACTCAACATGTTTTGACTTAACACTGTTCTATCAAATGTGAGTGGTATGCCTTCCTAAATGACAAAACGCTTGATTTGCATTTAATGTGGTCTTGCATATCATTCCATAATTTGCTTCCAGAATAAATGAGAGAAGACATAAAAAGATTAGTTCTTGGGACAGGAATGCGGATATTACGTTTGTTACGAACATTATTGATGGGAGATTTGTTGTCGAGATAAGCAGGCGTTAATTTGTTCACAATTTTAAACATGAAAAACAGCTTTGTTGTAGCGACATTTAAGACTGAAGGGGAGAATATCTAATTGTTTATAATCTACAGGGACAAGAGAAGAGGATTTAAGAAGAATTAGTTTGAGAGAGCGTCTGTATAAGCTGTCAAGAGGTTTTAAGCAATTTTGACTGGCCTGGTCCCAACATGTTGATGCATAATCAATATCTGGCTGGATGTATGCATGAAAAAATAGCTTTCTGGTATGTTGATCAAGAAAATGTTTTTATCCTATTCAACTGGAATGTTTTCTTGGAAAGTCTTTTGCAAAGCATAGAAATATGTTTGGACCAGGATAGGTTATTGTCTATAGTAAGTCCTAGTAATTTGTAGAAACTTACTTCTTCTAATGCTTTATCACTAACTTTTAACTCCGGTAATTTATTCTTAATGTTCTGTCTTTTCTGTCTTGTTGTAACTAGCATGAATTTGGATTTATGAGGATGGATTGCCATATGATTTTCTTCCGTCCAGGAAACAAGCCTTAGTATATCATTTTGTAAGGAGGCGCATACTGCATCAGAGCTTTTATTTTCATTGTAAATGGTAGTGTCGTCTGCAAAAAGTTCGCAAGAGGATATCAAATGAAGTGGAAGGTCATTTATATAAATTGAAAATAATATAGGACCCAGAACCGATCCCTGGGGAACTCCATATTTGTTCGAAGCAACAGAAGATAAAGTGGAATCTTGAAAGACTGCTTGTCTTCTGTTATGAAGAAAAGATGCTATGAGTTTTAGGGAATTATCATTCAAACCGTACATAGTTAACTTTTTAGAGAGGATACTGTGATCAATGGTGTCGAACGCTTTCGCAAAATCAACAAAATTGCACCAGTAAGTAAATCATTGTTTATATTTAAATGCCATTTCTCAATAAGATTAGTCAGCATAGTATGGCACGAATGATTCCTTCTAAATCCATTCTGATTTGGGTGAAATAAGTCATACTTTGTAAAATGGCACTGCAGATTGTGTTTGATATGTTTTTCAAGAGGTTTAGACAGAGCAGATAGTATAGATATGGGTCTATAATTAGAGGGGTCAG
>CM065743.1:41892683-41905183 GCA_033310375.1 Conus canariensis
TGCGTGCGTGTGTCGGTGTGGACGTGCAGATGCACACATGTGTATATGTGTGTGGGTAAGAGCGAGCGAATGTACGCGCACACGTTCGTGTGTGTGTGTGTGTGTGTGTGTGTGTGTGTGTGTGTGTGTGCGTGCGTGCGTGCGTGCGTGCGTGCGTGCGTGTGTGCATGCGTGCGTGCGTGCGTGTGTGTGTATGTGTGTGTGTGTGTGTGTGTGTGTGTGTGTGTGTGTGTGTGTGTGTGTGTGTGTGTGTGTGTGTGTGTGTTGGGACTGCGTGCGTGAATGTTCAGAAGATGATTTAGGATCAAGAACAATTAAACTTAGAATCAAGAGCAATTAAACACTTTGAGAATATCTTTGAACGATTCAACTGCTTAGTTTTAGCTATGCAGAATAAACACCAAGTTCAAATCAAGTTAGTCTTATTTTGGATGCCCGTGTTCGCTCACCTCGTTCTCTTCGGCTGCATAAGATAATGGAATCTTTGTGTGGGAATTATATGTAGTGGTCCATTCTCTGTCTTTGTGGCAAATATCCAACGCACCTGATGATATCATTATCACACAAAGCATAATTATTATCCCTTTGATCATCTTTCTAGACCTTCTTCTGCCGATTCCCAGATATCATTTCATGAAAACAAAAAACGTGTGTCTTTTCAATGTCTGTGTATGCTTTGCACAGTGTCCATGTTTATGAGCCATGCAACACAACTGGCTGTATGTCAACATATTTATGAGCCATGCGACACAACTGGCTGTATGTCAACATGTTTATGAGCCATACAACACAACTGGCTGTATGTCAACATATTTATGAGCCATACAACACAACTGGTGGTATGTCAACATATTTGTGAGCCATACAACACAACTGGCTGTATGTCAACATATTCATGAGCCATGCAACAAAAATGGCCGCATCTCAACATCAAATTATGGAACAGAAACAGCTGCCGACTTGTTTTCTAGAGTGTTCAAAACATTAAAAAATGCTTTAAAAAAAAAAAAGAAGAAAAAAAAAAGAAAAGGAAAAAAATGTTGGCATTCTTGGTAAGATCAATACAGGGTTCAGAAAAAAACAAAACAACATACATACATATAGTGATGACATTTCCGATCAAGGTGTTTAAATTCATTAACGTACGCATGACTCCTTCATGAAAAGACTACATTTCATAATTATCCCCCTTTATGTAATGATATATGTTACTTTGATCCATATTTATAGTTAGTCCTTGAGGTTTAGAGGACACGTATATAGTTCTAAACTAATTCTGTGATTTCAGATAGGAAGACTAGGTTAGCCGCAAACAGTAGAATACATAGCTCAAGGACATCAGGTGACAACTTTGCTTCTCGTCTGCCATTGTTAATTCTATTCATTTTTAGTTCAATAATTAATCATGAAAATAATAATAATAATAATAATGTATAATACTTATATAGCGCATTTCTTGTTACACAAATAACAATGGACTACATAAATCTCCTTGTCAAGATTACCTTATGTCTTTATTCATTAAGTGCGTCGTGAATTACCTCACTTAAATCAATTCTCTCTCTCTCTCTCTCTCTCTCTCTCTCTCTCTCTCTCTCTCTCTCTCTCTCTCTCTCTCAAAATTACCTCACCTAGATTCTCTCTCTCTCTCTCTCTCTCTCTCTCTCTCTCTCTCTCTCTCTCTCTCTCAAAATTACCTTACTTGGATTAACTCTCTCTCTCTCTCTCTCTCTCTCTCTCTCTCAAAATTACCTCACTTGTATTAACTCTCTCTCTCTTTCTCTCTCTCTGAAAATTACCTCACCTAAATTAACTCTCCTCTCTCTCTCTCCCCTCTCTCTCTCTCTCTCTCTCTCTCTCTCTCTCTCTCTCTCTCTCTCACCTGTACTTTCTGTGTAACACAACCGTTTTTTTTTCCACCGCTGTCATTATACTCACTCCCCGTCCCCGGCCCCCACTCCCCCCCCCCCCCCCCCCCGCCACCACCAACCCCCCTCACCACCACCACCACCCCACCACCACCACCACCATACATCCACCCCGCCGGGGATTTTCACGTTACTTTCAGGCTTTCAAGAGACTGGAGAATCATTGATTGTCTGCACTTGTTCTCCCCTCTTCCGTTCCGTGAGGAAGAAAGTGTACTCATCAGAGAATGGCTCCATTTGGAGTGTACAGGAAAGGGGTAGAAAAAAAAAGAAGAGCAGCCCATAATCTAAAAAGAAATAATAATAAGAAGAAAAAATTACTTTCTGCCCTGCACTTCTTAAAGACGGTAATGATTTTGTTTGCATCTACGGTTACAAGAATATTAACGGAAGAGAGAGAGAGAGAGAGAGAGAGAGAGAGAGAGAGAGAGAGAGAGAGAGAGAGAGAGAGAGAGAGAGAGTTTAAAATCAGACCGGATTATTATTTATATGTCTTTCCTGTCTGTCTCAGTCTCTGACTCCCTGTGTGTGAGCTCTGTCTGTCGGTCTGTCTGTCTCTGTCTGTCTGTCCGTCTTCTGTCTCTGTCTGTCTGTCCGTCCGTCTGTCCGTCCGTCTGTCTCTGTCTGTCTGTCTGTCTGTCTGTCTGTCTGTCTCTGTCTGTCTCTGTCTGTCTGTCTCTTCTGTCGTCTGTCTGTCTCGTCTGTCTCTCTCTCTCTCTCTCTCTCTCTCTCTCTCTACGAACCTACTCTCCTCACCTCCCACCCACACCTTTCCCTAACACTTTATTACTGACATCCCTTTTATCTTGTCCCCCCAAATTCCACTGCCTACTCCTCACTCTCTTCCCCACGAATGTGTCAGTCGTATTGGTTACACGTTACTTTAAACTGTAGACACTTTGTTTTTTTTTTGGTGTTCTGCCTCTAACGTGCAGTCTCCCATACAGTCCTTCGAATGAGACTATAAACCGAGGTTCCGTGTGTGAACGCACGCATAACATATTGCACACACGTAAAATCCCATTAACAACTTTCGGAAGAGAAGGACAGTTTGGCCGTTGGTATGGATGACACGCTACACATAGCATGCACCCTGCGTAAGAAATGGAAAGAATAAAAGGAAGTAAGGAAATTGAGTGAACGATATTGAACGATATTGACTGGATGACACGGGAAACGACTGAATGAAGCGCCAGCTGGCAGCTGTTCAGTCGGCACTGCCCAGGTAGGCAGCCCGTTGTGTAAACGAGTGTTGATTGTAAAGCGCTTAGAGCTTGGTCTCTAGCCGAGAATAGGCACCATATAAGTATTCATTATAATAATAACAATAATAACGTCTTTCTTTTTTCGTGTATCCCCCCCCCCTCACACACACACACACACACACACACACAACACACACACCTCCTCCCCCCCCCCGCCCCCTCCCCTTTTTTCCCCTCTCTTTCTACTACTCAGTTGAAAGAAAAGAATCCCCCAACCACCACCCTTTACAGTTCAGTGGAGAGCAAAGAATTTCATTGGCCAAACGCTTATCTCATGGTCTTGGTCACAGTAATTTCGCCTTCCCCCTCTCTCACTTTCTCTCCCCTCGTTCCCCCCCCCCCCTCCCCGCCCCGCAATCCCCCCCTCCTCTCTCTCTCTCTCTCTCTCTCTCTCTCTCTCTCTCTCTCTCTCTCTCTCTCTCCCTCTCTCCGATTTAAGGGGTTTAGTGAAAATGCCTCTCTTTTCCTAAATGGCTTGTTTTGTCCGAATGATTTGTCCAAAGTAGCGTTAGAAAATTCTTGTTTAATAATGAAAGGTATGTTTTGAATATAAGAAATACGTGGATGTATGATACTGATTGTTTGGTTTAAGCTTTTAGTCTTACAGAAAAACCGCCATATGCAATATGACATACGTGGATGTATAATACTGATTGTTTCGTTTAAGCTTTTGGTCTTGCAGAAAGATTATCATATACGTTTCTCTCCTTGCAGAAGTTCTTTCCTCCAAAACTGAAATAAACATTTTGCTTCCTTACAGAACTAAAATGTACTAAGACAGTAGTTGTGAAGAAATATGAAGTACAGAGAAGAAAACGAAAGAACTAAAATGTACTAAGACAGTAGTTGTGAAGAAATATGAAGTACAGAGAAGAAAACGAAAGAACTAAAATGTACTAAGACAGTAGTTGTGAACAAATATGAAGTACAGAGAAGAAAACGAAAGAACTAAAATGTACTAAGACAGTAGTTGTGAAGAAATATGAAGTACAGAGAAGAAAACGAAAGAACTAAAATGTACTAAGGCAGTAGTTGTGAAGAAATATGAAGTACAGAGAAGAAAACAAAAGAACTAAAATGTACTAAGACAGTAGTTGTGAAGAAATATGAAGTACAGAGAAGAAAACGAAAGAACTAAAATGTACTAAGACAGTAGTTGTGAAGAAATATGAAGTACAGAGAAGAAAACGAAAGAACTAAAATGTACTAAGACAGTAGTTGTGAAGAAATATGAAGTACAGAGAAGAAAACAAAAGAACTAAAATGTACTAAGACAGTAGTTGTGAAGAAATATGAAGTACAGAGAAGAAAACAAAGAGATACACTGAATGCTAAATGAGTTAATCTATGTACATACGAAGTACAGGCGGAAGATAACTCCCAGCGCATTACGAAGAGAACAAGACGCACTCACAAAACCCTGTATACCTCAAACCATTTCAGCTAGTAATGATGTGGTGGTTTTTGCACATTTAAACGCTTTTCCTTCCGCCGTTTCGTTTCCTTTTCCATCCCTTTGCAAAGGTTCTTGGGTTTAAAAGAAACATGTTACACAATATGGAAATACAACTCCTTAATGTGCACTTTTCTAGGTTCAATTGATCCTTATGAAATGAATTACAGCTACATGATGAGGTCAGCACATTTCTAAGTGTATTTTTCTAGGTTCATTTGGTCCTTACCAAATGAACTACATCTCCATGATGAAGCAAACACCACTATAACAAACTGTTTTCATACACATGCATCTCGGGTAATAGAGTATGGATTCAGTTAATAGACCTGGGCATATGAAATGTACATCTACCTAATGAGGTCATCGCCTTTCTAACCAACTCTGTCCACAGTCACTGCATCTTGAAATAACGGAGATTATGTGTGCAGTAAACAAGAGAGGGTACTTTTATTTTCATATCTTTACCAGCTAACGCACACACCCTCCGTTATGTACACTCAAATACATCTCTGACAATGTTTGTAACATACACTGTCCATCCTGGCTCACGTGTTATGTCTGAGGGTTTTGTTTTGAATTTACACATGAACAGTATCGATTTCTGAGGCTCATTCTATGCGTGCGTGACTATGTCATTCACATACTGCAGTACATAAGTTATTTTCAGCTACTGTTGTCTTGCTCTTTCTTCAGGACAAAAGTGCCTCTGTTATTATTATTAATAGATTTATATTCAGTCATTAAATGATCCTCAATATGGTTACTATTTTCAACCAAATTCGAGCTAATACATTTCCTAATAGCATAATTGTGTGTAGTTTTGAGACCGATATCTTGCATTGTAATTCGTAATAAAACACGGCCTGTTTGGTTTTGTCTTGCATTGTAATTCGTAATAAAGCACGGCCTGTTTGGTTTTGTCTTGCATTGTAATTCGTAATAAAGCACGGCCTGTTTGGTTTTGTCTTGCATTGTAATTCGTAATAAAGCACGGCCTGTTTGGTTTTGCCTTGCATTGTAATTCGTAATAAAGCACGGCCTGTTTGGTTTTGTCTTGCATTGTAATTCGTAATAAAGCACGGCCTGTTTGGTTTTGTCTTGCATTGTAATTCGTAATAAAGCACGGCCTGTTTGGTTTTGCCTTACATTGTAATTCGTAATAAAGCACGGCCTGTTTGGTTTTGCCTTGCATTGTAATTCGTAATAAAGCACGGCCTGTTTGGTTTTGTCTTGCATTGTAATTCGTAATAAAGCACGGCCTGTTTGGTTTTGTCTTGCATTGTAATTCGTAATAAAGCACGGCCTATTTGGTTTTGTCTTGCATTGTAATTCGTAATAAAGCACGGCCTGTTTGGCTTTGTCTTGCATTGTAATTCGTAATAAAGCACGGCCTATTTCGTTTGTTTGGCTTGGTTTGCATTTATATACATAATATTTTGCCCAAAACGTCAGAAGGTCCAAACCTAAATCCTTTTTGTTTGAAACACAATCGATTCCAACTAACATCAGTTCCAACGATAAAAAATAATGTTACGGTTATCACATTATGCCTCATTGCTCTTATCTAAAACTCCCTTCAGTTCTTTCCCTTGAATGTCGATCACCGGTGATCGACGGTTTTCTTCCCGGAATTATGGCAATTAAAACAACATTTTTGTTATCTGAAGCAATGTATCGGTTAAAAAAACAAAAAATAGACACATTAACCACAAACATATTATCATTTTATAAATAAGGCGCAGAATGTTATGAAACAAAGAACGTCCGTCATGCAAAATGCCCAAATCTCCAAAACTGTTGAGAGATTTATAACCAGTCAGACCAGAGGTTCTGTGCAGGATTACAGACAGAACCACTGGAAATGTTGATTAGCTTTTTTATTATTATAAACAGAACACTAATCATTTTTCAATAATCATACATGTTGTTCCAAAAAGAGACCAGAAAGAAAAGAAAGCAGAAAGAAAAGAAAGAGAAAAAAAAAAAAAAAAAAAACCCTCAAAATTGCAGACGCGCACTTGTGTAGCACGCATTTAAACTGCAACTTAACTTCATGGCCAAACTTCAGAACTGTAAATACGTAAGTATATGCGAACTATTGTGAACCCTCAGATATTGTGCAGATTGCATTTTCTGGCATGTACAAGACGCTATGGGGGAAAAAACTAATTCATTTCATTTTTGCTAGGGTTTTTTTTAATGCTTTTATCTCTGGGCCGCACATTTGTGTCCGGTTTTTCTTTATTTTTTTTCTCCTTTTAATTCTTTCAGCTACCGCCACACACTGTAAATCCCAATGACCAGGGTCAAGCCAATATTGAGATGAGCATGCCAAACACAAATCAGGAATAGTCAATATTGAGATGATTATGCCAAACACAAATCAGGAATAGCCAATATTGAGATGATTATGCCAAACACAAATCAGGAATAGCCAATATTGAGATAATTATGCCAAACACAAATCAGGAATAGCCAATATTGAGATGATTATGTCAAATACAAATCAGAAATAGCCAATATTGAGATGATTATGCCAAACACAAATCAGGAATAGCCAATATTGAGATGAGCATGCCAAACACAAATCAGGAATAGCCAATATTGAGATGATTATGCCAAACACAAATCAGGAATAGCCAATATTGAGATGATTATGCCAAACACAAATCAGGAATAGCCAATATTGAGATGATTATGCCAAACACAAATCAGGAATAGCCAATATTGAGATGATTATGCCAAACACAAATCAGGAATAGCCAATATTGAGATGAGCATGCCAAACACAAATCAGTAATAGCCAATATTGAGATGATTATGCCAAACACAAATCAGTAATAGCCAATATTGAGATGATTATGCCAAACACAAATCAGGAATAGCCAATATTGAGATGATTATGCCAAACACAAAACAGTAATAGCCAATATTGAGATGATTATGCCAAACACAAATCAGGAATAGCCAATATTGAGATGATTATGCCAAACACAAATCAGTAATAGCCAATATTGAGATGATTATGCCAAACACAAATCAGTAATAGCCAATATTGAGATGATTATGCCAAACACAAATCAGGAATAGCCAATATTGAGATGATCATGCCAAACACAAATTGGCAATACGTAATAATAAGGAAAGTAGTTACAGTTGCGAATTACGTACACTTTTTTTCATTGTCAGCAATCTGATCAATAGTGATGTTATCCCCCCCCTCCCCCCACAACCACCCCCCTCCTTGACTGAAGAGGGTTATGCCAGTTCAATACATTACTCTCTCTCTCTCTCTCAACTCTAGGGTTATGCCAGTTCAATACATTACTCTCTCTCTCTCTCTCTCTCTCTCTCTCTCCTCTCTCTCTCTCTCCTCTCTCTCCTTCCCTTCTTCTCTCTCGGGTTATGGCAGTTCAATACATTACTCTCTCTCTCTCACCTCTAGGGTTATGCCAGTTCAATACATTACTCTCTCTCTCTCTCTCTCTCTCTCTCTCTCTCTTTCCACCTCACCCCCCCCCCCCACACCCCCTTTCGCTTGCATTGCATTCCCCTCCCTTCTTTCTTCCCTCACTCCCTACAGTCTCCTAAAACCCTGTCATCTCCCCAACCATGTTCTGGGAGAAAGCTGCTGGATTGGGTGGGTGGGTGGATAGAGGTGTGTGTGTGTGTGTGTGTGTGTGTGTGTGTGTGTGTGTGTGCGGGGGAGTGAACAGAGGTCTTGCACAGGCGGGTCGTGTTTCGCATCTTCCGTTGTTTTTCATGCAAAGGTGGTGATTGTAGCAGTGTACCAGTATAGTACTTTGCAGGTGGCTGATTCGAAGACCATGCCATTGGGTCCTTTGGTTTCTAGGGCCATTTGTGGCTGTTTCGAGCCAATATTTCAGGCGTTTATGTTGAAGCGGGCCAGGGCGAAAGCAGCTATACGCATCGCCATGTTGACACCGCGCTGTCGAGCGGACGGTGTCACCCTGGGCTTGCTCCTCACCCTGATGTTTTGGGGCGGGCTGTTGTTGAGATGTGGTGACGTGGAGCAGAACCCCGGACCTCTGAGATCAGACAGTAAACAGCCCAGGACCTCCAGCAGCAGTGGACGCAGGACCAGCGCGGGGAAGACTGGTGGTGCAGCAGGCAGCGGGCAGTCGGCCTCCTTCCCTGTTCCTTCTCAGGATCCCCCTACTCTGGTGGACGTGATGGCCAGACTGGACTCCATGGACAGCAACATGAACAGTAAGTTGGACAATGTGGAGCACAGTGTTAATAAACTCAGAGACCAGTTTGCGGATCTCCAGGGAGAGTTGGGGGGACTGAGGGAGGAGTTGGATTATCTCCACCAAAAGAACCAGGAGCTGACGAAGACCAATGCTGATCTTTTGGATAAAATTGATGCGCTTGAAAAAAAGACTGGCGATTTAGAAGGGAGATCGAAACGCAACAATTTAATCCTCCATGGTTTAAAAAGACGTGCGGACGAAACGATTGAAGACTGTGAGAACACTGTTAAAGAGTTGATTACTGACCAGTTAGAAATAGCAAAAGATATTGAATTTGACCGTGTCCATCGCCTGAATGGTAAACCCGACTCCCCTGTAATAGTCCGATGTTGCTTTTATAAGGATAAAGTTCGAATCCTGAAGGAAAAAAGAAAACTTAAAGGGAGTGATGTATTTATTGGAGAGGACTTTCCGTCAAGTGTTTGTGACATAAGACGAAAGTTGGCACCACATTTGAAAGCTGCCAGAAGTAAAGGACAGAGGTGTGTCATGGTCTATGACCATCTCATTATTGATGGGCAGAAGTTTTATCTGGATGGAAATGACAAAGTGCAAAATTCAAAATAATGTTCTGGCCGGCCCATTTCTTCCCGTAAAAACCCTGCACACGATCCTGGTACAAATGGGAGGGGGTATAAAGTTAAACTGTCACCGGAACAATGTTTATTTGTCGATGTCGCACGTGAGAACTTGTCCGGTCAGAGTGGCAGCCTTGAGTTGCCAGAGGTGTGTGAGCACGTGCAGTTCGGATCGACGTCACACAGTCAAGGGGGGAGAGCATCTGTGTCTGACGAATATGAGTTTTGTGACACATTACCAGAAATGTCAGTAGCACGTTCCCCCTTTCAAGCGTCGCCTGTAACTGTAAATAAACGCCCCTTCTCCTTTCTGTTATGGAATGTTAACGGATTATCATCTAAAATCAAAGATCGGGACTTTGTAACATATGTTTGTAAATTTGATTTCGTGTGCTTGGTGGAAACTTTTTGGGAGAGTTTTGACAACGATTTATTTTCTGATTACACAGCCTTCTTTAAGCCTTCCTTTAAACTGTCCAAACAGGGGAGACGATCAGGAGGTGTTGTTTGTTTGTTAAAGAGTACATTTGCCCCATTTATACAAATAATTAATGTGAAATTTGTAAACGCTTGTGTGCTTTTGATTGATAAGCAACTGTTTGGCACTACGAAAGATATAATCTATTTTTGTACCTATGTTCCTCCAGAAGGTTCACCTTTTTATTCTTACTTTGATCTTGAAAACGGAATACTTTTGTTGGAAGAAAGTTTACAGGATTGTCTAATGGAACGGGATGTGCATATTATCTTATGTGGTGACTTAAACAGTAGGATAGCTAAATCTTCTCAGATTCATTTTTCAGACCCTGCCATAGATGTGCAATATAAAAGTCACTCACTTGATTATGGTCGATGTTCAGAAGACTGTCATATAAATAGTTATGGAAAAGCATTATTAAACATGTGCACTGCTTTGAGTTTGAATATTTTAAATGGAGTGTGTAATGGTGACCTTGAAGGCCACTACACATGCATTTCTGAAACAGGTAGTAGTGTGACTGATTATTTCATTTTGTCGAATGATCTGTTCTCTGTCGTGTGTGATTCCTGTGAACTTTGTGTTGCTGAACGTATTGACTCTGACCACATGCCTGTTGTATTTTCTGTTGTTTTTCCTAACGTAAATATGGTTGAAGATAACATTGTTAACAATCAGGTCATTGAAAAGTTTGTGTGGAACAGCGATAATAGCCAATTATTTCAAGATAATTTGTTGTCAGAAACTGCCAGTATAAGATTTAATATAGCTATGACTTTGATTGATGTTGACATAAACAGAGCGCTGGATGAGTTTAATGAATGTATGAGAGGATGTGCGGAATGTATGAAAAAACGTTTTTATGTTAATAAAACTGATAAAAATGATGACTGGTTCGACCAGGAATGTAAAGCAAGTAAAAGAAATGTCCGAAAATTGCTACGACATTATAACAGACGTCCAGCAGACAATGCAGCCTGCTCTGAATATACAATAGCAAGACGTGAATATAAAAACTTGTTGAAAAGAAAAGAAAAGCTCTTTAATAAGGTGCTATTGGATAGACTTGAGAGTTCCATACGTAATCAAAGAGAGTTCTGGGATAATGTACATAAACTATCATTTAAAAGAAAACAACCAAGAAATAGCATTAATGTTGAGACCTGGTTTAATCATTTTAAATTATTATTAGAAAAAGAAACACTGGATTGTAATATGAATGAAAGCTTAGGTGAGCATGATGATGTTGATGGTTTTATGAATCGTCCAATTTCGGTGGAAGAAGTGTTATACGCTTTCAGAAAGTTGAAAAGTCGCAAAGCAGCTGGACCTGATGGTATTATTAGTGAATTATACAAGAATTCTTGTGATCATGTGCTCCAGTTCTTCTTAAAATTATTTAACACACTGTTTGATAAGGGTATCTTTCATCGAGATTGGAGTGAATCTATAGTTTTACCATTGTTTAAGAAAGGTGATGTGAATAATCCCAACAATTACAGAGGTACATCCCTTAGTGATATTAGTAGTAAATTATATAGTACAATTATTAATGTTAGATTGCAGGAATGGGTCAATGAACATAATATCACAGGTGAGCAATCAAGCTGGTTTTAAAAAGGGATATTCAACTATAGATCACATGTTTACTTTGTTAGCCTTGATACAAAAACAATTTTCATTTAATCGTAAATTGTATGTAGCATTCATAGATTTTGAGAAGGCATTTGATTCTATAAATAGAAATTTGCTTTGGCCAGTCTTGATAAAAAATGGTGTAAGAGGTAAACTGTACAAGTGTATTAGGAGCATGTATGATAACGTTAAATGTAGGGTTAGGTGTGGCTCTCAACTGACTGAATATATTAACTGTACTGCTGGTGTGAAACAGGGCGATGTGTGCAGCCCCATATTATTCTCATTGTTTATAAATGAACTGGCCCTAGAAGTATTGAATAATGGTAGACATGGTGCCATGTTTTCTTATGATACATTTGAGTTGTTTATTCTTTTACTGGCAGATGATATTGTTCTATTGTCTGAAACCATCATTGGCCTTCAGACCCAGCTTAATAACTTAAGAAATTCAGCACTGGCACTTCAGCTGAACGTTAATATGGAAAAAAGTAACATCATAGTGTTCCGGAAAGTGGTTTTTTGGGTGCGAGAGAAAGATGGACATATAATGGTGTTTTAATGCCGGTAGTAAACGTGTATAAATACTTAGGGATTTTGTTTTCCACTCGTTTAAGCTTTACTGCTGCTTGCAAGGATCTTGCTAGCAGAGCAAAGAGAGGTCTGCTTGGCATCATGAAAAAGTTATCGTCAATCAATAACAATTCGTTGACATTATTTGTTAAAATATTTGATTGTCATGTGCAACCTGTTGTACAGTATGGCTCGGAACTGTGGGGACTCAACAGAGCTGCTTTATTTTCTGAATCTGTGCACTTATTTGCTTTAAAGAAATTTTTGGGTGTAAGCATGTGTACACCCAATGATTTAGTTTATGGTGAAACCA
>CM065743.1:41917683-41920183 GCA_033310375.1 Conus canariensis
TGTGAACCGGCCTCCACGGAATACGGGTAATGGGGCACACCCAGAGCTGTGTCAGGAACAGCCCATTGCAACAAACCGTAACAGATCACAGTCTTCAAAATTAAAAGAAAACCAAGACAAGCAGCCTGTCCCTACTGAGTTCCGTCGGAGTGTGCAGCCCATGTTCCCCCAGTCAGTAGGAAATCGTCCTGATTCCTATCCTACAAATTTACCCCCAGAGACAGTCCAACGTAGTTCAAACAATCACTTGGACAATGCTCCTGAAATTGTCCACCAGAAATCCAGTTGTTCTTCTAATGAAACCTTTTCCCACCATGCAATGCCACCCATGCCGTACTTTAACAGACCCCCCATTACATCAATGCCGATGTTTCCCCCCATGTGGCCTTTCTCCCCCTTCCCTCCTCTGCCTTTCAATCCTTGGACACAAATGCATCCTTATCTTCCCTCTCCCCCTGCTTAACAGAAATTCCGGTATCTGGAATTCAGATACCAGCTTGCTGTCTCGCCTTCCAAAGTGCAGGCCCGAGCCCTTGCCTACCCTTCCCCCCGCCCAAATTTACCCATCCCTGCCTCTCAGCTCCACCCCCCCCCCCCCCTTCACCCCCAGCCGTGTCTTCTTTCCCTCCTGCTTGCTCCGTCTCACCTTCACCTTCCCACCACGCACTGACTCCTCCTCCCTACCCCCCTACCCCAACCCTGTGAGTCTTGCGCCCCCCCCCCCACCCCCACCCGGTATTGCTTAGTTACTGTGGATGACTGTACTATTGTGACCCGGACAGCTTGAAAGCGACATTTGTCTTGGTTGGTCATACTTTCCTGAATATTGTTATCATACACATACTTGAATTGTCCTTTGGACTGAACTTCATTGCCCTGCTTTTTGGATTTTGTGTGTTCTTGGATATTTTATGATTGCTGATTTTATATTTTAATTGTTATTGTAACAGTATATCTATTTTGTTTTATTGCTCAGGACTTTGCTCTAGAATTAATGCAATGGACCATTGTAATGTAATTAATACTGATACTGGATTACGCATTGGTCACCTAAATGTTTATCATCTGCCAAATAAGATTCATGATGTCTGTTTTCTTCTAAACGAATCCCCTTCTATTCATCTGCTTGGTCTTAGTGAAACTCGCCTTGACTCCCGTTTCACTGATACAGCTTTATCCATAACTAACTATAACTTTGTCCGACGCGATGCACATCACTCTGGTGAAACAGGACTTGGAATATATATTCATCAAAGCATCGCTCACTGTACAAAAAGGCGGCGTGACCTTGAGCCTGATAATGTTGAATGCATGTGGCTGCAGGTAAAACCCTCCAACTCAGCCCCTCTTCTAGTTGGATATGTGTACAGGAATCCCGCTGCCACTTTCCTTTGGTATGACAACTTTGTACACATGATGGATGATGTATATAAGAGCTATCCAAATGTCATTCTTCTCGGTGATTTTAACATTGATCTGTTAAAACGGCAGCCTGCCTGGGATGCGACCACCACACTTTTTGGCTTGCATCAGCTTATTCATAGTCCAACTAGAATCGCAAAGACATCGTCTACATTGCTGGATCATATCTACACGAACAACAAAGCCATGGTATCCAATATAACAGTGGGCAACAAAAGCATAAGTGACCACTGTCTCATTTTGTGCACTTGGTCTTGTAAACTTCCAAAGCAACAGAATAAGGGCCACACAACCATTCAATATCGCTGCTTCAAAAATTTCAGTAAGGATGAATTTTTCCTCGACTTAAGCTTAGCTCCTTTCTACAGTGTACTCAATTACACAGATCCAAATGAAGCGTATAATACCTGGTATAATATCTTTCTCTCAATCGTTGATAAACATGCCCCACTTAGAAGAAAAAGGGTAAAACACAGAGTACTTCCCAGCTGGCTGACAAAAGACATTATTATAGAAATGGCACTAAGGGATGCACTTAAGACCGCCAAAAAGGTAGATGAATATAAAAAGCAGAGAAACAGAGTATCAGATCTGGTTAGAAAATCAAAATCTGAGCATTTTAGGAAGCTGATAAACGCAAACAGGGATACAGCATCATTATGGCGTGCTGTTAATGAAATAACTGACAAGTCGAGAAAGAAATCAGATAATACTGCGACTATGTGGTCTGCTAACACTTTCAACAATCATTTCCTTCAGGCAACTGAATCAGTACAAACGGCTGCCAGTGTCACATTCTTTAATCGATATGAGACTCCAGCTGTTCTCCTATCGTTTTGTCAAGAACGATTAAATACTAGAGATTCATTTAGCATCCCCTTGCTTGCTATTAATGAAGTTGGTTCCTTAATTTCAAAACTTAAAAATAAAAAAGCAATGGGTCCAGATAACTTAAATGCTTCTATACTCAAGCTTGCTCTACCTTACATTGTTGATACCCTTACGTATGTTTATAATTTGTGTATTGATCAGAATGTCTTCCCATGTGGTCTAAAGGCAGCAAAAGTCATTCCCATAC
>CM065743.1:41932683-41935183 GCA_033310375.1 Conus canariensis
ACATCTCTCTCTCTCTCTCTCTCTCTCTCTCTCTCTCTCTTCTTCGTGTGAGTGAGAGTGCAGGTGGTGTAGTGTGTCGTGTGACAAGACAACATACAATAACAGCACAACAATAACAGACAACTGACACACAAAAAAACAACACAATCACACACACAACACACACAAACACACAACACAACACACACAACACATCACACCACACACACACACACACACACACACACACACACACACACACACACACACACACACACACACACACACACACACACCTACAACACACACACACACCACACACACACACACCACACACACACACACACACCACACACACAACAAACACACAACACACACACACACTAAACACACACTAAACACACACACACACACACACACACACACACACACACCACACACACACACACACACACAACACATACCCACGGATACAGCAGCAGCAGAAGAAGCGACGTGGCTTATCAGACAGACGGAGAGGAAAAGAAGGGCAGAGAACTCCACCCCTCTGTCCTCCTCCCTGTCCATCCCTCCCTCCCTCCGGGTCACCGTCGGTATGGTCAGCAGCACTGAGGTCGGTCAGTGTGAATGGACACCGGACTTCCCGCGTACCTGCTGAAGAGAACCGTCATGTCAGTACATCACCTTCATCACTGTCGTTGTCGTCGTCATGATCATAAGTCATCGTTGTCTTGGTCATCAAGGCCATCTAAGTCGTCATGTCATGAACACTGGACTTCCTGATGTACTGGTGAAGAGAACCGTCATGTCGGTAGATCACCTTTATCACTGTCGTTGTTGTCGTCGTCATGATCATCACAGTCATCGTTGTCTTGGTCATCAAGCTCATCTAAAGACTTGACCACAGACCTGATTGGACACGAAGTGATCGGCTGGACAGTATCGAACAACTTGACCTGACCTATAGTTTGACCATATCGTTGGGTCAAATGTGTGGATTTGGCATCAGGTAGGTCTAGTGTCACACACGCTGTTTCTCAAGGAAAATGGCTATCCAGAAAGGGCCCCTACAACTTACAGCAGTGAGTATTTCAAAGCTCTTCACTCTCAAGTTGCTCCGACCGGCTCCTACCCAGAGTTGAGTTTGCTACGGACTCAGTTGGGAAGACTGGGACCACACAGTCGAATTTCATCCACTTAATGGATGCATCTCTGAGAGTGTTGCTCAAATTTTCTGACCAACACTGCAGGTGTCTGTCTCTGTCGGGCCTGATTGAAACCGGTATATATTATGAAAGAAAGAGTAGAGTACAGCCTTGTCATGCAGATTCAGATGGGAATGAAAATCGGTAGCATAATCTTCATGATCCCCAGTCTCATCGATCAGCATAAAAAGTATGAAATTCTGCGGCCCTTCATGCCCTGCTTTTCATGGTGACCTCAGTTTCGATATCCGCTACACGTCTGTGGCCTTGGCGTAATTCCGTTGGAGTCACCAGTATCGGGAGTCCATGGGGGCTGTCGTTGGACGGACGCAGTAGGTGGTGTCCTGCGTATGATGGGTCAGAAAAAGGCGCCACTGAACACCACACGAGGCTTAGCTGGTGCCTGGCTGATCAGCCGAAAGCTCCGGTCAAAAACCCTGAGAGAACGAAATAAAGTTTTAAGGAGAGAAAGAAAGAAAGAAGATAGAATGAAGGCAGGACAGAAAGAGAGAGGGGGCAAGAACGAAAGGAAAGATAAGAAGACGACGACGACACGACGAAGACAGAAGAGAAGAGAAGAAGAAGAAGAAGGAGAAGAGACGACGAAGACGAAGAAGAAGAAGAAGAGAAGAAAAAAGAAGAAGGAGAAGAAGAAGAAGAAGAGAAGAAGAAGAAGAAGAAGAAGAAAAAGAAGAGACGAAGAGAAGAGAGAAGAAGAAAGAAGAAGAGAAGAAGAAGAAGAAGAAGAAGAAAGAAGAAGAAGAAAGAAGAAGAAGAAGAAGAAGAAGAAGAAGAAGAAGAAGAAGAAGAAGAAGAGAAGAAGAAGAAGAAGAAGAAGAAGAAGAAGAAAGAAGAGAGAAGAAAAGAGAAGAGAAGAGAGAGAGAGAGAGAGAGAAGGCGAGAGAGAAAGGAGAGAGAAACAAGAGGAGACAGGAGAGCTCATCCGGAAACAAAGTGAGACGACAATGGTGTTCTAACACTGCAGACCGTGAACTAACCCTAGGTTCAAGAAAGGACCATTCGACGGTTGTATTGAAATTTACGAACATTACTGAAAATGAAATAAATATTCTTGAGTTTAATGGACGTTATTAAAGGATCAAAAGTACGTAACTTAAACTCGACTTATAAAGAAAACGACAATAAAGGAACATGCAGTGACGTACAATGATAATACGGAACTCCACAGAGTATAGCTTGGTCAAATAGATCTTATAATAAAACACCAACTAGTCCTGGATGTTCAGTAAATGAAAATACTGTATAAAGAAAGAAAGAAAGAAAGAAAGAAAGAAAAGAAGAAAAAAAAAACGGAT
>CM065743.1:41957683-41962683 GCA_033310375.1 Conus canariensis
CTGGGCGGACAAATCATAAAACCAAATATAACTCTTTGTCCTGTCCCGATTCACGTGCAAAGGGAATGTTACTAGGAGAAGAAGAGGGGACAGGACCATTATCTCCCTTGCTTTCCCACCATTCGCTTTCGTCAGAGGCCCGTTTGGTCGCACAGGTGACAAATCACGTCCAGGCAAGACAATTAAGCAAACGGCTGGACTGTTGTCTCGGGTAGCCACGGATGTCAGTCTCTAAATATCCGCTGTTCCAGAAGATCGACCCCAACACCTGAGCGTAAGCCTTTGCCTGTACATTGACGACTGTGTATGTACTTTAAACTTGACAATTTGACACCATCAGCATAGAGTTTCAGTTTCATCAAGGAGGCGTCACTGCGTGTGGGCTAGTCCATATACGCTACACCACATCCGTTAAGTTTTGCGACCACACTACGCGTGATTTTAAGCTGATGGATAAATGAATGAAGTAAGCACTCAAGGTCTGACCAGCGCATTGGGCTAATGCGTAGGTCAGACATCTGCTATGTCGTAGCCACGAGACCTTCATCTTCAATTTTCTCATCAGCACAGAAATGTTATAAACGGTTGACCCGTGAACAGACAGGAGACTCACAGACAGTCAGATAAACACCAAGTCGTGAATGCCTTCAATGTGTACGATGGAATTCCAACTAGTGAAAGGTGACGACACAGGTCTTGTCCCCTCTACATCTGTGGTTTACTCCTGTGAAGCGGTTACACTTTCAGGTCTCAACAAGCATAGCGTTTCCCTTCAGATGTCCAGTAAGGTTCAGTTGTCATGGGGTTAGTAAGTCCCTCAGACAAGGTGAGCGTAAAGGATACTGTTTGTGTTGACAAGGTATGACGCTGGTCTCGAAACGATTACAACAACAATAAGTATTAAACTGTTTATGTTGACCAGGTATGACGCTGGTCTCAAAACGGTTACAGCAACAATAAGTATGAAACTGTTTGTGTTGACAAAGTACGACGCTAGTCTCAAAACGGTTACAACAACAATAAGTATTAAACTGTTTATGTTGACAAGGTATGACGCTAGTCTCAAAACGGTTACAACAACAGTAAGTATTAAACTGTTTATGTTGACTAGGTATGACGCTGGTCTCAAAACGGTTACAGCAACAATAAGTATCAAACTGTTTATGTTGACAAGGTATGACGCTGGTCTCAAAACGGTTACAACAACAGTAAGTATTAAACTGCTTTAATGCGCTTGCAGAACACACAACACACACACACACACACACACACACACACACACACACACACACACACACACACACACACACACACACACAATTACCACTTCAATATGTTTAGAACTTACTTCAGTTTCACTTTTCTGCATCAACTGTTGTGTTGTTGCGGCTCCCATTATGTTTTGAGTGCTCTCTGTAACATCTTCCATGTCATCTCCTTGGCATTCCTCTCGAACCGCTCACTGCCGCTCCTAGGTCCACAGCCACACCCGGACCCACTCTGTAGCAGCCAGCCGTCCAGAGGAGCAATCAATATCAATCGCCAAGAGACACCCCACCAGAAGAGACGCTGCATCTGTTTTCGGGATACAAACCCGGACTACGGTACATAAAAGACTGTTACAACAAAGGTTGTCTGTCTCTCCATTCTTATCACTCTTTCATCTGGCCAGTCTTCCCCCTTTCCACCTCTTCCCATCTGGCCAGTCTTCCCACCCTTCCATCTGGCCAGTCTTCCCACCTTCCATCTGTGCAGTCTTCCCACTCTTCCATCTGTCAGTCTTCCCACTCTTCCATCTGTCCAGTCTTCCCACCCTTCCATCTGGCCAGTCTTCCCACCCTTCCATCTGGCCAGTCTTCCCACCCTTCCATCTGTCCAGTCTTCCCACCTTCCATCTGGCCAGTCCTTCCCACCCTTCCATCTGGCCAGTCTTCCCACCCTTCCATCTGCGCATTCCCCTTATCCCCACTCTTCCATCTGGCCAGTTCTGCGCATCAGCCGACACCCCCCCCCCCCCCCCCTGAATCACAACCTTTGGAACAACACTGTACTGTAAATCGGCTCTCTCTTTATGGGCCTGGAGGATGAAAAGAGTTTAAAATGCCGATTTTTTTTCCCAACAAACAGAGCATCGTGCTATAGCTTGGGCTCCAAAGAGCAGTCCAGCAGAGCCAGCAAGGGCAATGGACAACGTGGGAGAATGCACTCCAAAGAAGTCTCACTTGGAATGACATTTGGCACATGGCCCCTCTCAGGATCAGCTTCATTCTCAGAGCTGCATATGACCTTCTGCCCTCAAATGCAAACCTGGTGAAGTGGGGAAAAACAGACGATCCTGCATGTCCCCCTCTGCCATGAAAAACAAACAGTGGAGCATGTCCTAAGCTCATGTAAAGTAGCCCTGGCTCAAGGAAGGTACACATGGAGGCACAACCAAGTGCTCAAAGAGATTGTACAAGTAGTCTGGGCTAGTACCAACACCACAAAAGGGAAATCAGGACTCCAAAAGCACCCGCAACATTCGTCACGGCAGGAGGCGGCAAATCATGGCCAAGAACAACATGCCACTCGGAACATACAGGCAGAGTCTGCTGGACGGGGCAGATGACTGGGAGTGCACTGCAGACCTCCCAGAATGGAAGAGTCACCTAGAGATCATCAGCAAGAGTGGCATGAGACCAGACATAGTAGTCCACTCTCATCAACCAAGCAGCTGATCATGATCGGGCTCACGGTGCCATATGAGAACAGAATGGAGGCAGCTCAAATCTACAAGACTGAAAAGTATGCTGATCTGGCAAAACAGCCTGAGGAGAGAAGGCTATCAGGACAAAGTCCTCACTGCAGAAATTGGAGCTAGAGGGTTTGTAGGAACGTCTGCATACACCCTCATGAAACAGCTCTCAGTTGCAGGGAGGGAAAAAACCAGAGCCCTGAAAGCAATGGCAGAAGCGGCAGAGAGGTGTTCAAGCTGGATCTGGTCAAGGAGGAACAAAAGTGAACTTCATAAGGCTTAAATTTCCTACAAATATCAGGTGTCCCTGTGGCTCAGTGGTTAGAGTGCGAGTCATTAAGTGGAAAATGAGCATGTCCAGAAGGTCATGGTTCGAATCCCAGCCATGGCTCGTCCCAAGATGGGGAAAAAAAAGGGCAGCAGAGGGACGTCCGGAGTCATGAACCGGGTGTGGCCCAACCCCCCTAGAGTGTCAGGAGATAAGGGCCGAAACACTTGCTTGAAGGGGGCTCCTCTTCTGAGGACCCTCTGCTGCCCGCCGCCTCTCCACGAGTTTCTTTCTACTGGGCAAAAAAAAAGGCTTAAAAAATACTTCGAAAAAATTCAGTTTTTTTAATTAACCCGTGGCCCTTGAAAAACATTATTGGACTTGTTCATATAAAACATGAACCGGACTGCAAGGGAAAGAAGCTGACATGAAAACGAAGAGTGTTTACACTTCGACTTTGTGTGTTTCATCTCTGTCTGCTGTAGTCATAAATGTTAATATATATGTCGGGCCACGTGATTGGTCAAATTCAGTTATAAACTACCTAGCGATTGGTCGAAAGAACTAGCGGCATTCACCTGCTGCGGGTTCCAGCACAGAATAAATGCCAATATCCACGGGACGTAACTATGTATGCTTGAAGGAAGGAAATACTGGTCGGTGGTGCACCATCGGAAAAAAAGATTATCCTTCCTGATTTTCAGATGCTAAAGGCAACGTTTGTCTTGGCCAGCATTGAATGTTAAGCGGATTATGATTGGGGAAAAAAAAAAAAAAAAAAAAAAAAAAAAAAAACAAACAAACAAAAAAAACCAACAACTAAGAAACATTTTCTCTCATCTCTTCTTCTTCTATGTAACATCCATCATCATCATCATCATCATCATCATCATCATCATATTGATGGGTTTTTGCATCATATAAGCTAGGGTTAAGTGTGTGTGGTGTGTGGTGTGTGTGTGTGTGTGTGTGTTGTGGGTAGGTTAAGGGGCTTCCTCTAATCACTGAGTGGTTGGGAACGGACGCACAGTACAACCAGTCGGCCGTTGTTTGCGTGTGATAGTGACAAAATGGAAAGGGTGCGTATTTGTAAGGGTGCCCCATATGTGTGTTGTGTGTGTGTGTGTGTGTGTGTGTGTGTGTGTGTGTGTGTGTGTGTGTTGTGTAAAAAACAGAGAGAGACAAATGTGTGTGTGTGTGTGTGTGTGTGGTGTGTGTGTGTGTTGTGGGTGTGTATGTGTTGTGTGTGTGGTGTGTGTGTGTGTGAAAACAAAACAGAGAGACAGAGAATAAGTGTGTGTGTGTGCGCGCGCGCGCGCGTACGTGCATTTGTGTGTGTGTGTGTGTGTGTGTGTGTGTGTGTGTGTGTGTGTGTGTGTGTAAAAACAAAACAGAGAGAGAGGGAGAACGTGTGTGTGTGTGTGTGTTGTGTGTGTGTGTGTGTGTGTGTGTGTGTGTACAAAAACAGAGAGAGAAGAGAGAGAAAATGTGTGTGTGTGGTGTGTGTGTGTGTGTGTGTGTGTGTGTGTGTGTGTGTGTGTGTGTGTGAAAACAAAACAGCACACAGAGAATGTTGCCGCGCGCGCGGCGGCGGCGCTGTGTGTGTGTGTGTGTTGTGTGTGTTGTGTGTGTGTGCGTGTGTGTGAAAATAGAACAGAGAGAGAGAGATAGAGAGAGAGAGAGAGACGTTGTGTTGTGTATGGGGGGGGGGATGTAAAAACAGAACAGAGATAGAGAGAGAGACAGAGAAAGACAGAGAGAGAGAGAGAGACGATGTGTGTGTGTGTGTGTGTGTGTGTTTGTTGTGTGTGTGTGTGAGTTGTGATGTGTGTGTGTGTGTGTGTGTTGTGTGTGTGTGTGTGTGTGTGTGTAAAAACAGAACAGAGAGAGTGAGAGATAGAGAGAGAGACGTTTGTGTGTGTGTGGTGTGTGTGTGTTGTGTTGTGTGTGTGTGTGTGTGTGTGTGTGTGTTGGTGTGAAAACAGAAACACAGAGAGA
>CM065743.1:41965144-41970144 GCA_033310375.1 Conus canariensis
CCCCCCCCCCCCCCCCCCCCCCCCCCGCGCATAGACACTGAGCATGCGCATCAGTCAATGAATTCTGGCCAGCTGCAATAACACAGGCAGACGATCGTGTGGACATGGGAGGCAATCTGAGCCAGTAGCGAAAAAGAAAGAAAAAAAAAAAAAAAGGGGGGGGGGGGGGGGGAGATCGATAACATACCCGGCTTCGTTTATCAATAGTGCAGTGCTGGGACCGTTTGCCTGGAAGGACAGGGGTGGGGTGCGATGGGGGCTGGGGGTGGGGGGTGGGGGGTGGGGGGTAGGGTGCACGATCTGCAATAAAAACAAAGCCCTGATGAAAACTGTATGTGTCTTGCAGCTGTTCTCTCTCTGTGCTTGAAAACCACTCCTATGTCCACACTGTGGGGCACACTTTTTTTTAAATGGGGGTGGGGGTGTGGGGGGGGTTGTCTTCATGATAATGTGCCGGATATTGATTTCAAATCGGAGAGAATCGCGGAATTGCACGCCTGCTTGCAGTTAAGAGGTTTTCACGCTCCAAATCACTTGTTCAGCAGTGAATGATCAGTCGTGTGTGCAATCTAAGCCAAACTACGCGCGCTACCAAACAGACAGATGCACGCTCAGGTGTGTGCACGTGCGCGAGCGCTCTCTCTCTCTCTCTCTCTCTCTCTCTCTCACACACACACACACACACACACACACACACACACACACACACACACACACACACACACACACACACACACACACACATGAAACTGAATTAACCATTCACTGCTGCTGACAAGTATAAGCTCATCGATGAGAGATGCCAACATCTATGTAACGGGGACTGGGCGGACAAATCATAAAACCAAATATAACTCTTTGTCCTGTCCCGATTCACGTGCAAAGGGAATGTTACTAGGAGAAGAAGAGGGGACAGGACCATTATCTCCTTGCTTTCCCACCATTCGCTTTCGTCAGAGGCCCGTTTGGTCGCACAGGTGACAAATCACGTCCAGGCAAGACAATTAAGCAAACGGCTGGACTGTTGTCTCGGGTAGCCACGGATGTCAGTCTCTAAATATCCGCTGTTCCAGAAGATCGACCCCAACACCTGAGCGTAAGCCTTTGCCTGTACATTGACGACTGTGTATGTACTTTAAACTTGACAATTTGACACCATCAGCATAGAGTTTCAGTTTCATCAAGGAGGCGTCACTGCGTGTGGGCTAGTCCATATACTCTACACCACATCCGTTAAGTTTTGCGACCACACTACGCGTGATTTTAAGCTGATGGATAAATGAATGAAGTAAGCACTCAAGGTCTGACCAGCGCATTGGGCTAATGCGTAGGTCAGACATCTGCTATGTCGTAGCCACGAGACCTTCTTCTTCAATTTTCTCATCAGCACAGAAATGTTATAAACGGTTGACCCGTGAACAGACAGGAGACTCACAGACAGTCAGATAAACACCAAGTCGTGAATGCCTTCAATGTGTACGATGGAATTCCAACTAGTGAAAGGTGACGACACAGGTCTTGTCCCCTCTACATCTGTGGTTTACTCCTGTGAAGCGGTTACACTTTCAGGTCTCAACAAGCATAGCGTTTCCCTTCAGATGTCCAGTAAGGTTCAGTTGTCATGGGGTTAGTAAGTCCCTCAGACAAGGTGAGCGTAAAGGATACTGTTTGTGTTGACAAGGTATGACGCTGGTCTCGAAACGATTACAACAACAATAAGTATTAAACTGTTTATGTTGACCAGGTATGACGCTGGTCTCAAAACGGTTACAGCAACAATAAGTATGAAACTGTTTGTGTTGACAAAGTACGACGCTAGTCTCAAAACGGTTACAACAACAATAAGTATTAAACTGTTTATGTTGACAAGGTATGACGCTAGTCTCAAAACGGTTACAACAACAGTAAGTATTAAACTGTTTATGTTGACTAGGTATGACGCTGGTCTCAAAACGGTTACAGCAACAATAAGTATCAAACTGTTTATGTTGACAAGGTATGACGCTGGTCTCAAAACGGTTACAACAACAGTAAGTATTAAACTGCTTTAATGCGCTTGCAGAAAACACACACACACACACACACACACACACACACACACACACACACACACACACACACACACACACACACACACACACAATTACCACTTCAATATGTTTAGAACTTGCTTCAGTTTCACTTTTCTGCATCAACTGTTGTGTTGTTGCGGCTCCCATTATGTTTTGAGTGCTCTCTGTAACATCTTCCATGTCATCTCCTTGGCATTCCTCCCGAACCGCTCACTGCCGCTCCTAGGTCCACAGCCACACCCGGACCCACTCTGTAGCAGCCAGCCGTCCAGAGGAGCAATCAATATCAATCGCCAAGAGACACCCCACCAGAAGAGACGCTGCATCTGTTTTCGGGATACAAACCCGGACTACGGTACATAAAAGACTGTTACAACAAAGGTTGTCTGTCTCTCCATTCTTATCACTCTTTCATCTGGCCAGTCTTTCCACTCTTCCATCTGGCCAGTCTTCCCACCCTTCCATCTGGCCAGTCTTCCCACTCTTCCATCTGTGCAGTCTTCCCACTCTTCCATCTGTGCAGTCTTCCCACTCTTCCATCTGTCCAGTCTTCCCACCCTTCCATCTGTCCAGTCTTCCCACCCTTCCATCTGGCCAGTCTTCCCACCCTTCCATCTGTCCAGTCTTCCCACTCTTCCATCTGTCCAGTCTTCCCATCTTCCATCTGTCCAGTCTTCCCACCCTTCCATCTGTCCAGTCTTCCCACCCTTCCATCTGGCCAGTCTTCCCACCCTTCCATCTGTCCAGTCTTCCCACTCTCATCGGCCAGTCTTCCCACCCTTCCATTGGCCAGTCTTCCACCTTCCATCTGCCAGTCTTCCCACCCTTCCATCTGGCCAGTCTTCCCACCTTCCATCTGTGCAGTCTTCCCACTCTTCCATCTGGCCAGTTCTGCGCATCACCCCCCCCCCCACCCCCTGAATCACAACCTTTGGAACAACACTGTACTGTAAATCGGCTCTCTCTTTATGGGCCTGGAGGATGAAAAGAGTTAAAATGCCGATTTTTTTTCCCAACAAACAGAGCATCGTGCTATAGCTTGGGCTCCAAAGAGCAGTCCAGCAGAGCCAGCAAGGGCAATGGACAACGTGGGAGAATGCACTCCAAAGAAGTCTCACTTGGAATGACATTTGGCACATGGCCCCTCTCAGGATCAGCTTCATTCTCAGAGCTGCATATGACCTTCTGCCCTCAAATGCAAACCTGGTGAAGTGGGGAAAAACAGACGATCCTGCATGCCCCCTCTGCCATGAAAAACAAACAGTGGAGCATGTCCTAAGCTCATGTAAAGTAGCCCTGGCTCAAGGAAGGTACACATGGAGGCACAACCAAGTGCTCAAAGAGATTGTACAAGTAGTCTGGGCTAGTACCAACACCACAAAAGGGAAAATCAGGACTCCAAAAGCACCCGCAACATTCGTCACGGCAGGAGGCGGCAAATCATGGCCAAGAACAACAGTGCCACTCGGAACATACAGGCAGAGTCTGCTGGACGGGGCAGATGACTGGGAGTGCACTGCAGACCTCCCAGAATGGAAGAGTCACCTAGAGATCATCAGCAAGAGTGGCATGAGACCAGACATAGTAGTCCACTCTCAGTCAACCAAGCAGCTGATCATGATCGGGCTCACGGTGCCATATGAGAACAGAATGGAGGCAGCTCAAATCTACAAGACTGAAAAGTATGCTGATCTGGCAAACAGCCTGAGGAGAGAAGGCTATCAGGACAAAGTCCTCACTGCAGAAATTGGAGCTAGAGGGTTTGTAGGAACGTCTGCATACACCCTCATGAAACAGCTCTCAGTTGCAGGGAGGGAAAAAACCAGAGCCCTGAAAGCAATGGCAGAAGCGGCAGAGAGGTGTTCAAGCTGGATCTGGTCAAGGAGGAACAAAAGTGAACTTCATAAGGCTTAAATTTCCTACAAATATCAGGTGTCCCTGTGGCTCAGTGGTTAGAGTGCGAGTCATTAAGTGGAAAATGAGCATGTCCAGAAGGTCATGGGTTCGAATCCCAGCCATGGCTCGTCCCAAGATGGGGAAAAAAAAGGGCAGCAGAGGGACATCCGGAGTCATGAACCGGGTGTGGCCCAACCCCCCCTAGAGTGTCAGGAGATAAGGGCCGAAACACTTGCTTGAAGGGGGCTCCTCTTCTGAGGACTCTCTGCTGCCGCGCTCTCCACGAGTTTCTTTCTACTGGGCAAAAAAAAAAGGCTTAAAAATACTTCGAAAAATTCAGTTTTTTTAATTAACCCGTGGCCCTTGAAAACATTATTGGACTTGTTCATATAAAACATGAACCGGACTGCAAGGGAAAGAAGCTGACATGAAAACGAAGAGTGTTTACACTTCGACTTTGTGTGTTTCATCTCTGTCTGCTGTAGTCATAAATGTTAATATATATGTCGGGCCACGTGATTGGTCAAATTCAGTATAAACTACCTAGCGATTGGTCGAAAGAACTAGCGGCATTCACCTGCTGCGGGTTCCAGCACAGAATAAATGCCAATATCCACGGGACGTAACTATGTATGCTTGAAGGAAGGAAATACTGGTCGGTGGTGCACCATCGGAAAAAAAGATTATCCTTCCTGATTTTCAGATGCTAAAGGCAACGTTTGTCTTGGCCAGCATTGAATGTTAAGCGGATTATGATTGGGGAAAAAAAAAGCAAAAAAAAAAAAAAAAAAAAAAAAAAACAACCAACAACTAAGAAACATTTTCTCTCATCTCTTCTTCTTCTATGTAACATCCATCATCATCATCATCATCATCATCATCATCATATTGATGGGTTTTTGCATCATATAAGCTAGGGTTAAGTTGTGTGTGTGTGTGTGTGTTGTGTGTGTGTGTGTGTGTGTGTGTGTGTGTGTGTGGAGTAGGTAAGGGGCTTCCTCTAATCAGCTGAGTGGTTGGGAACGCGACGCA
>CM065743.1:41977644-41980144 GCA_033310375.1 Conus canariensis
ACAATGATAGCCCTGATCATTTAAAAGGTGCAGTCAGTAATAGATCATGTAAACAAAAATAACCCTGATCATATAAAAGGTACAATCAGTAAAAAAAAAAAATCATGTAAACAATAAAAAAATGATCATTTTTAAAAGGTACAATCAGTAATAGATCATGTAAACAATAATAACCCTGAACATTTTAAAGGTACAATCTGTACAAAATCGTGTAACCAATAATAACCCTGATCATGTAAAAGGTACAATCTGTACAAATTCATGTAAACAATGATAATCCTGATCATCTAAAAGGTACAATCAGTAAAAAAAAAATCATGTAAACAATAAAAACCCTGATCATTTTTAAAAAAAGTACAATCAGTAATAGATCATGTAAACAATAATAACCCTGATCATTTAAAAGGTACACTGACGGATCTTTGTTGGAAAACCAGGATGCGGGAGCAGCCTTAATTGTTCTTTCTTGAAAAGTGGAAAGATCTTTTGATTTTGGAAAGAAAAACTCTTGTTCCCTGTGGAACCCAGTCTTACTTTGAGGTCTCTGTAGACATACTGGACTTCCCCAGACATTCCATATACTTCCCTGTGGTGATTCAAAATCAGTGTTATTATGACTAACGCAAATCAGGTTCTACAGTTAAGTAACATTTTATAGTTGAAGTCAGTTACTTTGGCTCATTTCTTGCTCTTGAAAGATAGTAATACAACATTTTGTCGGTGCCTTCAGATTGTGGAATGTATTTTTAGATGAGAGTGGCCAGACTGGGAAAAGGTCGAGCAAAACGTGCTGGCAAACGCAGAAGGCTTAAAGGTACCATTTTCTCTCGTGGAGGGATTTCACTTGTTCCAAAGTGCTCGCTGGGAACATCTCAGGAAAAAACAGGAAGATTCTTGTCACGTTTTGACCACTCAAGCCCACCGACTTCTACGGTTAAGATTTTGAGAATCCGTTATAGTCTATATCATACAAGGGTCAGCCACCTCTTATTTATGGACTAAAAATCAACGCCTTTACAACAAGATTTACTAAAGATGCAGACTATATTTGTGGTGAAAAGATATCATATATGCATATAGTTTCAGTGAAAAGATAGCATATATGCATATAGTTTCAGTGAAAAGATAGCATATATGCATATAGTTTCAGTGAAAAGATATCATATATGCATATCGTTTCAGTGAAAAGATGTATATGCATATAGTTTCAGTGCAAAGATATCCTATATGCATTTAGCTTCACAATGTCTGCATGTGAAGTTATTTCACCTGCTTTCTCCGAGTCTTTCTCACATGACGATTTCAGTTACGCCACTCTTTATCTAATGCTTGATTACACTTGACTCGAAGTCCCATCTGTGATGATCTGCAATGAGAAACGGAGGTCGTAATATCGTTGCTGATGATGTTACATGTATTTGAAATAAACGTTGACATATGAATTTGAATTTTTCTCTTTGACATTGTTGTTGTTGACTGAGATCACATAACGCAAATAGACATTCAGTTGAAATGCTTTCTCTCTTGTCTCAAATAATCCTGCGGTCGCATGCCCCCAGTTACCCCTTAATCCCTTCCTCCGATCACCTGAAGTATAGTCGCAGAAACCAGCAAAAGTATACAGAAAGTGTTTTCTGAGTCACAGGGGAGTAAAAGACATTCAGCGTTTTTTGTTTTTTTTTCAAATCTTAAATAAATGTTAGCGAACCGCCCAGAGAACGTGGACAAACGAGTCACAAGACGAAACACAACTAGTTTCGACCTCTTAGGTCTTCATCAGGTGAGACATTAACGAATAAAACAATGAAACAATGAACATTGTTTTATTCGTTAATGTCTCACCTGATGAAGACCTAAGAGGTCGAAACTAGTTGTGTTTCGTCTTGTGACTCGTTTGTCCACGTTCTCTGGCGGTTCGCTAACATTTATTTAAGATTTGTTTAGATTTCCGCCTGCAGTCCTCTCGCTTTGCAACTAGATCTATTTTTTTTCAAAGTTTGTTCAAAAAAAAAAAAAAAAGCGCTGTTCAAGTGCATCCCGTGAAAGTGAACGAGTATGGATATCTCCATACATTTATGGACCAACTTTTCAAAGGGGGGAAACCAAACAGCATTTCTCTACAGTCTATGCGCGTGTTGATCTTATTTTTGTATTGTATTTGATTTTTTTATGTTATTTTATTTTCATTGTATTTCGTTTAATTTCATTTGTTTTGTTTTGTTTTATTTAATCTTATTTCTTTTTTTTAATTCTATTTTGTTTTGTTTGTTTCATTCTATTTCATTTCATTTTCTTTTATTTTCTTTTTTAAATATTGTTTCATGTTATTTCATTTCATTTGATTTGTTGCATCTCCTTTAGTACTATGTCTGGAAGCAAGCAGTCACTGATGCAGCGCCACAGACAGGCGCCAGTCACTGAGGCTGCAACAGGACAGAGTGGAATGTGGCTTGGTATAAATTAAAAAAGAAAAAAAAAAAAAAAAAAAAAAAACGCCCAT
>CM065743.1:41985144-41990144 GCA_033310375.1 Conus canariensis
TGTGGCGCGACGTCGCCGTCTGCGTTCGTGATTGTGTGTGTGTGTGTCGTGTGTGTAAGTTGCGTGGTGATGTGTGTGTAGTGTGTACACGCGTGCACGTGTGCGTGCACGTGCGTTTGTGTGTGGGGGGGGGGGAGGGGGGGGTGTGCGCGCGCGCCCGTGTGTGTGTGTGTGTGTGTGTGTGTGTGTGTGTGTGTGCGCGCGCGTCCATGTGTGTGTGTGTGTGTGTGTGTGTGTGTGTGTGTGTGTGTGCGCGCGCGCGTCCATGTGTGGGGGGGGGGGGAGGGAGGGGGGGAGGGGGGGGGCGTGCGTGTTGCAGTGTCCGTCAACAAGGCAGTTCCATTAGTCGTCACCTGCTCCTCTGCCCCATCATTCATTATTTATGGCACGTGCGATGCTCGTGCTCCTAGCGTTTAACACACACCCCGCACAGACAGCTTGTTTTACCTGCTCATTCTGTCTGTCTCTCTGTCTGTCTGTCTGCCTGCTTACCTGTCTGTCTGTCTGTCTGCCTGCCTGCCTGCTTACCTGTCTGTCCGTCTGCCTGCCTGCTTACCTGCCTCTCTCTCTCTCTCTCTCTCTCTCTTCGTCTCATCTCTCTCTCTCTCTGTCTGTGTCAGTCTCTCTCTCTCTCTCTCTCTCTCTCTCTCTCTCTCTCTCTGTTGGTCTCAACTGCATTGTTTCTGTTTGCCAGTCTTTTTCCCTCCCTGTCTGTCTATACACTAGGATAATAAAAATCGAGAGAAGCTTATGTACGAGATGAATGTGGTTATTCAGACTACTTCCAGTACCCAACAGGTGTGAAACAAGATGTCTGCTTAGTCGCTTTTCTATATTTTCCTTTTTCATCAGTGAATCGGCTGTTGATTTATCTAGCGATGGAAAACACGGCGTTCACTTTAATTCCTGATACAGATGGAATATTCTTTTGTTGTTTGCCGATAGTGTCAGCTGGTTATCTGACTGTATCTGGGCTTCAGAATGACATTGATTGTCGAGCAGATCGATGGCAGATAACACTCAACCTTGATGAAACAAAGGTAAATATCTTTATGTAGAAAATGGGGCTAACTGAGTGTCATAGAAATATGTTTTACGGGTATGAAGAGGTTCAGGTGACTAGGTTATACCAATATCTAGGATGGTCATCACAACTGAATTACTTATGTGCAGTGCCTTGTCGGATGTGTGTAGCAGAGAGGCAGCGAAAGGAATTGTCGAAATAATGCTGAATTTATGACAGCTAAACAGAATGGAGACGGATTTCTTTTAGAAGCTATCTGACTCGCAGACTGAGCCCATTCTGACATATGCAGCTGAAGGATGTGTATCAGAACAAAATAGTAACCACATTGAAATGTGTCATATGTATTGGCACGAAGAAGGTTTCTGAAGGTTTCTGGAGTTTCCTTCTCTCTGTCGAACAGACTGGTGTTTTTGGCAAAAGTGGGAGACACTGGTGGCGTTTTCAAAAAAAAAAGAAAAGAAAAAAAAAAGGAGGTACTGTTTATATACTACTAGTGTAAACTGCGTCAGATAATTGGTTAATTGTGGTTACGGTAACATTGGATTCTCTCATGAGGGCACATAAGACCGTATGGCGAAAGCTTGGCTGTGTCTGGAGTGGCACTGTCTTCATCTGTCCGTGGGCAGGGGTGGTTGGGTCTTTGGGGTGTGCTCGACAGCTGGAGGGTGGTGTTTTTTTTTTTTTGCCGGTGGGCTCTGCAGTCATGAAATACGGGCTGGTACACCCATGGGGATACTATTTTAAGGCTGTTATGAGTTGCATCCTGTAGTCTGATTTACCTCTGTTCAGGAGCAATTATGTCCCTTGATATCCTGCGCGTGCCTGTACCCATCGTCAACACAGCGCAGGCCTCCAAGGGTGGTACAGGACTGCTCAAAAGGCGGGTGAAGACAGTGCTTCTCTGGGTCCTCCCCAGCACCTTCGGGTGTTTCTTTTTCTTCTTGGTTAATTGTGGTTACGGTAACATGGCGATAACACAGCAAAGTAAACATCGACAAAAGAATGATTAAAAAAAGAAAGAAAGAAAGAAAGGAAAAATCGCTCAGATCGAGCTTTTTTTTTGTTGTTTTCCAATAAAACCTATGATGGCCAGCGCACGTGATAGCCAACACTGCTGATGCGGTGTTCAGTTCTGTATCTAGATCTTTACGTTTAGTCCCTCCAAGGCTCTCATTTACGAAAAGCAATACCCACCGCCATCCTCTCTCCTCTCTCTCTCTCTCTCTCTCTCTCTCTCTCTCTCTCTCTCTCTTTCACAACCAGATTAAGTTTCACTTTTGGATGCCAAGATATTGCAAACAGAGCAAGAGAGCAGTTACAGTTATACTTCACATTTTTATATAAACTGAATTGTAGCGCTTTTATAGTTTTCTCAAAGCTGTTTGACTCTCAGGTGCAGCCAATCCTACAAATTATGGAGCAGAAATTTGGGCACTTGAGAAAAGCGTCGTGATCGAAAATGTGCATTTGTATGCTATGAAAAAATTTTTGAATGTAGATAATCGAACACCGAATGATTTAGTATATGGTGATCTGGGAAGATATCCGATTTATGTTAATTCGTTTTTGAAATGCATTAAATACTGGCTGAAAATAACAAGAATGGACGAAATTAAAATACCTTTTAAAGCTTATAAGATATTGAGAAATTTGGATTGTAATGGCAAGAAGACATGGGCTACCAATGTTCGTCACTGTTTAAATTCATATGGCTTTGCTTATGTTTGGGATAACCAGGGCGTTGAAAATATCGTAGGGTTCTTGAAATGTTTTAAACAAAGAATTATTGACTGCAGATGGCAGGACTGGCATGATCATATTTATAGCAGTGACAGATTTGCGCAGTACAGACTCTTTAAAACAACTAATGTGATAGAGCCATACATTAAAATGGATATGAACAGATATATTAAGAGTGCGTTAAGCAAGTTTAGATTTGGTGTTTCTGATATAGCTTGTCACCGTTTCAGATACAGTGTTGTGAGTGATAATGAAATGACATGTCGTTTATGTAACCTGGCCAAGGAAGATGAAATCCATTTCCTTTTTTGCTGTCCTGTTTTTCATGACCTCAGGATAAAATTCATAAAGCCAAAGTTTTATTCTGACCCTTGTATTTTCAGAGTTAATCTACTCCTGGCGTCAAGAAATGAAGACATTCTCTTTAACCTTGCTATGTACATTTATGAAGCACAAAAGAGGTTACGTACTGTATATTCCTAATAACATTGTATGATGCATATGTACTTGCCTTCTCTTGTCATTTTCCTTCATTTCAGTAATTGATATCATGTATATTGCGGGTACCACCCCTTCAGTATGGGCTATGGCCTTAATCTGAATAAATATTCGCATTCGCATTCGCATTCTCTCTCTCTCTCTCTCTCCTCTCTCTCTCTCTCTCTCTCTCTCTCTCTCTCTCTCTCTCTCTCTCTCTCTCTCTCTCTCTACCCGTTCACAAAAATGTGGAAACTTGCTTTCCAGATGGTGCAGTCGGTGTGACATCATTCGACGATTTTTTTTTTTTTTTTTTTTTCTGGCAGTTTTTCAGTGTTATATTTCCGCCACTTCAGAGAAAAGTGGTTTATCCGCTAACACACGCAGGTTCTATCCACACATTATGCGTGCAGTAGGCGCCATTTGTCGCCCGTTCACCTGCGTGAGATCGCACTAAAACTATCTCCCCTTTCAGGTTTCGATGGCTCACCGAAGATCAGATGAGAGTTCGTTTTCTGTTAATGCCTTTATTCTTTGTTTTTCTTCCTTCCTTCCTTCCTTCCTTCCTTTCTTTCTTTCTTTCTTTCTTTTTCAATCGTTGAGGGAAGTCTAGGGTCGTCAGAGAACATAGAGTCAGTCGGGTTTTGAAACTGCAATGTTTTTTTTTTTTTTTTTTCTTGTTTCTTTTTTCCATGAAATTTCTCAGACTCATCGTGTCGAGAGTGTGCAGACAAGCTTTTTCTAAATGCTCTTGTTGCAACACGAATTGGATCACTTTAACGGGATGTAAAAAAAAAAAAGAAATAAAATAAATGGAGAAATTAAATTAACAACAAACAAATAATCAAATAAAACATTCTTGCTGACAGTGGCTTTCGTGCTGTTAGGCTGAGCTAGAGAACTGGTTGCGCATAATTATGGTTTTATTGCGGAATTTAATTTAAAAAAAAAAAAAAGGCTCATTTCCTGTTTCAAATAAAACTGGCATGCAGATAAAGACGGTAGTTATAAATATTCCTTCCACACGTCACCTTCTTTGGAAAGACCCTGCCAAAAGCCTTGTCTGCGCTTCTACACTTTCGTTTATCTTCTCTCGTTTGTACGCTTTCGTTTATATTCTCTTGTTGGTACTCTCTCTTTGTACTCTCTCTTTGTACTCTCTCTTTGTACTTTCTCGTTTGTACTCTCTCGTTTGTACTCTCTCTTTGTACTCTCTCTTTGTACTCTCTGTTTTACTCTCTCCTTTGTACTCTCTCTTTGTACTCTCTCTTTGTACTCTCTCGTTTGTACTTTCTCGTTTGTACTTTCTCGTTTGTACTCTCTCGTTTGTACTTTCTCGTTTGTACTTTCTCGTTTGTACTTTCTCGTTTGTACTCTCTCATTTGTACTTTCTCGTTTGTATTCTCTCGTTTGTACTTTCTCGTTTGTATTCTGTCGATTGTACTTTCTCGTTTGTACTCCCTCGTTTGTATTCTCTCGTTTGTACTCTCTCGTTTGTGTTCTCTCGTTTGTACTTTCTCGTTTGTGTTCTCTCGTTTGTACTTTCTCGTTTGTATTCTGTCGTTTGTACTTTCTCGTTGGTATTCTCTCGTTTGTACTTTCTCGTTTGTATTCTGTCGTTTGTACTTTCCCGTTTGTATTCTGTCGTTTGTACTTTCTCGTTTGTATTCTGTCGTTTGTACTTTCTCGTTTGTATTCTGTCGTTTGTACTTTCTCGTTTGTATTCTGTCGTTTGTACTTTCCCGTTTGTATTCTG
>CM065743.1:41997644-42010144 GCA_033310375.1 Conus canariensis
CTTGGCATATGGTACACACATCGTCACGAAATGGGCGAGCCGAGCCAGGAGGATTGAAAGGATGGAAATGGTATCACGTGAAGACAGCAGTGGGGGAACTGTCACTGTAAGAAGAGGGCGTTTCATGTAAACGGCGTTACAGCCAGAAGGCAGGAATGAAAAGGGCAAATAGTAAGAGCTAATGGAAAGATGGAAAGGGCAAAGTAGTAAGAGTTAAAGGAGGGACGGAAATGGCAAAGTAGTAAGAGTTAAAGGAGGGACGGAAATGGCAAAAGTAGTAAGAGTTAAAGGAGGGACGCAAATGGCAAAGTAGTAAGAGCTAAAAGGAGGACAAATGGCAAAATAGTAAGAGTTAAAGGAGTGACGAAATGGCAAAGTAGTAAGAGATTAAAGGAAGGGACGCAAATGGCAAAGTAGTAAGAGTTAAAGGAGGGATGCAAATGACAAAGTAGTAAGAGTTAAAGGAGGGACGGAAATGGACAAAGTAGTAAGAGTTAAAGCAAGGACGGAAATGGCAAAATAGTAAGAGTTAAAGCAGGGACGCAAATGGCAAAGTAGTAAGTGTTAAAAGGAGGCGGAAATGGCAAAAAGCAAGAGTTAAAGGAGGGACGCAAATGGCAAAGTAGCAAGAGTTAAAGGAAGGGACGAAATGGCAAAGTAGTAAGAGTTAAAGGAGGGACGCAAATGACAAAGCAGTAAGAAGTCAAAGGAGGGGAACGGCAAATGACAAAGTAGTAGAGTAAAGCAGAACGGAAATAGAAAAGTAGTAAGAGTTAAAGAGGATGGAAAGGGGCAAAAGGAAGAGCTAAGAGGAAGGAAAATGGCAGACAAAGCCGTGAGAGGAATGTCAATTAAAGGGAAAGGGACGGAAATGCAAAGTAGCAAGAGTTAAAGCAGGGACGGAAATGGCAAAGTAGTAAGAGTTAAAGGAGGGACGGAAATGACAAAGTAGTAGAAGCAAAAGGAGGGGTGAACACGGCAAAAGAGCACGAGGTAAAGCAAGAACAGAAATAGAAAAGTAGTAAGAACTAAAGGAAGAATGGAAAGGGCAAAGACGGAAGAGCTAAAGGAAGGATGAACATGGCAGATCAAAGCCGCTGGCAAGGACGGAAATGTCAGATTTGGAAGAGGATAGTAAAAGGAACGGCAAAGCAACAAGTGGACGGTATAAGCAACGGCAATGTAGGAAGATGGGCCGTGATGGAATTTGCAATACAGGAATTGGGCAGTCGTGACATTTACAGTGTAGGAGGAGGGTAGAGGTGGGCATGGTAATATAGGAAGAGGCAGTGGTGGGCATGGTAATATAGGAAGAGGGCAGTGGTGGGCATGGTAATATAGGAAGAGGGCAGTGGTGGGCATGGTAATATAGGAAGAGGCAGTGGTGGCAATGGTAATATAGGAAGAGGGCAGTGGTGAATGGTAATATAGGAAGAGGCAGTGGTGAGCATGGTAATATAGGAGAGAGGACAGTGGTGGGCATGGTAATATAGGAAGAGGCAGTGGTGAATATGGTAACATAGGAAGAGGACAGTGGTGAAATGGTAATATAGGAAGAGGCGTGTGATATGGTAATATAGGAAGAGGCAGTGGTGATATGGTAATATAGGAAGAGGGCAGTGGTGGGCATGGTAATATAGGAAGAGGACAGTGGTGGGCATGGTAATATAGGAAGAGGACAGTGGTGGGCATGGTAATATAGGAAGAGGGACAGTGGTGGCATGGTAATATAGGAAGAGGCAGTGGTGGCATGTAATAAGGAAGAGGGCAGTGGTGAGCATGGTAATATAGGAAGAGGGCAGTGGTGAATATGGTAATATAGGAAGAGGACAGTGGTAGGCATGGTAATATAGGAAGAGGGCTGTTGGGCATGGTAATATAGGAAGAGGACAGTGGTGACCATGGTAATATAGGAAGAGGACAGTGGTGACCATGGTAATATAGGAAGAGGACAGTGGTGACCATGGTAATATAGGAAGAGGACAGTGGTGAGCATGGTAATATAGGAAGAGGACAGTGGTGACCATGGTAATATAGGAAGAGGACAGTGGTGGCATGGTAATATAGGAAGAGGGCAGTGGTGAACATGGTAATATAGGAAAGGGCAGTGGTGATATGGTAATATAGGAAGAGGCAGTGGTGAAATGGTAATATAGGAAGAGGCAGTGGTGGGCATGGTAATATAGGAAGAGGACAGTGGTGCATGGTAATATAGGAAGAGGGCAGTGGTGGCATGGTAATATAGGAAGAGGGACAGTGGTGGAATGGTAATATAGGAAGAGGACAGTGGTGGGCATGGTAATATAGGAAGAGGCAGTGGTGGGCATGGTAATATAGGAAGAGGGCAGTGGTGAACATGGTAATATAGGAAGAGGACAGTGGTGGGCATGGTAATATAGGAAGAGGACAGTGGTGGGCATGGTAATATAGGAAGAGGGCAGTGGTAGGCATGGTAATATAGGAAGAGGGCTGTCTGGGCATGGTAATATAGGGAAGAGGACAGTGGTGACCATGGTAATATAGGAAGAGGGACAGTGGTGGGCATGGTAATATAGGAAGAGGTCGTGCTGGGCATGGTAATATAGGAAGAGGACAGTGGTGGGCATGGTAATATAGGGAGAACAGAGCAGGAAATAGAAAGGACAGTGGGGGCATGGAATATAGGAAGAGGGCTGTCTTGGGCATGGTAATATAGGAAGAGGACAGTGGTGGGCATGGTAAATAGGGAGGACAGTGGTGGCATGGTAATATAGGGAGAGAGCAGTGGTGGGCATGGTAATATAGGGAGAGAGCGGTGGTGGGCATGGTAATATAGGGAGAAAGCTGTTCTCCCAGCTACAGTATTGGATGATGGTAAGGACGGAAATAGCAATTGGAGAAGTGATGGAAATGGAAACATGCGAAGAGAACAGTGACGAAATAACAAGAGAGACCAAGAAAGGAAAGAAAAAAGAAAGGAACAGTATTGCAGATGACGAAAACAAAACAAAACAAAACAAACAAACAAACAAAAAATTCAGTTACTCTGCAAAGCACAATGTTCGTTTGCAATTTTATTTTCAATCATAAACCAACCCAACTTCAGTTTTCCTAGGGATCTGTCGGTCTCCTCTGACCCACAACCCGCGTGATGAGTGGTCAGAGGCACTGACCGGTGGGTACAGCACTGGACATGTACTAACTGAAATTCCAGCGGCGACGACAACGACAATGACAACGGCAACAAGAAGTAAAATGTTGGTGTTGGTAGCTGAGCGCAGAGGCTAGATGAGGAAAGTGTGTTGGCGAATAGAGGTATACACACATTGTAATTGTTAGACTGGGGGAAAATGTATGGGATGATAGAAAGTGTAACAACAACGACAACTACAGTGACGTTAATGATAATAATAATAATAATAACAATAACAGCAACAACAACAACAACAGCAATAACAACAACAACAACAACAATATGATGATGATGATAATCATCATCATCATCATCATCATCATCATCATCATCATCATCATCATATCATAATGATAATAATGATAATAATAATAATAATAATAATAATAATAAAAATAATAATAATAATAATAATAAACAATAATAATGATAACAATAGTAGTAGTAGTAATAATAATAAACAATAATAATGATAATAACAACAACAACATAAACATCAACAACAGCAATGATAATCATAATAATATGATAACAATAGTGATGACTGTAATGATAACAATACTAATATTTATTATATTGATAATAATATCATCATCATAATCATCATCATCATAACAATCATAGTCATAATGATACTATTATTATCATCATTACTATTATTATCATGTTATCATTATCATCATCACCATCATCATCGTCATCATCATTATTATAATTATTATCATTATTATTATTACTATTATTGTTATTATTATCATTTTTCTTCCTATTATTATTATTATCATTATATTATTGATATTATTATGACAGTTCTAGAAATGACAGCAATAAAACCTACAGACAACAGACGGCAAAAGAAGAAGGAGGAGAAGAAGAAGAAGAAGAAAGAAAGAAACAACAAGGACAGCGGGTTCAATGGATAAATACTGGCCTAACAGGCGAGAGGAGCCTAGATCCAACCTCGGACCCTGGGCCAGAGCGAAACACCTTCTTTGCCTCTCCACAAGACCCTCAATGGCAAGCTAAGTCCTTGTGCTTGTTTTCTTTTTGGATGAGACGAAAAACCCATTTTCCGCGTGCTATATATACACTTTCAAAAGAAACCACCACGACAAGAAAGCTATCCCTGTTTGAAAGAAAATACTGTAGGAAAATCTTCTTGGACAGACAAACGAACGAACCAGTGAACAAACACGCAACATACGCTGGCAGAGAAAAGGGAACCAAAAAAAAAACAAAAAAAAAAAGACAAGACTGTGCTGAACAACAAAGGCACGCCCTTAAAGGATAAGACAGTCTGATTTTGGCTGGCAGAAATGTTTGATGATGAAGCTGTATCATACAACATAGTGCCAGTATTCTGTTGAAGCCGCTGGGGAGTAAGGGAGAGGGGAGGAGTAAAATAGGAATTAACAGGGAATTCCTGCTGTACCGGAAGGTCATGCCAAGCGTGACGTGAATGATGATAGCAGAGGAGACACGACCGATCCGTGATCGGGTGAAGAGAACTGCTGTCACCAGTCCCAGGTCTGGTCCAGCCGTGTGATGATGATGATGATGATGAAGCGCCCCAGTTCTTTGCAGACGACCGGCAGATCGGGTCGCTGGATCTGACCCTCCGCAACCTCTTCTCGCAGTCCATCTCAGTGTCCCGGGCTTCAAACGTCGCCCCGACTTCCACCTCCAAATCTCCATACTCCGTCCGTCCTTCCGACTGCATTATTGTCGCCGAGAGAGTGGTGGGTCCTTAAGAAAAAAAAAAAGATTAAAAAGGAGCAGGGACAGTGACGTCACAGAAAGACGCCACGCGAACAGGCGCCGATATCACTGATGAGCTAAAGTTGTTTTGAAATGACTGTGTGACGTCAGAATGGCCCGTCATGCGGACAGCGTTGACGTCAGCGATGACCTAAACCTCAGTGGGGACCGAGGGCTGACATTGATTGGCTCTGTGACGTGACTGTCCCACAGACGAGTCACGTGAACGGGGGTCGGTGTCGGTGATGACCTACGCCGTGCTGATGACCTGAAGCTGACATGGATCGGCTCTGTGACGTCACAGAAGTATTGACAGGTGTTGACGTCACGGATGACCTGGACTGACGTCATTGATGATCTAAAAAAGAAAGCTGACTTGGTACGGCGCCGTGATTTGTCAGGCGGTCATCTAGGTCTGTCCTTTTTTTCTTTTCTTTTTATTTTCCCTCCGCAAAAATAAAAGAAAAGAAATTAAAAAAAAAAAATCGCACAGTTCCTAAGGAGATTCAGACCTGGATGGGTGGGTTGAAAGAAGTGCTACGTAAATGAGATTGGCAACTGATTGGTAAAGAGAGAGAGAGAGAGAGAGAGAGAGAGAGAGAGAGAGAGAGAGAGAGAGAGAGAGAGAGAGAGAGACGGAGACAGAGAGACAGAGAGAGAGAGGTGAAATGAGAATGACAGGTAAGAGGTTCAGGTGGACGTGGATCACTGGAACTGCGACATGAAGGCCTGCATCTGCTTCATGTAGCTCATGGCCTCCAGAGTTCTGGACGTAACTGTGGACACACAGAACAGGGCATCTCGCGTCAGACGACAGTGGCAGTTCCACACTCAAGGGGGACATCATCGGATACGACCCCTACCCCCACCCTCATCCCCCATCATCTTAGCCGTTATCCGTACTGACCCGAGCGACATAAAAATCATGCAATCTACCACTTAAACTGCTTGACTTGGACGAGATGTGTCCACAAAGCTGTTTTGAAAGGTCTGTGAGAGAGAGAGAGAGAGAGAGAGAGAGAGAGAGAGAGAGAGAGAGAGAGAGAGAGAAGAGAGAGAGAGAAATCTGACGGTGTTTTGGGGACAAGAGGTAAATTGTTTTATGCAGCTGGGGTTTGAGAGGAGAAAAAGATTCGTAACTGTTCTGTACAAGGAAAACAAACTGGCTGACGAGGAAATCTCTGATGCCAGATTTGCAAGTCCATTAAGCAAAAAAAAGAAAAAGAAAAAAAGAAAAAGAAAAAAAGCAGCAAAAAAAAACAAACAACAACAAAAAATAACCACGGCGCAATACAACAACAACAACAACAGTACACACACACACACCCACACACACACAACACACACACACACACACAACACACACACACACACACACACACACACACACACACACACACACACACACACACACACACACACACACACCACACACACACACACACGTCTGTCTTCCCACCAGGTTTCGTTCAAAATGGCTGTGGAGGTAATTACATACCCTTGCTGACAGACAAACGAAACAAGCGGCGGAGAGAGAGAGAGAGAGAGAGAGAGAGAGAGAGAGAGAGAGAGAGAGAGAGAGAGAGAGAGAGAGAGAGAGACGCCCTTGGCAGACTGCCAGCACTCACTTCCAGGGGGGCAGCACAGGGCAGCCTTCTTGACCACCACGCAGGTCTGTTGTCTGGAGTAGCACAGCGCGCGGCTCCCGCTGCTGCAACCGTTGGGGAAGGAGGCGAAGAAACTGCTGGACGGGTCATTGAGAGGGTAGCCGCAGCCATAAGTCATGGCGCTCCGCGACTCCTTCACGTAGCCCCGAGAAAAGTGCATCACCTGCATCTGTGAACCAACCAACCAACGAATGAAAGAACCAATGAAGTTTGATTTTTTTTTTTTTTCAGGGTAAGGCAAGGTTATGTTTCTTATAGCCCAGCCGACCGCCAGGGCCGTATTAGGGCTGTCACCGCGTTGAAGTCCAAATCACAAAGTCGTTCATTCACACAACCTTTTGAAAATACGTCGTCTTACAACACACCCAAAATTTGAAAGATGGAACGGTTCACAAATTTGCGTGTCATTCTTGCGCAGGATAATAGGATAATCAAGCAAATGACACATGTTATTTTTTCCCCACACAGCCATGTGAAAAAAAAAAAGAGGGGTAAGAAAAAAAAAAATGGAAAACATGCAGGTGACTATGGCAGGAACAAATGAAGGGAATACACAAATCGATAATTAGACCATGAAAAGAACAGACTGATACTACAAGAGCAAATGACAGAACCATGTATGCATGCACGAATGCGTAGAAAGGAGAAAGATGGTTTCGAAGTGACGTGACTACAGGAGGAACTGAAACAATTTTTAAAGAATAATTCTATATGAGAAAGAAAATAAGGGATTGCAAATTCTTCGTTTTCGTTGTCCTGAATGTTCTTTCTTTTACCTGAAGAAGACTTAAGAGGTCGAAATGCGTCGTGGTTTGTTTGTTTTTTTGTTTTTTTTAATTTGTTTGTCCTTGTTCTTTGGGCAGACTCACTAAGAATTGTTCTCAAATAGGTAGGTACTAAAGGTCTGACCAGCGCATAAGGCTAATGCGTAGGTCAGACATCTGCCAAAGTCGTAGCCACGAGACCCTCTTCTTCAATTGTCTCATCTTAGTTGTTAATTCATTGATCCGTCAGCTTCAAATCATGCGTAGTGTGGTCCAACACTTAGCGGATGTGGTGTAGCGTACATGGACTAGTTCGCACGCAGTGATGCCTCCTTGATGAAACTGAAACTGAAAAAAGGAAGAAGAAAAATGAACCACTGAGAATAGAAGAAGAAAAATGAAACACCGTGAATGGAAGAAGAAAAATGAAACACCGTGAAGGAAGAAGAAAAATGAAACACCGTGAATGGAAGAAGAAAAATGAAACACCGTGTGAAGAAGAAAATGAAACACGTGAATGAGAAGAAAAATGAAACACCGTGAATGGAAGAAGAAAAATGAAACACCGTGAATGAAGAAGAAAAATGAAAACGGAAGAGAGAAGAAGGCTCACTGCTATATGAGGAAGCGGAAAGTTGAAATTCAGTATTGGGGAAGACGAAAGATGAATTGATTGTTACAAAATGAAAAAAAAAAAAGATGAAATTCTATATTATGAGGAAGAAGAAAGATGAAATCCTGTATAAGGAAGCAGAATCACGATATTCTGTATAGGAAAGAACAAAAAAAGATGAAAGACCATAATTATGAGGAAGATGACATGAAATTTTGCATGGGGAAGAAGAAAGGTGAAAAACCGCATGGAGAAGAAACTATATGGAGAATATGGTAAAAGAAAAAATATGGTATTAGAAAAATGAAATGCTGTATGGCTTGTGTCTGTAGAGAAGAACAAAGACGGACCCCTGCATGAGCAGTATCTGTAGTGGAGAAAAAAGACAACAAAATAATGCATCTGTTGGTAAAGATGAAGATAACCTCAGATGAAGATAAAATACTTCATGGCTTGCATCTGCGAAGGCGAAAAATGACGAAATACTGTACACTTGCAATGGCCAAGTGGTTATCATCGCGCACTCCCGGCTGAGAGGTCGTGGGTTCGATTCCCGTGGGCCATGTGGAATTTTTCTGCCCAGACCGGCACCAACCCAGACTTGAGTTTGCTTTGGACTCCACTGAGAAATCTGGGACCACACAGCCGAGTTCCATCCTTTCAATGAATGCGTCTCTCGGGCCTGGTTGAGGTCGGATATGTTATGTAATTGAACGTGGAGTACAGTCCTGTCAGGCATTCTCAGACCAGCATGGAAATCGGTAGCATCATCTTCATCATACTCGTTCTGATCAATCAGCATAAACAAACAAACCAAAGAAATCTCTAAAATGCTGTGGTCCTTTCATGTCCTGCTATGATGGTGACCTCATGTTCGATTGCCTTTCACACGTATGGCCTGGGTTTGTTCTGTCGGGGTCACCAGTATCGACAAAGTCTTGGAGACTGTCTTCTTCTTCTTCTGCGTTCCCAGGTCATGCTGATCAGATACAAAGTCCGGTAGCTTGGGCAAAGTCAGCGGTCCGTCGTAGTGAGTCTGCCGTTCCCCACAGCTTTCTTGGAGTTTCACTGCACCGGGCCAAAACTCACGCCGCAGGCTGTCGAAAGTGGGACAGGACTGAAGTACGTGGGCTGGGTTTTGTGGGCCTGTACCACAATGGGCACTCATCTGTGTGCGATATATTCAGGCGATAGAGGTGGGGAGCAACTGACAGTGTCCAGTTCTTAGTCTGAAGATGGCGACTTGTTGGGCATGCTCAAGATGGTGAATGTCATCCTTCTCTACCTCCACCTGTAGTCTTTCTCTCCATGCTGTCCTGAACTGGCTACGGATGATGGTCTTCGCCTCTCTGTACGATACAGCATGGGCTGTTTGGTCTTGTTGGCTGCCCGCCTTGGAGAGTCTGTCCGCCTCTTCATTTCCTGCAATACCATTGGAGACTGTCGCTGGATGGCGCGCTCTGGGGGGAGAGCTCACGCACGCTGACTCCGCGACTAGGCAGCTGTGAACACTAATAGGTGGCGTCCTGCGTGGGGTGGATTAGAGCAGGCATCACTCGACACCGCTGAAGGACCCGGCAGCAGTATAGTAATTCATCGGCCAATGTTTGTGAAATAGTACAGTGTATTATCTTCGAAATGTCACAGAATACACGAGCACTACTAAACTGTCTGTCTCTGTCTCTGTTTCTCTCTGTGTCTGTGTCTGTCTCTGTTTCTCTCTGTGTCTGTGTCTGTCTCTGTCTCTGTCTCTCTGTGTGTCTCTCTCTCTCTCTCTCTGTCTGTCTCTCTGTCTCTGTCTCTGTCTCTGTCTCTCTGTCTCTCTGTCTCTCTCTCTCTCTGTCTGTCTCTCTGTCTCTGTCTCTGTCTCTCTCTCTCTCTCTCTCTCTCTCTCCCTCTCTCTCTCTCTCTCTCCTCTCTCTCACACACACACACACACACACACACACACACACACACACACACACACACACACACACACACATACACACATGGACATGCGTTTGAAAACATTAATAGCTAAATTTAGAGTTGGAGTTTTTGAAATAAGGACTCATTACTTGAGATACAGGAAACATACACAAACTGATTTGCTTTGTCCATTGTGTATGCAAGGTGAGGAAAATAAAATACATTTTATGTTCCTTTGTCCAGCGTTAGAAGATCTTCGCCAAAAATTGATCCCACAAAAATATTATAGGCGCACGTGTATATTTCGATTACAGTTACTACTTAGCTCTAACAGTTTCAAGGTAATTAGGAATTTAGGTATGTTTTTGTGTAAGGCGTCTAAGATCAGAGAAATAATGACGTCTTCGTTGATGTTCTTATTGGTATAGTTGTTTTTTGTTTTTTTTCGTGACTAGTGATTTTGTTTTTTACACATTATAATGTGAATGATGGTGCTCATTCCCCTTCAGATGGGCCGATGGCCTTACTGAATAAAAATCTGAAGCTCTCTCTCTCTCTCTCTCTCCTCTCTCTCTCTCTCTCTCTCTCTCACACACACACACACACACACACACACACACACACACACACACACACACACACACACACACGCACTCACTCTTTCTCTCTCTGTCTCCCCCCCCCCCCACACACACACACTCACTTTCTCTCTCTTCTCTCTCTCTATCTCTCTCTCTCTCTCTCTGTCTCCACACACACCACACACACACACACACACAACACCACACACACACCACACACACTTACAAAAGACATCCTCCTCCGGGGCGCCTGTCTCCGTGGCGACCCCGATGTGCCGGAGCCGCTGGGAGTGCCCCCGCGGTTCCCCACGCTGTTGGCAGAGTCCCCGGACTGGCGGATCCGGTTGGCGCCGGAGGTGATGGTATTGCTGGTCGGATCAGCCCCGCTGCCTTGTTGCGGCCCATTCTTCAGATTCTCCTGCTGCTTGAGGTACTTGAGTCTTCGGATGAGCGAATGGAGGAGAGGCCGGGGCAGGCTTTCTTGCAGCTTCCTGACCTGCTCTGGATTCATGGATCTGAGGCGGCGGAAGATTTGCATCTCTTTGTTTCGGCGTTCCACCAGCACCTGGCGCCGGCGTTTCTCCTCCTGCCGGTACAGGCTAGGGAAGAGGGAGCGGGGGGGTTTGGGCGGCAGCTTGAAGTCAGGGTTCAGCACGCTCAGCATAGCGGTGGGGTCCATCAAGCTTCGGACCTGGGGCACTGTGAACAGAGGAGTGGGGAAGTGAGAGGTGATGTGTGTGTGTGTGTGTGTGTGTGTGTGTGTGTGTGTGTGTGTGTGTGTGTGTGTGTGTGTGTGTGTGTTCGGGAGGGGGGAAGGGAGGCATGTGTGTGTGTGTGTGTGTGCGCGCGCGCGCGCGCGCGCGTGTGTGTGTGTGTGTGTGTGTGTGTGTGTGTGTGTGTGTGTGTGTGTGTGTGTGTGTGCGTTCTGGTCACGAGCGGCACGTGTTGTGAGCTAGACAACACAACGTATTGCGAGTACAGACTGCATGTGCGTTAGCTACACAGAAAAGTAAACTGCGTCCCTGCATATTAACGGTGTGGAATACATACGCACAATGTTGGAGGTGTTGCAGATGATTACAGTGGGGTCTTAACAGGACATCCCCCCCCCACCCCTTCCTATCCCACCCTCTTTCTCTCTCTCCACATTCTTCCACAGCCCCTCCTCCCACCCTCTGAAGTTCTCCACAACAGTCTGTAATGACAGTTAACAGCAGCTCTAGACTAAAACAGTCTTTAATGACAGGTAAATCTAGCAGCTCGAGACAAAAACGCAAATGGTTTGAAAACAAGCAACAAACCAACCGATAATGTGGAATAAGACGGATCCTTTGGGAAATGGATCTATGACATCTGAAAGGGTAAGGGGCGAGGTGAGGGGGGGGGGGGTGTTCATTGGAATGTAAATGTAGATGGTATGTGGAAGGAGCTGTCACGGTTATAAAGGAAACCTATTGTCTTTGGAGGGAAGGCCTCTCTCTCTCTCTCTCTCTCTCTCTCTCTCTCTCTCCTCTCTCTCAATAATAACCATTAACACATTTAAATTGGCACTCAACGGATTCAGATTAGGCATAAATGATTTAAAGATAAATAGACGCTACAGGAAAAATTATTCTGAGGATATGCAGTGCCCATTTTGTAAGAATAGTGAAGATGAGCTACATTTTGTCTTTTCATGCGAAGCTTACGCATTACTTAGAGAGAGAGAGAGAGAGAGAGAGAGAGAGAGAGAGAGAGAGAGAGAGAGAGAGAGAGAGAGAGAGAGAGAGAGAGAGAGAGAGAGAGAATCAAAGCATTTAAAGTTTAACTGGTCAACCGAGGTAAAGTGCCGACATTTATTGTGTAGTGAGGAAATCAGAGTCATTCGTGATGTAGCTATGTATATTTTTTATGCACTGAGACACAGGGAAGAACATAATTGCTACAAATTTAAGTTGACTCCTATCACCCGTTTCTTTGGATAGCTACTACATTGTTTACGTGTATCTATGTTTACAGGCTGGAGGCCTAAAACATTGTCTGTCAGTGTCAGTG
>CM065743.1:42017644-42022644 GCA_033310375.1 Conus canariensis
GTTGTTGTAAAACAGGTCCCACCCCCCCATCCCTCCCCCCCCCCCCCCCCCCCCCCCCACGCCCGCCCGCAACTTATACAGAGGTGCATTTGTTGTTGTTGTGTAACAGTTTTTTTTTCCCCCTAAATTGTGTGTGTGTGTGTGTGTGTGTGTGTGTGTGTGTGTGTGTGTGTGTGTGTGTGTGTGTACATATATAATATATATATATATATATATACATATATATATATATATATACAGAGAGACAGACAGACAGACAGAGAGAAATTTGTCGTGGCCCTGGCATGGCATTATTGTTGCCATTTTTATTAAAGGAATTCTAGGTTACCCTCTCTCTCTCTCTCTCTCTCTCTCTCTCTCTCTCTCTCTCTCTCTCTCTCGTTTTATTCACCCATTATGTATGTATGGCCATTCTCTCGGGGAAAGACTTGTTTTTCTTTATTACATTGTATACGTGTCCTTCTTCAGACAGGGGGCTGAAGTCTTTACTTGAATAAAGAATCTCTCTCTCTCTCTCTCTCTCTCTCTCTCTCTCTCTCTCTCTCTCTCTCTCTCTCTCTCTCTCTCTGGAACGTTGGACTTTTTTTTGTGGTGTAAATTACACAAAATATGTCTTAAATGAACAGGAGGAAAACATGATGAAGAAGAAAAAGAAATGATGAAGATGAAAAAATAGGTAGAAAGAAACTTTTGAAGATAGAGACAAAGAAAAAAAACAAACAGTGGAAAGACAGACAAACAGACAGAAAAACATCATGAAAGAATGAGAAACAAACAAACGAAAAGAAAAGAGAAAAAAAAAAAATGGCGGAAAAAATGGGAGAACAAACAAAAAACGATGGACAGGTTTAAAAAAAAAAAAAACGGGGGAGAGAGAGAGAGAGAGAGAGAGAGAGAGAGAGAGAGAGAGAGAGAGAGAGAGAGAGAGAGAGAGAGAGAGAGAACGAAGATCAAATACATGGGAAACTAGAAAGTGAAACTCGAGTAAAAAAAAAAAACAAAAAAAAAAACAAAGAAACAAACAAACAAAAAGAAAACGTGATTATAATCCCCATTCCCCATCCCACTAACGTTCTCTCCCCTTGGTATGAACCAATGGTCAAGAGAGAGAGAGAAAGAAAGAAAAATGGCACAGACGAAAGAAGGAGACAGTTTTTTTCCCCGGGTCCCTCGGCTTGGTATTTAGTAGGTACTTTAAGGTAAAAAAAAAAAAAAGAAAGAAAAAAAAAAGGAAAAAAAAAAAAACCAACAACAGCATCAAACAGAAACGTGCAGAACCCGTCATAATCCCCCCCCCCCCCCTCTCCCCCATCGCCACCCCATCTCCCTCTCATTCCCATCTCACCCCCCCCCCCCCCCCCTTCCTACTTCCCTAGCCCCTACTTCCCGTGTGTGTGTGTGTGTGTGTGTGTGTGTGTGCGCACACACACACACACACACACACACACACACACACACACACACACACACACACACACACACACAAAGGAGGGGGGGGGGGACCACATGTAAACAATGTTCTGGGTGAGTTAAGATCATGTGATCATAATGAGACTAACTGTGGAAAGTTTTCACACACATATTCATACACACATACACTCATTCACACACACACACACACACACACACACACACACACACACACACACACACACACAAAGGTAAAAATCATTATCATTAATCAGTCACTGATGGGTGATGATCATATGAGATCAACGGTAGTGTAGGAAGAGATTCTTCTCCGTTCCCTTAGGCAGGAATGGTGGAGGTACTGGCAAGGGCTTCTGTATGGTGAAGGCCCTCCAAAAGAAGAATCTTGGCCTGCCAACACACTGATGAATGCAAAACCTTATTGACCACTGGAGGGCCTTCACCATACAGAAGCCCTTGCCAGTACCTCCACCATTCCTGCCTAAGGGAACGGAGAAGAATCTCTTCCTACACTACCGTTGATCTCATATGATCATCACCCATCAGTGACTGATTAATGATAATAATTTTTACCTTTTGTGTGTGTGTGTGTGTGTGTGTGTGTGTGTGTGTGTGTGTGTGTGTGTGTGTGTGTGTGTGTGTGTGAATGGGTGTATGTGTGTATGAATATGTGTGTGAAAACTTTCCACTGTTAGTCTCATTATGATCACATGATCTTAACTCACCCAGAACATTGTTTACATGTGGTCCCCCCCCCCCTTTTTTTTCTTTGTGTGTGTGTGTGTGTGTGTGTGTGTGTGTGTGTGTGTGTGTGTGTGTGTGTGTGTGTGTGTGTGTGTGTGTGTGCAACACATGATACCCTGTTTTTCATTGATCACTGCTATCTTCTCTCAACAAACAGCAGCATATTGATGCCAACACATTATTTCACCTGTTACAATGAACATCATCCCACAGCATTGTTTACTTTTTTAAACAACACTATCAATATGAACCTCCCAACCTCCCACCCCCACCCCCACCCCCACCCCATAGTGGATGAAGAGATATGAGCTCTCCTTCTCTTGCCCCCCTTCCCTCCCCCCCCCCCCCCACACACACACACAAACACATTACCCTCCTCCTTTTTTTTCTCAACCCCCCCTCCCTCCCCCCCTCCCAATTATACCTTATCACCCATTTATCTTCCATCCCCTTCCCTCCCTCATTAACATTACCCACACACCTTTCACAACTACCCACGCATAACTACCACCACCTCTTTCATCACCCAGCGAAATCATTTATTTTATTCACCTAAACTTTCTTCTTTTTTTTTTTTTTAAACAGTTTCTTCTGTTCATGTACTTATTTACCCCTTCTATATATAATTTTTTTTCCAGTTTCCCTTCCCCCCCCCCCCCCTTACCATTATTATCAATCCACCATTACCACAACCGTCACAAAGATATCACACCACCCCACTAAACTAGACACACAACCCTATCGTATCACACCCCCCCTCCCCCCACGCAACCCCCCCCCCCCCTCCTTTTCCTCTCCCATAATCCCCCTTGTCATTTCCGCCTAGCGGCTATTCTCCCCACCACATGGACTAACAACAGATGAGTCATTTTCGTTCTTTGTTTGTACTGTCTTAAATGTTAAATGTGATTTATTTTTTCGCCTGAAGAAGACCCAAGAGGTTGAAATGCATCGTGTCTCGTCATGTGCTGTGTTTGTCAATGTCATTGGCGGTAACTAACACCCTCTCTTTCTAAATATTACATCTAAGTTCCTGAAACAGAGACAACCGATGGCTTTTCTGGTCAACAGAAATAAACCCTGGCCATTTGCAGCAGGTCAGCAGCAGTACTTGAACCCCCAACCATCTGTCCTCCTTGTCCAGCCTGGCTTGCACGCCAAGCCAAGCCAAGTTTCCGCTTGATCCTCATCATCATTAAGTGTCCCTCCCATTTCTTCCCATCCCCCCCCCCCCTTTTTTTTTTTTTTTTTTTTTTTTGTTCCACCGGATGTGGTGTGACGGACTGGGAGGCATGCGCAGAGAAGCAGCCAGGGTGAGCGTGTGGACGCACATTTTTTTTTTTTTTTTTTTAAGGGATGGAAGTTGCTTGTTTTGTTTGTTTGTTTATGGGGGAGGAGGGACGGTGCATGTAGAGGGAGAGAATGGGTGGTGGTTGGGGGGAGGGGGGGGGGTGTCGAGGTGGAGGTTTTTTGTTTGTTTTTTTGTTTGGGTTTTCCTCCTTGGTTGACAGCACAGGTTTGTCAACTGGTGGATCTCCCTGTCCACGCGCCTGATGGAAAATGCTCTTTTTTTCTGGACTGACAGCTTACCCCCCCCCCCCCCCCCCCCCCCCCCCCCCCCCCCCCCGCCCATCTCCCTTCCTTTTTATTATTTGCTTTTTCTTTTTCTTTTTTTTTTGGCAAAGTAATGGGTGAGAATCAAGATGAGCGGGAGGGCGAGGGCAGGAGGTTTGTGCGAAGAAGGGAGGGGGGGTGGAGTAAGTAGGGTGGGGTGTGGGTGAGAATTGTTATAATAACATTTTGTTTTGCTGGCTGTCATGATATAATGCTTGTTTGTGCTTTTGTGTCGAAATGTTGCTGTTGTTTATTGCTCTGTTCCCCCTCCCTCCTCTCTTTTCTGTTTCTGTTTCTGTTACTATCTGTCTGTCTGTCTGTCTGTCTCCTCTCTCTCTCTCTCTCTCTCTGTCTCTGTCTCTCTCTCTCTCTCTCTCTCTCTCTCTCTTTCGCTATGCCCCCCCCCCTCCTCTCTCCCTTTTCTGTCTCTGTCTGTCTGTCTCTGTCTCTCTCTCTTTCTCTCTGTCTCCCTCTCTCTTCTCTCTCTCTCTCTCCTCTCTCTCTCTCTCTCTCGCTCGCTCGCTATGTCCCCCCCCTCTCTCCCTTTTCTGTCTCTGTCTGTCTGTCTGTCTGTCTGTCTCTCTCTCTCTCTCTCTCTTCTCTCTCTCTCTCTCTCTCTCTCTCTCTCTCTCCCTCTGAGCTTTTGTTTCTAAATGTTGCTGCTCTTCATTGCTCCGTTTTCTCCAACATTTCATTGTTTCTGCAATTTGTATGATGATAATTCAGTCGCACTATTCATTGGTTCAATTCTCTCTCTCTCTCTCTCTCTCTCTCTCTCTCTCTCTCTCTCTCTCTCTCTCTCTCTCTCTCTCGTATTTTATCGGTACTTGTTGAGATTTATTTCCCATATGAATTTGTGCCCACTCATGTTTTTGATAGTTGCATATAATTATTATGATGTCTACATACCCCTTCACAAGGGGTCGTGGCCTATTGTGAATAAACTCATCCGAATCTCTCTCTGTCTCTGTCTCTGTCTGTCTGTCTGTCTGTCTTCTCTCTCTCTCTCTCTCTCTCTCTCTCTCTCTCTCTCTCTCTTGTTTATCTGAGTACGTGCGTGCGTGCGTGCATGCGTGCGTGTGTGTGCACGCGCGCGCGCGCGTTTATGTGTGTGTGTGTGTGTGTGTGTGTGTGTGTGTGTGCATCCGTGTGTGTGTGTGTGTGTGTGTGTGTGTGTGTGTGTGTGTGTGTGTGTGTGTGTGTGTGTGTGC
>CM065743.1:42025144-42027644 GCA_033310375.1 Conus canariensis
TTCAATACTGAAATGATTTTTTTCATATCATTGCATGAAACAATATGAACTGGAGTAATCTTGTTTCCACATACGCAAACTACGTTTTTTACATATTTTGTTTTAAATGCATTAAGTTTCCACCTGTACATTAATGAGAGTAATTTTCTATTAAAGTTAAAATTCTCTTTGATTCTTTTAATATCAAACTGTTCTTTTCAGACGTGATCTACCATACTATATTCGAAAGCTTTCCAGATATGCGACTTAACTAAGTTACACTGTTCATGTACTGATAAGGGGAAATATAACAGTTCTGAATCAAAACTATTTTTGGCTCCACGTTTAGCTGCCCTGTCTACTTTTTCATTATAATGAAAAGAACAATGTGAAGGAATCCAACAAAAAGCTACATGGGTTCCTCTTGCAATTAACATGTGTATCATGCAACTTATCTCTATGATCATTTCGGGTCTTGTGTGCAACTGAAAAACTTTTAACGCCTGAAGAGCTGATTTAGAATCAACACAGAACAGAATTTGAAATAATGTTTTTGGAAAGTTTAAAAGGTAATTTAAAGCCAGGAGTATCGCTGTTAATTCTGCTGAAAATATCGATTTGTTAATTCCAATATAAAATGATTTCTCTACTCTTAAGTCTGGTATTAAGAATGCACAACCTGTTTGTTTATCAATGCACGAACCGTCTGTGTATATTTTCAAATAATTTGAATAGTTCTTTTCAATATGGCATTTGATATAGCTTGCTCACATGTTTATGTTTTCACCTTTTTTTCATATTGGTATGTTCAATATCAAAATGTGCTTTATTAAGCTCCCATGGTGGTATAGGAGAAAATAACGGTCTAATGGATAGAGCATCGTTATCGATTGAAACTCCAGAATCAGTAATACTTTTTGACGTGCACGTTGCCAGTGTTTTTTGAGAAGCTATAGATTTTGCTCTTTTAGGAAAATCAATATCTGACCTCATTTTTATTTCAGATCTAATCTGCGTTTTATTAGTTGTACTCTTGAAAACAAATTTACAATACGCTAACTCTCTGTATTCGTCTAAGGGAAGCATCTGCGCTTCGTAATACGTACGAGAAGATGATGCATGCACCGGAAGGCCAAGTGCTAATTTTAATGCCTTGCATTCAATACTTTCAAGACTTTTCAATAGTTATTTGGGAGCGCTAAAGATTACTTCTTGGGCATATGTTATTTTCGACCTCATTAAAGATTTACATAGAGTTATCAATGTATATGAATTCTGTCCCCATTTTTCTTTAGAAATGATTTTAAGGAAATTTAATGTTTTCCTCGCCTTTGTTAATAAGTATTCAATATGAGCGTTCCATGATAGTTTAGATGTGAAATGGACTCCTAGGAATTTAACTTCTGTCACGTATTTAAGAGGTGTTTCGCCCAATGTAAAAACAGGCAGTTTTTCTGGATTATTACCACTATTGAAAAGAATTATATTTGTTTTTTCAACAGATAAGTTCAATCCATTTAACTTCATGTATTCCGGCATCCTATTTAGTTCGTCTTGATAGATCTTTCCGATTAAATTTATATCATGCTGTGGAGTTTTCTTTTTAAGAGTGACTTCCATCCACGTGCAAATGTCGTCTGCATATTGAACGAGAACTACCTTTTTAGATAACTTATTTGGCAAATCATACAATAGCAATGAGAAAAGAAGTGGAGCTAACACTGAACCTTGGGGGATTCCCGTTGACAAAGTTCTACTGGTGGAATATGTTTTTCCTACTCTTGTTTGTATTACCCTATCTTTCAGAAAGCATTTAACATAATTGTATACATTTCCTGATAGTCCAATATTTTAAAGTTTATTTAATAGCTGTGAATGCCACACTTGATCGTAAGCCTAGACACACACACACACACCACACACACACACACACACACACACACACACACACACACACAACAGAGAGAGAGAGAGAGAGGTGCCGACCAACGATTTATGATGACATCATCATCTCTGTCAGCACGAAGGCTGACGGGTATGACGTCAAATGGCTGACACTGTAAAGAGATCACTGCCTGACAGATGGGTCTGTCTCACAGCCCCCAGACAAAGGACGAAGCAGAATGACTCTTCCTGCTGTCCATGTACAAGTCATCCCAGTCTCCTTCCCCGAAGATGGAGTATGGCTGCCTTAGCGGCGGGATTAAAAAAAAAAAAAACGGTCATACACACAAAACTCTACTCCCTTTGTTGGGTAGATGGGATTAATCCTTGCTTGTCTCTACAGGGAGTGTCCGCAGGAGTATCAGCCTGCGTACGCCAAAACAAACAAACAAAAAAATACCAGTCTCCTGTGAATAGGTAAACGACTGTACTGTTTTCGCAGGAACAAGATGGGGAGGGGGGGGTGGGGGGGTGCAAGTGGTTGAGGGTGGGGGTGGGGGTGGCTCTTAGACTTGAAAATTATGTGACGTAAGATTTAGGAAGTTTTATTGATTTAGGTCTGTGTCAGTAAAAATCT
>CM065743.1:42037644-42042644 GCA_033310375.1 Conus canariensis
GATGTAATTATTTTGCATTGTTGACCCTACTCAGGGCGAGGACTGGATGTCATTATTTTGCATTGTTGACCCTACTCAGGGCGAGGACTGGATGTCATTATTTTGCATTGTTGACCCTACTCAGGGCGAGGACTGGATGTCATTATTTTGCATTGTTGACCCTACTCAGGGCGAGGACTGGATGTCATTATTTTGCATTGTTGACCCTACTCAGGGCGAGGACTGGATGTCATTATTTTGCATTGTTGACCCTCAGGGCGAGGACTGGATGTCATTATTTTACATTGTTGACCCTACTCAGGGCGAGGACTGGATGTCATTATTTTGCATTGTTGACCCTACTCAGGGCGAGGACTGGATGTAATTATTTTGCATTGTTGACCCTACTCAAGGCGAGGACTGGATGTCATTATTTTGCATTGTTGACCCTACTCAGGGCGAGGACTGGATGTAATTATTTTACATTGTTGACCCTACTCAGGGCGAGGACTGGATGTCATTATTTTGCATTGTTGACCCTACTCAGGGCGAGGACTGGATGTCATTATTTTGCATTGTTGACCCCACTCAGGGCGAGGACTGGATGTAATTATTTTGCATTGTTGACCCTACTCAGGGCGAGGACTGGATGTAATTATTTTACATTGTTGACCCTACTCAGGGCGAGGACTGGATGTCATTATTTTGCATTGTTGACCCTCCTCAGGGCGAGGACTGGATGTAACTATTTTGCATTGTTGACCCTACTCAGGGCGAGGACTGGATGTCATTATTTTGCATTGTTGACCCTACTCAGGGCGAGGACTGGATGTCATTATTTTGCATTGTTGACCCTACTCAGGGCGAGGACTGGATGTCATTATTTTGCATTGTTGACCCTACTCAGGGCGAGGACTGGATGTAATTACTTTGCATTGTTGACCCTCTCAGGGCGAGGACTGGATGTATTATTTTGCATTGTTGACCCTCTCAGGGCGAGGACTGGATGTATTATTTTGCATTGTTGACCCTACTCAGGGCGAGGACTGGATGTCATTATTTTGCATTGTTGACCCTACTCAGGGCGAGGACTGGATGTCATTATTTTGCATTGTTGACCCTACTCAGGCGAGGACTGGATGTCATTATTTTGCATTGTTGACCCTACTCAGGGCGAGGACTGGATGTCATTATGTTCATTGTTGACCCTACTCAGGGCGAGGACTGGATGTCATTATTTGCATTGTTGACCCTACTCAGGGCGAGGACTGGATGTATTATTTTGCATTGTTGACCCTACTCAGGGCGAGGACTGGATGTCATATTTGCATTGTTACCTACTTGGACTATCATGCCCTATAGGAGCTGGATGTCTTTGTTCTTTTCCCTACTCCGAGTATGATCATGTCATTGTTGACCTCAGGCGAGCTGTGTCATTATTTTCATTGTGACCTACTAGGGGGATGGTGTATTATTGTGCATGTTGATATGGGGAGGCTGGATGTCATTATTGATTGTGATATAGGAGGATGGATGTATTATTTTGCTTGTTGGTATCAGGTGCGAGACTGATGTATATTTTGTGTATGGGCGGTGGATGTTATTTGATTGTGACTATGGGAGGATGATGTATTATTTTGCATTGTTGAATCAGGGCGAGGATGGATGTAATTATTTTCATGTGATATAGGGAGGATGGATGTATTATTTACATTTTACCTACTCAGGCAACTTGGATGTCATTATTTTGCATTGTTGACTCTCAGGGCGAGGACTGGATGTACTTTATTTCATTGTTTACCTACTCATAACTATGTCATTATTTTGCATTATTATTATCACTATTCATTATTTTATTTTGCTATCAATGATCATATGTATTATTTCATTATTGACTATTAGGGCAGGATGATTATTATTTTGCATTTTATCCCACTCAGTATATCATTATTTGCATTGTTGATATAGCAATGATGTAATTCATCTTTCATTTTACCTCTATCTCAGCATATTATTTTTATTATCATTACTGTTGTTATTAGTATTATTATTATTATCATCATCATCATTATTAACACAGCAATAATTCTAGTAGTAGTAATGATAATAACAATAATACTAACAACAACAACAGTAATAATAATGATGATAATAATAATAATAATAGTAATGATAATAATATAATGATGATGATGATGATGATTATCATTACTAAAATAATTAACAGTGGTAGTAGTAGAAGTAGTAGTAGTAGTAGCTGTAGCAGTAGTGGAAGTGTTAGTAGCAATAGTCGTTGTCGTCGTCGTCGTAGTATAAGCAGAGGTAGTAGTGGTGGTAGTAGTTGTTTGATGATGTTGTATCCACATCAATATCGCTGTGTTTGTCTTTATCTCCATTCTGCTGTCGTACTTTGTCTTTTGGTAAATCCAAATGGTGATGGTGATGGTGATGATGATGATGATGATGGTGATGATGATGATGATGATGATGATGATGATGATGATGATGATGATGATGATGATGGATAACAGACTGGGTACTGGTGACACGCTCTCGTTCGCTCTCTCTCTCCTCTCTCTCTCTCTCTCTCTCTCTCTCTCTCTCTCTCTCTCTCTCTCTCTATCTCTCTCTCTCTCTCTCTCTCGTTTTTCTTCTCTTTCTTTTCTACCTTAATTCCCTGTCCCATCTTCTGTGCCACCTCACTGGTAACGCCCCCACGCCGCTCATTCCGACACACCGTCCACAACCACAGCACCGGCACCGGCAATCCACAGGGACCCGTCAATGTCAAGCCGCCACGAGGTGACCCACCGGCGGAGACACTGCACTGATAACCAAGCGACTTCGGCGGTGTTCAGTGATGCCTGTTTTGATCCAACCTACGCCGGACACCACCTACTAAATAAAAAAAATTAAAAAAATGACGAGAATGATGGCTTAGACGTGGAGCCTGGCGTAAGTGATCTGTTCTTTCGGAAGGCGCGACCACGTCCATTCATCTATTATTGCCGATGCCGGTGATCCTGACAGATTCGAACCGAGATCTTACGCATGGAGAGGCAAACGAAACTGACGTCATCATGTAAACAGGACGTGAAGGGTCACAGATTGATGCTTATCGACGAGGACGAGGACGACGACGCCATGGATTTCTACACTGGTCTGAGACTGCATGACAGACATATATCCACGCTTACTTCCATGGTGACATATCCCGGCGCCAACCAAGCCCGGGAACTGCAGACCCCTGCTGTGTTGGTCAAGGGATTTGAGCAACACTCTCAAAGACGCAGCCATTAAGTGGATGAAATTCGACTGTGTGGTCCCAGTCTTCCCAACTGAGCCCGTGGCAAACTCAGCTCTGGGTAGGAGCCGGTTAGGGCGAGATAATCCCACAAATTAATGGCTCTGATGGGGGCCGGAATAGCTCAGTGGTAGAGCGCCGGACTCATAATCTTAGTGATCTTGGGGTTGCGGGTTCGAATCTCCGCCGAGCCGTTTCGGTACAGGTGGATTTTTCCCTCGGTGTTAGCATTGGTTCCGACTCCATTTCCTTACAATCCTTCGAATGAGACTATAAATCGAGGTTCCGTGTGTGAACGCACGCATAATAGCTTGCACATATGTCAAATCCCATCACCAACTTTCGGAAGAGAAGGCCAGTTTGGCCGTTGGTATGGATGACACGTTACACATAGCATGCACCTTCCCCGAAGCTGGAGTATGGCTGCCTTAATGGCAGGATAAAAAACAGTCATACACACAAAACTCCACTCCCTTTGTTGGGGAGATGGGATTAATCCTTCCTGTCTATACAGGGAATATCCGCAGGAGTATCAGCCTGCGTACGCAGAAAAAAAAAAAAAATGGCTCTGATAAAAATCAACACGACGACCTCCCAGCCGGGAATCCGCAACGCTAACCACTTCGCCACGGCGGCTTGTATTGCCGAAAATCTTTATCCTTCAGTGTCCCGAGTCTTGACACACTCTCTGCCTCACACGCCAATAGCATAGGATCGTTCCTCTCTCTCTCTCTCTCTCTTTCTCTCTCTCTCTCTCTCTCCAGTAGCATAGCATGGTCTCTCTCTCTCACTCTCTCTCTCTCTCTCTCTCTCTCTCTCTCTCTCTCTCTCTCTCTCTTCTCTCTCTTTTCCAGTAGCATAGGATGGCTCTCTCTCTCTATCTCTCACGTCAATAGCATATGATAGCGCCTCTCTCTCTCTCTCTCTCTCTCTCTCTCTCTCTCTCTCTCTCTCTCTCTGTCACCGACTGAACGTGAGTGCGAACACTGGCGCACCCACATGCACGCACACAAAACGTCTAAAGGTGAGAGCGGCATCGTGGCATTACGTAACCTTCAGGAGCAGACGGCAGTCATTCAGCACTCCTTTCCAGTCCCATCCCGTTCGTTCACAAGGAGGATTCACACAGTGGAGTCCTGTTCAAGTGCCCCCCTCCCCCCCCCCACACACACCCTCTCCACCTCTCTTCCAACAGCCCCCCCCCACCCCCACCCCCACCCCCAGTGCCCCTGTATGTGACTGTTGAAGGTGGCACTGGGTGCTTGTCAATGAAACGCCGTCTCTTTACGCCCCGTTGTGTCTGGCGTGCGTGTCCGGTGAGGTGGGTGGGTGAGTGAGTGTATGGGATGGGCACAGGTTTGCTGAATGTATGGGGGGATGGGGGTCTGGTCGGGGAAGGTGGGAGGGTCGGGGGGAAGGGGAGGAGAGAGAGAGAGGAGAGAGAGAGGAGAGAGAGAGAGTTCGCACGCAAGTGTGTGTGTGTGTGTGTGTGGGGGGGGTCCTTATGTAATTTTCTCTCTCTCTCTCTCTCTCTCTCTCTCTCTCTCTCTCTCTCTTCTCTCTCTCTCTCTCTCCGTCGTCGGCGTCTCGTGTCTGGCTCTTGTCTGTTCTGTCTGTCTCTCTCTCTCTCATTTTCTTTCTGTTTTTTAATTAGCATTACAAGCAATATCGTGCTCTTCCACCATCACTAGTATTTCTATGCTTCTACTTCTGCTGC
>CM065743.1:42047644-42052644 GCA_033310375.1 Conus canariensis
CCCATCTTGTCGCCGAATAATATGAGAAGATGAATGATTGCTCGTTCTTCGTTTTCATTGTTTTGAATGTGTGTGTGTGTGTGTGTGTGTGTGTGTGTGTGTGTTGTGTGTGTGTGTGTGTGTGTGTGTGTGTGTGTGTGTTTTCCAATCACGCCCGAAGAAGACCTCTCAGAGGTCGAAACGCATCGTGTTTTGTTTCGTAACTTGATTGTTCTTGTTTTTGGCAGTCTCACTAAGAATTATTCTTACAATCTTATAGTCGTTGGTTTTTGCTTTTTTGTTTGTTTGTTTGTTTGTTTTGTTTTGTACAGAAAAGATGATGGCGGGAAAGAGTGAAACAGCGTGTTATGCCTATGGAAAGTATAGTGTCCAGGGCGGATGTAAAAACCGCTAGTTTATAATTCCATCAGTATGGCTCAGCTGCCCACACCAGCCTTTTCAGAAGCTGTCAAAACTCACGCGGGGGCGTGGTGGGGTGGGGGGGGGGGGGGGGGGGGGGGGGCGGGGACCAAGATGATCACATCCTGAACAGGTGGGATCCTGAAACAGTTAGCGTCCTGCACAAGAAACAACTCACACCAACAAGTCATGACAAGGCGGCAGCAAAAACGATAGACATGCTGATGGCGGACAAGCTAATGGCAGGCAAGCTGATGGCGGGCATGCTAATGGCGGACATGCTAATGGCGGACATGCTAATGGCGGACATGCTAACGGCGGACATGCTAATGGCGGGCATGCTAATGGCGGACATGCTAACGGCGGACATGCTAATGGCGGGCATGCTAATGGCGGGCATGCTAATGGCGGGCATGCTAATGGCGGACATGCCACCGGAGGACATGCTAATGGCGGACATGCTAATGGCGGACATGCTAATGGTGGACATGCTAATGGCAGGCATACTAATGGCGGACATGCTAACGACGGACATGCTAACGATGGACATGCTGATGGCGGACATGCTAACGATGGACATGCTAGCGATGGACATGCTGATGGCGGACATGCTAATAGCGGACATGCTAACGATGGACATGCTAACGATGGACATGCTAATGGCGGACATGCTAACGAAAGACATGCTGATGGCGGACATGCTAATAGCGGACATGCTAACGACGGACATGCTAATGGCGGACATGCTAATGACGGACATGCTAACGATGGACATGCTAACGATGGACATGCTAACGATGGACATGCTGATGGCGGACATGCTAACGACGGACATGCTGATGGCGGACATGCTAATAGCGGACATGCTAACGACGGACATGCTGATGGCGGACATGCTAATGGCGGACATGCTAATAGCGGACATGCTAACGATGGACATGCTAACGATGGATATGCTAACGATGGACATGCTCACGATGCACATGCTAATGGCGGACATGCTAACGACGGACATGCTGATGGCGGACATGCTAATAGCGGACATGCTAACGACGGACATGCTGATGGCGGACATGCTAATGGCGGACATGCTAATGGTGGACATGCTAATGGCAGGCATGCTAATGGTGGATATGCTAATGGCGGACATGCTAATGGTGGACATGCTAATGGCGGACATGCTAATAGCGGACATGCTAACGATGGACATGCTAACGATGGACATGCTGATGGCGGACATGCTAACGATGGACATGCTAACGATGGACATGCTGATGGCGGACATGCTAATAGCGGACATGCTAACGATGGACATGCTAACGATGGACATGCTAATGGCGGACATGCTAACGACGGACATGCTGATGGCGGACATGCTAATAGCGGACATGCTAACGACGGACATGCTAATGGCGGACATGCTAATGACGGACATGCTAACGAAGGACATGCTAATGACGGACATGCTAACGATGGACATGCTAATGACGGACATGCTAACGACGGACATGCTAACGACGGACTTGCTGACGACGGACATGCTAACGACGGACATGCTAACGACGGACTTGCTAACGACGGACATGCTAATGGCGGACATGCTAACGATGGACATGCTAATGACGGACATGCTAACGACGGACATGCTAACGACGGACTTGCTAACGACGGACATGCTAATGGCGGACATGCTAACGATGAACATGCTAATGACGGACATGCTGATGGCGGACATGCTAACAAGGGACCTGCTAATGGCGGACATGCTAACGACGGATATGCTAACGACGGACCTGCTAATGGCGGACATGCTAATGACGGACATGCTAACGACGGACATGCTAACGACGGACATGCTAATGACGGACATGCTGATGGCGGACATGCTAATGGCGGACATGCTAATGGTAGACATGCTTACGATGGACATGCTAACAAGGGACCTGCTAATGGCGGACATGCTAATGGCAGACATGCTGATGGCGGAAATGCTAATGATTGGCATTCTAATGGCAGGCATGCTAATGACGGACATGCTAATGGTGGACTTGCTAATGGCGGACATGTTTAATGGGTGGACATGCTAATGGTGGACATGCTAATGGTGGACTTGCTAAATAGCGGACATGTTAATGACGGACATGCTAATGGCAGACGTGCTAATAGCAAACAAGACCAGTCCGGGCTGGGAACGGCCGGTGTCGTATATAATACTGTCGCCGTGGAATTGTATCGCAGCGATAGCATTTCACGTGAAATATTGTTGCAGCGACAATATTTTCTGGAAAAAATTGTCGCGCGACAACTTTTCACGAAAAATTCCTATAAAATATTGTATCTGTCCATAAAATACTGTCGCTCGAAATTTTGCGACAGTTTTTTTTCGACAGGACACTGTGAAATATTGTAGTCAGTGAATGCTGTCGCTTGCGACACATTTTCACGTGAAATCTTACTGCTAGAGTTAACATTTCCTGTGAAATATGGTCGCAGCGTTAATATTTCACAGCGACGATGTTTTCTGCAAAGCGAAAAAAACGTCGCCGCGGTTGAGCGTCAAAATATCACAGAAAATAATGCAGCCTGCCATGGAATAAAAAAATTGTCGCAAGTGATTTTTTATCATAAATGTTTTTGACGAAAGTCAAATTTCCATTCGTGTGTGTGTGTGTGCGTGTGCGTGTGGTGTGTGTGTGTGTGTGTGTGTGTGTGTGTGTGTGTGTGTGTTGTTGCTGTGAAATGTGAAGTTTTTATCAATATCGTAGGCCAAGGACATTCAGCACAACGAAAGTAGGGGAAGATTGGGCAAGTTAGAACCCCTAAGAAATGCAGCCCTACCTCCTTCACTAATTTTACTTCACTCAAGGTTAATTATTTGTAAAGCTTACCATAAGAGCTTCATATAGTACAGCCATCAAATGGCTATCTTTATTTCAAAAAGTTCTATATAAGAAATCATAAAATTCTTAAAGAAAAGGAAGCCCACTTTAGACATCATTTCGGGTTAAATGGACCAGAAAGCGGTAAATATTGGGCCACGGGCCTATATTAACCGACACGCATTATTCATAAACCCAAATCAATATTGTTTGTCTGTTGGCCATATAAGATCTGTGAGCTTGTTCGATAATCCATTTAAAAGCACCTAAGGTCTCAACACATTCTTAAACTAAACTTAAAGAGTAAATGATTATCCTTAATTATCAGAACAGCAACACAAACATAATAGAGTCTAAAAGCTAATACAAGCCAAATCGCAGAACAGACAGTTGTCTTGCTTTAATTGCAGTGCTTCTAGGGCACTTAAAATCATGAATTTACAAACGAGTCAGAGTAACCCATTTTAGTCACAAGTAACCCAAAAGTTATCAGAGGCCATAATGCAGAGCTTCAGGCATCATTTGGCTTTGTTTTACTGCAGTCCTTTTAAGGCATTCAAAGCTCCAAGGAAGCCGTGATTTGAAATTACTTAACATAGTATTTGGTTGAAAGAATCATCCATTTCTTTTCTAAAGCTTTTATCTAGTTTAATGAAATAAACAATGCAGAAAAGTTGCAAAGCGAGAGGACTGCAGGCGGAAATCTTAACAAATCTTAAATAAATGTTAGCGAACCGCCCAGAGAACGTGGACAAACGAGTCCAAACGAGTGTTTCGTCTTGTGACTCGTTTGTCCACGTTCTCTGGGCGGTTCGCTAACATTTATTTAAGATTAATGCAGAAATAATGCAATACTTAACGTTCAAAATGGGTTTTCTTTCATTACGCTCGTGTTAAGGCACTTAAGGCCTAAATATAATCATGTTCAAAATGTGAAACATAACACATTTATATCAATTATCTTTTGTTTTGGATGGCTTCTTTTTAAAAAGACAAACGAATTAATGTTCGAAAACAAAAAGAAACATTCAAAGCACCGTCAATATTTGGATATGTTTTTTCTAAACAAGTGGGTGCCACATACGCGCACGCGCGCGCGCGCACACACACACACACACACACACACACACACACACACACACACACACACACACACACACACACACACACACATCAGGCTCTATCAATAATTACTGATCACTGAAAAAAAAAAAAAAAACCGCTATCAACTTCTAATGAAGTGGGTATAAACTGATCACGGTAGGCTTAATTGAGCTACTGGCCCAACTTAGCCCATCAGGGGGAGTTCATCTTATCCATTTGGACCATGGTCACTAAACATCCTCTACCATGACAGCACATCAAAATATTACTCTGATTTTTGTTTCAAGGGCGTTTATAATACATTTAGAATTCGTTGAAACAGAAAGCAAACAATTCCTATTATTTTAGCCATGTCTTTGATTTAACAGAACCATAGAGGTAAAGAATTAGTACAAAATGTTTCTAATGCTTACTGTTAGTATCCTTTCCCGCGACCAGCCATGGTTTTCTAGCAGAGGAAGTTATGCATGCTGACAATGTAGCACACAACAGATCTGAACTTATCTCGTCATAGTTTTCTCAAATTAGCACCAGCCCAATTTATCTACTGGCCCGCATTAACCAATCTTCCCTTACAGGGTAACAAACGAAAGTAACTAACCTTTCAAGTAGGTCCCA
>CM065743.1:42067644-42075144 GCA_033310375.1 Conus canariensis
GGCAACTGAAGTCCACCCAGGAGAAGAAACTCGACGCTTGGGCAGCAAATGGTCAGACTTTATACCAAATGAAGACGTCAGGAAGAGATCCAAACAGCTCCCCGTGTCAACCGTCATCTGCAGACGGCGCTTCCACTGGCTGGGTCATGTCTTGAGATTACCCTCTTCAATACCTGCAAACCAAGCCATTAAATGGACCCTAGCAGGCCAGAGAAAAAGAGAACGACCCAGGATGAGCTGGTGACAGACAGTGGAGAGAGACCTCAGACTCAGTGACAGAGGATGGAGCGACACTACCAAACTGGCTGAGGACCGTGCACAGTGGAGCCCCTTGACTGCCTCATGCATCGCAAGACGCGGGAGCATCTAAGTCTAAGTAAGTAAGTCTAGCTCTCATTGTGTCTACGTCCATGAATATGTGGCAGACTGACCCTAAAACAGTCGTGTTTTTTTTCTTGCTTCCTAAAGCAGTGATTTATCCACAATATGTATTACGTCCCTGGTCGCAATAAGTTCCAAAAGCAATGACTTATCCACAATGTATTTCCGTCCCTGATCGCAATAAATTCCGTCACTTCACCCTCTCTCGACGTCTTGGAGACTCTTTGTCTGAAGTGTGATAAGAGTTATGTTCTCCTGGGTTGAGTAAAAGTCAGGCAATGGAATATGTCAACTTAAAAAGCAGGTTGTAACGGGGGGGGGGGGGGGGGGGGGGGGGGGGGGGGGGATTAATTCTGAAAGGGTAAAAAACGGAAGCAATAAAAGTCAGTTGTTCACGCACACACACACACGCACACACACGCACGCACACACACACACGCACGCACGCACACACATCAGAGTAAGGAACATTAATGTGTTATGATGATATACTTGAAATATTAAACAGTACATGTATGAACAATCAAAGCGCACGCGTGCGTGCATGCACACACACACACACACACACACACACACACACACACACACACACACACACACACACACAACACACACACACAACACTGCACGCACGCACGTGTGCGCGTGCGCAAACACACACATATGCACACAGAGAAGAGATTTGAAATCTATACTGCCATTTGTGAAGTTTCCAAATGGAGTGACTGATGGCGGAGAATGAAGCAAGATTTAGAAAGAGAGGGGGTTAGTTACCGCCAATGACAAACAAAGCACATGACAAGACACGATGCATTTCGACCTCTTGGGTCTTCTTCAGGCAAAAAAAAAACAAACAAACCAGATCACATTTAACATTCAGGACAGTACAAACAAAGAACGAAGAGTGACTTATCTGTCCATGTGTTAGGAAGAATGGCCGCCAGACGGAAACGACAGAGGGGATTATGGAAGAGGAAAAGGAGCAGGGGGGGGGGGGGGGGGGGGGTGCGTGGGGGGGGGGGGGAGTGAAACGATAGGGTTGTGTAGCTGGTTTAGTGGGGTGGTATGATATATTTGTGACGGTTGTGGTTAAAGTGGATTGATAATAATGCTAAGTGGGGAGGGGGGGGGGGGGGGGGATTTATATCCTCTTCACTCTTCGTTCTTTGTTTGTACTGTCCTAAGATAAGTCACTCTTCGTTCTTTGTTTGTACTGTCCTAAAAGTTAAATGTGATTTTTTTTTTTTTTTTTTTTTTTTTTTCCTGAAAAAGACCCAAGAGGTCGAAATGCATCGTGTCTTGTCCTGTGCTTTGTTTGTCAAGGGAAGGACAGCAGGCGTCTGTGCATACCAGCAGGTGCCCGGCAAGATCCCACGCCTTTCGCCCAGTGGATTGTCCCTCCGTCATCTGTCCATATCAGCAGGTGCCCGGCAAGATCCCACGCCTTTCGCCCAATGGACTGTCCCAGCGTCACAATGACAACAGTTTATTATGAGTCTGCTGTGGCACTATCAACAGAACTTTGATAGGTTGACTTTTCTCCTTGACCTTCGCCACAGAATGTCTTGAATCATCAGGGAGAGCATCTCTCTCTCTCTCTCTCTCTCTCTCTCTCTCTCTCTCTCTCTCTCTCTCTCTGCATGAGGGTTAATTGTAAGCAAAGTAATGTCAACAACCGATTCAGGAAATGTGAACCTTATTACTGGAGTACAGTCACATTGATCTCTGCTCGCCTTTGAGCGTCTGCTATCGAAGAAGGTGGCCATTGTGTGTGTGTGTGTGTGTGTGTGTGTGTGTGTGTGTGTGTGTGTGCGTGCGTGCGTGCGTGTGTGTGTGTGTGTGTGTGTGTGTGTGTGTGTGTGTGTGTGTGTGCTCGCGCGCGCGCGTGCGCACGAGCGCCATGTGCATATATCTGTGCCTTTGTGTTTGTGTGTGTATGTGTGTAAATCTGCGTGTGTGTGAGTGAGCGTGTGTAACAGAGATGAAATTATACGTATCTTTCAAGAGGTGATTATGTGGTAGAATCATTGAACATACCACTTTCTATATAGACCATGGTGAAAAACTGTAACCTCAAAAGTCCACGGGACAAAAGTCTACGTGACAAAAGTCCATGGGAAAAGTCCACAGGACAAAAGTCCATAGGACAAAGTCTACCGGACAAAAGTCCATGTGACGAAAGTGCACACGACAAAAGTCCACACAACCAAAGTCCATGGGAAAAAGTCCACGCGACCAAAGTCCACGCGACCAAAGTCCACGCGACAAAAGTCCACAGAACAAAAGTCCACGGAACAAAAGTCCACGCGACAAAAGTCCACGCGACCCAGCGGCAAAGGCAGCAGTTTCTCCCTGGCCTCTCGGTCCAGCTGAAGAAAGGACACTGCATTCAAACCATCACGTCCAGACAGGGCTGTGGTGACGGCAGTGAAAAAAGGGGCGTCAGAGAGACAGACAGACAGACAGACAGACAGAGAGAGAGAGAGAGAGAGAGAGAGAGAGAGAGAGAGAGAACGGGTACCGCAGCAGAAGTCTGAAAAGGTCAAGTCGGCAAGGGACATAACACAGGAACCTGAAGAAAGGAAGCAGACACAGCAAGCGTGATTCAGGCAGGGACAGGAAGAAAGCAGCGCTTGTTCCGATGGTCATGATTAGCTGTGTCTTTATCAAGCCATGGTACTGTATCAAACAAGTGTCACAGATCGCACACACCCCCCCCCCCCGCCCCCTTACACACCCACACCCACACACACACACACACACACACACACACACACACACACAACACACATACACGACGCAATGACGCTCAGACCTGACAAGGATCTGTGGCCCGCCATGCCACTTTCCAGCTATAGTTGTCCATAGTTTCTATGCTGCGCTATCAGAAATGTGCGCTGGGTAAATTAGGAGAGGGGGGGGGGGGGGGGGCGCGGGGGGGGGGGGGAGGGGGAGGGGATGGGTGAGACAGGAGACAAGAACTGGTAGGCTTGGGAAGGAACTGCGTTTGAGAATAAGATACATAGTGAAAAGTTTTATCAGCAAAACTCTTTCGTGATCCCTTACTGGCTGCTTCGACACCTGTCTATGTAGTTCACGATTCTATTATAAGGCTGTGCGTAAAGAAATGTTCAGCTGTGTTCTTATTACTTAGACTGTTGTTGGCTAGTCCTGAATATTCTGAGAAGACGTGTCATCTATTTCCTCTTCCCTGCTCTTCCTTGCAAGTCACCTCTCTCTCTGTCTCTGTCTCTCTCTCTGTCTCTCTGTCTGTCTGTCTGTCTCTCTCTCTCTTAATCTCAAACTCTCTCTCTCTCTCTCTCTCTCTCTCTCTCTCTCTCTCCACACACACACACACACACACACACACACACACACACACACACACACACACACACACACAAGACACACACACACACAGCGCGTGCGCGTTCTGGTAACCAGCCAGTTTTACTGAACAGTGAACTTTGTCCACGATTTTACATATTATCAAATCTGACAAATGCTAATGAAGCAGGAAGGTTCAACCACAAAATGTGCATGCATTTGCATAGTTGATTTACAGACCACGGTAGCCCTCTTTTCAAGACAGATGACTGGGCAGCCATGGTGCACACAACAGGTTAGAACGAGTAATACAATGCAGGGAGTCACAGGAGGTGGCTATTGGAATGCATGGGAGTATCACACAGTGATGTACATAAGGGCTACACACACACACACACACACACACACACACACACACACACACACACACATACGCCACACCCAGCCGTTCACGGGCGGTTTCAATGGTCAGTCTTAAGATACGGTGATCGCCCCTGTTCAAAAGTGGGAGGCCAAGTGTCAGGAAGGCTTGAGGATTGGAAAGCCATCAACGGCCCCACGATGGACTGCGTGAGAGTTCGCTCGTCGTGCAGTCCATCGTGGGCCAGTGAACGGCTGGGTGTGGCGTGTGTGTGTGTGTGTGTGTGTGTGTGTGTGTGTGTGTGTAGCCCTTATGTATATCACTCGGTGATAGAAGGCTGAACTATTAAAAAAAAAAACAAAAAAACTGCGAATGAAAGCCGTCGGTAATGGAAGTCAACACCATCGCCATCGTCTTCTTGTTAACACATCTGTGTACAGTCTTGTTTTTGTAATGATGGAAGAGCTACCTCTCTTCTGTCTCTCATTATACAGTGTACCTATAATTATTTCAATGGTAGCTGATACCTGGCGTTGGTTAATCTGTCATTGCGACGATTTGATATGGAATCAAAGGAACCACAACAAACTTCAATAAAACACCATCTGCTTATTCCCTTGACCTGTTCTTTTTTTAGGGAATTGTTTACATATACAGGTAGACAGCTGGAAAAGATAACAGACAAAATATTTTTGTCGTTCTACATAATTACGTTTTTCTTTTTTTTTCTTTTCTTTTCTTTCTTCTTTTTCAGAATTCTCCCAGTTTCTATACACTGAGTACGCTGTTTGATTGCATGATTATACAAAACATCTCGATTTTGTATTTCGTTCTGCTTTTCAGATTCTTTTTTTTTTCCCTTGGGGGGGGGGGGGGGGGGATATTTTTATCTGGTGGGTTGATTTTTTTTAAGTGGAGTGGTGGGGGGAGGATGTTCGTAAGAAGAAAAAAGTCACATACAGTTGTTTTGTCACCACACAGCTCTTCAGTATCATACAGTTGTGTTGTCACCACACAGCTCTTCAGTATCATACAGTTGTGTTGTCACCACACAGCTCTTCAGTATCATACAGTTGTGTTGTCACCACACAGCTCTTCAGTATCATACAGTTGTTTTGTCACCACACAGCTCTTCAGTATCATACAGTTGTTTTGTCACCACACAGCTCTTCAGTATCATACAGTTGTTTTGTCACCACACAGCTCTTCAGTATCATACAGTTGTGTTGTCACCACACAGCTCTTCAGTATCATACAGTTGTTTTGTCACCACACAGCTCTTCAGTATCATACAGTTGTTTTGTCACCACACAGCTCTTCAGTATCATACAGTTGTGTTGTCACCACACAGCTCTTCAGTATCATACAGTTGTTTTGTCACCACACAGCTCTTCAGTATCATACAGTTGTTTTGTCACCACACAGCTCTTCAGTATCATACAGTTGTGTTGTCACCACACAGCTCTTCAGTATCATACAGTTGTTTTGTCACCACACAGCTCTTCAGTATCATACAGTTGTTTTGTCACCACACAGCTCTTCAGTATCATACAGTTGTTTTCTCACCACACAGCTCTTCAGTATCATACAGTTGTTTTGTCACCACACAGCTCTTCAGTATCATACAGTTGTTTTGTCACCACACAGCTCTTCAGTATCATACAGTTGTGTTGTCACCACACAGCTCTTCAGTATCATACAGTTGTTTTGTCACCACACAGCTCTTCAGTATCATACAGTTGTTTTGTCACCACACAGCTCTTCAGTATCATACAGTTGTTTTCTCACCACACAGCTCTTCAGTATCATACAGTTGTGTTGTCACCACACAGCTCTTCAGTATCATACAGTTGTTTTCTCACCACACAGCTCTTCAGTATCAATCCTTACAGTGGAACGTAAAGAATGGTAGACATAGTCCCAGCGGACATGTCTATTGAGCCTCAAATCATCTACGGAGAGAAACAGAGAATAAATCAGTCAGCCAGCCAGCCGATGGACGCCTCTGTATTGGGCGGTCCGATCACCAGCCACTGGCACAGACGGAGCAAGCAGCAACGCTCTGCTCTGATTTTGGATTGTGTTATAAAGATGTCACTGGAAGGACAGGCCTTGATACCCAAATCCGTGCAGAGCTCCGAGCTGTGTTTTGGTTTACAGATCTTGGCCCCCGAGGGAGAAAAGAAGAGGGGATGAGGCATGAGTCAGTGAGAAGGGGGGAGGGGAGGGGGGAGGGGTAGTGAGAGGGGAGGGAGGGCGGGGGGAGGGGGGGGGCGAGGTTTTGAGTCAGTAAGTAACATCAAAGCTGCATCATCGTACACGCGTAAGACTGGACGTTTCGCAATGTCAGTTTGGTGTGTGGGGTCCTATTATGCGGCCGACTCTCGCGCCAACAGTTCGTAACTCTGAGCTCGTTTATCTGGAATATGATGCAGGCTGCCTGCTTGACGAAGATAGCAGCATGGGTATTCGGATTTGTGAATGATGAGCTAAGTCTGTGGTTGCAAATCAATGACACACCTCTGTCACTGTGCTACGTTTGTGGAATCTGGATCCAGACTGAGACACCGGGTTTGCTAGAAAAGGCTGGTTAGGTCTGCTTCTGTCTGGTGCTGTCTCCTCTCCGTTTCTTTGGACAGTTTTGCTGTCATCACCTCAGGGTGAGTCGTGTTCAGCGAATTCTTGAGAATTTTAGCAAACAAACAAATATCTGTAGTCTAGTTGGCTAGGTAGCAGACCAGCAACTCAGTAGTCTGACGCTGAGGGTTTGAATCCGGATGTTGTCTAACAACGAGAACAACAACAAGAAAGCCATGGTCACTCCAGTTTGAGCATCATCTTTGGTGAATGGAGACATTAGAACTCAAAATAGTTCACCACAATCTGAAAATATGGGAACTACTGGTATTTTCTTTTCCCATTGAAGTAAATGACTGGGTGGGAGCGAGGGAAGATTTATATATCTATGGGTGTGTTGGTGGAGGGGAGGGAGGGGTGGTGGTGGTGCATGGAGATGGATGGAAGGGTGGGGGGAAGGATGGAGTTAAAGAATTTAGGAAGTAAGACTTAGCTTATGTTTTGTTGATAGTCAGATATACTCAGGAAAGGTAAGTCATAGCTCATGTTTTGTCGATAGTCAGAAATACTCAGGAAAGGTAAGTCATAGCTTACGTTTTGTTGATAGTTAGAAATACTCAGGAAAGGTAAGACATAGCTTACATTTCGTTGATAGTCAGAAATACTCAGGAAAGGTAAGTCATAGCTTACATTTTGTTGATAGTCAGATATACTCAGGAAAGGTAAGACATAGCTTACATTTTGTTGATAGTCAGAAATACTCTGGAAAGGTAAGACATAGCTTACATTTTGTTGATAGTTAGAAATACTCAGGAAAGGTAAGACATAGCTTACATTTTGTTGATGGTCAGAAA
>CM065743.1:42080144-42082644 GCA_033310375.1 Conus canariensis
GAAAAAGACCTTCCCCACTCTTCCACTCGCCCCCCCCCTCCCGCACACACACACACACCCACCACCACACACCACACACCACACACACACACACACACACACCGCCCCTCCTTCGAAAGAAAAATACCAGCTCATTTCGTGCATGTTGATGAGGAAACAGACATTCCTCACCCTCCCCCCCCCTCCCGCAACTTCCCCCCCCCCCCCTTCCATCTTCAATTGCAAGCTGTTGTACATTACCTCCCTTTTCCACTCCTCCTTCGAATCCCCACCCCCCTCCACCCTCCCTTCCTTCCTTCCCGCTCCCCTGATCTCCTTTTTTTTTTTTTTTTTTTTTTTTGATGGAAATGAAAATAATATGCATAACTCAACTATAAAGGAAATACAACTGACACGTTTCAAGACAATGTGGTCTTGTTCAACTTATGTGCTTTACGTGTGACGGTGGAGAATTAGGTGTGTGTGTGTCTATGCACGTGCGCGATAGTGAATTTCGTTTTTTTCTTCTTTTTTTTTTCTGTCAAGCCCAAAGGGAAACATAAGCAATGGATTTCCTCATACTATACTTGTGGAACAAAACCAAAAAAAAATGAATGGTGAATCATGTCGTTACTGCATGTTTAAAATCTGTCACGGCGTGTCATTTGAGACTGAACGACACTAGATCCGAATCCCTTTGTGTTGTGTACCACCTTCTCTAAACTGTCTAAGAGATAAACGTGTTATTTTGCCTAGTGAAATAGTGAAGAAAAAAAAAAGTGCCCAAGAAAGGGATGTAACTCTCAAATGCTGGAATTGATCCCGCCACAAACTGACAGCAGCTCGCCATCAAGCACTGTTTTCACGCGCTGTTTTCGCACGATTTTATACCGTAGCCCAGGTCGAGCAAAATTTCAGTGTGTGTGTGTGTGTGTGTGTGTGTTTCCACTACAACGTACAATTTTATCACGTCTTTGTTTTGTTTTTTGTTGTTGCTGTTGTTTTTTTAGGTGTGTTTTTTTTTTCAGTTGGGACCCCCATCCTCCTACCCCCCTCCCCCCCCCCCACCGCCCCCCCTTCCCCCCCCCCTCCCCCCCCCCACACACACACACAAACACACACACACGCATTTTTCTTTGTTTTCCCTTCTTTTCCACTGACACCTGCTCACCATTCAGATCTGTGTGTTCTGCTTACCGATGGAGATTTCGAATGCAACATGTAATGTTTTGGCGTATGATACAGCGTGTCTGGGTTTATTTCTGCACTAATGTATCGTGCACTGACAAGTTATATATATATATATATATATATATATATTGTGTGTTGTTGTGTGTGTGTGTGTGTGTGTGTGTGTGTGTGTGTGTTGAAGGGTGGACTCTGCAGGGTGCCGTGAAGGGTAGGCGCTGCAGGGTGCAGTTTGGGGTGGCGCTCTGCAGGGTGCAGTGAGGGATGGACTCTGCAGGGTGTGGTGAAGGGTGGATTCTGCAGGGTGCAGTGAAGGGTGGACTCTGCAGGGTGCAGTTGGGGGTGGCGCTCTGCAGGGTGCAGTGAGGGATGGACTCTGCAGGGTGCGGTTAGGGGTGGACTCTACAGAGTGCAGTGGGGGGGAGGGGGGGGGGCTCTGCAGGATGCAGTGTAGGATGGACTCTGCAGGGTGCAGTGAAGGGTGGACTCTGCAAGATGTAGTGAGGGATGGGACTCCACAGGTGTGGTGAAAGGTGAAACTACAGTAAAAAAAAAAAAAAAAAAAAAAAAATGTGACGTTTTTAAATTGATGTAGTCTACTATGACGTCAATAGTATTGATGTCATTGCTGCTAAGGAGATGTAAGTACCATCGGTTCCTGAAGAAGCCTTTTGTCGAAAGCTTGGAATAAAAAAATGAACTCCGTGGGCCTTGTCGACGACTTATTGTTCATCACTATATATATATATATATATATATATATATATATATATATACTTTTGTCATATATATATATATATATATATACATATAATCATAGGCCTGTATACATACATACATACACATACATACATACATACACATATACACACACGAACACACACAGGAAAAGGAAAAAAAAAAAAAAAAAAACGGCTAATAAATGCTTTGGAAATACAAATCGAATGTACAAAAAGTGTGGCGAATGTGACATGTAGTTCTAACCATAATAAATGAACTTACGAGTGAGAAAAATGTTCACCCCCCTCGCTGTCGCTCACGCAGTCCCGAACATTCCCGGAAGACATCCGCGAAGAAGACGACGAAAAACAAAGCAAGGACGACGCTAAGAAAGATCAGAATAGTGTAAACAGGTGGTGTAGATCTAGGTCACTTAAATAATCTTGGGAAGGGGCTACCTTTATAGCAAACACACACACACACACACACACACACACACACACACACACACACACACAGAGAGAGAGAGAGAGAGAGAGAGAGAGAGAGAGAGAAATAAACAGAAAAAGAAAAATAGTCGCTACCGATTCTTGATTTCTTCTTTGTGGTTGCG
>CM065743.1:42087644-42097644 GCA_033310375.1 Conus canariensis
GATGGGATTTTACGTGTGTGCAAGATGTGCGTGCGTTCACACACGGAACCTCGGTTTAATAGTCTCATTCGAAGGACTGCATGGGAAATACTAATGTTAACTCCGAGGGAAAAATCCCCCTGTACCGAAACGGCCCGGCGGAGATTCGAACCCGCAACCCTTGGATTACGAGTCCGGCGCTCTACCAACTGAGCTATTCCGGCCCCCCACTCCAATGATAAAAATGACGTCTCACTCTCAAGTGACGTGCTCTGTTTCAAACCCAACTCTTTACTGTGTAAATCACGTCCTCTTTGTCCACATGCTATGTAAATGACTCCTTACTCTGTAAACAACATTGCTCATTGCTCTGTAAACATCTAGCTGTTTGATCCCGTGATGTATAAACAATATGAGTCTTGCTGAGTTTACAAGATGAGTTAAATCCTTACAGCGTTAGCATGGCTGTTTATAAACAACACTGTATTAACTTTTTTTTTGCTCTGTAAACTACATGGCTGTCATCCTTACTCTAAAAGCAGCATGACTTCATTCCTGTACTCAATAAACATTCAGACTTTTTTCACACTGTAAACGTGATTACTTACACTGTAAACATCATGACTCTTACTCTTAGCTCGATAAATAACATTAGTTAAATCCTTACACTATAATGAACATTGAATCTTTACATTCTTATCAACATGATTTACTCCTGACTCTGTTAAAAAAAAGTATGATTTAACCCCATACTCTAAACAACATGACTTCTCACGTTGCAGACAACTTGACTTGACCCCATACTCTGTAAACAACATGACTTCTCACGTTGCAGACAACTTGACTCTGTAACAAGCATGACTTCTTACTCTATCAATATCACAACTCGTTACCCTGTGAACATAACTCTCCCCATATTTTTTTTTCTTTACACAACATAGTATAACTGTTTACTCTGTAAAGAACACGACTCCTTAATGCATAAATTTGACTTTCCCTCTTCATTAACGACAAAACTTCGTGCACTATAACTATATGACTTACATGTGTCTTCTACAAAGAACGTGAGTTACCTCGGTATTCCGTAAACATCGTGACTTACCTCTATAATATTAAAACAAAACTACTTTACTGAGTATTCTATAAGCTGCATGAATTAGCCCATACTCTATAAACAAATAAGACCCAAGGCTTTCCTCTATAAACAGCATACTTTAACTCTGTATTCAACAAACAACATTTATTAGCCCCGTACTCTACCAGCATGACTCTTACTCTGCAATGAATGCTACAGAGAGTTATAAAGCAATTGACGTCAATGTCCACCAAATCGCCAATGTTAAACGATGTCTCCATCTATGCAGTCCTGTATATGCATCGTGTTGTGGTCTATGACGACATATAATTATGTTACTGTGAATCTTTTCTGTCAATGCTTTTGCACTGTCTAGGTTCCGTTGGTGACAGAAGCTTCATCGCATCGATTCAAAACGTATTTCATAACCACCCATGTTAGCACATTCACCATCAAACGTTGTAAACCTTCGTGTCTGAGTGTGATGAGTAGGGGTGGCAGCCGTGGTTCTCTAGGGGAATGACTCAGAATGTTTTCTGATGAGAATTATGGAGTAGTTTTTATGTCAAAATTTCACCTCCACCCTCTCTCTCACTAGAGGTGGAAGGAGCAGCTTTCCGGTACTAGTCATCCAAAGAATTTTTTTTTTATATTTTTTCTCAGGATTTTTTAAAATACTCAAAAATTGCTCAGGAATAATTCGCTTCAGGCTTGTGCACTTACAAGTGCTAGTGCTCCGAGTGGCAGACAGAGTAAGGAAGAAGTTCAAACATGAACTAGTGTATAAATATCAAATAACTAATGCAGGTTCAGTGCAGTTTCACACACCAACTTCACTTGTGTTCCCAAGAGTAAAATATACTCATTGAGAGAACTTCAGTTGAATCGGTCCTTTGGCTGACTTTCCCCCACTTTTACCTCATCATAAAGGGAGGGAAGCACTTGATAAGTTGAGTTGGAGTTCACCTGGCAAATCAGAATTTATCTGGTGTTGGAGAAGAGCGTGGATCTCCCTCCAGTTGCTGATGACAGGTGCACTCTTCTTGCAGGCAGGCTGAACAGTCGCTGCTTGGCCATGCAGAAGCTTTGATTCTTGATCTTCTGTTGGACCAGTCGCAGAGAGTGTAGGAACCCAGTCTGTACATAGGACGGAACTTGGTCTGTGGTTAACTAGCTAAGAGTCCGGCTTGACAAGTCATTATACTTGCCTTCTGACTTTTCGTAACTGTTTGAGATCTCAGCCAGCAAAGGTGAGACTAGCATAAATGTATCTGCATTAATTTTCAGTCTCCATTTTAGTTCTTAAGTCAGATTTTGAGTAGATGTTAACAAGTGGTATGAGATAGTTAGAAATGCTACTGAAGGCCAAAAAAAAAAAAAAAAAAATCTTCAATTTAGTCACGAACTCAATTGATGTGACTGGACACTGGAATCTATTTGGCCCAAGAACTCACGTTGATTCGAGTCACCTGCTACCACTCAGTAAGATATTCGTATTCATAAATCATCTTAACAGTATTTGCGCAGTATAGATACAAAGTTGTCCTATCAGAATATAATATGCAGTAATTATCTTGATAGATAGAACCAAATACTGGTTTTAAAAAAAAGTTATAATGTTAAATGTAATATTTACCAATCATCTTAATAGCTTTTACACAAGTAGTGGCAAAAAGTTAAAATGTTACAATAGTGCACGTACTGATCATTTTGCCAGATGTGACCAAGTATTGGTATAAGTTATCCTGTCAAAACATACGGCACAAAAACAAGCAAAGCATTGTCTCCAGACTTTGAAACCTTATTTTCAACTTACAATTCTTCTGGGTTAATCAATGAGGCTTGACATAGGATCTCAGAGTAGGCTAGTTGAACAGTCCCCTCTCTGCCATACACCAGTGATGGTTGTTGGTTCGCTGGCTGTGATCAGTCTCACAGCCATTGGCGGAACAGTGGAGGGGGGAAGGCACGATCTTCCCTTTTCCTTTGTTAAGCTACCCATCATACCTCTGGTGCCTGTCTGATTGGCAGGTCGTCAGAGGAACAGGACAACCAATAATATTATAGAAAAAAAAAAAAGAAAAAGAAAAATGGCGGGGGGGGGGGGGGGGGGGGGGGGTTCAGTCATCCCATGTTTACTGCTTCGTGCCATCCCATGTTTACTGCTTCGTGCCATCCCATGTTTACTGCTTCGTGCCATCCCATGTTTACTGCTTCGTGCCATCCATTTACGCTCCCATGTTTACTGCTTCGTGCCATCCCATGTTTACTGCTTCGTGCCATCCCATGTTTACTGCTTCATGCCATCCCATGTTTACTGCTTCGTGCCATCCCATGTTTACTGCTTCGTGCCATCCCATGTTTACTGCTTCGTGCCATCCCATGTTTACTGCTTCTGCCATCCCATGTTTACTGCTTCGTGCCATCCCATGTTTATGCTGTGCCATCCAGTTATTCATGCCATCCCATGTTTACTGCTTCGTGCCATCCCATGTTTACTGCTTCATGCTATCCCATGTTTACTGGTCCAGGCAAAGCAGGCGCCACTGAACTCCCCCTGTTCGCGTCTGGAACCAAGATGATGGACAGAGATGATGTTGTCCCCGTCCACAGGGGCACTCAGCAGCTAAAGTAAATCAGATACCACGTCATGCCATGAAGATAACGACACGATCAACCAACCAGCCCAACAAACAAAGGGATTGCAGATCATAACACTCAGCAGCTAAAGTAAATCAGATACCACGTCATGCCATGAAGACAACGACACGATCAACCAACCAGCCCAACAAACAAAGGGATTGCAGATCATACAAAGGGCAGGAAAATGAACTTGAATGTTACAATACTACACTATACTCTCCCCTTTTCGCGTATATTGCTCGCGAGAGTTATACCCCCTGTGAATGCATGCATGCATTACTTTCCCAAGCGTGCCCTGAAAAAGAAGAATGAAAAACAGGCCAGATTTAAATCCAAAACTATATCTGCTCACGAAACAAACAAACAACAACAACAACAACAAACGCCAAAAACAACAACAACAACAACAACACAACAACAACAACAACAACAAACACTCTTTATACACTTTATTCTGGTCTACATCTCCCTCAGATCCGAGAAACAATGATGAGCTCCCTTAAAGAAAACAAGTCACAACGTGTGGAACATCTCGGAGCAAACTTTTTTAAACATGTCCTGGAAAAAAAGAAAAAAAAAGAAAAAAAAAAAAAAAGAAAGAAAGAAACTCGTGTCTGCTTTCACCTGCATTTCAACACGCACTTCAGTGTTTTCATTTTAAGTGCTTTATCACTCACGATGTACCATGATGGATGTTTATCACTCTTCAACAGAAACCGTCATCTGCTCAATACGCCTTTCTTAGTCTAGTGTCCAGAGAGGGATGCAAAAAAAAAAAGTCTTTTAGTCTGGATGAATCTGGGAGAGGTCGTTTCCAGTTTCAGCGTTCTATTCCTTCTCGCAAGAAGCCATTGACTGGATGTCTGTCAACTTGATGCACGTGAGCTTCCAGGGGAGGAATCATTTGTCGAGGGATTGGAAACCTGACAGCATTCTTTCCCCGCTTGATCTTCTTTCCAAGTTCAGCTCAGTCCACGTTGTTTATCGCCCGGCCAGATGACTGCAAAGGGCCATATCAGGGCTGTCACTTCATTTGATCCCAAATACATCCTGCGAGCGTTTCCGAGGGTGGAACAATGGAGACAGTGTTGTATCATCGGAGCTGGCTTTGAGAAAAACACAAAAGACGTCCTGTGGCCTCTTTGGATCTCTATGCTTTTTTTATACGCTGCGAGCGTTACAACGTTGTCTGGTTCAGCATTCTTTGAACCATTTATGCCTGCTTCCACTCATTCCCATAGCCCTTCGCTTCAAAAATGCCTTCGTTCTAATCTTCTAAAATTTATTTTTCACGTGGCAAATGTGTAGTAGTTCCGTGTAGATTTTTTTCCCTCCTCGAGGCTTTAAGAACGATAATACAACATATATCTAAAAGAAGAGCGCTATATTTCTTTATGAAACCAACATTTGCATACTTTTTTTTTTTTTTTTAAAGAATTATTTATGGAAAACGTGTTCCATGTTTCTGCATGCCGATGTGATCAAAGACGTGTGCCCATCTTTCTTGAAGGCAGTGTTTTTAAAACTCTGCAGATGATGGACAAGGCCTGTTCACTTCTGGACAGGTGCCGCCACCGGCTTCCCGCGCGATTGCAAGGGGGTTGCCCAGAGTGCCCTCCCTTCAAGGAGCGTAGAACGGCCATCTTTCTCACGGGCTGACAGAGAGTGTTGGCAGCTTGAGACCATTAACTGGCGTGAACAGGTAGACAGTGATTTTTTTTTTTTTTTTTTTTTTTGAAAATACCGACATCCTTTCCGCACCCCAACTCCCACCTCTCTCTCTCTCTCTCTCTCTCTCTCTCTCTCTCTCTCTCTCTCTCTCTCTCCCCCCGCGCCACCCCCTCTCTCAAACACATATGTATCGCCCAAACGTAGACCATCTGACTTAAACATGAAAACGGACTATAGAATATATTCGTGATCATGATAACAATAATCGCCCAAATAATGACAACGGTCATAATAACAAGAAAATCCACAAAAAGTCCTTTCCATACACACTTGTCCTTAGCCTTGTATATTCCAAGCCCCGCACAACAAGTCCTTTCCATACACAGTTGTCCTTAGCCTTGTATATTCCAAGCGAGGCAGAGTTCGCCATGCGGATTGGAAGCATCCTTTCTCTTTGAAAGAATCACTACATGAAACGCCAGTAAGCTTATTTGCATACATGAATATTTCCAGCCCTCAAAATCAAATCAAAGCATGAAACTGTTTCAAATTACTGGTTTAAAGAGACATTTTTTAATTGTTGTAGATCTCTCTCTCTCTCTCTCTCTCTCTCTCTCTCTCTCTCTCTCTCTCTCTCTCTCTCTCTCTCTCTCCTGCTTTGAAAAAAATAAACATAAAAGAGTACAGCCATGATATGTCTGACAGGTGAAAATTATTAAAATCTGACTGAACCGGATTTAAAAATAAAAAAAATAAAATTTTCTAAGCCCGATTTAGGAGGGGGGAAAAAAACAAAAAACAAACAAACAAACCCCAAACCCAAACAACCGAACATTTTATAACCTGATTTCCGGCTATGCCAGATTGCTTGTACTCCTGTGAAACAACGTGGGCATGATGAATAGGGATGTAATGAGTAGTGGTCATAGACTGGTGGAAACCAAGTTAAACGTGGTGTTTGTGTGTGTGTGTGTGTGTGTGTGTGTGTGTGTGTGTGTGTGTGTCACTGAAGTGCTGTAGCATCACCCCTGCCTCCTCAGAAGAAGCTAGGCAAGATCTTTCAACTTCGCGCTCCATGATCAAATCTGGAGTGAAACGAGGCGAGTGGAGGCACAGGAGCAAAAATAAAAGTCAGTTTCGGAAAAGCAGACACACAAACAAAACCCCAAAACAAACAAACAGAAACCACCACAAACACCACCTCACAGCATGGCTCACCTCCAAGTCTGCCCTGTCCACACTGCGATAGACGATTGAATGCAAGGATCGGCCTGATAGCCAGCTTCGTACACACGCCACCACCCAGTGATCATCTTCGCCCGCGAAGGACAACAACAACAACAACAAACATGTATTGTATACAGTTTCTTCCTCTTTTTTCTAGCTTTTTCTTTTTACTTATTCTATTTTAGCCGGTTTGAGACAACAGGGAAGACGGCTGTTTCTTTCTCTCAGGGAGTAAGTTATGGCTACAGGTATACTGGTTTGTTATCGTCTTTGTCCACTAAAGTATGTCAAGTAGTTTTAGAACTTCATAGTGTATGCGCGTCTTGTCTCCTTTAGGGGTGGGGGTGGGGGGGATTTTTCTGCCCCGACTGGCTCCTACCCAGAGTTGAGTTTGCTACGGGCTCAGCTGGGAAGACTGGGACCACATAGTTGAATTTCATCCACTTGATGGATGCGTCTCTGAGAGTGTTGCTCAAATTTCCTGACCAACACCGCAGGTGTCTGTATCTCTCGGGCCTGGTTGACGCCGGGATATGTTATGAAAGGAAGCGTAGAATACAGCCCTGTCGTGTAGTCTCAGACCGAAATGGAAATCCGTAGCATCATCTTAATCATCCTCATTCTCATCGATCAGCATTTTAAAAAAAAAAAAAAAAAAAAAAAAGCTGTCTCAAATTCTGTGGCCCTTCATGCCCTGCTCTCATGGTGACCTCAGTTTCGATGTCCTCTCCACGTCTGTGGCCTTGGTTTGGTTCCGTCGGGATCACCGGTATCAGCGAGTCCATGGGGGCTGTCGTTGGATGGACGTGGTGGCGCCCTCCGGAGGGAGAGCTCATTCACGCCGGCTCCGCGACTAAGCAATTATTGTCGTCAGTAGGGGGCTTAGTAGGTGGTGTCCTGCGTATGTTAGATCAGAACAGGCGCCACTGAACACCACCGAAGTGACTCCGCAGCAGTGCAGTGTCTCCTCCGGTGAGTTGCCTCTTGACGACTTGACATTGACTGCTCCCTGTGGATTGCCAGTGCCGGGGCTGCAGCGAGACCGACCGGGCTGTGGCTGTGGACGGAGGTGTCGGAATGAGCGGCGTGGGTGCACTGCCACTGTGGCACAGGGGTCGGGACAGAAAAAAAAAAAAAAAAAAAAAAAAATATATATATATATATATATATATATATATATATATATATATATTATATATATGCACACAGACTCTTCAGACCGGGGCGGCGCGTGCGTCGAACTCTTAATCCCGCGTGCCATTTATCTTGTCATCCAAGGCCAATTCTCCGCATTTGGACCAAAACGAAAACTCCAAGCCCTAAAGACGCTACTCCCACTTTTCTTTTTCTTCCTTTTTGTTTGTTTGTTTGTTTGTTGCTCAGCTGTCTCACTGGTGAGAGTAGTGGTGGTGATGATGAATAAACTGGTGGTAATTTTTAGCGTCCTTTTTTTTAATTTGTTTCAACATAGCAGACTTTTGCATTGTAACCCTGCCATCTGCAAAACAAAGCTAGCATGGGCATATATCAGTGTCATCCCGAATGACATCAATCTTGTTTGTGACCTGTTATCTGGGGCACTGATGCCAAACAGGCTTAGTCACCACTTTCGGCAATGTTTACAAGTGATCCCTCCCCCCTCCGCCACGCCCCCCCCTCCCCCCCCCTTTTTTTTTTTTTTTTTTTTTTTTTTTACCCGCTAGCCTCTTCTTGTTGCATTTATTGTCGCCAGTTTTGATGTTTTTTGTTTTGGTTTGTTCTGGGTTTTTTTTTTTTTTTTTTTTTTTTAATTTTTGCTGTTGTTCACTTTGTTGTTGATTATTGACGTATTGTCTGTCTTTCCGTCTGCATGCGGTCGCGAGCATTTTGTTCTCTCTCTCTCTCTCTCTCCTCTCTCTCTCTCTCTCTCTCTCTCTCTCTCTCTCTGCTGTGTGTGTGTGTGTGGTGTGTGTGTGTGTGTGTGTGTGTGTGTGTGTCTGTCTGTCTGTCTGTCTGTCACATCTACCTACAAGACGGAGGAGTATGCCAGTCTAGCCAGCAGCTTGAGGGAATCCGGCTTCCAGGCCGAGGTTCTCGCCATAGAGGTTGGAGTAAGGGGATTTGTGGGCTCTATGATCTCGTGAAACAGCGCGGGATTTCTGGTGAGAAGAGGACCAGAACCCTGAAGGCGATGGCAGGGGCAGGTCAAAGGAGTTCCAGCTGGATCTGGTGGAAGAGGAACAGAAGTGAATTTCACAAGGTTTAAATTTTCCAGCTTAGATCAGGTGTCCGTTGGCTATAGGGTAAGACATCCGTCTACAAAGGCGCACCTTGAGACGCCCACTCATCCACAAGTTGCGGGCTCGAATCCCTGCAGCACCAGGGGGGAAAAAAAATTGGCAGCAGAAGGGCATCTGGGAGTCATAACCTGGATGCGGCCCGGCCCCCTTAGAGTGTTAAGGAGTTCAGGGCCAAAACACTTGTCTGAGGGGGGGTTCTTCTCTGAAGACCTTCTGCTATCAAGCTCTCCCTAGAGTTTCTTCCTACCGAAATTTTCATGGCAGATATGGAAATTTTTCTTTTTTTCTTTTTTTTTTTTTTTAACGGAAGATGCAGTTCACAAGCGTGAAAAAAATCGTTTCCATGCATCAAGTTCCTTTCACTTTCCGGCCCCCCCCCCCCCTCCCCCCCGTCCCGTCACACTTCTAACCTCCCTTGCCTCCCTGCCGCCCCTCTCCCTCCCCCTGTCGCCAACCGAGAAAGAAAGATGATTACTTGATGTATTGTTTATCGTTGTCGCTGAAGTCGTGGAAGATCAAAACGTGACAATTACCGCTATTGACTGACGTTTTACAGATCGACGGACAAGCAGAGACAAGACAACAAACGAGCGAGATATATCGACCGTGTCCGCGTTAATATTAAGTTGGGTGTGGGACGACAACCTCATTCGTCCTTGCTGTTGTGGCACACATACACAAACACCGTCATAAATGTCGGTCTCTGCCCTGGCCAAACGCGTGTGACCGTCAGATCTCTTTCCGTGACGCGTAAAGTGGGGGGCGGGGTGGTGGTGGTGGTGGGGGGGGTTATCGCAGCAATGGGGGGGAAAAGTCATATTTACCTTATGGGAGAAGAGTTAAGGAGTTAACTCCCATTTTGTAATCGATTTCAAAAGACAAAAAAAAGTCCGAGGCATATATACAGGAGGTTGGATAAGTCAACACTGGGATCAGTTGACATTCGGTTCATTCAATGTTTTTTGTTTTGTTTTGTTTTGCTTTGTTTTTTGTTTTTCGTTTTCACGGCTGAAGTCCTTCATATCACTACATTTTTTTTCCCCGGACATGTCGGTCGTCTTCACAAACGACTAGAACTTGCGATCTGTTTTATGTGCCCAGACCTAGAAATAGGCAGGACCAGCCT
>CM065743.1:42100144-42150144 GCA_033310375.1 Conus canariensis
GGCAGAAAAATCCCACATGACTGATGGGAATCGAACCCGCGACCTCCCAGTCTGGAGTCTGCGACGCTAACCACTTCGCCACGGCGGCTGGTTCTATTGCCCATATTTGTCTGGGCACCTGCTGCTGCTAATCCATTTTTCGTTCGTTCCATGTTCACCGTGACATGTTCACCGTTAAATGAGTTACACCTCCAAGTCTGGCAGAATCTCGTCGCTCTGAAGTCTTTCGCACAGAGTTCACACATTTGCAAACTTCGGTCCAAAGTCACGGAGAGTCCTCTCTCATTCTTCCTCTGCTCATCTGTCAGCTTCTTCACGAGTGTCTTGACTGGCATCAATCTTTGTCATCCTTCGCTCTTTCAAGCCTACCATGAGTGCCCTTGTGTTCGTCTGTCGGTCTTCAAAGAGCTGACTGGGCGATGGAGCGGCGTTAAAGCGCAGCTTCTTCGGCTGGACGTCACATGCAGCGAACATTCTGACGGCGGATGACGCATCCCGTGGAGACCCGTTGCCATTTATACAGGTGACAGGTGATCGGTTAGACAAAGACACATCGCCAGAATGATGGCCACTGTCATTTAAAACGTATTTATAAGCGAAGTTTTCCTCACTAAGTTTTCAGTTAGCAGTTTGAGAGTACGCCGAGCCCTACGTCATGAGACAGAAACAGCGAAAAAGAAACTTTTTTTTTTTCTGCCATCCAACTTCCCATTTTGTCACGTCTTTTTTTTGTGTGGCAGGTTTTGCTTTTTATTTTTTTAAGTGGGGTTCTATTCTTCCTATTTCTTTCCACTTTTTCTGTTTTCCTTTTTTCCATTTTGGTTGGTTAGTTTGAAGGGAAAGCAACATATCGGTGTAACAGCTCGTTCTTACCCCACCCTCTGGAACTTACCCGGGGTAAGTCTGGGCTAGCCTGCTTTTATCCCCGGGGGTCATTCTAGGACTAGTCTAGTTAGAACTTATCCCCCCTAGTTGGAACTTACTCTCCCCCCCCCCCCCCCCCCCCGGGGTGAGTTTGGGCTAGCCTGGATCCCCCCCCCCCCCCTTTCTCCCCAAAAGGTCAATCTAGGACTATTTGGAATCTTCCTCCACCCCACCCCACCCTTCAAACAAGAGAGGGTTATTCAGGGTTTTCCTCTGCCTTTTCCCAACACGCACACCCGCCTTTAAAAGAAAAATTGGGTTACCCTGCATATTTACACCCCCTCTCCCATTTCCTGTGTACAGTCAGTTGGGTTTAGACAAAGTGTAGTTCTAGACACTTCTCAATAGATGGACCTCCTACTCCCCCCCCCCCCCTACACACACACACACACACACACACACACACACACACACACACACACACACCACCCTGGTTTACTAACAGATACGTATTAACATTTCTCGCGCTAGCTTACACGCGTGGGTCAATATTCGGGTGTGTGAGTACGCCCGTGCATGCGTGGGAAAGAAAGACGGCTGCATGCCAATGTGACCAAGCGTAGATGTGACAAACTGTTGTGACCACGTATCGTTGTGACCAAGTACCATTGTTGCTTCATCCCGTTTTGCCTCCTTTAACTATTTTACAGCTAATTATAGTCTCCTGAGTACCTGTGTACCTTAGCTTGTACAATGCAGATGACTAGTGGTCAGTGCCACTGACCACTGGTCACTATGACGTGAATCAGCTATTTCGACTATTTTACAGTTGGTGTCTCATGAGTGTTTGTATACCTTGTGCAATGCAGACAACCAGTGGTCAGTGTCACTGACCATTGGTCAGTTTAATGTAAATCAGAGATTTTAACTATTTTTACTGCTAATGTGTCTCCTGAGTACCTGTGTTCCTTGTACAATGTAGATGACTGGTGGTCAGTGGCACTTACCACTGGTCACTTTAGCGTAAATCGGATATTTCGATTCTTTTACAGTTGATAAATGTCTCCTGAGTGCTTGTGAACCTTGTACAATGCAGACGACCAGTGGTCAGTGCCACTGACCAGAGGTCACTAATAACACCTGGTTACAACGACACTTGGTCACAATGACACTTGGTCACAACGACACTTGGTCACAATGACATTTGGTCAAGAACGTGGTCACAGTGGCACGTGGTCACAATGGCACTTAGTCACAATGACACTTGGTCACAATGGCACTTGGTCACAATGGCACTTGGTCTCAATGACATGACCCCAGAAAAAAACAGAAAATTCAAACGGAGAAACAGAAAATGAGCTTGAGAAAGGGTGTTTATATGTATGTGCGTGTTGTCGCATGAGCGCGCCTGCGTGTGCATGTATGTCTTTGTGTGTAAGGGTGTTCCCAATGGTCCGATTTTGTCAGGCAGTTCGAGTTTGCCGACATGTCGGCCAACTTTGCTCATGTGAACAGCATTTAACGATAAACAGTACATCAAACACGCCAAGTTTGCTACCGACGACCGAACTTGCTTCGAAACTGTCATCAAACGGGCTGGGCCCGGTAGTCCGACGTTTCGGACGTCGGAATCGTGAAGTGTCGGACTATCGGACCCAAACCGGTGCCTACTGGTGAGACTGGGCGACTTGAAACGGACAAGGCACCATTGAAGACAAAGGATTCCGACAGGATGTGGTTCTTATCGACGCGTGTTAAAAAGATTAAGGACTTACACCTGTTCTTTGAAAATGGCAACACAACTGTCGGATGTCTTGTGAACACTGATGGAAAACGAATGCCGCCATGAATTAAATAAACTGCAAACTTCTTCTTCTTTTTTTTTTTAAATGTGCATCAAGGCGTATTTAACCAAAGACGTTCTAATCTTGGGCAGACAGTTTCCGCCGTCATCAAAGAAACAAAAGGTGGAGGTGTGCTTTGAATTTCATAAAAGCTATAGGTTACAAAGACTGATGGGAAGGTAGAGAGTGATGGGGGCATCCGGTCTTCGCTCTCTCTTTATATAAAGGCGTAACGTCTTTAGAAGTGGTAGTTTTCTATCAGATGGAGCAAACTGCCTACGACGAGATCTTGCATTATTTGGAGACGGAACATAATCCAAAATGGACATACAGTCTTCACGCAAAACGACGCTCAAATACAAAAGCAAACTTTCGGAGAAAAGCCAGGTTTTCAGCGTCAAAGACCGCAAACTGATGCATGGACAGAAAGAAGTGTTAGTGAGGGACAGAGTCAAAAAGATTTAAAGACCTGTCACGAAAATAGATTAACAGGAGGCCACTTCGGACGTGATAAGACGTACTCAAAGGTTGCCAGCAGATACTATTGGAGAGGTGAGTTCAAATTTCCTATCATTTTTAACCTTTAATTGATAAAACTAATATATTGATTCATACAGCCAATACCCATCTGCGCCCACTCCTTCCCCTACCACACAAACACAAGTAGGGCTGAGATTTAACCAGGCAGACTAAGGAGCCAGCCAGGCTTCCAACCTCTAGTCATTCTGTCCCAGATCAAAATACAGAAAACTTCAACCAAGAGACAGTTCCAGACCCTCAGTTTACAATGAATGCTGTTAATCGAGCATGGTAAGAAACTACCAATGTAAAGAAAGTAATCCCCAAGTTGAAGAAGACGATGACGGAAAAAGACGATGACGGAAGAAGACGATGACGTCAAAATAGCCTCTGATGATCAGTGCCGTAAAAACATATAAATGTATTCCCAGTTTCCTCAGGCGTGGTGCACCATCTTTTTTTTCTGAAATCATCATGCGTCAGGAGTAGCCTAATCCATAAGACGGACGTAAACAGTATGCTACATCTGAAACAGATCGCTTCAGAATTTGGGCGGTGCATTTTTGTTCATAGCTGGGAAAACATTTCTATGGCCGGCTGGTCATCTTGTTTCTGACGTCATCATAAAATAGTGAGATGAAATCCTTAGCATTATGAAAAAAAGTATGTCAAATTTCAGAGAAATCAGTTCAGTGCTTCAGCCTCCAGCTCATCTACAAGTAACAGTCTTATTCGTAGCCCGCCATCCTGTTTGTGACGCTATAACGTCAGGAATAGTCCATTAGACCCACGTAAACAGTCTGTCCAATTTGAAAGAGATCGCTTGACAACGTTACGCGGTGAATTTAATACGGCTGGTCACCTTATTTATGATGTCATCATAATAGAAATGGTTAGATTATATCCTTATGGTTAAAGGGAAAAGTGTTTCAAATTTCAGAGAAATCGGTTTAGTACTGCTGCCTCCAAGTCATATGCACGTAAGAGTGCGTATGCGTAGTCCGCCATCTTATTTGTGACGTCATCTTGAAAATAAAGGTCGAACATTATCGCCAAGACGGTGCCAATTTTCAGAGATCGTTGTTCTGTAGTTTAGGCTGGAAAGAGTAATACATACATACACAGACAGACAGACATAGTTTCCGATCGTACCCCCAGTAATAAAAACTGGGAATACAAAAAGAAAAAACGGCAGGTTGTGAACATTGTTTCAATTTTCAGGTGTAAGTCTGTGTGTGTATGTGCACGTGTGTGTGTGTGTGTGTGTGTGTGTGTGTGTGTGTGTGTGTGTGTGTGTGATAGACATTGAAATATATACTTTTATCTCTAAGGTGTGTGGTGTGTGTGTGTGTGTGTGTGTGTGTGTGTGTGTGTTGTGTGTGTGCCGAATTGTTGTACCTGGTCGAAGTGTGTATGGAGTTGCTGCTGAGGGCAATTTTCAGGTCGCCAGTCGGGCGACTAATTTAATTCATAAATTGAATTAGCCCGACACGATTTTTAGGCGCCATTGGTGAGTTGACAGCGTTAAATCTCAGCTTTGCACAATAATGCTTAAAATGTAAATACAAATGACCATGTGACTAAAATAGCACGCATCAGTCTATAAAGCATGTCTTACATTCAAATATTAAGACGTTAACAGGACCTGCCTACTTAGCCATGGAAGAAGATGTTTGTATATACAGCAAGTTAACTGTCATAAAGGCAGCCAAACTTCTTTTTGCCGCTAAAGACTGTTCTAGCTTTTTTTTTTTTTTCCCATTTGATTGTTAATAGATTTTGTTTGTTCGTTTGTTGTTGTTGTTGTTGTTTTTTCAGATGGCTTGATGTAAAAAAAAAAAAAAACATATATTATTTGCTCATTCAATATACCATCGTAAAAAAAAAAAAATTGACTTGATTTGACTGGACAAGCGCAATTTCATTCATACATGTTCATTTTAGTAGTGTAAGTAGCAAGTATTAGGCTATATGTTGGTATGTAGCTTTTGTATGTTTAGGCCTACATCTCTGACATATCCACATTTTTTCTACCGGCTCCCTAAGAGAAGTTTGGCTGCCTTTATGACAGTTATTGAGTTAACTTGCTGTATACACAAACATCTTCACGTGTGTGTCTGTGTATGATACAGATATATGAAAAGTGACAGCCCACACTCGTGTGCAACCAGTGCTCAGATTTTTTTCAAATAACAGAGACTGAAGCCATGGGGAGGGAAGTACTTAGAACACACACGATGGCTCTGAATGGTTGAAATGATTTTCCCCCACAAACCTGAAAAGTCTGCGTGTCTGATGAATGTGGGGTGAGTTGCAAAGGGGTGGGGGTGGGTAAATCCAGGCCAGCCCAAACTTACCCCAGGGGGTCAGTTCCAACTGGGTGGGGGGGTAAGTTCCAGCTAGTCCTGGAATGACCCCGGGGGTAAAAGCAAGCTAGCCCAGACTTACCCCATGGTAAGTTCCAGAAGGGGGAGGGGGGGGGGGGGGTAAGAATGGGCTGTTACACCGGGGCTATGTGCTGTACTTCTACCATGATTAGATCATCGGCTATGTTGCAACAATGGAAGGTGTGTTACTAGAAACTTGGACAAAGGAGGATCCTTACATCAGCAGAGAAACAAAGCGCCAAATATGACGAACTTGCTTCTGTTTGACAGTGGATCTATTGCCAGATTTTCCCCCCACATAGGAGTAGACCGTTTCCAACTTACCAGTTGTACACATTACGTTCATATTGATTTTTTTAAAACACACATCATCACAAAGATAGACATGCCACATATCACTGGAAGGGAGGAGCATTGAAAGATTTGAATCCTAAATTGTTTCAGATTCTTGCATTGTTTTTACGTTTTGGATTTTCTTTCCTGAATGCATCTAAAAGAGAGAGAGAGAGAGAGAGAGAGAGAGAGAGAGAGAGAAGAAGAAGAAGGGGGGAGTGAGGGATTTCTGTTGTCAATGACATCCTTCCCTGCGGACTGAAGCCAGAGCCGTCTGATGGTCAGCCCTCATTCTCCATGGGCACACATGCCAGTTGGTACTCCCCCTTACCTGGTCGTCCTTCCTGGATTTCATAATATTCTAGAAGCAAGAGCAAGACTCCAGGATTGAGCTGTATCAGAAAATATGTGGTGAGATTTACCAGCAACTTTTCTTAAATGACTGATCATGTGAAAAATATTTCAACCGGGTGTAGATTTTTGTCTAAAAATTTCCTTGTGTGGTGTTGGTTGGTTTGAGTTTTAGAGACATATCTGAGCATAGTTTTCCTTAGGACCAACTCTTCTGAACAATTTGCCTTCTTGCACGCACGCAGATACTACATCAGACACTTCATTACAGGGTTAATAAAAACTGCATGTTTGTCAGGCTTCCTCGTTGAGAACACACACACACACACACACACACACACACACAGCATGCAGAGACTTGAACAGAGAACACACACACACACGCACACACACAGAGGATGCACACACACACACACACACGCACACAGGAATGGATACAGAGGCTTGAACAGAGAACACACACACACACACACACACACACACACAGAGGCACAGGATGCAGAGACTTGAACAGAGAACACACACACACACACACACACACACAAGCACAGGATGCAGAGACTTGAACAGAGAACACACACACACACACACACACACACACACACACACACACACACACACACACAGGATGCAGAGACTTGAACAGGAACTTGTGCATTCTTCTTTTAAAAGTTTATTCATGTATACAAAATGCTACCATTCATAATCAGCTTTTGCTAGTACACATCTTCCGAATAATCATATTCAATACATATACAAGCATTCCAGTCACATTCACTTCTTTGAGAGGACAGTCAAAAAATCTTCTTAAAAAAAACCCCACAGACTCAAGTCAAGAGTTGGTCAAAAGAACAAATAGGAGAGAAGTACAGAGGTAAACAGAGTCAATGGTAGATGCAAAGTCCATGGTAAACATGGCTGCCAATGGTGGATACAGTCACCGATAAATATGGCAAACAAGGGTGGGTACAGTCAATGGTAAAGATGGCAGTCAACTGTTGACAGTCAGTGTTAAGGCAGTCAGTGGTAGTACAGCCAAAGGTACATATGGAAGTCATCAATAGATATAGAAGTCCCTGACAGATAGTCATTGTAAACATCAAAGTCAGTGCTAGGTACCTGACAGATACAGTCATTGTAAACATCAGCGTCAGTGCTAGGTACAGTCATGGTTGTTACTATAATCGTTAATGCTGTGGACAGAATCAAGAGTAAGTCTGGGAGTCAGTAGTATCTGTAGTCTGTGGCAAATAGAACAGTCAGCACTGTTTTCGGAGTGAATCGTAAATATGGAAGTCAAGGCAAGTTACAGTCAATGGTAAACGTAACAGTCAATGCTATGTATAGTCAATAACAAACATGGAAGTGCAAGGGAAGTATTGTTTTTGATCTCTTTTCTCTCTTGTCCTGTGTTTGTTGAAAAAGGCGCTTTCGACCGAAATATCCAGAAGTTTTGTGGTGTCTTTGTAAATATAATAACGTCACTTTACACTTGTTGTGTGCTTGTTTGTTTGTTGTATGTTCCAGTGACGTTGCAGTCTGTTTCATCTTTATGGAAGTCAATGGTAATTATAGGAGTCAAGTGTTGATCAAGTCAACGGTAAATATGACAGTCAATGGTAAATGTGAAAGTCAGTGATAAATATGGAAGTGGGTGACAAGTACAGTCGATGATGTTCTGGAAAAAGTAAACAAGTTTGGTATTTTTTGCCCCATAAGATAAACCTATCCATGAGTAACTTTTATTAACAGACGCACAGCCTTTTCTAAACTTGAATCAGTCAGACAAATACATAACAACAATCTAATAAGTGGTGGTAAAACAAGCGCAGGCCAACAAACTGAACATATCTTATAGAAGACTTGGCAGAGATTTGGACTGAAGGAGGGGGGGGGGGGGGGCGGAATTTGAAGATGGAGAAACTGGGAGCATGAAATTAAGAAAATATGTTACAGATATGAAAACTCTTCACTAGCTGCATAAGGGAACCATCGCAATCCCTTTTGAAGGCAGATATATTTGTATTGCCTGCTCCGAGGCCTTTCGTCCGCTGGGTCGGACTCATCAGGGAGACACGGCTGGTTGTGTCTGCGCTCCTGGCGTCAAATAGAGACACACCACAGTCCATAATACTGTGGTGTTCTCACCACCAAGAGTGCAAAAAAGAATCCAATAGCACCCCCAAAGCAGCCGGCGAAGAGTAGTAAATGAAACCAAACGAAAGTGTGGGGAGGAAAAAAGTTGCTGAAAAACTAAAGACATTATGCAAACAGTATAAAATAAAGGGGACAATCTTTGAGCCTACGCTTGAGGATCCACCCAAAGATGCAAGGGAGATCAAAAGGCAAACACACAGACGGACAGAAACAAACACAAATAACCTCAATTTAATCAAAACAAAATCGTAAATGAAATGAGGCAGGGAACAGTAAACGATAAACAGTAAACAAGTTGGGTATTTTTTGCTCCCATAAGAAAACCTAACACAGAGTAACTTTTATTCAAGACGGCACAGCCTTTTAAACTTGAATAAAGTCAGACAAATACATAGACGAACAATCTAATAGTGGGGGGAAAAACAAGCGCAGGCCAACAACTGAACTATCTTCATAGTAATGACTTGGCAGAGATTTGGACTTAAGGAGGGGGGGGGGGGGGGGGGGGGGGGGGGGGGGGGGGGGGCGGAATTTGAAGATGGAGAAACTGGGAGCATGAAATTAAGAAAATATGTTACAGATATGAAAACTCTTCACTAGCTCTTTACGATGATGTTTCTGGAATTCAGTGGCAGACAAGAAATCAAAGTTACATATGACAGGTCTCCATTTTGGGCCTACTAAAGATTCTGTCTTTTCTTTGCTGCTGCTTGCATTTTTAAACACATTCAGACATCTTTTTTTTCTCTGTCCATATTTCTTTCCTCTACTGTTACTCAGATACATCAAACACACTCGCACATCAATACGTGTTTACCATGTCTCTGTCCAAACAAGAAATTAACCGATATTCAGTCTTGATAGAAGTAAGCAGTACTATCTACATAATGAAATGGAGCAGGATAGGGAACACAACTCATGATTGGCCAAACTGGTGAACATAAACACCCCCCCCCCCCCCCCCCCCCCCCCCCCGCCACCTTCTCTCTCTGTCAGTGTGTGTTACAATACAAATGTTGATCTTACATGAATTGAATAATTTCTCGTCTTTCACGTTCGCTAGGCGTGATTATTCCCACAGTGCAATTTTCAGTTTCCCTTGGCACTGTCACAGCCATGTTTGTCTGGGTGCTTCCCCCCCCCCCCCCCCCCTCCCTCCATACTGGAGTCCACAGGAAATGATTTAATCTTGGTTGTCATGAGGTAACCCACAAGAGGACAGGCTGCGCTGTGGCTGAATGACGTTCGAGCGGTGTTCAGTGGTGCCTAAACTCATCATACACACATTGGACACTAGCTACCCCCCCCCCCCCCCGCGAGCCAACAACAGAGATGTCTACCCCAAATTCGTGTACCTGTAATATCTCAGACAAAAACATGTAATTGAAAAAAAAAAAACAACAAAAAAAACGTGTCTTCTTCATCGCAACACTTTCGCAACTTTTCAAGATTGGAAAAGGCGGCCGTTGGCATGTAAGACCCTTCATCGCCATCTTTAACAAGGAAAAAGATGCAAGGCATGCTGGGAAATGTCTTTTTACTGCTTTCGACCGAAACGGCAGCAGACGAAACTTCGCGTTTAACAATTTTCTCTCTTTGATTTTTTTCCCGTAATTTTCTGGGAGGCCGTAATTCCCGTAATTTTGATTTTTTTCCCGTAAAAATTACGGCAAAATCGTAAGGGTATACAGGTCTGCAACAATAATTGCATAGTCACAAAGCCATCCTGAGCGACTGTACTCCTCTAGAGGGTGCCACAAGGTTCATCCCACAACGGAGCAAGTGAACCTGCTGACTCTCAGCGTGGGCAACAGCGTGGACAGGAAACAGAAGCTGTGGCCACCACTAAAGCAAGCTGCGCAGGGCCATGAAACCTGTGGCTTTTGTCATGATGATCAGCACGGACAAAGATGATACAGTTTCTACAAGACAAGAGGGCTGTACTCAACACCACCTTTCACATCCCAGCATCAACCAGGCCTAAGAGAAAACTGAAACCTGCCATGGAAATCAGAAGACTTGAGATACTCTTAATGTCTTATATATCTATATCTATCTGTCTGTCTGTGTGTCTATCTATATGTATCTATATATATATAATATATATATATATAGAGAGAGAGAGAGAGAGAGAGAGAGAGAGAGAGATACAGATATAAAGTGGATGAAACTCAGCTCTGTGGTACCAGTCTTTTCATGCGAGTCCATTGCAGATGCAATTCTGGGCAAGAGCCAGTCCGTGGTGAAGAAAGTCATCAATAACTGTCTCTGTGGGAATGGAACATAACAGCCTCCCTGCCCGCTGCCACTGACTTGGGGGCGGGGTGAGTGGGGTGTGGGGGGAGGCTGCAAAAGTTAACACTGCAGAACCTGCCATCATCTGCAGCAGTTGTTTGAAGTCCGAAACATCACAACCACTCTTCATTGCCATTATGGAGGCGAAAAACTGCCCACTGACAGCAGAAACAGGATGAAGAGTCCAGGATTTTGGATATACTACGGGACAACAGTTCTCTTCTCATTAAGGGAACTGCACACAGCAAGTCAGGGAAATATGCTGGAATCCATCCAGATAAACATGAGCCTTTCCTGGAAGTTATATCAAGCACTTGCAATTCACGTGGTATGAACATGTATCACACCACGATTCCTGATCTGTACGTCACTGTCCACAACTCCCAGTCCACAATTTCCTGATCTGTACGTCACTGTCCACAACTCCCAGTCCACGATTCCCTGATCTTGACTCTGTGATCAGGACTCCCTGACCACAGTTATGTTTCTGTTTGATCACGGCTCTCTGTCCACGACTGCCTGTGTCGTGACTTCCTAGTCCTGACTTCATGATCCTGACTCCACAACCATCATGACTCCCTCTCCACGACTCCCTGTCTGTGACTCCATGATTAAGAGTTCCTGTCCACGACACCCTGACCATCACTCCCTGTCCAAGAGCGGATGCATCCATCACAGCGCCCTGAAGATCATGGCTATAGGACGAACACAGCAGAGGAGAGAGCAGTTTCCACAGGCTGTTTTTTTTTTGTAAACTGTGTATTCCATGATGTCACTACGGCCGTTGCTGGCAACCACACAAAATACGTACTATAAAACCTATTATCAAAGATCTTCAGACATCTTAAGCTTCAGAAGAATTTTTTTCCCCTTCTCTCCCACTCCCACATCCCTCTTTCAAGGCCCTCATGCATTGCCACAGCTGGGTTTGTTCTGTCACAGCCTCAACTTGGGCATCTGGCGAGGTGGAATCGGCATGAAGTCATCATCACCCTATCAGTGGAGGCCCTGCACAGCTGCTAACCCATTTTGTGAGAAAGAGGGAGGAGTGCTGTCCTTTTCAGAATGAAATTAGCGACATTTAGATTTTGTGTTTTTGGCTTTTGTTGTCAACTACCCATGACATACATGCTTTGGTTTAGAACAATTGGATTTGCTCTAAGGACACAGTGCATACGAGCGTTTCATTTATCTATTTACTCTCTTTACAGTACACATTTGTGAATGGTCCAGACTATAGATTTTGTGTTTGGGGCTTTTGTCGTGAACTACCCATGACATGCGTGCTTTGGTTTAGAACAATTGGATTTGCTCTAAGGACACAGTGCATACAAGCGTTTCATTTATCTAATTACTCTCTTTACAGTACACATTTGTGAATGGTCCAGACTAACGCAACACCCCCCTCCCCAAAAAAAAAAAAAGAAAATCTTACAAGTAAACAGTTCTAATAGGAATCAAACCTACTACCTTAATGCCAGCAACACTACCCACTACACTGTAGCTGTTACTTTGTTCAATCTTCACCGTACGTTGACTAAAATTTTGCATGCATGAGTCCAGGGACTCGTATTTTATCTGAAGGATTATTTTCTTTCTCATTAATTGATAAAAGTAAGCAATTCTGGTACAGATGTGCAGCCATGTTTTATTGACAAAATCATAAAAGATGTGCAGATAACTTAAAGACTGACCTGGTCAAAACATGAAAGCCATGATGTTGGGTCATTAAATACCCATGACATGACATACAGCGCAGTTAACCTTTACCGGATGACGTTTTTGACGACATAGACCCGATCGTGCGGGTCGCCCAAGACCCACACATTTTGCAGAGGCTTTTCCTATAGCTTATCCCCATTCAGATCGCGTTGGTCTTATAAGACCCACACCTGATAAAGGGCAGTTCAGCAACTTACTCCTCACCCGATGGCATGGGTCATGTGTGACCCATTAAAATGTACAGGTCCTGGGGGAACCGCAACTAATTGCACTGATAACTGATTGTGCCATGCAAGAAATTTCAGTGACCAATGGCTATTAAGATTGTTGACAAACTCCTAAGATTTCGTGAACTTAACTCTATCCATTCATGCGATATGTTTTTATGGAGTCGCTGGGTCATGGAAGAGCCAGGAGGCACGGTAAAGGTTCACGGGAATCTCCGCTGGGAAGTGAATTGATTTGGAGTCTCTCAAGGAAGGTAGACTTCTCCCTTAACTGGACAGCTTCAAAAAGGGAGGATGCGAGTGGAACTGGCACACTGAGAAGGTTATCTAGCAAATCTTAAGTACAGGCACTTCACAATCACATTCTGGACATTACCATTACTCGGACATGATCTTCCCCACTTCGATCAACCGCATGATTTCACCACTGGAGAGCGAATGTTCCGACCACTTCTCACCTCATTTTCATACACATCTACCAGCTCATCATCAGTCACAACACGAACCAGTATACTATCACATCAGTTCAGATGATCTGACACCAACATCAGCATTTCAAAAGCATGAACAACGTAATCAACAGCAACAAACAGTAACAGTTATGTATCTTCACAACTGATGCACCAAACAAGACCACATGCAAAAGCTTTGTTCAGTTCCCACTCGGTCTGTAAAAGAAATGGGGCAGCCGGCAGTTTGGGGTTCCATTCTAGGCATGTACAGCAGAGGATCACGATGGGTGTTCTCTGCTCAAACTCAGCCTGGCAGCCACCACACACACACACACACACACACACACACCACACGCACGCACACACCACTGGTTCCTTCATGGGAAGCACGCTTTAGAGTTGGAGGGGATGTGGAGGGTGGGAAATTCTTCTTCTCCTTAACTCCTCTGTATGTTTGACCAGTGCAGAGGACCTTTGATGGATGACTATGGTTGACATTTATCATACTACTGCTCAGCTGACCACACAGGGTCTTTTCAGGGCTGTCAAATCCCTATGGGAGACGTGGTCGTCATGGTGATGGACACCTGTGAGCGCAGAGGTGTCATCAAAGAGTGGATGCTGACAGCAATTCAGGACTGAACATCATGGAAGCTGAAGGGTGATCGACAGCTTTGTGAAACAGTGATTGACAGCCTTGTGAAACGGTGATTGACGCCCCAATATATATCTCTCTTGTCACAGCCGATTAGTGTTTAGTAAACCACAGCCTGCGGGCTGCAAGACAGGAGAACTGAGGTCAGTACATCAAGATCATTAATAAATGCATGTGTCCTTATGAGTGTCTCTTTATCTATGTGTTTGTGTCTGTGCATGTAATACCATTACCACAGCAAAGAGAGAGAGAAGAGAGAGAGAGAGTGTGTGTGTGTGTGGTTGTGTGTGCTGTACATTCCTGTGTTAGTCGGAACTCCATTCCCTTATACACACATGGTCCTGACATGGTACTGAAGTGAACAGAGAGTGCCTTTCATCCTGGAGACAGTTTTTTTTTTTTCCCCACATCTTTCTTCCCCCCTGAGCCAACAAAGCAAGTCAACTCGATCTCAAGCCCAGCATCTTTCTCCTACATAGCCACCAAAGTAGGTCAGCTTCATATCACTTTTCAGTCCTTGTAAGACATGCAGAAAACCAAAGATGTGTGTGTGTGTGTGTGTGTGTGTGTGTGTGTGTGTGTACATGCATGCACATTCATCCTTCTTGCGTACCTGTTGAAGTATAAGTATGTATCATATATCTTCCGACGAACTTTGGAATGACTAACTTGGACCAATTCATCTGTATACTTCACCATTCACTAACGCCGTTCTCCACAATTCTAATCTCACGCCAACAAAAAACCGGACTACAGCGACAACAAAGCACGCCAGAATACTCTGCTTCACCCACGTTCTCCCCTGTGGCAATCACAGGACTGTTCCAAACGAAGGCTCCATGTCCATGCACGTCCAGTAACCAAAGATGCATACATATGTTACAGAGAAGGCTGAAGACCAGGACCACCACGATCATCTGGCGTGTCGTACTTGGGCGAGGATGAAGACGGCGAAGCTGGACCACAGGAAGAGCCCTCCGGCCAGCGTCCGCCAGTAGTCCTGCGGGGCCACTGCAGGGAAAAACCAAACAGAGGAAGCAACTCTTGACTATTCATCATGCTTTGAGAACATGCCATTTACATATACATGCACAGAAACAAACAGAATGCCGTTTTGTAGTAACCTGGCCAAGTCAGCTGACAAGCTACATCCAGTGAATAGACAGAAACAAACGGAATGCCGTTTTCTAGTAACCTGGCCAAGTCTGCTGACAAGCTACATCCAGTGACAACAGACGACTTGAATGGAGAGAGGAGGAAGGGATCATGGGAGCGCAGCAGACGATCGGAAGGAGGGCAGAAGGTGGAAAAGGGAGGTGGTGATGGGGCAGGCAAATGGGCAGAGTGAGAAATGTTTGTAATACTGGAAAGTTTGCGGCTGGGGTCCAGGGGCTGCTTAGGACTCCTGACGGTAGGGCAAACTCCCCCCCGCCCGCCTCCCCCGACGCTGACAAAAAAATTGACATTTAAGGACATTTATTGCATTCTTCTTAGAAATAAACCATGAATTTCATACTTCTCAGTACTATATAGTTAAAACTGTTTCAGGCGAAAAACCAACAGAACTACAAGCATAAATCAAGAGATATTCATGGCTGACCCTGACACAGTGTCTGTGCCAAGTCACAAGATCCGACGCTGTTGAAAACGGCAGGCAGCACTCTGCCAGAAAGCAACACACACAATGTTTACGTCGGTAACACGGTCACCCTTTGAGCGTTGTGCAAGCGCAGGCTGTGCAGTAGGGAGGGTGCTCGTGTGATCTTGAGCCGCTGAAACGTCTCTGTGTGAGGGATGCATGATTATCCAAAGACTTGCGTCTGTTCAACGCATACTTGAGTCGCTTAGAACACAGCACACACCACGCCTGGCTCGTCAATGCTTTTCAGCCATGAATCATGTCTGCGCCTTAAACTGTCCTCCTTCTGAGGTCGGTTGATTTTTCGAGCTTCTATTTCACTGCATTTTGGCAGACACGTGGGAGAACTGTCACGCTCAACAAGATGGCGCCCACTGGAGTCATGGCTTGTGAAAGGTTCACGGAATCAGACGTCATCCATCGCCTTGAGCCCACCACTCCTCCTGGCCTTGACATCGAGGACTGAAAGTTGATGAATCAGACATCATCCATCGCCTTGAGCCACCACTCCTCCTGGCCTTGACATCGAGGACTGAAAGTTGATGACCTCATACTGTTCACCACATCACTTTCCAGCCTCCCTGCTCCCTCCCACTTCTCTCCCCCCCCCCCCTTCCCCCCCATCTTGCCCTTGGCTACCTTCCGCCCTCCTTCCATTTCATCCACTCTCCTCTTCCCCTTTCTCCTTATCAAATCTCCCTCATCAAGCTGCTGGCCCCATAATGTTCACCACACTAGTTGCCCCCTGCATCCCCCCCCCCCGACCCTCTTCTTCCCCTTTCCTCCTTATCAAATCTCCCTCATCAAGCTGCTGGCCCCATCATGTTCACCACACTAGTTCCCCCCCCCCCACCCCCTTGACCCTCTTCTTCCCCTTTCTCCTTATCAAATCTCCCTCATCAAGCTGCTGGCCCCATAATGTTCACCACACTAGTTCCCCCCCCACCCCCCTTGACCCTCTTCTTCCCCTTTCCTCCTTATCAAATCTCCCTCATCAAGCTGCTGGCCCCATCATGTTCACCACACTAGTTCCCCCCCCCTCCCACCCCCCTTGACCCTCTTCTTCCCCTTTCTCCTTATCAAATCTCCCTCATCAAGCTGCTGGCCCCATAATGTTCACCACAGTAGTTGCCCCCTGCATCCCCCCCCCCCCCCCACCCCCTTGACCCTCTTCTTCCCCTTTCTCCTTATCAAATCTCCCTCATCAAGCTGCTGGCCCCATAATGTTCACCACACTAGTCCCCCCCCCCCCCTCCCCCTTACCCTCTTCTTCCCCTTCCCAAACTTCTGCTCTTCTCAGGCACTCCTTCTCTCATGGCCTTCCTTTCCTGTCCCTGCCCCCTCCATCCCCTTAGTCCCCCCCCCCCCCCAAACTGTGTCACCCATTCCCTCGCATCACGTCCACCAAATTCTGCCCCCCCCCCCCCCCCCCCCAGTCTCTTCTTCCCTTTCTACTCTACTCCATCTTTCTCAGACCCCACTGCACCCCACCCTAATCCATCCCTTTATTTATCTTTACAAGCTTTTTTTTTCTTACTCTCTTTCCACACCACTCGTTTCACCACACGTACCCTTTTTGTTTCCACCACCCACTCATCCCTCATCTCTCTCCTCATTACCCTTATTATGACATCAAGAAGTTTTCTGACTGCTGATTGTCGTCACATTTGCAATGGACGAGTCACCCTGAGATCATCAGAAAGAGTGGCATGAGACCAGACATAATAGTCCACTCTCAGTCAACCAAGCAGCTGATCATGATCGAGCTCACGGTGCCATATGAGAACAGAATGGAGGCAGCTCAAATCTATAAGACTGAAAAGTATGTTGATCTGGCAAACAGCCTGAGGAGAGAAGGCTATCAGGTCAAAGTCCTCACTGCAGAAATTGGAGCTGGGGGTTTGTAGGAACGTCTGCATACAGCCTCATTAAACGGCTCTCAGTTGCAGGGAGGGAAAAAACCAGAGCCCTGAAAGCAATGGCAGAAGCGGCAGAGAGGTGTTCAAGCTGGATCTGGTCAAGGAGGAACAAGAGTGAACTTCATAAGGCTTAACTTAAGGGAGCCGGAATAGCTCAGTTGGTAGAGCGCCTGACTCGTAATCTTGGTGATCCTGGGGTTGCGGGTTCGAATCTCCGCCGGGGCGTTTCGGTACAGGGGGATTTTTCCTCGGAGTTAACATTGGTTCTGACTCCATTTCCCATACAGTCCTTCGAATGAGACTATAAACCGAGGTTCCGTGTGTGAACGATCTTGCACACACACGTAAAATCCCATCACCAAGTTTCGGAAGAGTTGGCCAGTTTGGCCATTGGTATGGATGACACGTTACACACAGCATGCACCCTGCGTAAGAAATGGAAAGAATGAAGGAAGTAAAGAAACTGAGTGAACGATATTGACTGGATGACACGGGAAACGACTGAATGAAGCGCCAGCTGGCAGCTCTTCAGTCGGCACTACCCAGGTAGGCAGCCCGTTGTGCAAGCGAGTGTTGATTGTAAAGCGCTTAGAGCTTGGTCTCTAGCCGAGAATAGGCGCTATATAAGTATTCATTATTATTATTATTATTATTAACTTTCCCTACAAATATCATGTGTCCCAGTGGCTCAGTGGTTAGAGTGCGAGTCATTAAGTGGAAAATGAGCATGTCCAGAGGGTCATGGGTTCGAATCCCAGCCATGACTCGTCCCAAGATGGGGGAAAAAAAAAAGGGGGCAACAGAGGGACATCCGGAGTCATGAACCAGGTGTGGCCCAACCCCCCTTGAGTGTCAGGAGATAAGGGCCGAAACACTTGCTTGAAGGGGGCTTCTCTTCTGAGGACTCTCTGCTGCCACGCTCTCCATGAGTTTCTTTCTACTGCAAAGCCCTGAAGAGGTCTTTTGGGGACCACACAATATCTTTTTTTTCCTTCCAGTGAGGATCATTCTGTTACCTTTCATTCTTTTCAGCCCTTTCAAGGGTGTGCAGTGTATCTCACAGCACTTGAAATGTGTTCTACCCTTAGGGGTGGCAGGATGGGGGCTTACACTTAGAAACTGTCTATTGCAGCTTTTCATGCGGAAATAAAATTAAAAAAAAAAAAAACCTCTCTAGTCTCTCTCATCTTGTCTTCCATGAAGGATGAATTTGGCTAGTTAATCACATTCTGTGTCAAGCGTTTTGTCACTGTGACACCAAAAGTGTCCCTGTCCAAATACAGCATGTCAGACAGAAATAAACAACTATGCTGCACAACAAGATAGTCCCCCCCCTTACCAATGTGACTAGCCGTGACAGATCAACACAAACACAACAGAAAGGGAGCAAACCACAACAACCTTACTCATTCACCTAGTGGGGTGGGCCCCGTCTCCCAATCCATTGACCTCTGCACCGCCTTCATCCACTGTGCGTATCGACTGCTAGCGTCTGAAAAAAAAAAAAAACAAAAAAACGGCGAATCAGTTGTTCCAGAATGTAAGGATGATACTTCCAGCAAATGATAAATGCCCCTGTGGGCTTGTTCAATGAAGTCAAGACTGCCGAAGCATTCTTAAATCCACCACTGAAGAGAAAAATATGTATGTAAGTACTGACCAGAGGGAACAGAAAAATAGCGAAGCATCTTGACATGGTACAGAGATCAAGGAATTATGCATGTAGTACTGAACGTAAAATCAAGGCTGTTTACCATCTGATGCTATCAGCTGAAATACTGAGGCATGAGGATCAATACATGTATATCTGAGAGGATAAAGATTGAGGAATGAAATATGTCGGTGTGCAGAAAGGGTAACACACAATCAAGGCTATTTTTCATCTGTCGAAATTATCTGAAATATTGAGTGATGAGGATCAGTATATGTACATAAACTGTTTACACCTGCCAAAATAAGCTGGCATTCTGAGTCACGAGAGTCAATTTATGTATGAAATTTATTCATGAAACAGGTCATGTGAGACTACTTGCAGTTTCAACGAATCACTCATCCTGATTCATATGGAAAACGCCAATGAATGAACAAACAGATCACATGACACTGGCTGCAAATCTGACAGGGTCAAGAACAGGTCACATGACCATTTCCCACAGACCTGATTGGGTGACAGAGGGTGTGAAGACGTCGGTGGTGATGGAAGTGGAATCTTCCTGTTCAATGCTCCAGACATTGATTCCCTCCGCCATGCCTGCAGCCATGGCCACTCCCAGCGCCGTTGTCTCCGGCATGGATGGGCGAACTGCACAGGGACATGAAATCGACAGCCACTCAGTCAGTCAGTCAGTCTGTCAATTAGTTCATGTGCCACAAAGGTGGACACACTGATAACTCTGTCTTCCCCACCACCTCAAAGCCTGTCCACAATCTGTGTTCCTTGATTAACCCTTTTAACTGCTTTTCTGCCCACCTGCCATTGATGGCCAATTACCGATTCTGCCACAGCCATCTGGGAGTGTTGTTTCCTGAACTGTTCATGTCTGTTATAGGTGAGGGCTGAAGAAGCCATATTTGTCAAAAAATCATCTGTCTGTTTCATCACACATGTGAAATAATTGTATCTTTACACTGTTTTGCATGCACGTTTATATTTTGCCATGTTTCTTTTATAACACCGTAATATAACCTCATGCTCTGTTTTGCATGTACACACACTAAGGCTGGCTGTCTGACTCTCTCTCTCATGCAGGGGTGGGAGTCAGGGAGAAGGACAGGTTGATTGCAGGAGTGATTGACAGGTTGATTGCAGGATTGATTGATGACAAGTTAATTGATGGATTGTTTCAGAATCATCTGTGGTCAGAGTCAGTTCACCAACTGTACATGTACACTCACACTAAGGCTTTGTTTTCAGTAACAATAATATAATCCATATTTGCACTGGTCTGCACGCTGATTCATACTTTGACATTTTTTTTTTTTGTAACGCCATAATCCATCTTTGCACCCTGATTTCCATGTTGATTCATGTTTTTTGTTTTGTTTTCAGTTTGTTTCAGTTCTGGTCATTTTGTAACATCATCCCGAAGTTTCAAGAACACTTGTTCATATTTTTTCTTTATTTCAAGGGATGTACACCTTTACATGTGTTTTTTGACATTTCCTTCTATAAGCTACAGAAGCACCTGGAGCGATACCTGCATGAAGTTAACAGCTTAAGGGAGGGGGACTCTCTGAAGGGTTTTGCTTCTTACTGAACAAAGCAACACAATAAGACAGACTGACAGCGTGTCTCAACTGAAAGGTCTCACTTCTCACTGCACAAAGCTGTACTGGAGAGGTCAGCAACAGACTGCAAGCGTCTCTACACAAAGGTCTCACTTCTCCATGTACAAAGCAGTACCAGAGAAGTACAGCGACAGAGAGTGACAGTGGCAACGTACCGACGTTTATCTGCAGAATGTCGGCCTGCAGCTGCATGAGGAGGTTGTTGACAGTCATCCCCCCGTCCACCTGAAGCAGGTGCAGCGGTATCCCGCTGTCCTTGTTCATCGCCTCCAGCAACTGGCATGGAAACCACATTCCCATTGGTTCATTCACACCCAACATTTTGATTGGTTGGCTGGACGACGCACTGACAAAGTTTCATTCATAACACATGCTGATTTAAAGGCGTTTTATATCAAATGATGTCCAGACAAACAAAAGGAAAACCCAAGGAGAACACACTTACGGCGTGCTTCGTCACAACAGGCACATCAAATACATATATTAATTGCAGCTTTTTCACAGAGACACCTGCACAGAGCGAGACACTGTAAACTAAGAAAACTGAACAGCATAATAAATTGTTGAAAAAACCAAACAAGATGCAAAGCATACAAACATACTCCCAGTACAGTGACAAAGAGGGGAGACAATTTCCGGTCAGTGGAGGGAAAAAACTGGACAGTGCAGTGGTTATTCCCCTTATCTGACTTGATTTTTTTTAATTATCATTTATAGCTGTTAGTAACGGCTATTCTGATAAAATAAAACATCAGGCATCATCCATGACCCATAATGAACATACCTACAAATTTTCAGAAAGATCAGCCCAGAAGTTTTGTCTGGAGTGAGTGGAAAACATTTTGACCATGGACAGACACACAGACAGCATTTCTTCGTTCCCATTGTAAAGTACTCCCTGTTCTATAAGAACTGGAAGTACAAAAAAAAAGGAATAAAAGAAAAAAAAAAAAAAAGAAAAAAAAAAAGAATGAACTCAAAATGGTCAGGATGCAGTACTATAATTCCTTTCTCCCAATCCTGCTACCCCTTTCCCCTGCCTAGTATTAGTAGTAACCTTCCCCCTGGCATGAGAGAGAGAGAGAGAGAAAGAGACAGAGACAGAGAGATAGACAGACATACAGAAAGAGAGAGAGAGAGAGAGAGAGAGAGAGAGAGACAGACAGACAGACAGACAGACAGACAGACAGACAGACACACAAAGAGATGAAGAGAGAGAGACGGATGATCTCCAAGTTCCAACCAACTAAACCCAACTAGACTTTGTGACATTTTATAAGCAAGATGTCCTCTATCTAATGTACAGTTTTACTACACAGTTCTCACTTGCTATCAAACTCCCTCTCAGAAACTTAGCGATCAACACAACGACAAAAACAGGAATGAAAACGTGACTCAGAGCAGACAGCTGTATAGATCCCCAAGATGAAGCACTACAGTCCTGTGCCCTACTGTCGTGGGAGGATAACATGTAAATCACTCCAGCCCTGTGCCCTACTGTCGTGGGAGGATAACATGTAAATCACTCCAGCCCTGTGTGCTACTGTTGTGGGAGGATAACATGTAAATCACTCCAGCCCTGTGTCCTACTGTTGTGGGAGGATAACATGTAAATCACTGCAGCCCTGTGCCCTACTGTCGTGGGTGGATAACATGTAAATCACTTCAGCCCTGTGCCCTACTGTCATGGGAGGATAACATATAAATCACTTCAGCCCTGCGCCCTACTGTCGTGGGTGGATAACATGTAAATCACTCCAATCCTGTGCCCTACAGTTGTGGGAGGATAATATGTAAATCACTCCAGTCCTGTGCCCTACTGTCGTGGGAGGATAACATGTAAATCACTCCAATCCTGTGCCCTACTGTCGTAGGTGGATAACATGTAAATCACTCCAGTCCTGTGCCCTACTGTTGTGGGTGGATAACATGTAAATCACTCCAGTCCTGTGCCCTACAGTCATGGAAGGATAACATGTAAATCACTCCAGTCCTGTGCCCTGCAGTCATGGAAGGATAACATGTAAATCACTCCAGTCCTGTGCCCTGCAGTCATGGAAGGATAACATGTAAATCACTACAGCCCTGTGCCCTACAGTTGTGGGAGGATAACATGTAAATCACTCCAGTCCTGTGCCCTACTGTCGTGGGAGGATAACAAGCTATATGAAAACGAGGTACCACCAACCTCTCTGGTCTGAAAGCACACGGCCTCCAGGGCAGCCCGCGCAATGTGGAATTTGTTGGTGAACTGACTCAGACCGCAGATGATTCTGAAACAATCCATCAATTAACTTGTCATTAATCAGTCCTGCAATCAACCTGTCAATCACTCCTTCAATCAACCTGTCCTTTATGAATCCTTGAATCAAGCTGTGCTTAATCAAGCCTTAAAACAACTTGTCAATCGGTCATTCAATCAACATAACAATCAGTCCTATCAACATACACATTCTTCCATCAACATGACAATCAATCCTTCAATCAACCTGTCAATCAGCCCTTTGATCTACTTCTCATAAAACAATCCTTTAATCAACCTGTACTCAATCTATCCTTAAATCAACCTACTATTCATCAGTTCTTCACTCTACACATCAATGAACCCAATCATCAACTTGTCCTTCATTCATCAATCCTTCGAGCAGCTTGTCAATCAATCCCATCAACTTCTTATTAATGAATCCTTCAACCTCCCCATCAATCAACTCTGTCAGTAAACATTCAGCACAAGCAACACCGTGTCAACCAACTTTCACAGAGAACAATTTAACATCCTTTTAATCCTGTCCTGTACTCTGTTTGTCTATGTCCTTGGCGGTAACTAACCCCATCTCTTTCCCAATTATCCTTTTATCCATTCATGCTAGCTCCGTGACTAAGCGATTAAGAGAATCACTGTCATGAGTAAAAGCGCTTGACAGGTGGTGTCCGGCGTATGCTGGATCAGTATGGGCACCACGGCCTCAACCTAAGTGACTCGGCAGCAGTGCAGTAGCATTTGCTCCGGCGGGTTGCTTCATGATGACTTCATCCGGTGGACGGTGGTGCAAAATCTCGATCATGACAGACCAGAGTGAATAATGGTGTAGGAACAATTCCTCTTGGAATACATTACAAGGAAGACGAGACAGTAAAAAAAAAAAAGAAAAAAATTACAAGTTAGCAATTAAATGACTGATCAAGTGGCAAACAGTGTTCAATCGACATAATCATGAACTCAATAGCGTTATAGCGTCAACGCATATGCTGCCCTCTCAGACTGCATAGTTGATGGAAGGTCCAAATTTTGTCTCTCACACACACACACACACACACACACACACACACACACACACATTCACACACACACACACACACACACTCACACACACACACACACAAATGAAACAGACATCACGTAAGGTCAAATGAGATTTTGATAGAACTGCACATGATGAGTTCCAACATAATCATGTGTACAGCATTAGGTAAAACTTAATCTAGAAAGATGTATCAATGAGCTAACAACAGGCACTGACCATACGAGCTTACCAGTAAACAAAACTGACAGACATACTACACAGAGTGCAACTACAAATGTTTATGCCTCACCCCAGAGAGAGACAGAGACAGTGTGTGTGAAGGTGCATGTGTGTGTTCCTTAGATAATGCTGCAGTCCAGTTGTGGTTAAGTGTAACATGAAAGATGCGACGACAAAGAAAGAAGTGTGATGTACATAAACTCTTTTCATACTCACCTCCACATACCCAGTCTGCCTCTGCACATTGATTATTATGGACGTCTGCATATATGTGGTGCAGAACTTCAAAACTTTGTTGCATGGAGCAAAAATGTTGAGAATTCCATTGTCCGACTCTCTCCTACAATTAATTGAGAGTGTAAGGGAAGTAACTGATTTCTCATTCGACTTGAACGAAGAAGCAATTTCAGATGACTGCGTTTTCTTCTTTCTTTTTTTTGCTGCCATGTCTTCTGTGCCTCTTAGATACATTACTCCGGCACCACCTATTCTGTCCCACACTGCATCACACCCACATCCTCAAGGCTGAGCCCTAGCACAAGGGGATCCAGGGCCTGCGATCATCATCAGGTCGTACTGGGGCCCCCTATCAGAAGGGACACTGCACTGCCAACAAGTCATTCCCGTGGAGTTCAGTGTTCATCCTGATCCAAAATGATTAGGACACCACATGCTAGGCCCTCTACTGAAACTATGATTGTGTATTGATTGTTTAGCTAGCTAGCAGAGGCGACCTTACTTTTTAATGGTGAGAAACACTGCACTGTTTTCAGTGAGAAACACTGCACTGTTTTCATTCTTCAAAATAAACTTCTTCTCACAAACAGTTGTTACTTTCACATGTTATGTCATACACCATTGTGTTTTTGATGTACTGTGTAAGTTTCAAAACTTAAGACTGCTTGACTATTCCAAAGCAATAATTTTCCCCAGTTACTGAGCCTTACAAATGCATCATCTGTACACAAAAGGAAGAAAACCTGAAGAGAAAGACACAGACGTACATATACAGTGAAGAATACCAGACGGTCTAACTCTAGGTCTTTCGAAGGACATTGCTGGGAAGCTTTGAGCACATGTGAACACTTGCATAGACTCACCCTCGAGCACTGTCCTGCCAGTAGGGGCAAAACAGTCCGGAGAAGGCAGGAACAAAGTAACAGCCATGGGAACTGTTCACCTTCTGGGCCAGGGCCTCTGAACACACACACACCACACATACCCCACACATACATACACACACACCACACATACATACACACACGCACACACACATGCACATACACACACACCACACACATACACACACGCACACACACACATGCACACACACACACACACAACATGCACACACAGACACACACACACACATAGTGAGGTCCTAACATTTTAAAGTTAAGCATTTCCTTTAAGATTACTTGCAGGTATGTTGTAGGAATGTTTAGAGGGACATTTATATGCACTTAGATAACCACATTATGCATACACTTACATAGCCACAGACATTTATGCATCTCTCTCTTTGTCTAATATCACAGATTTGAACAGATGTAAAACTGAAGTAATACTACACACACACACACAACACCCACACACACACGCTTCCTTACACAGGGAAACTATGCATTGATGTAGCACACAGCAGGGTTCATGGGTCACTAGCAACACAAAACCCTCCATCTTTTCCTGACCTTCTCCTTGACTTCGATCTTTTTGTCACTGAAAGCCAAACGTCTTCTGTGACTTCGATCTTTTTGTCACTGAAAGCCAAACGTCTTTTGGGGCCCATGCACTTTCCACATTGCAATGTTCCCCAAACAGTGAGCATTCCCTATGACAGAGCAGCCAGAATACAAACTGTTCGCACTGTATTTCTGCATTTGAAAGCCAAGTCTTAGCTTTCAAACAAAACTGAAGAATTTTCCAGACCCGACTGAGGTCTTGTAGACTGTCTGACAAAACAGTAAGAACACAAATATTTCATACTCTGTCTCTGCATTTGATGCTTTTGTTCTAGTTTTCAAGCCAACATCTTTGTTGACTGATGCATGCTTTTTCAGCATTTTGTTAATGTCGTATATCACTGAAGCAAGTTCTCTGACTTTCTTTAGAGCTTCTGCCCAGATTTTAGTTTACCCAACTCTCCTGAGGTTGGACACATCTGCAACATTTCCTGTGATCCTCCCAGTTCTCCCACACTCATACAGTGACTGGTTGCTGCAGTGAACCCTCCTCATCTCCTTTTTCACATTCAATCATAGATTAGTAACTGATGTCATACTACCACAACCACACCCAATCTCACACAACACACAGATGCACTCCCACTCTATCTCACCTCAATATGCACAGTAGCGAGACAAACACAGTGACAAGACACCTGTGGGTCCATATGTTGAGAAACACACATAAGAATCCCTCAACGACCTTCACCACCATCACGCAGGAAGCTGACGTACCAACTTCGTCTGACGTGTTGATGATGCCGAGGTTGTCCCTCAGCCACCTGACGCAGGCTCCAGCGATGGCAATGGCTCCCTGTGAACACGCACACACAGAGCTGAACACCCATGGACTGATGGTTTAATTTAACTCATTGCCACCTCGTCGATCACCTGGCCGGCGACGGGTTGAGTGCTTGGCACTGACGCGTCGCCCGCCAGGTGATCGACAGTTTTACTCAAAGTTTCACAGGTAGCTGTGCGGTCTACGGGAAACAATCTTGGTATCTACAGAAAGCTGAGGATTTCCTCTATTAGGTGGTACTCTCCCTTGGTGTATATCTCGCGTTTAATGCTACTTTTTCGCTCATATTATGGGATAGCTGGAGATAACTCTGGCTGCCCGTGTTCATCATGTTGTTGGCACCGAAGCGTCAGCGAGTGGTAGCGAACAGAAACATCTTATTTCAAGAAGTAATTGAAAGAATAATGGAAGAAGGATCAAATGAAGAACTGGAACGGTTTCTGAACTTGCCGAACTTTTCCGAACTGTTTTCCGAACTTTTCCAAACTGTTTTCCGAACTTGCCGAATCAGACAGAGAGGATATGAGTGACGACGGTGAGTTGCACATACCAAATGATGATGAAATTTTTGCATTTTTTTCTTCAAATATGAGACAGCAGCGCTCTGTCTGAAGTTTGGACCATGCACACAGCTGTGTGTGTGAAAGATACATTGTCTTTATGTGTTTACTACACACTGTGTTTACTACAGTTATGATCATATTGATTTTTCATCTATACCTACATGGAGAAAAAGTTTTTGCTGATAGCTGTTTTCCTACACTTTTCAAACCAGTGGTGAGTGAAGTGTGTACTGAGCACAGGACTGTAGTATTTTTTTTTTTCTAAAAGAACATGATTTGAAGTTTTCAAAAACCTATAATTATTGTTGTATTCGGTTTGGTTCTGTCTGTATATTTTTTGTAAAAATACCCAAAGTAGTGCGTCTCAGTGTGTCGCGTTTGTGGCAGATAGCTGCGTCTGCACTTAGTTAATGAATAACAGACTAATCAAGAACAGCAGAGAATTCCAAGTCTGTGATTCAGGCCGACGCACAGAGCAACTCTTTCCCTTCCTTTCCACAACAGCATGACCCTCATACTGATCTTATGGATGAGCTGGTGCACTGAAGTTCTGTGTGCGACAAGAACATGGGGACTGTCGCTGGACGGACGTGGTGGCACTCTTCTCCAGAAGGAGAGCTCATCCACAGCAGCTCCGTGTGTAAGCAATCACTGTCGTCAGTAGGGGGGCTTAGTAGGTGGTGTCCTGTGTGTGTTGGATCTGAACAGGCACTACTGAACATCGCTGAGGTGACTCGGCAGCAGTGCAGTGTCTCTTCTGGTGGGTTGCCTCATGACGATTTGACACTGACTACTCTCTGTGGATTGCTGGTGCCAGGGCTGTGGCGGTTTGGGCCATGTCATACTGTGGCTGTGGACGAGAAGCCGGAATGAGAGGTGTGGGTGCAATGCCACTGAGGTGGCACTGAAGTTGGGACAGCAAAAAAAGAAAAAGAAGAAGAAAAACAACAACAACAACAACAACAAAAAAACATGATTTCCTGACTTTTCTTGACTTTTGCCTTGACCCAGATCTGATTGTCATTGAAAATGAAGACGCTGAAACAACCGACTGCCTTATCAGTGAAGAAATCCCTAAGACAGCTATGCTCCCAAACCAATGGACAATATTTTTCACAATACAATCAGAATACCAGATTTCTCTTACACCTTAGTTCTGTCCCCTCCCCCCCCCCCCCCCCCCCCCCCAACACACACACCCTTCCCTGCCCCTTCTCCCTTTTTGTATGCTTTGTATTTTCAAACGTATGTAAAACAAAGCCTTTTTCAATCTTCATTGTCATGCTGTAGATTTGAATGCTCTTTCTGTGTTTTGCCATTTCTCTTCAGCATACAAGCAATTTCCCTAATAATTATCTGACTTGCAACCCAAATCTTATTTCCTCTGTCTTTCCAGTGACTGGTTAAAGCTCCTATGTTTTATTTGAATTTTCCAATTTTCCCAGACCAGTGCAGACCATGATTGTGATGCCTAACATGAAGTAAGCCATACCTTGTCAAATTCTGAAGAAAAATGCACTTGAAAATAAAATTTAAAAAAAGACACAATATGACTGGAATCACAGATTACAGCTCTACCATGTAGTCTCTGACCGGAAAGAAATTCTATCGTCTTCGTACTCAGGTCACTACTCTTCACACACACACACACACACCACACACACACACACACCACACACACGCACACACACACACACACACACACACACAACACACCACACACACAAACACACACACACACACACACACACACCACACCCACTCACACACACAAACACACACACACTCACACACCCACTCACACACACACCACACACACACATACATACACCACACACACACACCACACATACAAACACACACCACAACACACACACCAAACACCCCAAAACACACAACCACACACACACACACACACACACACACACACACACACACACACACACAACACACACACACACACACACACACCACACACACACACACACACACCACACACACACACACCACACACACACACACTCCACACACACACACACACACACTCACACACACACACACACACACACACAACACACACACCACTCACCACACACACACACACACACCTTCCCCCTGCTACCATTCTCTACCCCTGCTTCCTCTCTGACAAAGAGAACCAAGAGAGGGGATCACCTCCAGGGCGTACACAGCCTCTTCTTGGGTCCCAGCTGGTAGGCCACCGTGGTGAGGAGACCCGTCTTGGACTCCACTGGCTGAAAGGTGAACCACACACAACACACATGACACTCAGCACACATGACACAATGCACATGACAAACAACACACATGACACACAACACACATGACACACAACATACATGACACACAACATACATGACACACAACACACATGACACACAACACGTGACACACGACACACATGACACACATCAATCAGCTTTTTCCATTTTGTGCAGCAAGCATGAACAAGCCTAAGATCGCGGTAACATTATCATTGTTGTTAACAGTATTCATATAGCGCCTATCCTCAGCCTGACCCTAAGCTCTCGGCACTTTATAACCCACACTCTCTTTTACACAACAGGCTGCCTACCTGGGTAGAGCCGAATGAAATGCTGCCTGTCAGCGCTTCATTCAGTCATTTCCCCACGTCATTCAGTCAATACCATTCATTCCGTTTCCTTCCTTCATTCTTTCGATTTTCACACTGCGTACTATGTGTAACATGTCATCCGCATCAACCGCAAAACTGGCCTTCTCTTCCGCAAGTTGGCGACAGGATTTTTGTTTACGTGTGCTCAAGATGTTATGCGTGCGTTCACACACGGAACCTGGGTTTAGACTCTTATTTGAAGGGCTTTTTGGGAAGGGAGTCTGAACTTACGTTAACTCTGAGGAAAAAAATCGGCCTGTACCGAAATCACTCGGCGGGAGATTCGAACCTGCAACCCATGCATCACCAAGATTACGAGTCCGGCGCTCTACTAACTGAGCTGCTCCCGCCCAACAGACAATCACTGGCCTTATTACGGGCTACAGCATTACAAGAAAACTGTCCATCACAAGTGGCACAATCACATTCTGACCAATGCCTGATCATTATTTTGAGTTCTATTCTAGGCACTGTCTAACCATTTCTTAAGTTTTTAATAAAGCATTCTTTTGACAGAAAATATACTTCAGAACAATGATTTACTTCTTTACTAAGCAACTACATTAACTATGCATAAACTACAGGCCTGTCAAGGGTGACCCTGTATTCCCTCAGTTCCCCTTTGGGATATTTCATCAGCTTTCAGCATAAAGACGCGCTGCTTTAAGGAAAAGAGTTGTTGCAGAGGCGGGCCATACTACAAGGGTTCCATCCATTCTACAGTGTGTTGAGTGTGTCGTTGTGTGACAGAGACCGGTGGACTCTCCATTTAACAATATTGTGGATAACATGGTGGCCTAGGCCCACTGAATTGACAGGTACAGTGTCAGAAAGCAGCGCTGACTGTATGGGCGTGTCTGCATTCACTCAAAACACTGGCAGTGAGTGAGATGGGGAACCGACATCAAGATTATGAATGAATTCCAGATTTCCCATGATCAGGTGACCATAATGGTCCATTTCAAACTACACTCAGATAGGAATGCTATGTTAACTTGAAGACAGAAAAAAGAAACAACATCAACAGAACATGACATTTAAAGAGTTAATCACAAAAAAAGATGAAAAACTAAGAATTTACTCCATTTGCTGGGTAATTTTTTTTTTTTTTTAACCAAAAATTAACTGCCATCTCAACTTTTATTTCCTTATCCTGTTATATTTCAAATTATAATGTAACAATTAAAAACAAAATATCATTAAAAGAAACCCTTCACCTAACTAGTACACATATGAAAACAGTAGAGAAAGAATGAAATTCAAGCCCAACACAGAATGAAGAAATTCTTTTTCTACTGCCTGTCATAGCTTGTGGTAAACTACATAATGCACTATCTTCTCTTGTAGCCACTAGTAAACTACACAATTTCTCTCCTTTGTGTAGAAATGCACTATCTTCTCTGTTGTATAGCCAATTGTAAACCACACACATTTCTTTATTTGTGCATAAAATCCACTAGCTCCTTTTGTTATAGCCACTAGTATTCTACACATACTTCTCCCCTTATGTGCAGAAATGCACAATCTTCTCCTGTTATAGCCACTAGTAAACTACAAATTTCTCCCTTTGTGTAGAAATGCACTATTCTTCTTGTCATAGCCACTAGTAAACTACACATTCTCTCTCTTGTGTAGAAATGCACTATCTTCTTTTGTCATAGCTCTAGTAAACTACACATATTTCTCCCTTTGTGTAGAAATGCACTATCTTCTCTTGTAACACTACAAATATTTCTCTCTTTGCGTAGAAATGCACTATCTTCTTTGTCATAGCTGCTAGTAAACTACACATATCTCTCCCTTTGTGTAGAAATGCACTATCTTCTCTTGTAAACTACAAATATTTCTCTCTTTTGCGTAGAAATGCACTATCTTCTCTTGTAAACTAAACATATTTCTCTCTTTGTGTAGAAATGCACTATCTTCTGCTGATCGCCTCTAAATTCACCACAACCACTGACTGTAAACAAAAAGGTCTGTACTCCTTCTGTCATCAAGGGAAGTCACTGCAGTTCACAGTTCAATATCAACTGACAATGCAGTCGATTGTTATGTATAGCTTTTTGAACCTACCTAAACATAGCTGACAGCATTTCCAGAATCACCGCTCAGTACACCAAAAACAATTGACAATCAACAGGCGCACGCATGACCATTCGTCAGCAAACAAACGACACACACTTTTCATATCTTTCTCACTCTCCGAACCCCTCTCTCCCCTCCATACCCTCCCTTTCAATACCACCCTCCCCCCCCCCCCACCCCACACTTACCCTCGATCCATTAAAAATCACTTCCACTGTACATTCTATCCCCACCACCCACCACTCCAGCTGCCCCTTACCAAGCCACACCCAACTTGTCCCGATGGTCTGACATTCCAATCATACCAGTGTCCAACTATCCAATCAAACCAGCGTCCAACTATCCAATCTTACCAGTGTCCAACTATCCAATCATACCAGCGTCCAACTATCCAATCATACCAGTGTCCGACTATCCAATCATACCAGTGTCCAACTGTCCAATCATACTAGCGTCCGACTATCCAATCATACTAGTGTCCAACTATCCAATCATACCAGCGTCCAACTATCCAATCATACCAGTCTCCAACTATCCAATCATACCAGTGTACAACTATCTAATCATACTAGTGTCCAACTATCCAATCATACTAGTGTCCAACTATCCAATCATACCAGTGTCCAGCTATCCAATCATACGAGTGTCCAACTATCCAATCATACCAGTGTACAACCATCTAATCATACTAGTGTCCAACTATGCAATCATACTAGTGTCCAACTATGCAATCATACCAGTGTCCAATTATCCAATCATACCAGTGTCCAACTATCCAATCATACCAGTGTCCAACTATCCAATCATACCAGTGTCCAACTATCCAATCTTACCAGCGTTTAACTATCCAATCATACCAGCATCCAACTATCCAATCATACCAGTGTCCAACTATCCAATCATACCAGTGTCCAACTATCCAATCACACCAGTGTCCAACTATCCAATCATACCAGCGTCCAACTATCCAATCATACCAGTGTCCAACTATCCAATCATACCAGTGTCCAACTATCCAATCATACCAGCGTCCAACTATCCAATCATACCAGCGTCCAACTATCCAATCATACTAGTGTCCAACTACCCAATCATACCAGTGTCCAACTATCCAATCATACCAGTGTCCAACCATCCAATCATACCAGTGTCCAACTATCCAATCATACCAGTGTCCAACCATCCAATCATACTAGAGTCCAACCATCCAATCATACCAGTGTCCAACTATCCAGTCTGACACAACAGGCCGAGGTCAACCCTGTTTAGCAAAACTCACCTCTGTGCCTGTGTTATACAGCAAAAAACAGCCCGTTCCATACCTGAAAGCAAAAAAAAAAAAAAGGTGTAAGCTCAATGATTGGTGTGGGAGCAAACACACACACACACACACACACACACACACACACACACACACACACACAGAGTAAAACAAAAAAAAGACAAAAATAAAAAATGACAAGAATACTGAAACAGATCCAAAGCCAAACAATCAGGACAAAAGTGGAAAAAAAAAAAATCAGTGGAAGAGTAGAGAAAAAGCTACAAATAAAAGAGCAAACAGAAGAAGATGAACAGAAGGGGTAAAAAAAATCGATCAAAGTGAAGAAATAACAAAAAGACAACTTGCCAATATGACTAACAGGTGGTCGGTGCTTGCAACAGCAGGATGAAGAGCACAATGTGTGTGTGTGTGTGTGTGTGTGTGTGTGTGTGTGTGTGTGTGTGTGGTGTATGTGTGTGTGTGAAGAAGAGGGGTATGTAAATACAATTCCTGTGGCGTAAACCCGACGATGAGCTCAGACAATGTTCACGGAAGCAAGCACTACCCGAGCTAATGGACAAGACAGCAAGTTCTCACTTCCGAGGATGTATCCCCCCGTTACTTCTGTACGCTCTGAGGCAATATTACTCCATCCATCCCCTTCACTTTTTCACGACACGCCGCAATAATGATCGCGGGACCTGACTTCCCACTCGGCGACATGGGGCAAAAATACTCATGGCAAGCGATCTGTCACTCAGGACACGTTGCGAGAATGATAGCGATGGTCTTCTCAAAATAAATATGACCGAATTTCACGGAGAATTTTTAACCAGTGGTATCAACGTACAAATACAGTCCTTCCTACGTCATATCATACCAGTTAGCAACCTTCTAACAGTCAATTTCATTGGTTAATTTGAAGAGAAAGCAACCAACCCCTTGGTGTCTTCGAGCACTGAATCAGTGCTCCTTGTTCTAAGCATGTCATTTGCAATGCTATCAAACAACAACAAAATAACTGTTTTGACTTTTATTAAAACATTTATCATCAAGAAGATGAAAGATAGCTCTATTTCACTGTGCAAAATTAAAGTCACTATTAGATTTAGGCTTTTTACAGAAAATCAATTAGAAACGGTCAAAATCTGGTGTCCTGAGGGAATGTGACTGCTGTGGCTGCAGTGTTATGTGGGCGCATACAGCGGAACGAGGGTCAGTGTTGATAGTGTTAACTCCCCTCTCACCTCCTCTGATAGTGTTAACTCCCCTCTCACCTCCTCTGATAGAGTTAACTCCCCTCTCATCTCCTCTCTCTCTCCTCTGATAGAGTTAACTCCCCTCTCTCCTCTGATAGTGTTAACTCCCCTCTCACCTCCTCTCTCCTCTGATAGTGTTGACTCCCCTCCCACCTCCTCTCTCCTCTGATAGTGTTAACTCCCCTCCCACCTCCTCTCTCCTCGGATAGTGTTAACTCCCCTCTCACCTCTGATAGTGTTAACTCCCCTCCCACCTCCTCTCTCTTCTGATAGTGTTAACTCCCCTCTCACCTCCTCTCTCCTCTGATAGCGTTAACTCCCCTCCCACCTCCTCTGATAGTATTAACTCCCCTCTCACCTCCTCTGATAGTGTTAACTCCCCTCTCACCTCCTCTCTCTCCTCTGATAGTGTTAACTCCCCTCTCACCTCCTCTCTCTCCTCTGATAGTGTTAACTCCCCTCTCACCTCCTCTCTCTCCTCCTGATAGTGTTAACTCCCCTCTCACCTCCTCTGAATCCACTCTCCCACTTGCCACACTCCCTTCCAACCCACCTTTTTTTTTCCCTCTCTCTTCTTTTGCCCCAAAGTCTATGCACATTGTGTCAGCCATCAGCAGCAGCCTCAAGGGTCCCGACCTTGCACTGACTCTTTCTGCTTATTACACAATGGCCATCTGCTGGCTTTTCTCTTGAGGTGAAAAGTGCATCCTAGAGATCTATTTCTGTCAGACATTGTGCACAAAGTTCCTTTTCTTTTATATATATTTTTTTCAACTGACAGATCACCCACACACTGAAAATGTGCATTATCCGCATGATGTTGACACAAACACACATGATGCTTTATTGCAGATATCGATGTGTGGTCTCTTGTCACTTTACACAGAGCAATAGATTCATTTGTGTCTCCACCTCTGCTAGGAAAAAGTGGTTTTAGATGCTCTGATTCTGACAAATGTTAACTTAATATTTATCAAATTAACATGTATTGATTTTGACAAATGTTAACTTAATATCTATTAAATTAACATGTACTGATTTTGACAAATGTTAACTTAACATTTTATTTAATTAACATTATTACATGTATACTCGTTCAACATGTCTGTGACCAGGCTCTAAATAACGGTGAGTGATCAAAATTTCTAACAAAAGTTTTTGAATTTTGAAATATGGCTGAAAATGTTAAACACAGATTTACAGCCCTTACGTTGACATCTTAATACCTGGGAAGACTGGAAAGCTTTCATCAATGTCTGTTACTCTACCAAGCTTGACTACACTTGCTGTAAAAAGCAAAAGTTTACCATGGACACACACACACACACACACACACACACACCACACACACACACACACAAATTCTGAATGATCACAGACTCACGCTGTTTATACATGTTATTTATACAGGCATCACCAGAAAAGCAAAACAAAAAGAAAAACTATCAACAGAATGACAGCATGATATATATCAATAAAAGCACTAAACAGCTAACAAGAAAAAAAAAGCGGAAAAAAACATCCATTGAAAAGCACAGGAAAACTAAGCTATCTACAGCAACACAGGGAGGGAAACTGCTATCTCCAGCAACACAGGGAGGGAAACTGCTATCTACAGCAACACAGGGAGGGAAACTGCTATCTACAGCAACACAGGGAGGGAAACTGCTGTCTACAGCAACACAGGGAGGGAAACTGCTGTCTACAGCAACACAGGAAGGGAAACAGCTATCTACAGCAACACAAGGGGAAGGGGGGAAACTGCTGTCTACAGCAACACAGGGAGGGAAACTGCTGTCTACAGCAACACAGGGAGGGAAACTGCTAGTCTACAGCAACACAGGGAGGGAAACTGCTGTCTACAGCAACACAGGGAGGGAAACTGCTGTCTACAGCAACACAGGGAGGGAAACAGCTATCTACAGCAACACAGGGAGGGAAACTACTGTCTACAGCAACACAGGGAGGGAAACTAAACTATCTACAGCAACACAGGGAGGGAAACAGCTATCTACAGCAACACAGGGAGGGAAACTGCTATCTATAGCAACACAGGGAGGGAAACTGCTATCAATGGAAGAGCAGACTAACGTGTTTTTGGCTTGACCCAGTTTAAAACATGTCTGACCCACCAAAGCCGCTTGCTGGTCGCCCAAGATCTGTAAACACACACACACACACGCACACACACACACACACACACAAGCATCCGCGCAGAGACATCAGTATTCGTTTTACTACTGTCTTTGTGCAGTGCAAGATTTTTTCTTTTTTTTTTTTTTCATCAATACAAAAACTACACAGCATCAGAAGAACACCAACAAATTCACACACCTTGAAACACACCTTGCCAAACTGTTAAAGTAGCATGCAAGTTTGAAACAACAGCAAGGTCCCTTTTAAAAGCTGGCAGTAGAGGTGCAAGTGACTACACCTGGAAACAAACTGAAACTGACTGACATCGATTTATCAAGTGGTTATGAACCAAAGGTAAGGTAAGGTAAGGTTGCTTACCGCCCAGCCGACCTCAAAGGGCCATATCAGGGCTGTCACCACGTTACAATCAACTCACAAGTCATTCGTTCACACAACTCTTTAAAATACATCTTCTAAAAACCCATCCCAAATTTTGTTAAACATCTTTCCACTATAAAAATCTCAGATCCGATGAAAAACGTTAATCTCTTTCAAGAATTCAAAGATCGCATCAGGTGGAACATCTCTGAACAAGATTTTCATGGAATCTGCTGTAAAATGTTTGTGTCTCGCATCAACGCAGCAGCAGCAGTTACGAAGCAGCAGTCAGACAAAAAGAATGAGACCTGAAAGAAAGGAACTTAATATAGAGGGAAATCTCAAAATCAATTTTTTTTTTAAATTTCATTTTCCTACTGACTTCATACTTTTATCTATTACTTTGTTTATTTAATATCTTTGAACACAGTTATTTACTTTCGATTTTTCTTTTTTCTTTTTTTTTTTTGAGTAGGCAAATATTGTGGGATGGCCCCCATCACCGCAAATCAACTGAGGGCTTTTTTTTTTTTTTTCCAGAAATGTCTGTATCCATTGTACATAATCCACATAAAGCCTTAGCTGTCCGATGTAGCCGACACTGTAGACCCAGGGGATGTGCAGAGAGTCTGACTTCAACTGAAACTATCCTCACCCCTGGCTGCTTCCACTGAAGAACACTGGGCTTAAACTGAAAACTCTCTTCCACAACATGTTGCTGCGGACACCCCAAGAACATCAATTAGTGGAGTTACTCCACACCATTTTATCTTATTTTGTTTCATACCTTTCAAAAATTCACACACATACCCCCAACCCTCACATGACATGCTTTACGTAAAATTTTGAAATCCAGGATTTTTGTTTGCTTTTCTTTTTTTTTTTTCTTTGTTTCTTGTTTTTGTTGCTGTTGTTGTTGTCCACACCACATTTCGGGATTTCTGATCTGGTTTTCAGAACAGGGAAATTCTCAGCAACAAAAAACTGAACGGGTGACAGCCATGCAATTCTTAACAAACCCATTCTGTCACACACACACAGTCTCTCACCCCAGAGATGGGAATCCCCTTCAGAGGACCTGAGTCCAGGTGCCCATAGATCTCTGAGCAGCTGTGGATGGTTGGAAGCACCTGTTTGGGAATCTCAAAGAACCTGCCAACAAGTCAAAAGAAAAAAAACAAAATGTTGGAACAGCATCATCACACACACATGTAATGGCATCAGAACTCTGTCTTAGATGTCAAACTCTGCCTGCCACAGTGAACCACGCATCACAGTTCAGTCATTATGTATCACAGGCTGTGAGACCTAGGACATGTAGCATGATGTTAGAACTGTGGAGTTTACCTGGTAGAACTGCAGAGCGATCTGTCTGGTTGATGTGTGAACCCGTAACCTGGTTCATCTGATGATACTGCAATCTGATTTATCTGGGTGAACTTCTATCCAATTCATTTCAGTAAACTAAACCAAAATCAGATTTACATGAGTAAACTACAGTCTGATTTCTCCGAGGAGATTGCGTTTAGAATTATCCAAATGATATACAATCTGATTTCTCTGAGTGAATTTCAGTCTGATTTGTCTTTAAAAGAAAGAGCAACAAACAAAAAAAAACAAAGAAAAAAAAAAACCAGCTTGATCCATCTGAGGGAACTAGTCAAATCCATCCAGTCAAATCCAGGCAACTGTCACAGGGGTAGGCATGCATAAGTCAATGTGACTTAAAAAAAAATTCTGCGAGAGTGTAAACGCCTGCTGAACCATCAAACATAAGTGTGTGTGTGTGTGAGCGTGTGTGTGTGTGAGTGTGTGTGTGTGTGTGTGTGTTTGCCTATGTGTGTGTATATGTGTGAATATAAGTGGGTGCACGGATATATATGTGTGTGTGGGTGCACAAATATATATGTGCGTGTGCATGTGTGTGTGTGTGTATGTGTGCGTGACTTTGTGTGTGTGTATGTGTGTGCGCATGTGTGTGTGTGTGTGTGTGTGTGTGTGTGTGTGTGTGTGTGTGTGTGTGTGTGTTCATGAGTGTGTGTGTGTGTGTGTGTGTGTGTGTGTGTGTGTGTGTGTGTGTATGTGTGCGTGCACCAGTCATACATATGAGGCTTCCAACATGCATACAAGCATGTGCATGTATATGAGTCTACATTTGAGTGTACACGCGCATCAACAAAACACATTTACCACAGGCACAATCACACAACCAAATACATGCATCAACAAAACAACTCCCACTTTACTGATCATAAATAAAGCTACACTACCTGCAGAGAAAGTCGTCCCACTTCAGTGTGTGAATATTCATGAGCATGGTGCGGCTGGCATTGGTCACGTCGGTCAGGTGACGCCCTCCGTTCACCCCACCCGTCAAATTCTAGTCACAGAGAAAAAAAAAAAAAAAAAAAAAGGAAAGAGACCCCATGAATAGATAGCACTTCCTCAAACTTCAGCAAATACTTTGAAATAAGTCACAATCACACTCTTGAACTGCACAGCGCATGACACACCATAAAATATTGGAAAATTCATCACAAGACACCACAGCCTTCACATCCAATCTGAACCGACAGAACTGCACGGCTGCTTGAAACAGCACATAACTCGACCAATGCTGAACGGATTCTGGATCCCCTTGCTGATTCGGATCAGAATGATCGATCAGTAGCCAACCTCAGTGGGTTCATCTCTGACTCACATTCCATCTTTCCACCGCATTTTTGTCACAACTGTTCCTGTCCTTTTCGCTTCATCTCGCTGACAGACGTACAATCCAACAGACACGATTGGAAACATTACCTCCTTGATGGGGGTCACTGACAGACGTACAATCCAACAGACACGATTGGAAACATTACCTCCTCGATGGGGGTCACTGACAGTCACACAATCCAACAGACACGATTGGAAACATTACCTCCTTGATGGGGGTCACTGACAGACGTACAATCCAACAGACACGACTGGAAACATTACCTCCTCGATTGGGGTCACTGACAGTCACACAATCCAACAGACACGATTGGAAACATTACCTCCTTGATGGGGGTCACTGACAGACGTACAATCCAACAGACACGATTGGAAACATTACCTCCTCGATGGGGGTCACTGACAGTCACACAATCCAACAGACACGATTGGAAACATTACCTCCTCGATGGGGGTCACTGACAGATGTACAATCCAACAGACACGATTGGAAACATTACCTCCTCGATGGGGGTCACTGACAGTCACACAAACCAACAGATGCGATTGGAAACATTACCTCCTCGATGGGGGTCACTGACAGTCACACAATCCAACAGACACGATTGGAAACATTACCTCCTCGATGGGGGTCACTGACAGTCACACAATCCAACAGACACGATTGGAAACATTACCTCCTTGATGGGGGTCACTGACAGTCACACAATCCAACAGACGCGATTGGAAACATTACCTCCTCGATGGGGGTCACTGACAGTCACACAAACCAACAGACGCGATTGGAAACATTACCTCCTCGATGGGGGTCACTGACGGTCACACAAACCAACAGACGCGATTGGAAACATTACCTCCTCGATGGGGGTCACTGACAGTCACACAAACCAACAGAAGCGATTGGAAACATTACCTCCTCGATGGGGGTCACTGACAGTCACACAAACCAACAGAAGCAATTGGAAACATTACCTCCTCGATGGGGTCACTGACGGTCACACAAACCAACAGAAGCAATTGGAAACATTACCTCCTCGATGGAGGTCACTGACGGTCACACAAACCAACAGACGCGATTGGAAACATTACCTCCTCGATGGGGGTCACTGACGGTCACACAAACCAACAGAAGCGACTGGAAACATTACCTCCTCGATGGGGGTCACTGACAGTCACACAAACCAACAGAAGCAATTGGAAACATTACCTCCTCGATGGGGGTCACTGACGGTCACACAAACCAACAGAAGCAATTGGAAACATTACCTCCTCGATGGGGGTCACTGACGGTCACACAAACCAACAGACGCGATTGGAAACATTACCTCCTCGATGGGGGTCACTGACAGTCACACAAACCAACAGAAGCGACTGGAAACATTACCTCCTCGATGGGGGTCACTGACAGTCACACAAACCAACAGACACGACTGGAAACATTACCTCCTTGATAGAGGTCACCATTTGGATACAGACTTGGCCCTGAGAGCTTACAACGATCAATACTTTGTTTCTTGATTCGTGAAACTACTAAGACTTGCCAGTGTTTGCCTGCCCCACCATGGCTCAACTGCCGGTTCACACGTGAGGGTAAGTCTTACTTTACGTCAGCCTACTGGTCATTTGGGAAGAGTTGAGCACGAAGATGAGGCATTTTGGTGGGGGGTATCTCTTAGTTCTTGTCCATGCGTGAGTAACTTTCAAAATGTATTTTTCTCCTTCTGTACAGTGTGAGTGACAGCTATTGCCAGTGACAGTGGCATTATATTTAGCACGTGGTTGGATGTCCAGGCACTGCTAAATGAGACACAATTTGGAAATTTAGCTCTACCTGCTCCCCAAATCAACAGTGGTTGTCAGGGTTTGTTGTTGTTGTTGTTGTTGTTGCTGTTGTTGTTGTTGCAGTTGTTAAAAACGGAAGTTCATTTTCAGTCAGAACGTTTCATATTCCACCACTACTGCAGAGCATAGACATTTCTCTGTTGTTGTTGTTGTTGTTGCTGTTGCTGTTTGAGAACAGAACTGTTCACATTCAGTCAAAACATTTTGTATTCCAGCACTATTGCAAACCATAGCCATCTCTCTCTCTCTCTCTCTCCTTTCCCTGTTTTTAACCCTTTGAATCAATAACACTTTACTGACTTGCATTTCTTTCCCCTTGAAAACAATCAGGTTTACAAACCATTTGAAACTCAGTTTGTTTTGTTAGTTTATCATTATCAAGTGTGATACACATTTGCACAAGTTCATTTACTTTTTTCCGAAGTATGCTATCAACAACTGCAATCCCTCACTATATATATTTTTTCTTTTCAAATAAATCATTGCCATTTGTTCAATCAGACCACATCAACCAAGGCTTGTCATCTCCACATTTTAAAGCAGCATTTTAAAGTAGTTTTACTGTTAATGGTCAACACAATTAACAGACATTCACTTACAAAAGTCATAATCAAATAACAATTTATGTGCTGACAACATCTTTAGATAAGTCTATTTCTCGAAAATTTAGCCATGACTTTTAAGTGCCCAAATCTTGAGGCTACTGACGACCACTGAGGAAAAGACAGCAGACCTGGGAAATCATTCTGTCTTTGAACCAGAACGCTTCAAAACAAACTTAAAAACTAGGAGGGCACTAGGCAGAGCGCAGTCCTCCATCCGTTTCAAGCAGATCCTGGAACCATCCTTCGATCCCATCCCCCCTCACACATCTGCACTGAAATGTAATGGAACCATCTGTCGATCCCATCCCCCCTCAGATCTGCACTGAAATGTAATGGAACCATCCTTCCATCCCATCCCCCCTCACACATCTGCACTGAAATGTAATGGAACCATCCTTCCATCCCATCCCCCCTCACACATCTGCACTGAAATGTAATGGAACCATCCTTCCATCCCATCCCCCCTCACACATCTGCACTGAAATGTAATGGAACCATCTGTCGATCCCATCCCCCCTCAGATCTGCACTGAAATGAAATGGGTCCATCCTTCCATCCCATCCTCCCTCACACATCTGCACTGAAATGTAATGGAACCATCCGTTATCCCGTCCCCCCTCAGATCTGCACTGAAATGTAATGGAACCATCCGTCGATCCCACCCCCCCTCACACATCTGCACTGAAATGTAATGGAACCATTGTTGATCCTATCCCCCCTCAGATCTGCACTGAAATGTAATGGAACCATCCTTCCATCCCACCCCCCCTCAGATCTGCATTGAAATGTAATGGAACCATCCGTCGATCCCAACCCCCTTCACACATCTGCACTGAAATGTAATGGAACCATCCTTACATCCCATCCCCCCTCAGATCTGCATTGAAATGTAATGGAACCATCCTTCCATCCCATCCCCCCTCACACATCTGCACTGAAATGTAATGGAACCATCCTTCCATCCCATCCCCCCTCACACATCTGCACTGAAATGTAATGGAACCATCCTTCCATCCCATCCCCCCTCACACATCTGCACTGAAATGTAATGGAACCATCCTTCCATCCCATCCCCCCTCACACATCTGCACTGAAATGTAATGGAACCATCTGTCGATCCCATCCCCCCTCAGATCTGCACTGAAATGAAATGGGTCCATCCTTCCATCCCATCCCCCCTCACACATCTGCACTGAAATGTAATGGAACCATCCTTCCATCCCATCCCCCCTCACACATATGCACTGAAATGCAATGGGTCCATCCCTGGGCCACCTTCCATCTTTTCACCGTGTTTCATTACAAACGGTTAGGGTGATTTTGCACGACCTTGCTTGAGAGACAAATCAGCCAACAGATGATGCCAGTTACAACAGCCCCCTCCGTAGAGGTTAAAAGCCCACTCCAAAGCTGAGACACAAGTCCTTGCCAGTTAGTGAAAACTAGCACAAAAAAAAAAAAAAAACTACCACCCCTCTCCCTTTCCCCCACTCCCCCCCATCGCCTCACCTACCCAGAGAAGCCAGGAGTCGACAGTGCCAAAGAGGCATCGACCCTCAGCGATGGCCTTGCGCACCTCCTCGTTGTTGTCCATCAGCCAGCGGAGCTTGACGGCGCTGAAGTAGGTGGTGATGGGGAGGCCGCAGTGAGGCTGAAACCACAGGCACGAGGGCTCTGAAGGTCGCTCTGATAGGGTCACATGACACTTGCTGTCAAGAGGATTTCTCACCAGATGTAAGAGCTCACACACCAAGCGCAATCAGTAAGATACTATTCAGAAATTTGTAAAAATATCCCAAAAGACATCAACCAGTTGGTGCTGATTACAAGTAGATTTGGGGCTGTTTCAGAAGCCTTTTTTTCACCTTTAGACCCTGCGTGTGATATTATCACAATGATACAGCTACCATCAACATTGCCACAATAGAACTGTGCGACGTGGAACCAGTAAAGCACCTTGCTCCCAAACCACTGAACTCGATTCAATTAAAACAAAAAAATCCCAAACAGACCAACCATGAACCTACCTCACGCAGACAAAAAAAAAAAAGAAAAAGAAAAAAGGAAAATGCTCCTCCATTTACAGGAAAGACTAAATAGTCACATGACTCTATGCCAAATGTTTTGTGACCAATTTCTGACTCACAACACGTCCACTAACAGATCCTCCATACCTATCACAATAAAACTAGTACGCTGGGATGGAGCGGCATTTTGAGTTGAGGTTAGGTACTTAGCGGGTTGAGGGCTAGACGGACCATTCAGATGGAAGAAAGTTATGAAAGGTAAATCTAAAGAAAAGGTCATACAGTTAGCGGAACAACAGATAAAGTTACAAGGAACTTTTTTTTAAAAGTTTTGGAAGGCCTGGATAGGATATGAAGTGTTTTACACAATCAATATTAACAGTAAAGATGAGGTGTCATTGTTTAAATACGACAGATTTTGAGAGTGAATGCCTCACTGAGGATTATTCATCAACATGAAATTCTTCAAGAGTCTAAGCACTGCTATTTGACTTCATGACACCTTATTCTTCATGGTCTTTTTTTGTTTGTTTTAGTTCTCGTGACTTCCTTTTATTTTCATTTTTTTGTAATTTTGCATCAGTTGATCATGTTCTTTGGTATACTCATCATGTTGATTCAATTCACTCGAAGGACACTTGATACATTATTTGTTTTTCATAAACCCACTCCGTTTGCTTGTATGTTTGCATTTTGATTAATACAGGCACTTTTTGACTGTTACTGTGTCAGAAATGTTTTTCAATATAATCTATTGCTAAATATTTGATTCATAAATCAAAATCAGAATTTCAATCAACAAATTAAAAGGAAAATTTCAAATTTCTAAGAAAAAAAGTAACAAACAGAAAGTCCAAAAATGTATCACAGAATATTCTAGCTTCTCTTGAATGGAGGCCATAGTGTCAAAATAGCATACTTGAATTTTGCATTCTATTTGAAAATATGACCTTAGAATGCATTTCAATATTCAATAAACCTTGTTTGGGATGTGCGCGTGCGTGCGTGTGTGTGTGTGTGTGTGTGTGTGTGTGTGTGTGTGTGTGTGTGTGTGTGTGTACACTTGTGTATGATTCAGAATCCCACGCCAGCTGGCAGTACTCACCCTGAGGTAGTCTTTGTTCTTCTGTGGAGTTTTTCCAATCAGGGATTTCACGGTGGATGCCGTTCTCATGTCAAGCCATACTGAAAGCAGCCACACTCTTTTGAAACCAGACCCATCCACAAACAGCGACGACTCAAACTGCCTGACGATGTTTCAACACCTAAGCCTTTTAACCGCCACTCCACCCCTATGCCATCCTTCTTATCACACTCCGCTGAACTCCCAATCAACACCACTATGCTCATAGGCAAACCTGTGTTTTGTTTCTATCATGGTGGTGTTTGGGTTGTTCTGAGTGTTGAGTCGCACCCCTTGAGGACAGTGGCTGACCGTGTGCCTTTAGGGTCACTGTTAGTTGGGCATTCTGATTCCAGTTGTCAGCTCCTACAGACTGTGACAATGGCAGATAGTGAAATGGGACTGTCTGTTCAACCCAACTGTGGACAATTTAACCACCCAGGCATCACTAAAGTCAAGTAGAATGTACTGATGTGCTTGCACCTGTTTCCAGCTTTTGTGGAAGAGTGTTAGGCAACCAAGACGTTAAGATCCAGTCAGATTACATCACACACACACACACACACACACACACACACACACACACACACACACACACACACACACATATAAACCCAAGACATATGTACAACAGCAAAAGTGCAATTTCAACAAATACTGCACACACACACACACACACACACACACACACCACACCACACATACAAACACACACACACACACACACACATAAAACCAAGGCATATGTACAACAGCAAAAGTGCAATTTCAACAAATACTGCACACACACACACACACACACACACACACACACACACACACACACACCAAACACACACACACACACACACACACAAACCCAAGGCAAGGCATATGTACAACAGCCACAGGGCGATTTCAACAAATAATGCAGGCAGACCGGCCATCGCCCACATGAAGTTTGAACATGATTGGGCACACAGCCTAAACATTTCTTTTCAACAGCACTGACATCCACATGAGCACACAATTTTTATTGTTGCTGTTTGTTTTCAGTTTTTTTTTTTTTTCTTAAGACATCGAGTCCACTGGCACATGATAACATGTTCTTTGAAAAAAAAAAAAAGGGGGGGGGGGGGGGGGGGGGGAGGGGGGGTGTGTAATTCATGCACATGTAAGCTGTGGAATTCTGCTGTAATTTCTCTCATGCATGTGTTCAGGCATGGTATCTCAACTCAAAGTCTTATCCAACAGATTTAGATGGGGTAGATAATAAGCGGAGTGACCTTAACTCCGCAGAAAATTTGAGCGAAAAACAGTATGGCAAAATAAATAACTGGCAGTGAACACCATAGCACAGAAATCTCATTAAAAAGCAAAAAAAAAAAAAAAAAAAAAAAAAAAAAAAGCAAACTCACGCAAACACCACAAAATACAGACCTTGCATGCAAAGAATGCGTCCAAAACACATGAAAAGGATGTCACAGAACTTACATAAGCAGCCAGTTGAAAAAGAAAAAAAAAAGCACAAAATATAAGCTCACATTTAATCAGAGCTTTATACGGTAAAACAAAACAGTGTAAACACAGAACTCAAAGAGAACGTGATGCAGCCAATATAAGGAACAGCACTCCTTATCATGATAAAACCTAAGGGTCCACAGCTGGAATCTAAAAAAGATCCTAGCCAAAAAGCTCTACATCTAAAGAAATTCTTCTTTTCACAATTACAGTACTGCAGTTTATATATATATATATATAAACTGCAGTACTGTAATATATATATTATATCCATTGTATATACTGTATATATATATATCCATTCTGATACAAAACCACATAAGACAGTTTCAGTTTCATTAGCAAAGTCTTCTGTCAAAACCCCAGCCCCTTCTCATTTCCCTGGAGATGAGTTTCATGTGATGAATGGAGACTCTTCTCCATGGAAAAGAAAACGACAGGTTGTGGGGGGGGGGGGGGGGGGGGGGGGGGGGGGGAAGTGGTATGGGAAGCGCCCAGAGGAGGAAGGTGGATGGTTTTGGGGTGGATAGGAAGGGCTCAGACATTGGACTTGGAACATTTTTTTTTTTTTTTCCAAATCTGCACAGCGCCAGCCTTGTGTGTCACTTTCCTGCTCTGAAGGTTGACCATCACTGGCATCCAACAGATCGCTGGTCTTATGGTTGAGACGGACACTGTCTCTGTTTTTGTCGATCTCTTCAATGAGATCGGGGAGATGGACTCTCGCTTCTGTTCAGTATTTGTGAACAAAAAATCATTTGTGTGATTCATTCTTTCCGGCAACCCAACACAAAGATTCGGATCGGAGATCGAACTAAAATCCAGGACTGCACCTCTCTGTCTTTGTTGAATAAGCTGAGGTGCTGCATCTCTTGAATAAAGTGTAAACAACTTTGGACTTTACAAACAGTTGCAGAAAAAATTTATTGTGCTCATAAAAAAGAAAACACACACACACACACACACACACACACACACACACACACACACACACACACACTCTCTCTCTCTCTCAAACTGCATCCTAGGGATAGTCTGTGTTAAAATGTGCGTGTCAAAATCTGTGCGTAAAGTACCCCAAGTTGTGCATTATAAGAGACAGCAAAGCAGTACAACGCAGTACGGCTTAGAACTCACCAATGGCATTGTACAGAGGCTGGCCTGTCTCTTTGTCCCACACCACTGTCGTTTCGCGCTGGTTGGTGATGCCCACACCTGGAGACACAATACACCAAACACATCTTCAACCATGTCTTACTAGTTCCACAACGCACTGAAGGTTTCACCCTGCGAGGAAAGAAAACGAGCTTTAATATTCAGAGAAAAAAAAAAAAAAAGGCACAGTAAGGGGGATAACTGACCAAAGCTGGTAAAATTATATGTAAAACAAAAAAAAATACAAGGACTGACTGAAATAAATCAAGCGGCAGGCGTCCAATCACTGATTGGATTGTTGACAGGACTGCCTGGTACCGGATTACTACATTGCAACAAGGCTGCTAGCATCAATGCTGTTGCCCTCAACGCTGTTGCCACCCTCCATCCATCCCATGTCCCTCTTTCCCTCTCCTTCCCTCCTCCCCCTCTCTTTTTCCCTCCCGTGTATGCTGGGATGGCTTCACGAAAGTTCCCTGTGACCTGGGTTCATAGAACTGACAGGCATCACATGGATTTCTCTCAGAGCATTTCAGTGTCACAGCATTCTGAATCTTTCTGTTCTGCCTGTGCCTGTCCTTTCAGCACACATGGGCAGGCGCTCCTGGCAAAATCTGAAGGGCAATCAATCATTGCGGCAGTTGTTTCTCATCTGCTTGGTGACAGTAAGAGAAAGATTCACCCACAGAGACCTATGTGATATGTCTCGACAGCTCTGTACTCCCCCCCCACCCCCCCACCCCCCATCCCATCTCATTTCTCCACCGTTCCATCGCAATTCCCTGCTTGCACACACACACACACACACACACACACACACACACACACACACACACACACACACACACACACAACCCCTTTTCTGTCAAAGTACACTTGGCTCCCTGTAATTACCATGTATTGCCTCAACCTGGATTTGAACAACAAACTTCCCCAAAACATTGCTCCTTGTGGACGGTCAATGCTGGGGCTGTAATATGATGGCCCTGGATGTGGTTGTAATAAAGGGGGTCTAGAATGTCCTAGGAATTATGCCATGGGGAGGCACAGAAGATCAAACCAAACTGTAATAACAACATACCAACAACGACAACACTCGGTTACGAATGCAGAGACCTGGGAATTGTGGGCAGGTCTGCTTCGAGGTCAGAGGCTAACAACACATTCTACAGTATCCCAGCTCCAGAGGGGACCGCTCCCTTCAATACTTCAGTGTACAACATGGGAAATGTGTTAAAACATAGAGCTGTTTGTCAGTAAAATTCTTCACAGCACCATCAAACACCTGCCCTTCATCATTTCAGTGTACAACGTGGGAAATTTGTTCAAACATAGAGCTGTTTGTCAGTAAAATTCTTCATAGCACCATCAAACACCTGCCCTTCATCATTTCAGTGTACAACGTGGGAAATTTGTTCAAACATAGAGCTGTTTGTCAGTAAAATTCTTCACAGCACCATCAAACACCTGCCCTTCATCATTTCAGTGTACAACATGGGAAATGTGTTAAAACATAGAGCTGTTTGTCAGTAAAATTCTTCACAGCACCATCAAACACCTGCCCTTCATCATTTCAGTGTACAACGTGGAAATTTGTTCAAACATAGAGCTGTTTGTCAGTAAAATTCTTCACAGCACCATCAAACACCTGCCCGTCATCATTTCAGAGTACAACACGGGAAATTTGTCAGTACACAGAACTGATCATCCGTAAAATTCTTCACAGCATCATCAAATACCTGACACAAGTAAAACATAGTGACGCCCATTACTGAAGTCCCTGTGAGATATTTTGTGAAATCTAATTCATAGGCAGTGCCCCTACTGCATGCTTCATCGACTTCAGATGGCCCAAAGCACAGGTATTGTTGAGATTATTCTAATATTGTGGAGGTTACTATTATCATAACCAGCAGTAACGTCTGTTCGTAACCTCCATGAAACTGGTGGAACTTTTGGCACGAGAAAGTTCACTTCTGGACCGCCATCC
>CM065743.1:42155144-42172644 GCA_033310375.1 Conus canariensis
CACACACATTCTGCATACATGGCACACACAGTGACACACACACACACACACACACATGCACACACACACACACACATGTATGTATGCACACACAGTGACACACACACACACACACACACACACACACACACACACACACAGGCTTGTGCCCGCCCATCCATGCACACACATATACACTAATACAGACACATGTACAATGATGATAAATGAACAGACAATGTTAAGTAGACCTGTACCCAAGTTCTGACCAGCTCGTTGGGCTAATGTGTAAACTTGTCAACATCTGCTAAGTCGGACCCATGGGACCCTCTTCTTAAATTCTCTAATCTTAGTCATTAATTCATTATCCATCAACTTTAAATCATGCGAAATGTAGTCTCAGAACTTAGCAGACATGGTGTTGCATATATGGACTAGTCTGCATGCATTGTGTGATTGACACAGGCCCCTTGATGAAACTGAAATAAAAAAAAAAGAATGCAACTGGAGCTATTCATTACTTCTTCAGCCAGTTATTCAAGGCATTAAACATTTGTCGAAAAACATCCAGACGTCAGTGTCGAAAACCTCCTTGAACAGGGATAATCAATCACCCAAAGCTTCAAATGATGAAGGTTACAGCATAATCAACAAGTACAGCATTTTTAACTTCTCTTAACTTCTGCATGCATGCTACAGTTAACACTGTTAGAACTCTTTTGTCTCTTTAACTAGGGGTAAGTATGGAAGGGGTGGGGGCGGGAAGGAGAGAGCTAACACAGTAGGTAACAGTCATTGGCTGACTGAGTCGATCGTTGTTGGTTAGGCCTATCAGCGATACTGATTGAGATAGGCCTAGTCCCAAAACTGGGCAAAGATCCGAACTGAAGTGAACTTCATAAACACACACACACATACACACTGGGAAACACAGAAGTATAAACATACCCACTTGTACAAGACTTCTTTCTGTCAAAACACTGAAGCTTATTTTCATAAAAAATCTCATGCCATCGACAGATTTACAGCGCGTACATTGCCATTTCCTTGTTGTTGGAACTTCGACTGCCCGAGTCAGGTTTTTTTTTTTTTTCCCCAGCCGAATAGAACTTGACAGAAAGAAGCCTTTGAATGGAGGGCGGTTCGAAAGAAATACTTCCAACAAAGCCTTCGTCAGAGATTGCATGCAAAGTTACCAGAAATCGGGTACTGCTTGTCCCTTGATCAACTGCGCCGACCAGCTCGACGCTCCCCGAAGAAGCCATTGCTTCGGACTAGTCTTTCCACGCTGACCTTGTTTGACTGAGAGACACTTTGAGAGTCGTCTCCCTTGTTGCGGAAATGAAAGTGGAAAGAAAAAGTATAAAGGTAATAAGTAACACAACATTGTGTTCCGCGCTAGACATGGACAAGGAAGCCTCTGTCCCCTCAACAAAAATTGCATTACACACACACACACACGCGCGCGCGCGCGCGCGCGCACACACACACACACACACGCACGCACGCACGCAACACACACACACACACACACACACACACAACAACAACAACAACAATAACAACAAAAACAGATTTTTTTTTTTTAAAATGAAAAGGAAACGATTACAACAAAACTGTACATAAGAACATTTTGAGAACTGGAAATCAACCCTGGTGTCAGACCAAAAATAGTAGGCCTACGCCCTACCCAGACAGTTTAATTCGCAATGTTCACGACAAGTGTTCGAAATAACTGTGATCGAAAACACTGAGGTAGCCATAACAAATCAGACATATTCCGGTCAGACTACTACATGAACCCATGCTGCTTTTGTCCGATGTCAGCTGCCTCGACTTTAAACCATCAGCGTTCTTCTGAAAGTTCGAAAGTTAGCCTAAAAGAAGAAGAGGCTGTGTAGATGGGCCAAGAAGACAGAACGCTCTCCCTGTTTTCCGTCGCAATATAATCAAGTTGGTTCAGCGACGTATACAGCCAGATCCATATCCAGATCCAGTTTGCTTACGCTGCGATCATGCTACGTCTCAGTTACTTATACATATCATTATCATATGCTACGTCTCAGTTACATTATACCATTATCATATCATAATCAGGTTCAGGAACTAGTAGGCCTGATACAGGCCTTCCTCCTGATGAAACACTATCCACAATTTTGCCGATTTCTTCAACTACACTTTGCAGTTAGCGGGTGGGGTGGAGTAGTGTGAGGTGGCAAGATCACTACATCCAGTCTCACAGCAATTTGTTGTCGCCCTATGCAATCAAGACTGTTTTTTGAGCCTGTAGTGATGCGAGAGTCACCAACTGTATGAGCATGGCGTATCACCCTATCCACAACTCTGAATGTGAAGAAGTTCTGTCGTAGGCTCAGACTGCATCTTTGCTGTATAGTTTGAAATTGGTGGCCCCTGGTAATCGCCAGAATTTTCCAGCTGAAGTAGGTCCTGGTTGACTGAATAAAAGCCATGTGTGTACTTATACACCTCAATAAGATCTCCTCTGATCCGTCTGTATTCCATACTAGGAAGGTTAAGCTTTTTCAGTCTTTGCTCATATGTGAGTTCTTTCAGACAAGGCACATTTTGGATGCACGTCTTGGATGCACCAAAATCACTGATTCAAAAGAGAATTCATCATGGGCTGGTCAGTGAGGAAGACATCACGAAACGCCAGGCCTCAGGCAGCAGACTGACATTGATGCACACCATCGTGCGATCACGAAGATACGAAAAGTCGAGGTCCCACAGTGGCGGCGGAAACTGCCCAGGATTAGGGAGGGGACGGGGGGCAATGGATATTTCAAATCATTGAACTCCGACAATCACAATATGTCAATGTTCGATATGAGAACATTCCAGCATGCAATATTCGGTTCACACACACACACACACACACACACACACACACACACACACACACACACACTTGAAGTACACTTTGTATAGCTTCAATTAAAACGTTGCAGAAACTGAGACAGAGAGTTTTAATTTTTTAAAAAAATAATTTTCAGTACAGTTAAGATGCAATTTTTTTAATTACAATTTCTGATTTTATTATTTTACTTTTAAATGTTAAACAATTCCCTGTAGTATTTCCTGTATGATTTTTTATGTCATTCAGATGTTACTTGTATTTTTTTTTTTTTCGTTTCTCATTAATCTATTAAGTTTTTTTTGCTTTGTTTTAAATGTCAGTTCAACAATATGTTAACCTGACAGTAAATGTGGTGTGGTGGTGTGTGTGTGTGTGTGTGTGTGTGTGTGTGTGTGTGTGTGTGTGTGTGTGTGTGAAATCCAAAAATGAAACGTTATCTGTTTTAAATCATAATTTTCTACCTACTTCATCAGAAATCCTTGACCGTCGTATTTTTCTTTTCAATCAACTGCTTCTTTCTTTATTAATTTGATCGTTTTTAAACTATGCAGGCTGCAAAGTGAAACAGATCTGTTGTTGTTGATGATGTTTGTTTTTACATTTTCATCTGTTTAATGTGATTCTTATCATCTCCTTATGGTTAACAAGGAGAAACACACACTCCTACAAAAACAGTATGTTAACCGTATACTCGCATGTGCGATTAAAATCAATGTATTTTTCTTGCCTTGTGTGTGTGTGTGTGTGTGTGTGTGTGTGTGTGCGTGTGTGTGTGTGTGTGTGTGTGTGTGTGTGTGTGTGTGTGTGTGTGCGCGCGCGCGCGCGCGTGCGAGCGTTGCGATATTTTTCCTTATCCTTTCACACCTTGTCCCTACTTTCAACCTACGTTAACCCCATCTCCCCTCCATTTCCCTACCTTCCACACGTTCCCCACCTTCCCCTTCTCCCCCCCCCCCCCCCCCCCCCCCTTTTCCCTAAATGTACTATACTTTTCTCTCTTTTTACTTTTTTTTTTTTTTCGCAACGTTTACATACTTTTTTTTCTTCTCTTTTTACTTGACCTTTTTCGCTACATTTACATACTTTTCTCTCTATTTACTTTGCTTTTTCGCTACATTTACATACTTTTCTCTCTTTTACTTTACTGTTTCGCTACATTTACATACTTTTCTCTCTTTTTGCTTACTCTTTTTCGCTACATTACACACTTTTCTCCCTTTCTACTTTACTTTACGCACATTACATACTTTACACTCTTTTGCTTACTTTTTTTTCGTTACATTTACATACTTTTCTCTCTTTTAATTTTTTGTTTTTTTTTCGCGACAATTAATACTTTCTTTTACGTTTCTGCCTAAAAAAGAAAAAAAACAAGAAAAAAAAACAAAAAAACGATTTTTCCCCTACTTTTACCTCGCTTTCCCAAACTTTCAATATTTTCCCCATCTTCCCCTATCTTTACGTACCTTTCCTGATCCGTTCGTATTCTTTCTTTTTTTTTCACCTTTCCATAGTTTTACCTGAATTTCCTAAAACCATTCTTCTCTACTTGTAGCTACTTTTCTCTACCTTAACATAGCTTTTGTTGCCTTTGCCTATCTTTACACACTTCCCCCTATGTTTATCTATTTTTTCTTTCTTTACCTACACACACACACACACACACACACACACACACAGATGGACACAGCACACACACAACGCACGCACACACGCACACACGTTCACGCACACGCACACGCACACACAAATATAAATATGCTAGCAAGTTATACTAAGTGTCATATGGACGAGAAATACACTAACCAGTTAAAAATATACACAGATGGTTCATGTATTGGTAAGCAAACAGGTTGTGCATTCTTAATCCCTGACTTGAGGGTGGAGAAATCTTTTTACATTGGATTAACATATCCATATTTACAGCTGAATTAACAGCAATACTCATGGCTTTGAATTACCTTTTAAATTTCCCCCAAACAATATTTCAAGCTCTGTTTTGTGTAGATTCAAAATCAGTCCTTCAGGCGATAAAAGATTTTCATTTGCATACTAGGCCTGAAATGATTATTGAGATAAGCTGTTTGATCCATATGCTTATTGAAGGAGGCACCCAATTATCCTTTTGTTGGATTCCTTCACACTGTTCCTTTTATTACAATGATAAAGTAGATAGGGCAGCTAAGCGTGGAGCAAAACATATCTGTGGTTCTGAAGATCTTAAACTACCCTTATCGGTACATGAGCAGTGCAATTTAGTTAAAACATATATTTCGAAAACTTTCAAAGATAGAATGATAGAACATGACAATCAAAATCAGTTTGATATTTTTGATATTAAAATCATTCAACATAATTTTAGTTTAAATAAAAATATACTTTCATTGATGTATAGGTGGAAACTTGATGCTTTTAAAACAAAATATGTTAAAAACATAGTATGTTTATGTAAAAAGAAAATAACACGTGATCATATTGTTACATGTCAAGACATGAAAAAAATAATTCCAATGTTGAGGCAAAATAGTGCACAGGCCATCTTTGAGTCACCAGCTCTAACATATGAGTTTGTTGTATGCTTAGAGCGCACTCCATTGGGGAAGTATTTATAGGTTCCTTTTTTGTGTGTGTGGCGGAGATGGGGGATATGTGTGGGGAGGGAAGATGGAGTAATGTACAAAGCTCAAAAGTGACAAGGACTGAGAATGGTAAAGTTTCTGTGCCTAGATGGTTGTTAATTAGTTTTGTTAAAATTTTAGCTTTTTTCCCTTTCAAACTTATTTGAAAAATTCAAGTGTTTTGTAATTACCATTATCATTCATATAAGCACTCATATAAGCACACACATATGCACACAAACATACTCAAACACACTCGCACACACACACACGAGCACACGCACATGCACACATACGTGTGCATGCACAAGCATAAGCACATACGCTCTTTATTTCCCCATCTCTCTCTTTCGGCACGATTTTTTCTTTTTTTTCCGTCTAATATCACGTTTAGTGGAAAGACGTTAAATGAATGACACACACACACACACACACACACACACACACACACACACATGGACACAACACACACATGGACACAACACACACACACACGCACCACACACACACACACACACACACACACATATACACACGGAACATGAAGTCGAGAGCCTTCAGAAAGTTGGCGGCGCCAAAATCAACAGGCCTGCGACCGTGGCGTTGTCAACTTTACTGGGAAATGCTCGTCGCCAGCAGAACTGTGCCGAAACAGTCGAGCAGCGAGACGACATTCCGTTACTGGAGCTAGTTATGCCTACAGCTGCCCAAGCAACATCAACCCATTGACATTCAACGGAGTCATCTACAACAACAAATGAGGTCGGTGAAGAAAATTACGCTCTTGGCATGAAATTAACTCTAGAAGATCGCATCAAATCATTGGAAAATGCCGTTTTAGCTCAAACGAAGATCCTAGAGAAAATAACCAAACCCCACGTTTCCATGACAACAGCAACACAAACAGAAATATGTCCTACAGACACAACATCGTATACTGAAGTGGTCAAAACCCCACCTGCGAACACATTGATCAGTAACAGACCTTCTGCTCATGAAAAAGCCGTAAATGCAACAAAAGCAGTTATAGGTGCAAAGAACACCAAAACAGAACATGACGCCAAGCCTCCTATTCGAACTGATGCAAAGATTAAAACATGACGTCAAATCACGTCGTGACGTTGTTTGTCAAAACAAGAAGAAAACGAAAGCAAAAGAAGAGAAACTAAGCCTACCGAAGGTTCTGGTGATCCATGACTCGGTTGCCAACGGCGTGGACGATAGGAGACTTGGAAATTCGTACGATTTGAATGTGACACGTCAAAGAAGCTATAAGGTAAAGGGACTAGAGCAACGTCTGCAAGAACTTGACGATGCCGAGGAGAAACCTGATGCAGTGGTAATACACTGCTGCATTAACGATCTAAAGACTTCTGCAGCAGAAGACATCAGCACATCGTTTGTGCAGACGCTAAAAACCGCAGCTAAAAAACACACTAAAGTTAAGTTCGCGGTCAGCAAACTGACTCCAGAGACAAGAAACTCGAAATAAAACGTGTTCTGTTTAATGCAAAAATCACTTCTGAGTTGTTTGAGGTGAAAAACATTTCATTTATTCAAAATAGCAACATCAAAATGGAGCATCTTCGAGACGAGGTGCACCTAACAAAGAGAGGCTCCAGTCTGCCGGCGGGGAACATTGGACGACACACGAGGGCCTTGCTGTGGGAGATCCCCAAGAGACCTGCCCGTCCTTCACGTCGCCATTGGTACCACGACCATCCTGGCCCACATCCTCCCAGCTGGCGCAACCGGTTCTATACTCTGGAGGACTGGAACCTTTATTAGTCAACTCACACCTACTGCCACATGTCTTTTAATGTGACACTGCTGCTGGGTTACCTCTGTCCATTTTGTCTTTAGTCTTTAAACATATGTCACTAGGGAATGATTTTAACGTTTTTCAATGGAACTGCAGATCAATTAACACAAACTATGAACATCCAGTACAACACCTAGCCCATCATCAATATCATGTTTTAAGTCTTCAGTCATTGAGTGTTAAGAAAGAAAAGCTGCCCCAACTAGACAATTACTATTTTCCTCCTGTCATCAAAAGAAAGACACTAATGAGAAAATTAATACTGCCATTTATGTGCATGAAGGGGTAAATTACACTCTGTGCCCAAATCCAGTTCCATCAGAATTACTTGGCATACATTCTTGTGCAGTGACGGTAAAGTTTGATAACACTTTATTAACCGTCATATCTGTATATTTACCAAAGGGTCCAGATGATAATAATACAGAATGGATTCGTACGTTTCAAGCGGACAAGGGAAAAAGGTACTAATAACAGGAGATTTTAATGCGCATTCCCCATTTTGGGAGAAGAACTGTGAAAACATTACTAGCAACCGTTTCATTGAGAATATTGTTGATTCATCCTTGTATCTTCTGAATGACGGTAAATAACGCGAATCCCTGATAATCCTTATCATCATAGAGCAACAGCTATTGATCTAACTCTTGTTTCTCCAGATCTAGCGCCAATTTGTAAAAGGGATTCATTAAATGATAGCCTTAATAGTGACCATATTCCTGTTATTACTAGCTTTGAACTCTCTAGCACAAAAAAACAAGGATCCAACAGAGGAAAAATCCCGAAGTATAATTACAAACATGCTAACTGGGACAAGTTTTCAGAACTTTATCAACATTTCATGTTGAAGACGTCAATGATAAAGATATCAATGAATTGTATTCTATATTTACTAATGCAGTCCTAAGTGCTGCTAACCAATCAATTCCTATGTCTAAAACAAAGAAATCATATAAACATTCTGGCAATATTTGGTGGAACGATGATTGTGAAAAGGCCAAAGCTGAAAAATGGATAAGATTTGAAAATTACTTAAAGGATAATTCGATTCCTAATCACCAAGATCCAAAAGGAAAAAAACAAAAACAACAAAAACAAAAAAAAAACAAACAAAAAAAAACAACAAAAAAAAAGCAAATAGAGTTAACGCACAAGCAAAAAGACAGTATTGGTCACCATTTTGTACTAATGAAGTATATAACTATAAAGATATGCAAAAGGTATGGGAAAAATGAAAACGATGAAGAATGGAATAAAATTACCTCAATGCCCAATCAAACTGGAGAGTTCAGATATACCCTCTAATCAAGAAAAAGCAGAAGCATTTGCTGATTTGTATGCAAATTGCAGTAGAATTACTGGACTATCAACTGAAAGTAGACAATACAGAAAAAAATGAGGAGGAAAGTAATATAACATCAGATCATAGTTTTAATAAACCTCATTAAAAAGCTATGTAAATTCAAATACAACACTCGATGAAGTAATTGAATGTATTTCACATATGGGTAAAAATAAGACGTCTGTTGGACTAGATGGGATATCTTATGAATTGTTCAAGCATTTACCACAAAATGTAGTTCAGTTTTTACATTCTTTGATACAAAAATGCTGGTCTAATGGTGAAATGCCTCTTATCTGGAAACACTCAATTGTTATCCCTATACACAAGCAAGGAAAACCTCGGACTGATAAAAAATAGCTATCGACCCATCTCTTTAACATCTCATGTATGCAAGTTAATGGACAAAAAATAGTCCCAAGTAGACTAGTTCATTTCTGTGAAAAACAAAACATTATTAAAAAAAAACCAAGCCGCTTTTTCAAAAGGTCGCTCCACTACTGAACATTTAGTAAGATTTACGACACAAATTAAACAGCAGTTTGGCAGACGCAAAAAATATTCTAGCAACCTTTTTTTATGTGAAAAAAGCTTATGATCAAGTATGGCATTACCGATTACTCCAAAAACTTCAAAACTACAATATAAATAGTAATATGTATAACTATATACAATTTTTTTTTTTTATCACAACGTTTCATACAGGTAAGAGTTGGAAGCACATATTCTAAGTCCAGAGAACTTCAAATGGGTCTTCCACAAGGCTCGGTTATTTCACCTATTTTATTCAATATACTTATAGCAGATCTTCCAAATAATCTATCAAAAGATACAGTTTTAGCCCAGTATGCAGATGACAATTATATGCATGTGGATGAAGGTGACAATGAAGTGTAAAACTCCAATTAGAGCACTTAACTATACCAAAAAAGTGTACCAACGCGAACTAAATAAAATTGATATATTTATGAAGGAAAATGGACTCTCTTTATCATTAGAAAAAACACATATGGTACTTTTTAATTCAGGGCATAACCCAGAAAAACTGCCTGATTTCACTATTGGTGGCAGTGTCATTAATTATTCGCAAAGCATAAGGTTTCTAGGTGTATATTTATATCCAAACTTACTTGGAATCAACATATAGACTATATATTAAATAAAGCCAGAAAAGCTTTAAATTTTCTCAAAATCATTAGTAAACAGCGATGGGGTCAAGACACAAAAGCACTTTTATGTCTTGCTAATTCCTTTGGCCAGGAATCTTTCTTTAGTGCACCAAAACATTTATTAAACAAACTACAAAGTATAGATTGTAAAGCCTTTAAACTAGCACTAGGAGTGCCGACTCATGCTTTCAAACTTGGATCATATAAAGAAGCAGGAGTTCTTCCTCTTGATTAACATAGGAAAATCTCTGCAGCTAAGTTTGTATTAAAATCCTCTGCACATAACTCATTCTGTAATGAAGAAACAAAGTTAAATTCTAAGCATGGCTTTGTTAACAGGGATAAGACAATACATTGTCTGCAACCAGTTAATTCGTTTGTCTCTGACATGATTAATTCTACAGAATTAAAAAGTAAAAGAAAGCAGTTAAGCCATCTTTTTTACCCATACCATCTTGGGAACAAATTAAACCTACTTTTGATATGGATCATACAGAACTGAGCAAAAGTCAATCTCCAAACGTTTTAAAAACTTTAGTTAATGTTCACATGGAAAATTACCATAGTGATTACATTAAAATATTCACAGATGGATCTGTACTTGATAATGGCAATGCAGGTTCAGCATTTGTAATTCCAACTATGAAAACAGTCAAACGATATCATATAGGTAATCACTATTCAGTTTTTACTGCAGAGTTGTTAGCTATTTTAATGGCTTTACACCATATTGAGGAGTTACCTATTAATAGTTGTAAAATATTACTCTGTGTAGATTCTAAATCGGCATTACAAGATCGAAATGCAAAAAAAAGACGTCTTGAAATGATACTAGAAATCAGACATGTAATTAATCAATTGGCATATAAGGACATTAGTGTAACTTTTTACTGGGTTCTTTCCCATTGCGGAATATATGCCAATGAACTGGTTGATAGAGCAGCTAAAAATGAAGGACGTAATACTGAAGGGGCAATTCTAATTAACATAAATTTAGATCTGCACGAGTATTATAATCACATTGAAAAACTAGCGAAAGATAAGTCTGATAACATGCTTGTCATGAGTCGGCCGAATGTTCTTGAGCATTTAGGCAAATTAAGGGTAGTTTTGTTGTTGTTGAGGGCAAGTTCCTTGGGTTGTTCAAGTGTGTGAACTCAGGCATCACCAGTGGGGAATACCCCAAGTCGTATACTGAAGGAGGGACAGTTATTGGGAAGTGTTTCGCATGTCCAAGGGATAGTAACAGGTAGCTGCCGACCTGCCAGTCCTGGGTGGAGAGAATGTCCACCACGACCACTGGCTATTCACCGGGGTCCCAGTGACCTGAGGGAAGGCAATCGTGTCAGGTGACCGTCACGGTTTGGTGACCGTCGGCCTGTAGGCAGGACACAGTGACCATTCAGTCGTTCTTGTCCTGAGGAATGAATGGAAGGCTTCGGCCTATTGAGTGATTTGCACCTTGTTGTCTGTAGAGTGTAGTAACTACTTGAAGTCTCAGTCCTGGCTGGTAGAGAAGTCCAGGCTGTTAGTACGATGGGTAGCTTCGGGGAATCGAACCTGAGTTGAATAGGAGGTTATGCATTAACTTTTGGTGCCCAACTCTTGTTAGTGCTAGCAGCTGTGGTGTGTGTGTGTAGGTGACCAGTGATCCATTGGTGGAATAAAAATAACTCGAGGAGTTATTGGTGCAAACCGTTGTGATGTGTGTGTGTGTGCCAGTGATTCCATTGGTTGAACCAGTTTAACTCAGGTTATCTCTTGTTTGAGAATGGAAATAAAGTGCTTGGAAAACCAGAAAGTGGGTGATTCACTTAAGGGAAAGTGAACTCATCCCGTCTTGCTAAGGGCTCAAGAAAATACAGCGAGAAGCAGAGGTTTGCTGTTGCCTCGAAGCCGACGATGGTTTAGAATTGTCTCCTGGGTGGGGACGTAGACAGTGGAGGTTGCTGTGGCCTCGGAGCCGACGACGAGAAGAATTGTCTCCTGTGTGGGGACCGTCGACAGCAAGACGTGTCAGCCTGTTGGAGCCTAGACAGGGAGCTGCCAGACAACGGTGAGGTGTTTGCAGCAAGAGAAGACCTGTGGGAGAGGCCGACAGGAGCCCTTTCCGTGGAGAGGGCGAAGTGCGGTGGAGGCCGGGAGACTCGGTCTGAGGGTGCGACTCAAGCTACATTGCCAGTGTCCCCCAACTGGGATCTGGGCAATCGGGAGGACACAACAGTGTGGCAGCTTCAGCTCGTAGTCGCACAGTGTGATGAGAGAAACTGACGGTCAACCAAGGAATGCTGGCAAGTTATGGACGTTTTATTTGTTCTTAAGTTTATAAGTGTGCAAACAGAATGGTGGAATATTGTCTTTCCTGGTTAAGTAAGAATAAATGAAGAACAGGGGATGCGATTTATGAGATTGTCTGTATGATGTTCACATTTTTGTATGACAGAGATAAGTGTGTTGTGTAGTGACGGGTGGGGGCTCGGAATCAAGTTAAATAAAAGTGGATTTTTTTCTATGAAATGTTATTGGTTTCCCGTCACCTTTGTGCGGGCCCGATGTGAATGACAGAGTGCGTGTGCCTATGCGAGCGCGCATTTTGGTTGTGAAAGCGTAAATACTTCTGTCTATACCCCCCTGCATCCCTGCATATAATAATCATATTTTAATAACGAGGGGGAGCGTCGGAGCCCTGTCACAATGCTGAAGACATCAGATAGCCAATATTCACACAATTGTATAAAAGCGTCAGCACCATAAATTCCAAATTAATTTTAAATCACATATCTGATACACGTTCAAGACATACTAGTTCTCTGATGTTCAAAATTCGATTAAACGCTTTTAAAACAAAATTTTATAAACATATTAAATGTGTATGTGGAAACCAAATTTCCATTAACCACCTGATTTTACACTGTCTTAAGTATCAAAGAATTAATGACGAAAACTACAGGGGATTTACTGACTCGTCAAATACCATTCAACTGTTCAGGAAGTTTTAAATGACTTCCATCTTCTGAAATGTTTTCCAGAAGTTTTACACCTTAGTCCTATTGGCCTTTTCCTTTGAATAGTTAATTCATTGTTGGATTCAATTGTTGTTATACTAATCTTCTGTTAATTGTTAAGCCACGTTTGATATAGATACTAAACCTCACTTCCTTTCTACTAATTCTGACCTTTTCAACAATTCATATCCTATTTAAAGCTTGATCATTATATAGAATTGTAAGTGTATGCATGTAAGAAAAACACATATTTTTTTTTACTACCACACACTCTCAAAACAATATCAACGCATGCATAAACAATCTGTACTTTCATACCTTTATTTCTCCTATTCCCCCCCCCCCCCCCTCCCTTTCCCCCGTCTAATATCACTCAAGGGTGAACAGACGTAAAAGTAAAGAGCGAACGAACACACACACACACACGCACGCACGCACGCACGCACGCGCGCGCGCGCGCGCGCGCGCCACACACACACACACCACACACACACACACACACACACACACCTACCTTCTCCACCCTTACATAAAGTTATCATCTAACTTTCCGTAGTTTGCCTACCCTTCCCACTTCTCCCTGCCTTCACATGCTTTCCCCGACCTTTAAAATCTACCCGTCCCCACCTATCCCTCCCCCCCTCCCCCCCACCCCACCCCATCTGCACCTGCCTGTCACTATTACATCTACCTTTTTGATACCCCTTCATTTCTTTCCCTTGATGTATTTATCTATATTTACTTACATTTACCTAACTTTCCTCACTTTTTATATCAACGTTTCCTCTCTTTATCGATCTGTTCCCCCCCCCCCCCCCTTTACCTTGATCTGTTCCAACACCTTTTGCCTATTTATTTTCCTACAGATTTTTCCCCTCTTATCTTTAGCTACCTTTTTATACTCCCAGTTCTTATGCTGCCTGTGTGTCTGAGTGTCTGTCCGTGGTCAAAACGTATTCCACTCGCTCCAGACAAAACTTCTGGGCCGATCTTTCTGAAAATGTGTAGGCATGTTCATTATGGGCCACGGATGATGCCCGATGTTTCATTTTATCGTTATAGCCGTTACTGACGGCTATAACGGCCCAGAATGGTTTTTCTTCTTTGTGGAATATCTCAGTGACGAAATACATTATGATGCATCTTTGATTGTGACGTCAAATACACTATGACGCATGTTTGATTGTGACCTTTTTTCTAGAAGATAAACTGGGAGTACGTTTATATGCTTTGCATCTTGTTTTTCATACTTCCCATACTTTTCCCCCAGCCTTGATGTATTTTCCCCCAGTTTACTGTTCCGCCCGGCCCGCCACCTTCCCCTTGTTTTTCTTTCTCCTTTTACATGCTTTCCCCTACCTTCACCGATGACGTCACACCTTCACCTTCTCCCCACCCCCAACCCACCCTTCCTACCACCCCCCCCCCCCCCCACCCCTGACCTACATCTACCTTTTCCTACCTTAAAAACTTCTTTTCTTGATCATTCCATAACCTGTCCCCGTCTTTACCTATTTTACCACAGCTATACTACTACAGCTTGCGCAGTCTTGTTGGAAAAGCGATACACGGGGCGACAACAAGTACCCCCCCCCCCCCCCCCCCCCCCGCCGCCCCCTAAAGTGGTTCCTTTGTGTGATAGTAATTCGGTCGATCAGCGGGGTCTTCTTCACCCAGTAAGTCGTAGTAAGTCTGGTTGTGACGGTGGTGAAGCTGTACGTAGGGTGGGATTGCTCACCTTCACTTACAAAGTGTGACCTCTGCTATAAGGAGGGCGGAAAATAAAGAAAAAGGAAAGCTGTAGTTCTTCCCTGGCCTTTGGGCTTGTGCAGGATCGGGAGGAGTCACGATGGGAGAGGTGCGAACAGCTGCAGCTCTTGCCCTGATAGGTAAGTGAAGTGGACATTGTGTGGAATTGACCGACACCCTTCTTTTGATTTCTGTTTTCTCTGTTTGTTTGTTTGTTTTTTTTTTACCACGACGTGTTTCACCATTCTGTTTGTTTTGACCCCAGCCCTTTGCTTCCAGAGTCAAGATCATTTTCAGAATTGGCGTTTTTTTTTGTTTTTGTTTTTTTTTTTCCTACACGTTTCCGTGTTCAACAGGTCAGCAAGCATGTAGCCATTGTGTGGCATTCGTGGCAGGCTCTCTAGACTTGCTAGATTCCATGCTGTATTCTGTGAAAGTCGACGATCTGTTTGAACGGCGGTCTTCGGCATTTATGTCAAAGTAATGACTCACAGTTGCATTGCTGTCAAATACTGAAGACCATCTACTCAGCTTTGAGGGGGAAAATTCATAAACAAACAAACAAGCAAGCATACTACCTACCTACCTACCTACCTACCTACCTACCTACCTACCTACCTACTTACCTACCTACCTACCTACCTACCAACCAACCAACCAACCTACCTACCTACCTACCTACCTACCTACCTACCTACCTACCTACCTACTGCCTACCTACCTACCTATCTACCTACCTACCTACCTACTGCCTACCTACCTACCTATCTACCTACCTACCTACCTACCTGCCTATCTACCTACTACCTACCTGTCTACCTACCTACCTAGCTAACTATATAACTAGCTAGCTAACTAGCTAACTAACAAACTAACAGACAAATAAACAAATACATACATGCCTACATACATACATACAAACACTGCCAACAACAGCAGCAGCAGCTATGTGATGTGGCCGCCGTTGTCAGCTGGGCTACAAACTTGACTTTTGTTCGAGTGACGTGATGGTTAAAGTCCTCGGCCTTTGTTTCTGGGTTTGGCTACTCCCTCAGTCAGTCAGTAGCTTCGGAATGATGATTAGCGTTCAGACGGCATCTAACCTTCATCTGATTGCAGATTGAACAAGATGCAAAGCATATAAACGTACTCCCAGTTTATCTTGAATACGCATGAGATATTCCATAAAGAGGGAAAACCGTTTTGGGCCGTTATAGCCGTTAGTAGCGGCTATAATGGTAAACATCGGGCATCATCCGTGACCCATAATGAACATACAAATTTTCAGAAAGATCGGCCAAGTACTTTTTGAGATATTCCACAAAGTAGAAAACCCGTTATGGGCCGTTATAGCCGTTAGTAACGGTTATAACGGTAAAATAAAACATCGGGCATCATTCGTGACCCATAATGAACATACCAACAAATTTTCAGAAAGATCGGCCCAGTAGTTTTGTCTGGAGCGAGTGTAACACGTTTTGACCACGGACGGATAGACAGACAGACAGACAGACAGACAGACAGACACACACACACACACACACACACACACACACACACAAGCATTTCTTCGTTCCCATTGTAAAGTACTCCCTGTTCTATAAGAACTGTGAGTACAAAAAAAAGCAAAAAACAAACAAACCAAAGCAAAGAAAATACGTTCCTCTTTTTAAAACTAGTTAAATAGGACAAGATTTTCGTTTTATGCATGTACACATTACGTCTTGTTGAAGGGCGTGGAACATTCGTCTTGTCTGCTAATTGTTCTAGAATGATCTGAGTCGGTTTTTGAAATCCCAGACAGTACGTAATTTCCTGCGAGCAATATGGTGTCAACTGATGCTTTGTAACGCTGCAGAAATGAAGATATACTATTTCTCTGATTCTTAGGAACGTATGTTTCTAAAAAGTGGAAATGAAAAAAAAGAAAGCAACAAAAAGGCTTTTTTCTTTTTGTTTGAGTTATAGCTAATACCCCAGAACTGATCATGGGAGAGACGTAGGTCCCATGTTGTTGTTTCTAGAAAATCGCGTATGTTTTATTGTTGATTATAACACTAGTGTCACTGACAGAGGTTGTAGGTGGCTGTTACGGACAGCTGTTAACTTATGATTGCTTGATAGGCCTCCATCTACCGTTGCATATCCGATGACAACTTTACATGTATGATGATATTTCTCTGAGTTGTTTTTTTTGTTGTTTTTTGTTTTTTGTTTTTTGTTCCCCCCCCCCCCCCCCCCCCCCCCCCCCCCCCCGTCATCCGTCGCACACAGTTGCATATTAAAGATACGATATCATAAATGTCGAAATAACAAATTTGAGCTGAAAATAATAAAATTGAAATGCGCCCAAAACGTTTCTAACACAATTTTTAAGGTACTGTATCCGCCAAACATGAACAAATAGATCACAGGACAAAAAGCACAACGCGTTTCGATCTCTTAGGTCTTCAACGCACATCTTGCGCCGAATTTGATGAGACAGGCCTAAGAGATTACTCGTTCTTCATGTTCGTTGTCCTGAGTGTTGTTGAACTTGCCTGAAGAAGATCTAAGAGGTCAAAGCGTGTCGTGTTATGACTTGTGAATCGTTTGCTCATGTTTGGTGGATAAAATACTTTTTAAAAAAACGTGTTTAAGATTTGTTTAGATTTCTGCCAACAGTCGCCTCACTTTGCAGCTAGCTAAAGCGTGTCTGTCCACAGACCGTGTTCCCATTTTTTCTCCAGTCAGAACGCTGCCTTATTTCAGACCCGTAGACTGTGCGAGACACAGGCGTTACTCTCCACCACACCCTTGTGTTTTCAACATTAGCTTTCCTCTGTCTGCAACGCTTGTTACTTACTTGCAGCTTCGCCGCTTTGCTTCCGTTTGCCCATCTTTTCTCTGAAGATGCGACCCAGACTCACTACACTACTGCTTTCGTTCTCCCGAGACT
>CM065743.1:42185144-42190144 GCA_033310375.1 Conus canariensis
TTGTCCTCACTACCTGATGTTGTCATCACTACCTGATGTTGTCCTCGCTAGCTGATGTTGTCCTCGCTACCTGATGTTGGTGTTGTCCTCGCTAGCTGATGTTGTCCTCACTACCTGATGTTGGTGTTGCCCTCGCTAGCTGATGTTGTCTTCGCTAGCTGATGTTGTCCTCACTACCTGATGTTGTCCTCACTACCTGATGTTGTCCTCGCTAGCTGATGTTGTCCTCACTACCTGGTGTTGTCCTCACTAACTGATGTTGTCCTCACTACCTGATGTTGGTGTTGTCCTCACTAGCTGATGTTGTCCTCGCTAGCTGATGTTGTCCTCACAACCTGCTGTTGGTGTTGTCCTCACTAGCTGATGTTGTCCTCACTAACATTTAGATGACGAGCACGGACTCGCCCCCCCCCCCCCCCCCACACACACACATACACACGTATACACATAACATACGCACGCGTGCGTGCAAAGTGTGAGAGAGAGAGAGAGAGAGAGAGAGAGAGAGAGAGAGAGAGAGAGAGAGAGAGAGTCTTTAATGAAATATTACAAATACATGAGAGAGAGAGAGAGAGAGAGAGAGAGAGAGAGAGAGAGAGAGAGAGTCTTTAATGAAATATTACAAATACATGAGAGAGAGAGAGAGAGAGAGAGAGAGAGAGAGAGAGAGAGAGAGAGAGAGAGAGAGAGAGAGTCTTTAATGAAACATTACAAATACATGAATTAAGTCAATTTTTCTTTTAAATGTAGGTTTCTCAAATGACACCTCACCATCGTGTGGATAACCGAGGTCGCGATGCCAGAACACATGAGTTTTTTTTTTTTTTTTTTTTTTTTTATAAACAAGTAAAAGTTCTCTCAGTCCAGAGTGTAAAGACGAATGTCAACTCCCGGAAATGCTGTATCACCGCACGACCTCAAACACCTCGTTCAAAGATCACATTACGAATCAGAACGACACTTGGGGAATCGCGGTCCTTTGTCAAGGAGGAAACGGCCATCTGGTCATCTGGTCATTCCACCCGGGTTGTGACGTAAGAATCTGCATCCTACCTCCCCACTCCGTGATCGATAGAGACCTGGACGTCTAGATGCAATGCCAATGGGCTTTTGGGGGTTGAAATAGCTCAGTGGTAGAGCGCCGGACTCGTAATCTTGGTGATGCTGGAGTTGGGGGTTCGAATCTCCGCCGGGCCGTTTCCGTACAGGGAGATTTTTCTCTCGGAGTTAACATTGGTTCTGACTCCATTTCCCATACAGTCCTTCGAATGAGATGATAAACCGAGGTTCCGTGTGTGAACGCACGCATAACATCTTGCACACACGTAAAATCCCATCACCAACTTTCAGAAGAGAAGGCCAGTTTGGCCGTTGGTATGGATGACACGTTACACATAGCATGCACCCTGCGTGAAATTTTTTTAAAAAATGAAGGAAGTAAGGAAGTTAAGTGAACGATATTGAATGAAACGGACTGGATGACACGGGAAACGACTGAATGAAGCGCCAGCTGGCAGCTCTTCAGTCAGCACTACCCAGGTAGGCAGCCCGTTGTGCAAACGAGTGTGGATTGTAAAGCGCTTAGAGCTTGGTCTCTAGCCGAGGATAGGCGCTTAATAAGTATTCATGATATGATAATATATGATTTATATTATACATTTAGTGTTCTGTGATTTCATAACATCCACCCTTTCTATACACTATATCGGCGGTTTCCAACACATTGTGATGCAAACGCTGTTAAAGACTCTTTGCGGAATCTGAAGACCAACAACCTTTTCTTTTAATACCAATAAGACACAATCTTCCGCCAAAAGTGAAATGGATGTTGCAAAGCGTGTGTAAGTAAATTTACACCATGTCTACCATTAGGAAATTTTGATTGATGAACCGAGATAGGCTTATGGTCGTCACCTTGATTTACGCCAAGGGTACAGTTAAGAAAAAAATGATAATTTTGATCCACATGTAAGTCTAGGTCTCACAATGCCACACATAATGCATGATGGACTTAAACACTTTTTTCATGGTCACTGTTTTGGAACAGAAATAATTTAGAAGCACTTCTTTTCCAAGTAACTACCAGCAAAATAAACACAGGACCAACTGCAGAGCGACAGCTTTTTGAAGTGGCTCGATGTTCCCCTGCAACGTTGTTTTCCATCATCTATACATTCTTTCAACAGAAGGACTATCTAAAAAAAAAAATCCACACACACCCCTCCCCCCGACATTAAAAGCGACATACAGCAGAACTTTAAAATTCCTCAGCAATGTCATCTGGACCAGCAGTTTTACGCATAAAAACAAAAACAAAAACAAAACAAACAAACAAACAAAAAAAAAAAGAAAAAAAAGAAGAAAGTCCTCAACGCGAACGTAGCCTCCTGTAGACATCACGTTTACAGACAACACATCCCTGACAGGTCTGATCCCAAAGAATGAGCCATCTGACCGGGAGGCCGATGAGCAAATGCAGCCCCAGTGTAAATTACTCTTCCTTCTCCCTCAGTGTACAAGGACTCAGAAACTGGTAGCCGACATCAGCTTGTAGTCAGATTGTAGTCAGCGTGGACCCCAGCGCAGGTGTCAGAGTATAACAGGTCAGCATTGTTGATGACATGTATCAGGTATGCAACGGGCTTTAAAGCGACATCATATCTGTTGTTCTAACTGCTTGCCTCGATTTTCTTTGTTCGTCTTTTGATCTGATCTGATCTGATCTGATGTGTGAGTGTGTGCGTGCGTGTGCGTGTGCGTGTGTGTGTGTGTGTGTGTGTGTGTGTGTGTGTGTGTGAGAGAGAGAGAGAGAGAGAGAGAGAGAGAGAGAGAGAGAGAGAGAGAGCGGGCTTGCGTGGGTGTGTGGCCCTTACGCATGTTTGCATGTCGGAACAAATGCTGTGTTTGTTAGACAAGGAATAGAGGCGATAGCGTGTTTAGAGACGGTCGTCTGTCACTGCAACTATGGTGCCCACAACCCTCTGCAATGGTCCGCCTTCCATGACATTGCCTATCTGACGCACTACCTCAACGACGTCGCCAAGTGTGGAGAGGCCCAGAGTGAGTAGTCCCATGTACACGGCTAAAAACTCACAGATTTACTTTGATCATCATTTCTTTATCTGTCTGTCTGTCGGTCTGTCTGTCTGCGTCTCTGTTTCTCTGTCTCTCTCTGTCTGTCTTTGTCCCTGTCTCTCTGTCTGTCTGTCTCTGTCTGTCTCTTTGTCCGTCTCTTTGTCTCTGTCTCTCTGTCTGTCTGTCTGTCTGTCTGTCTGTCTGTCTGTCTGTCTGTCTGTCTCTCTCTCTCTTCTCTCTCTCTCTCTCTCTCTCTCTCTCTCTCTCTCTCTGTTACGTTTTTGCACAATTAATTCTTTTCTTATTCGATTTGTCATTACTGTATGCCCCGAAAAATAAACACCAAGGTAATTTGAATGATTGTTGCTTTCTGCCTTAGCAGATAAATACTTTCGTCAACTGATCTTTAAAAAACGTTTTGATATTTAAGCGCCTTTATTATCTCATCGGCTGTCTCCGATAATGGAAGAACTTCTATATTAAGTAATTGATAATTATTTCATGGCGATGAATAAACACCTTTATGGCATGGTTTTTCTGTTGGTTTCTGGCAACACAAAAATGCATTTGTTATGTGTTTTTTTATGGCTTCTGCATTTATTACTTAACACCTTCTTTTAATTGGGTTATTTATTACTTCCTGTGTGATCCGTAAACACACTCGTTATTGGATTGATGGTTAATTTTTACTTTGACAAACAGCTGCCTTCATTATTCAACTCATTGTTACTGTTAGTTCGTTATAGATGTACCTCCGTTATCGGTATCAATGTTACTTTCTGCTTTAGTGTATGAAATTTGTGACTGTCTTGTCCAGTTGAATAAACACCCTGGTTATCTCATAGGCTTTTAACTTTAGTTGTGACACACACACACACACACACACACACACACACACACACACACACACACACACACACACACACACACACATCTAAATTGTTTTATTTGAGTATTGCTACCTTCATCGCTTGCTGTTCAAGGACTCGTCCTTCTGCCTTCTGCACTGTCAAATTCATCTTTCCTTCCCAGCATACTTCGTTCGAAGTAGCTAAACTTTCTGTACATCTGCAGTATACTTTCATGAACTTCATCCGTGTTTACACTATTTACCACTCAACTAAAAGACACGCTGAAGGACGCTACATGTGGTGATGAACTGTCATCTGTATTACAGTTTTGTTCATCCATCCGTGGTTGTGTGATTATCGCTGGAGACTTTGATAGTGGCTATGAAGACGACACAGCTACAGTGACATGTGGAGGCCTTATCTACACGTTTGTTCAGCTACAATCTGTGACTGACCCCAGGCATGAGCATGATCATATTCCAGACCTTGTGGGATGTTCTAGCCAGCCTCGTGTTGTGCTCTCCACTAACCTTTGTCGTGACCTCATGTCTAACCACGGATCTGTCGGATGTAAAGAAAATTTCGTATGTTAACTAACGCGCTATCAGTCTTATTCGTTCTATTCGTAAGATTGGTAAGTCACGATTCAAATCTGAATGAGACTGCATGATAACATCTGACATGTATCTTCCTGATCCCCAACTCTTTCCTGCGCAGCCTGCTAGACGGACAGCCGCCCCCCCCCCCTCCCCATCCCCCCCGCCCCCCCCCTCTCTCTCTGTCTCTCTCTCTCAGCTTACAGTCAGGGAAGACAGAGCCACGCCTTGGTACAACACTCGCCCCCTAATAATTGTCCCTGTTAAAAGGTGGGCGTCGGTAAAAGCAGAAAGGTGTTGGCGCTCCACTGGTCTCACTGTTCATAAGCAGGCGTACAACTTTATCAAACGGAACATTGCAGACTTGGTTCAGAAAGCTAAGACTAGGTTCTTCTCCACGCACATCTCAGCCAGCATTAAGTGTAGGGGACTCTACCGCAGCACGGACCAAACTCTGGACTAGGTTCTTCTCCACGCA
>CM065743.1:42200144-42205144 GCA_033310375.1 Conus canariensis
CTAAGTACAAGTTTGGACTTCGATCACCAGCATCGTTGCCTTAAACTGTTTAACTGTTTAAACGCTGTGTCATTCCGTGGCTGTACATATACGGATGTTTGCTTTAATGTAGACTGCTTTTGTAAGAAGTGGGGGGAAGCGAAAGGAAATCCTGCTATCGACTCAGCCCGTGGCTGTACATAAACGGATGGTTGCTGTCAGGTAGCCTGTTATTGAAAGAAGTGGGGGAATGCGAAAGGAAATCCTACTTTCAACTTATTCCGCGGCTGTACATAAACGGATGGTTGTTGTAAAGTAGTCTGCTTTTGAAGGAAGTGGGGGGAAGCCAAAGGAAATCCTGTTTTCAACTCAAAGAACTTTGTGAGCTGGTACCAACCTCAAACAGCAGTGATGAGTCTCTGCCTGCAAGCCCTTCCCGCAGTATTGAGGACAGAACCCATCCAGTCTTTGCTGACACACAGCCAACAAGCAGAGAGGCCACACCCACTCCCAGTAAGTTACACAGCCACATGGTGTCCCCTGTGCCCTGCCCAGTCGATGGGACTAACCAAACCTGTGTAGAAGGAAATCTACCCAGCAATTCATCCCAGACAACCAGTGATATAAGAGTAGCAACCGTACCCAAGGACCCCTCAGCGCAAGATGCTGTAAGCAAAATCCCCACTAGTCCAATATACCTTCAAAGTACACCAATGGCAAAACACAAGTTTCAGATTTCACCAACGCCAGACAAGCCAACAGAAGAGGAACCCCAGAAAGATAGTAGTCAAAGTTATGCCAAACAGCTTGCTCATCCTTGGACAGACGTCCAGAACGATAGCAGCCAGACCTCTGTCAAACAGCTTGCTGACCCGTGGACTGCTGTAGATGCTATGGAGAGTCAGTCTTCTGATTCCAGAACAGAGTTAGGGGACAAAACCAGCACAAGCAGAGACCAGCAAGACGTGCAGGAGCAAGCCCAGGAAAGCTTCTGTCTAGAGACTGAAACCCCACAGCAAAAAGTAGGTTGACCAGAAGCAAAACTAGGGCAAAACAAGCTCAGGCAACACAACAGCAAGGAAGGCAACAGCACGTCACAGAGTTATTTCCACATGCCAAAACTAACTCCGCCCGAACGGAATCGGGAGCTCAGCCTCCAACAACCTAGGGATACGACCCTGCCCATGTCATCAACCCTGCCTCTGATGGCCAGCCCAAACAACCGAACATACATGGTCACAGTGTATCCTTTTTAACATATAACATAGAAGGACTAAATACCATCTATCAGCCTGACATTAGACAATTCTTGTCAAATTATGATATTGTTTTTCTTACAGAAACATTTTCATCCAGCTTTCCATCTCATTTATTTCCTGCTTTTGATGTGTTTGTCTCCCCAGGCGTGAGTGTATCAGACAGCACCACAGCTCGCCTCTCTGGTGGTGCTATCATGTTAGTAAAGAAAATGTATTCTAGTTTAGTACAACAAATTCAAGTTGAATACGACAGCTGCACCGTGCTCAAGATTTCAAAGCTTTTGCCAAATTTACGAAACGAATGTGTATTGATAGGTATGTATGTTCCTCCTGCCCATAGCGTCTATTATGTTGACACAGAAATCGAGATTGGAATTGACTTACTAGAGCAGTGTATACTTGATGTTTATGAATTGATGGGGGAATGTCCCCTTATGCTTATGGGTGATTTCAATGCTAGGACTGCTGATGCAAACGCAAAAGAGCTTTCTTTGCCATATGATGTTGATATTGATGATAAGGATGACGAAAATTTACTGCCTGAAAAGGAGTGCCAACGGGAATCGAAGGACTCTTCAACAAACGACTTCGGTCGTTGTCTACTTTTGTTATGCGAACAATTTTCTCTTGTTATATTGAATGGTCTGTTACCAGGAGGATGGGGCATATACATACATTGCTCACAATGGATCAAGTGTGATCGATTATTTCCTTATTTCTCGGTCTATCTTTGAATATGCCTCATGTTTACAAGTTATCTCAAGAATGAATCCAAGCATATGCCCGTGAAACTAACCCTTAATGTTCAAAAGCAGCCGGTAAAAACCTGTGAAACGTTAGAAAAAAACATTATTGAAAAGTATGTTTGGAGTCAAGAGCTTGAGAATGAATATAGGCAAGCATTGTTATCAAAAGACATTTCATTAATTTTCAACAAGCAGCTGAGTTGATTAACATTGATATCAATGCAGCTGTAGAAAAAAAATTAACAGGTATTGCTGATGCTGGGCAGTGTATGAAGAAAAAGATAGTATTGGGGAAAACAAGTAATTGTACTTGGTTCGATAAGGAATGCAGGGACAAACGAACAGCACTTCGTCAGTCCCTGAGAAATTTGAATAAATGTGTGGATTCATACGATGCAGACGTACTTAGGGGCGAATACGCCACTATGAGAAAGGATTACAAATTATTTATAAAAAGTAAACAGTTAGAAGATAAACAAGATGTTCTTGTAACCCTTGAATGCAATAGTACTGATCCTAAAACATTTGGGGTACCATAAAAAGACGTATTAACATTAGATTAACAACCTGCACAATTTCAAGTGAAGAATGGTATGACCACTTTGAAAAAGTATTTAATGACGCGTCTATACAGAATGATACACTAAATAGTAATAGTTCATTTTCTAACGAAGCTTTTGATACTCAATCTCTAACTGTTCGTGAAACAGACTTGTTCCACTTTAGATTTAGAAATATCAGAACTAGAAGTATATAATGCCTTGAAAGCACTAAAGAATGGAAAAGCAGCAGGACCAGATGGCTTCAGCAGTGAATTTTATAAAAAAAACTCTTCTCCTCAGGTCATTTTGTTCCTGACTAAGCTCTTCAACAAACTTTTGGATTCAGGTATATTCCCCCAAAATTGGTCAGAATCGATTATACAGCCATTACATAAAAAAGGAGACATTAATTCCCCTGACAACTACAGGGGTATCTCGCTGTTGAATACCAGCAGCAAAATGTACACATTCATACTTAATAAGAGATTGACAATTGGGCAGAGGACAATAATTTGTTAAGTGAAACGCAGGCAGGTTTTAGAAAGAATTACAGTACAGTCGATCACATATTTACTCTACTTACACTAGTTTAGAAGCAATTTTCAACTAACAAAACAAAATTATATGCAGCTTTCATCGATTTTAGGAAAGCCTTTGATCTCATAGACAGAAACCATCTTTGGCTTATACTCCGCAAAAATGGTATCAAAGGGAAAATGTTCAAAGCTATTCAAAGTATGTATGAAATAGTTAAAGCTAGGGTCAGAACTAACGGTGGTCTTACAGAAACATTCATGTGTCCTAGAGGATTGAAACAAGGCAATAACTGTAGTCCTATTTTATTTGCTTTTTTATCAATGAGCTTGCAAATGATATAACACAACATGGTAGGCATGGGGTAAGATTGTCACTTGATTTGATGCAGATTCTGGTTTTGTTATTTGCTGATGATGTTGTCCTCCTTTCTACCACTGTAATCGGGCTCCAGCACCAACTGAACATTTTAAGAAGTACGGCAGACAGACTAGGTCTTACAGTTAATAATGAAAAATCAAAAATAGTAGTGTTTAGGAAAGGGGGTTACCTTGCTGCAAGAGAAAAATGGTTCTATGGAAATGTAAAAATGGAAGTGGTAAATCAATATAAGTTTCTTACTCATTAGAAGATTTGGCTCGTAAAGCAAAAGAATGTGTTTTCAGTATCTTTAGATTCCTCTGGTCTATAGGCGAAAATTCTCCTAAGATTTTCTTTAAGATATTTGACACTCAAGTACAACCTATTCTGACATATGGAGCGGAAGTTTGGGGGTTTACTGCAGATCACACCCCTATTGAGAGAGTACATCTTCTTGCCATAAAACGTTTATTGAATATCAGCATACAAACACCTAATCCACTTGCATATTACGAAGCTAACAGATATCCGCTTTACATACAAACTTTTACTAAAACTATTAAGTACTGGTTAAGACTAACAAAAATGGAGGAATATCGTATTCCAAGGAAATCATACAAAATGCTATACACAATGCACTGTCAAGGTAAGACAAATTGGATAAGCAAGGTTTGCATTACATTGTTTAGGTATGGGTTTGGATTCGTGTGGGAGAATCAAGGAGTAGAAAATGTAAAATCATTTATATCCATTTTTAAGCAAAGGCTTTATGACTGTCATTTCCAAGATATTGACGCTTTGTTGCAATCCAAAGAAAGATACAAACTTTATTCCATATTTCGTCAACTACAAAGTATTCCTGGTTATCTAGTGGAGATAAAAAAATCACGCACTTAGAAAACACCTAACCAGACTTCGGCTTGGTGTTTCCCAACTTAAACCCCACAGGTTCAGATATTCGAGAAGCCAAGAAACATGACATGCCCATTTTGTCCCAACGAACTTGAAACAGAACTTCACTTTACATTAGTTTGTCCCAAGTATAAACTATTGCGGGAGAGATATATTCCTTCCAAATATTATATACATCCAAATTCTTTCAAACTTACTTTATTATTATCAAATTCAAGGATGTGTGTGCCACTGGCTCTATTCCTGTCCAAATCATTTAAACTAAGAAATCAGAAACCACCAAATAACTAAGTATATTTGAAAATCAAATTACTACTATATATGTTGTGTTTGAAAGTTTGCTTTGTTGTAGGAAGCCTCTTCGGGGTCATGGACGAATGACGTGTTCAATTGTGGCTACTTGGGTGTCACAGGATGAATGGGATTGGGATTGAGTAAGAAAGGGAGTGAAAAATGAACACATAGTGTAGTCCATATTTCTTTAATTTATAATAATCTTGGTGCATTGCATTTACAAGTATACCATGCTCTCATCTTAGAAGTTATCTATTGTGTACTGTGCGTTTCTTCGTGTTATGCCGTTTACATGAACATCGTGCTCGGTTGTTAATACTTTTGCCTTAGCACAATTACAGTTAGCCATGTAAGTATTGTATAGTACTAACTTA
>CM065743.1:42207644-42210144 GCA_033310375.1 Conus canariensis
TGGCAATCTTGATGGCACCCGGCAGTGAGTTCCACAGCCGTACAGAACTAGGATAAAATGAATGTAAATGGCTGTCAATATTTGATGCAGGTATGGCATAAGATTGACGGCCACTCCTGGTGCTACTTTTATTCAATGCTAGTTGTTCCATTGGGATATCAATTAGTTTAGCTCTGCCTTTGAAGAAAGTATTAAGTTTAATAAAAGCTCTTCTCTCTTCTAAGGGTTTCCATTCTAATTTCCTCATCTTCTTCCTAGTAGTCCCTTTCTCCCTGATATGGTTCCCTGTTACGAACCGTGCTGCTCTCTTCTGAATCTTTTCGAGGTTATCAATGTCCTTTAGATGGTAAGGATCCCAGACTGAGCAACCATATTCCAGTACTGGTCTAACCAGTGTTTTATAGCAGTCGTCCTTAACCTTTTGGGGGCAGTCGTTGATATTCCTGTATAAGAAAGCTAAGATGTTGTTTGCTTTCTTACATACTAAATTGTAATGTTCTTTCCATTTGAGACGACTATCTATAATCACTAAACAAGTGGGGTATTTTTTGCTCCCATAAGAAAACCTAACACAGAGTAACTTTTATTCAAGACTGGCACAGACTTTTAAACTTGAATAAAGTCAGACAAATACATAGACGAACAATCTAACAGTGGGGGAAAATACAAGCGCAGGCCAACAACTGAACTGTCTTCGTAGTAATGACTTGGCAAAGATTTTAGACTTAAGGAGGGGGGGGGGGGGTTGAAGATGGAGAAACTGGGAACATGAAATTAAGAAAATATGTTACAGATATGAAATAACCTCTCCACTAGCTGCATTAAGGGAACCATCGCATCCCTTTGAAGGCAGATATAGCTGCATCGCCTGGCCCCGAGGCCCCCTCGTCCGCTGGGTCGGAATCACCGGGAGACACGGCTGCCCCCCCCCCCCCCCCGGCGTCAAACAGAGACACACCACAGTCCATAATACTGTGGTGTTCTCACCACCAAGGGTGCAAAAAAGAATCAAATAGCACCCCCAAAGCAGTCAGCGAAGAGTAGTAAATGAAACCAAACGAAAGTGTGGGGAGGAAAAAAGTTGCTGAAAAACTAAAGACATTATGCAAATAGCATAAAATGTAGGGGACAATCTTTGAGCCTACGCTTGAGGATCCACCCAAAGATGCAAGGGAGATCAAAAGACAACCACACAGACAGACAGAAACAAATACAAAAAACCTCAATTTAATCAAAACAAAATCGGAAATGAAATGAGGCAGGGAACAGTAAACGATAAACAGTAAACAAGTGGGATCCTCAAGCGTAGGCTCAAAGATTGTCCCCTACATTTTATACTATTTGCATAATGTCTTTAGTTTTTCTGCAACTTTTTTCCTCCCCACACTTTCGTTTGGTTTCATTTACTACCCTCCGCTGACTGCTTTGGGGATGCTATTGGATTCTTTTTTGCACCCTTGGTGGTGAGAACACCACAGTATTATGGACTGTGGTGTGTCTCTGTTTGACGCCGGGGGCGCGGGCACAGCCAGCCGTGTCTCCCTGGTGAGTTCCGACCCAGTGGACGAGGGGCCTCGGGGCAGGCGATGCAGGTATATCTGCCTTCAAAAGGGATTGCGATGGTTCCCTTATGCAGATAGTGAAGAGTTTTCATATCTGTAACATATTTTCTTAACTTCATGTTCCCAGTTTCTCCATCTTCACCCCCCCCCCCCTCCTTAAGTCCAAAATCTTTGCCAAGTCATTACTATGAAGACAGTTCAGTTGTTGGCCTGCACTTGTTTTTGCCCCCACTGTTAGATTGTTCGTCTATGTATTTGTCTGACTTTATTCAAGTTTAAAAGTCTGTGCCATCTTGAATAAAAGTTACTCTGTGTTAGGTTTTCTTATGGAAGCAAAAAATACCCCACTTGTTTACTGTTTATCGTTTACTGTTCCCTGCCTAATTTCATTTCCGATTTTATCTATAATCACGCCTAAATATTTTGCAGCATTGGTTTCTTTAAGAATAGTATTGTGAATAGAGTATTCTGATCTAGTTGGCGAGCATTTATTAAATATACGCAACACTTGGCACTTCTGGGGATGAAATTCCATTTTCCAAGTTCTTTCCCACTCTTGTAAAGCGTTTAGATCTTCTTGTAGAACGCTTGTATCATTCTTGCTTCTGATTGTTCTATATACTAAGCTGTCATCTGCAAAAAGCCTTATAGTAGTTCCAGGAGAGAGATTTCTACTTATGTCATTTATATAAATTAAAAAACAAACAAACTAAGGGCCCCAGAACAGTTCCCTGTGGTACACCTGACAGGACTGGTTTACAATGGGATGACGACCCTTCCACAATAACTTTCTGCGTTCTCCCAACGAGGAATGATCTAAACCATTTTAGCAAAGAACCGCCAATGCCGATGTGTTCTAATTTAAGTAGCAGGCCCTCATGGTCAACCTTATCAAAGGCTTTAAAAAGTCTAATAAAATTGCATCTATTTGCTGTCTG
>CM065743.1:42215144-42217644 GCA_033310375.1 Conus canariensis
GATATACTCCATCGGAAAAGGCAGATCACTATTTGTCGCCGAAATGCTAGCTATTTTATTATGGCATTGTCACATTTAATTGACTTGCCACAATCAATATCTAAAGTAGTTATTTGTGTGGATTCAATGTCTGTTCTGCAAACCATAAAATTTCCAAATACCGTTTCAAACAACTTTCTTGCAAATGAAATATGTCATATTATTCATGTCTTAATATGTAGAGGAATTGATGTCACCTTCTGTTGGATTCCATCGCATTGTGGTATTTGGGGTAATGAGCTAGCTGATATATGTGCAAAGAGAGGAGCCAGAAATGAAAAGTGCGCCTTGGTATTGAATCTAACCTTTTCTTTACCTTGAGTCAATCAATTATTAAAGCAAACCGTCTGGTGCCGATTCAGAAAACGCTACAAAAATACGTTGCTTGGTGTGGCTGAGAAAAACACCCATTTAATTAATTATGAACATGTAAACAGCATTCCTCATTTACAAGTGAAAAATATGTACCAGTACAGAAATTTCATTTCAATATTTTATAAATCAAAACTTTATGGTTTAAAAACTAAATGAACAAACGAAGCAGAATGTATTTGTGGAGAACGAAGAATAACCAGCAAGCATCTGCTGTTTGACTGCTTACCCCTTCAAGCACATTGACCACCGTTATCAGGCATGTCTTTATGTGATGTCTTTTCAGATTTAAAGTTTGCCTTCAATGTTGTTTTCTCTTTAATATGTAGTCCAGTTATGCATTTACTTTAAGATTATTTGCAGGTATGTTGTAGGGATACTTAGAGGGACATATATATGCACTTAGATAACCACATTATGTATACACTTACATTGTCACAGACTTTTATGCATCTCTCTCTCTCTCTCTCTCTCTCTCTCCTCTCTCTCTCTCTCTAATATCACATATGTGAAAAGACGTAAAACTGAAGTACTCCTCCTCCTCCTCCTCCTCCTCCTCCTACTACTACTACTACTATACTACTACTACACACATACGCACACACACACACACACACACACAGACATACACACATACACACACGCGCGTGCACGTGCACACACACACACACACACACACACACACACACACACACACACACACACACACACACACACACAAGGGAGAGCTTGATGAACATGGCCCATCTTAGTCCCATAGGAAACCATACACTTGTTTCTCTCCCTTTCTTCTGCCCACTGTCAAGGCATTCAATGATCTCTAGGCAAAGGTATGTGCCACAGGTAATCACGAAGTGTGCCTGCCATAATATGATCATTGCGTAGATATCCGGATGAGCGAAGCATAGTGGCGGCTCATATCACGTGAGTCTGAGCGGCAAGTTTACCAGACCTACTGTACTGTGGTAGCAAACAACCCCGGCGAGGGTAAGTCCGTGGGTTGGGTGCTTCTCTGTTGCGGCTGTCTCTCAGGTGTTGTTTTGAGCAGTTGAGCAATGCTTGCTTCCTCCTGGAGACAGACAGACAAACAGACAGACAGATATACAGACAGACGGACGGACAGACAGACAGACAGAATAGAGGGATAGACAGACAAAACTGACAGACAGAAGAGACAGACAGACAGACAGAATAGAGAGACTGGCAGAAGAGACAGACAGACAGACAGAATACAGAGACTGGCAGAATAGACAAACAGATAGAATAGACAAACAATAAACATGTGATGTTGTGACTGCTTGGGGTTGTAGATTGTTTGTTGCATGGATTCATACAACAGAAACTGTCAAGTCATGTTGATGCGGTGATAACTGTTATAACTCAGGTCTTCTTGACGGTTACCATCAACACTGTTTGTCATCAGAACGAGGCTCTCAAAGTAAAAGCATGTGAATAATGTCCCTTGGACCAAACTCGTTCACAGCACTACACCACCCTCTTTCTAAAAATAAAAAGTTGTTTTTAAAATGTAACTCTTAAACGTACTAATAGAACAAACAGAAGTGAAAGCTAATCAACAAAGTATTAGTGAACCTTTTGTTTGTTTCTAATCTTATTGTTAAAAATATTTCTCATGAATACAAGCACTTCCATAACAATTGAAAGGAATTCTTTTTTGTTTAAATTTAAAACTTCACATTAAATGTAATGCATATTTCAAAGTGAGTATAACAGTCACTTTTCTCTATTCTCTCTTTTTTTCTTAAGATTAAAAAAAAACACTTGACCTTGAACAGAATGAACAAATGTCAATAACCAGCCTGCATAACAACAACAATTAAACAGCAGTAGGTACAGACATCTCAAAATGAAAACACTTGAGTCGTTTAAAGTCTATGAGACACACGCCTAAAAAAATGGTCACAGGAGGGTGTGTTGTTTGAGTGCTTGTCTGAAGTATTTTTGTCTGTGTTTGTGTTTTGTTGTGCATGTTTTGCATTTGCATGGGGATGTGTATCAGCTTCAACATCACTGAAGTCAGACATCAGTTCAGTAGGAGGTGAAGTTCTGGGAGAAGGTTTGAAGGAAC
>CM065743.1:42222644-42275144 GCA_033310375.1 Conus canariensis
TCTGCTGCATTAGTCTGTGTTGCTTTTCTGCTCACTTGTGACGATAACAACTCAAAGAATCTAGCCAACATGGTCATCACAGGAAACCGTTCTGAGGCGGCAGTTTGGTGATTGTACACACTGTATTTTACATCATGGTCTACGTCTTTGTCTGTCACGATTTTTGAAGAGTCTTGCGCCCAGAGAGATGACTAAGGCCGATGTTAGCTAAATCCGGAAAACGATGTCTATACATGATACATATGGACAAAAGACTTTCCCTTCTTGTCATTCCTGTTCCCAAATATCTACAGGCAATTCCTACCGTATAACTATTTCTTTACGTACCTTCATTCAGTTTTAACACTATCAACACAGACCCTCGTTCTGCCCTATGTGCCCAGTTAACACTGCAGTCACAGCACTGAAATTCCCTCAGGACACCTGATATTGACATTTAAAAAAAACAACAACATTTTTTCCTTAAAAGCCTAAATCCGACTTTAATTCTGTACAGTGAAATAGAGCTATCTTTCATCTTCTTGATGATGAATGCTCTAAAGTCAAAATAATTATTTGTTGTAGTTTGATTGAGTTGAAAACGACATACTTCGAACAAGGAGCTATGATTCAGTGATTGAAGACCCTGACGGATTGGTTGCTTTCTCTTCAAATAACCAATGAAATCGATTGTTAGTAACTGCTATGATCTGACGTAGGAAGGACTGTATCTGTACGTTGATACCACTGGTTACAAATTCTCCGGGAAATTCGGTCATATTTATTTTTAGAAGACCGTCGCTATCATTCTCTCGATGTTCCTGAGTGACAGATCGCTTGCCGCGAGTATTTTCGCCCCACGTCGCCGAGTGGTAAGTCGGGCGCCGCTATCATTCTCGCAGCGTGTTGCGAGAAGGTCAACCTGCTGATCCTTGCTGATGTATCCGTTGATCTCAGTGATGCCTTAGAGTAAGGGTCATAAAGGGAGTGACAGCGCTGGTATGGTAAGCGATCTTTGCTGTGTAATGCTTAGTAAGCTGCCACCATGTCCCTTTCCTTATAAATCGACACAGCATTGCTACTGACTCCCCTCTAATGCAGGAGCCATTTGTCTCAGTGTTTATCTATAACACATTTCTTTCTGCTCCTAATTTTTGGTTAGCGTTTGAAACTTGTGTTTGATCAAAACGTTTGATGAAACAACAACAACAACAACAACAAAACAAAACAAAACAAAACAAACAAACAAACAAACAAACAAACAAACAAAAGTGTTTAAAAGTGTTGCTGACCTTGTCAATCACTGATTGATGACGATACCTGTGTAGAGATATTTTCCCCAGTGCAACGCTGAGGAAGTCGCTGATGACCTGTCTTCTTAGTATTTGTCTTGATAAAATTTCAGTTATTCTGCACAGTTTGGCTGTTCTACTATATTGAACTGCTGACAAAAACAAACAAAAAACTAAACAAAAAAAACCCCAACCAAAACAAACAAACAAAAAAAACCAATGTTGAAGTTTACTACAGACAGACAGACAGACAGACAGACACACACACACACACAACACACACACACACACACACACACACACACACACACACTACACACAACACACACACACAACACACTACGCAGCGATGGACAGCCCAAAACAGGAAAAAAAGACAAACCCAGTTTGCTTACACATTCCTATGATTCGAAAAGTCTTTAGCTGTAAAAAAAATGATATGACATCAAGAGCACCAAGAGGAGAACAAACGCTGTATCTTTACTTGAGTATTAATCATAATAATACTGATCAATGTCCGAGCCAACGGACAATACGACCAAAAGACAATATCTGATCCTTAAGCTTATTTTTGACGCTATTCAATCAAGAAGAGCAAGCCAAACACATTGAATTAAGAAAACAAACAAACAAACAAACTTGGGTATGTAGCTAAAGGGAACAAAACGGCATCAGAACCAACTTCTACAATTATCCATTTGTAGTTATTTTCAAAAAAAAAAAAAAAAAAAAAAAAAAAATGAAGGCTAACCTATGATCCATTTTCAAAAAACAGCTTTCGTGATAACTAGTTTGCCGTCAATGTTTGGATAAAAATGCCGTTTTGTTTGCAGGTTGTAGGAAGTACCGAAGATTAGAAGATTGTAACGCAAACATTAATTTCCTGACCTAGTGTGATTTTCATCGGTGAATCCCCCTAAGCCACACCCACCGTAATGATGATTGACATTGGAGATAAGGTAAGGTAATGTTGCTTATAGCCCAGCCGACCGCAAAGGGCCATGTTAGGGCTGTCACCACGTTGGAGTCAACTCACAAGTAAAACCCAAAAAAACAACAACAAAACAAAAAACAAAACACACACACACACACACACACACACACACACACACACACACACACACACACACACACACACACAGGCATTCATACATCACTTGAAAAGTATATCTTCTTAAAGAAAAACACACCATGATCTTCGTTAAAAATCTTTCTTCTTAAAATCTCACATCAGATGTAAAACGTTAATGCCCTCCAGATATTCAAAGATCACATCAGGTGGGACATCTCTGAACACGATGGAGCCTGCTGTAAAGTGTTTGTGTCTCACATCGTGCACGTCCCAACACTCTAAAATAATATGTTTCACTGTGAGTGGGACATGATATGGAATGCACCACAGAGCTTCTTCACCATTGGAAGATTATTTTATTTTATTTTTTTCTTCTTTTTCCCCCCTGTGCTTCTCTCTTTCAGTACACCCCGTCCATCCCGCTCACAACTGCGATGCTGGCGGCAGCTTCTTTCCAGAGCGGGGTGCCGAGCCCTGTGAGTGTACGACTGACAGCCTGGGCACGCCCCCTGGCCACCTGGAGTGGGTGTTTGAAAACGGCACCGTTCTGATCGCCGGACCCGCCGGTGACACGGAGCTGCCTCTGCCCGCTGAGGTTATGGACAGAGCTTACGACCAGACCACGCTTGTTTGCAGAGTCAGCCACGCCATCCCAGTCTCCCAAGCCGTGTACCTGCATCTCAACATAGCTTGTGAGCTGCCATCGTTAAGTTGTTGTTGTTGGTGGTGGTGTTTTGCCGTTCGGTGCCGTAATTGGCATACCTGAATGTGTGTTTAGAAGGTCATCAGTTCATTTGTTCGGTCACAGAAGAATTACGATTTTGTTTTGTCTGTATTCCGTTCGATATTTGGGAGTTTGTCCGACGTTTGTCAACCTACAGCACTGCCTCTGTGTTTTTCTGTCTATGAAAGTGTGTCTCTTGCTTACCTTTGCGCTTGCTGTGTAGCACTGGTTAAAGTGAGCAGGTGTTCTGTCGGAGAAGTGTGCAATATTGACATTGAAGAATAATTCAACGCACTTTTCTTCATCCTACTCACCCGCCCCCTTCCCCTGCCTTCACTCAGTTTGTCTTTGTTTCACTTCTCTCTTCCATCCTTTTCCCCACCCTTCTTCTCCCTCTTTGATCAATGTCTGTCTCAGTAAGGGAAGACCTGTTGGCCTGCCGGTCTGTTTTGCCCTCACCAAAACATCTTGTCTTCTGACAATACCAATGGCAAATGGAGAATTGAACAGCACCGGGACAGCCTGCATGTAATTAATTCTTAAAACAAGACGTACGATAAGAGAATATGAAGTGAAAATAGAATGGAGTCTTTTCTCCTTTAAAACCGAGCTCTACTCTACTCGCGCAAAACGGGATCGAAAGAAACTAAACGTCAAGTAAAAAATAAACAAGTAGGTAACTCTTGCTTGCTCCCATGAGAAAACCTAACACAGAGTAACTTTTATTCAAAGCTGGCACAGCCGTTTAAACTTGAATAAAGTCAGACAAATACAAAGACAATCTAATAGTGGGGGAAAACAAACGCAGGCCAACAACCCCTCTGTCATCACATAAATGACTTGGCAAATATTTGGACTTGGGGCGGGGGGTTGAAGTTGAAGAAGATGGGAACATGAAATTAAGAAAATACATTATGAATTTGAAAACTCTTCACTAGCTGCATGAGGGAACCATCATAATCTCTCTCGAAGGCAGATCTATTTGTATTGCCTGCTCCTAGGCCTTTCGTCCGCTGGATCGGACTCATCAGGGAGACACGGCTGGTTGTGTCTGTGCTCCTGGCGTCAAACAGAGACACACCACAGTCCAAAATACTGTGGTGTTCTCACCAACAAACTTTCAAAAAAGAATCCAACGGCACCCCCAAGTAAAAAGAAAACGACACGAAGGAAACCGAAGTAGCACCTGACATAAATCATTGTGTAGTTACACCTGACATAAATCATTGTGTATGGCACTGAGCAGGTGCACTTCTCTTTGCACATTCTCTTCTGCTTTCTGGTATATAGTGCTCCACCCATTCCTCACCACACCTCCCCACCCCCAACTTAACTCCTTATCCTCATCCACCCACCATCCCCTTTACCATTCATCCGTCTAGTGTGAGTGAAGTGTTTAGTGTATGTGCGTCTTGTTTTTCTTATCGTAAGCTCGAAATGCTACATGTGTGTGAGACAGATCATTCAAATACAGGCATGCATCTGCATAATATTATTGACGGCATGTTTGTATAGATTACAAGTTTTTGCATGCATCTGCTGTTTCACACACACACGATTATGTTGGGTTGCGAGAAAAAGAAATGGTTGTCTCAGTACATACTGACTGTAAGAAAACTAAATCACGTGAAGAACACTAAATCGCGTGAAGAATTTCACTTTTCTCCTTTTGACTCGCTATTTCAGATTTTTGTACTACACGTAAGCTAACGCAGTCTGGAGAACACACACGAGGTTATGGTTGAAATACACAGAACTAATAAGTCTTATATCTCAACCAGCATACAAGGTAGATGCATTCTTCAGCTTGTAATGTAGTTCATTCATTCAATAAAAATGTAAGCTTGAGAAGAAAAAAAAAAAACACTTTTGATGATCTGGAACTTTGGGACTGGCAGTTCTGTTTTTTCGACTGTACACTTTATTCCAACTTTTTTGTTTTTTAAAGCAAACACACTTTCATACAACATGTGTCATGCAGTTTCATTAACACTAGAATGTAACAGATGACCTGCAATTAATTACTGCTGTAGATATATTGGAGCTGTATACAAAAAATGAATGGATGAATGAATAAATAAACAAATAAATATATGATACACGAATGAATGAATAAATAAATAAATAGATAAATAAAGAAATAAACAAATCAATAGATAAATGAATAAGTAGATAAATACAATTGAGACTGGGCGCCATTACTTTGGAAATCTCAGTGGTTTAAAACCTGGGACTTTAGGTATATAAATTTGTTTTAGACTTTCGAGACAGCTCTTTTCAGAACAAGAAGGGTTATTTAGAAGAAAGTAATTTGGGAATCTTTTACCGACGTTTCAAACGTATCTTATTAGAAAACATGACATCTTGTGCAATATTTACATGCATCCCTTTGATGTAAAAATCATAAACATTGAACCAGGCAGAAAAAAAGGCAGTAACAGAGGAAATGAAAGAGTCCCTAAAACTGCGATATGAACTTTGTGTGTGACGAATTATAACTTACCGTGAACTATCTGTAACATGATACATTATCAATGAAACTCCCGTCTCAACTTCACAAGAAAAACCTTATCCATTTTCAGTTTCTGTATTATTTTTCATTGCCCAAATCAAAACAACACGGAAGGCTTCGTTTAGCAGATCATGCCAAGCCGAGATGTACAATTAATGACTTCTATACCTTGGGTTTTTTTTGTGTGGTCTTTTTTGTGCGTACACTATTGAAGATATTGTATATTCCATGAAGGGGTCACGTGAAAAGGGGGAGGGACTAATCTGCACTTTCATCTCATTCCAATGGTGAAGATGGACCGTACACAGTGGATGTGCAAGTGTACGGGGGTTGCAACGCCAGCGGCCAGCCGTTCGCCGTCTTTCACTGCGACGTTGGGGAGATCAAACCACTCAGTCCAGACATGGTTCAGTGGATAGGAGCGTGCGAGGACCGGCAGGGGGGCTTCACGTGTCAAGTGGACCCACGTGTGGTGAATACGTCGGTTGGGTGTCGAGTCGTCAACCGTTACAACAACAACCACAGTGTTGTGTCTAAGAGGATTGAGACAAACATCACAGGTAAGTGTGTGTGTGTGTGTGTGTGTGTGTGTGTGTGTCCCTATATTATATATTGAAAAAAGTGTAATTAACCATGGCGGTTACACCTCAAAATAAAACATGATTATCAAAGATTTAATTCAAATCTCTCTCTCTCTCTCTCTCTCTCTCTCTCTCTCTCTCTCTCTCTCTCTCCATGGAATATCATCAAAGAAACTCAGAGAAGAAAACGTGGATAAGTTTATGCATCATACATACATAGTATACACATTCTCTCTTTCATCCAGTTCGTTTTTAATCATTACAGACCAACCTACCACACTAGGCCATTTTGGATTGTGAAGATGTTTTGTAGAGCAAGAAGCGTGACAAGGGAACGGGTGGGGGGTGGGGGGAAGGGAAGGCAGGGGGGTGGGGTGGGGTGGGGTGGAAGGGATCGGAGGTAGCCGATGGGAGAAAAGGAGAAAGTCGCATCGTTTTTGTCATTTTTGCGCAGAATATGACGTACATCATCTAGCGATGAACAGACGTTAAATAAAACCACTGAACTGTTTTCGCACGTGTCAGCACAAGTCGTCTGTGAAATGCAGGCCACGGGTCGGTCTTGAAGAAAGTGCAGGAAAGAGAATAAGATTGACATCCTCAGTTTCACGTGTCACGTGGTGAACACCACACCTGGAACTATCAGTTACAGCCCATCCTGTTAGTGAGAACGCCTTTTGGCGAAGGAAGGAGAACACGATTGGACAGGAATGAATGTCACGTGCTACGGAAGAGGGTCATGCACTTCCGCAGGAAGTGAGTGCACATGGCCTCTTTTGCATGCTTCTTCTTTCAACGTACCACGTGTACCATGATAGGTACATAACGATGAAGTGATACCTGGAAAAAAATACTGCTACTACTGCCACTACTACTACTTCTTCTACTACTACTACCACTACCACCACCATCAACATCACCACCACCACCACTACCACTACAACTACCACCACCACCACCACCACTACTATCACTACTACTACTACCACTACCACCACCACAACCACTACCACCACTACCACCACCACAACCACTACCACCATTACCCACGCCACTACTACTACTACTACTACTACTACTACTACCACTGTCATCACCACTACTACCACACACCACCGCCGCTACTACTACTACTACTGCTACACTGTCATCACCACTACTACCACACCACCACCACCGCCGCTACTACTACTACTACTGCTACCACTGTCATCACCACTACTACCACCACCACCACCACCGCCGCTACTACTACTACTACTGCTACCACTGTCATCACCACTACTACCACCACCACCACCACCGCCGCTACTACTACTACTACTGCTACCACTGTCATCACCACTACTACCACCACCACCACCACCGCCGCTACTACTACTACTACTGCTACCACTGTCATCACCACTACTACCACCACCACCACCACCGCCGCTACTACTACTACTACTGCTACCACTGTCATCACCACTACTACCACCACCACCACCGCCGCCGCTACTACTACTACTACTGCTACCACTGTCATCACCACTACTACCACCACCACCACCGCCGCCGCTACTACTACTACTACTGCTACCACTGTCATCACACACTCCACCACCACACCGCCGTACACTATACTAGCACCACTGATCACACACTACCACCACCACCACCGCCGCCGCTACTACTACTACTACTGCTACCACTGTCATCACCACTACTACCACACCACCACCACACCGCCTACTACTACTACTGCTACCACTGTCATCACCACTACTACCACCACCACCACCACCACCGCCGCTACTACTACTACTACTGCTACCACTGTCATCACCACTACTACCACAACCACCACCACAACCACTACCACCACCAACACGCCCTACTACTACTACTACTACTACTACTACTACCACTGTCATCACCACACTACCACACCCCCACCACAACCACTACCACCACCAACACTGCCGCTACTAACTACTACTACTACTACTACCACTGTCATCACCACTACAACACCACCACCACGCCAACTACTACCACTCATCACCACTACAACCACCACCACCACAACCACTACACCACTCACACATCACTACTACTACTACTACTACTACTATACACCAGTGTCATCACACACTACACACCACCACCACCACCACCACAGCCACTACACACCACCACCACACACTACTACTACTATACTGCTACACCACTGTCATCACCACTTCTGCTCCACTAAATACATCAACATCAGCACCACCTCGAAGACCGCGGCGTGAATGGTGATTGTCACGGTCGTTTCCGGGGAAGTGGCTGCGTTTACCGCAGTGCGTCTGAGGGGACCTCACTGGGCAACTCCCGTAAAAACAGTGAGTGATCGCCCTTCCTTAATCAGGTTTGTGAGACCCCCCCCCCCCCAACCTCCCCCTCCCCCTCTCTGCTTCCTCGTATAATTTCATCACACGTAAGACGAACACTAGTAAATACACTTCTGTTGGAGAAAAGAAAAAAAAAAATAAGAAAGAAAGAAAAAAAAAACCGGAAAAAAGCTAGGTCTTCGGAGACAGTGCTGTAGCTGCCCGCACCTACTGAGGTCACGTGACCCGCCCTGGTCATCGGCGATGTCCGAGAGATAAGTCCATCCGTCAAGAAAATGTGGGCGGTCTTGTCAGGTAGGCACCCATGGTGTTTGAAGCACCGATTCGCCCAGCTCAAACGCAGGAATGAGGCACATGGAACAAAAATAAAATCCATCCCCCTTCCTCCGCTCCCCCCCCCTTCCAACCCCCATCCCACTCCAAGGAAGTACCAAGATTGCACATATACTCAAATCTGACAAGACCACGAAGCAATAGAAAGCAGAACTAAAGAACGAGACTGAGAGAGCCTCATCACCGTGGACAAGGAAAGTACAGAACAACAGAACAACAGATACAAATATACCTTTGGTATGATTTACATGAAAGGACATCTTTACTGAGGCGTGGGAAGCATGATACGTATCTGTTATGTGCTAGCTGAATTGCTGCTTGTTACAGATCGCTTGAGTGTCTGTGAACATGTGGAATAAAGCAAAATGGAATCAAAGAAAGCAACGACAGAACACACATTTCAACAACGACAGAACACACATTTCAACAATGACAGAACACACATTTCAACAACGACAGAACACACATTTCAACAACGACAGAACACACATTTCAACAATGACAGAACACACATTTCAACAACGACAGAACACACATTTCAACAACGACAGAACACACATTTCAACAACGACAGAACACACATTTCAACAACGACAGAACACACATTTCAACAACGACAGAACACACATTTCAACAATGACAGAACACACATTTCAACAACGACAGAACACACATTTCAACAACGACAGAACACACATTTCAACAACGACAGAACACACATTTCAACAACGACAGAACACACATTTCAACAATGACAGAACACACATTTCAACAAAGAACACACATTTCAACAACGACAGAACACACATTTCAACAACGACAGAACACACATTTCAACATGACAGAACACACATTTCAACAACGACAGAACACACATTTCAACAATGACAGAACACACATTTCAACAAAGAACACACATTTCAACAACGACAGAACACACATTTCAACAACGACAGAACACACATTTCAACAATGACAGAACACACATTTCAACAATGACAGAACACACATTTCAACAATGACAGAACACACATTTCAACAACGACAGAACACACATTTCAACAACGACAGAACACACATTTCAACAATGACAGAACACACATTTCAACAATGACAGAACACACATTTCAACAATGACAGAACACACATTTCAACAAAGAACACACATTTCAACAACGACAGAACACACATTTCAACAATGACAGAACACACATTTCAACAATGACAGAACACACATTTCAACAAAGAACACACATTTCAACAACGACAGAACACACATTTCAACAACGACAGAACACACATTTCAACAACGACAGAACACACATTTCAACAAAGAACACACATTTCAACAACGACAGAACACACATTTCAACAACTACAGAACACACATTTCAACAACGACAGAACACACATTTCAACAACGACAGAACACACATTTCAACAAAGAACACACATTTCAACAATGACAGAACACACATTTCAACAACGACAGAACACACATTTCAACAACGACAGAACACACATTTCAACAACGACAGAACACACATTTCAACAATGACAGAACACACATTTCAACAAAGAACACACATTTCAACAACGACAGAACAGGCATCTCAACAACTTGAAACCAAAGAAAGCTACTACAGAACACACATTTCAACAATGCAACAACATGAAACCAAAGAAAGTTACTACAGAACACACATTGCAACAATGCAACAACATGAAACCAAAGAAAGTTACTACAGAACACACATTTCAACAATGCAAAAGTTTCTTCTCAGAAAACCCACGAGACACCAGTCTGCACTTCAACAATGAGTAAGACCTGCGTCCACACTTCTTCAGTTGTTCAATCTCAGTAATCGCAATTTGTTACATACACATGCAAACCAAGAATATGGCTATCTTCAAGCATGATGCTACAAACACACCATTTTCTTTGTGTGTGGGTGTGCCCGAGTGTGTGCGCGCGCGTGTTTGTGTGTACATGCGCGCGCGCAAGTGTGTCTGCGTGCGTGCGTGCGAGTGTATGTGTGTGTGTGAGCGCGTGCCCGTGTGTGTGTGTGTGTGTGAGAGAGAGAGAGAGAGAGAGAGAGAGAGAGAGAGAGAGTGTGTGTGTGTATGCTATGGCGATGCCCTCAATGTGGAGGACAGCAGCAGTTAGTTAATTCAAATGATTTAAAAACAAACAAAACATCACACACCAACGAAAACACACACACACACACACACACACACAAACACATATATATATATTCAATTATAAACAAAGCTTGCTCTTATGTCTCAGATTGAAGAAATAGGGGGAGATAAGCATTCATATCTGCAGTGGTAGATAATTCTGCCTAACTAACAGTATGTGCTTGAGTGGGTGAATGGAGAAAAATAGAATAAATGCTTCTCAAAATGAGCCTTCGACAAGCTTATAGTCTCCAAGGCGGAGACAATCTCCAATAGAGAGGAAACTCACTAACATATAACTCCTGGTCAGATACCGATATTTCGAAACCTGATTGTTTCTCCTCAGTGACCGCGGAAAATGGTAATTTGACTCCTCTGCCTTTTCGGTTTTAAGAAGAATCTTATCCCAGAAAAGGCTGGTGTGCAATACCGTGGTATGGTTGTTGAGTTTTCAAAAAACCATCCAAAGGTGCCACCTAAGAAGCAAAAGGAAATCATGAAGAAACAAAACAAGCTACATTTTCTTGTGAAAAGTAGAAAATATAAAAAGATAACCTCTTAAGACACAAGTGCTGAGGGCCAGTTCTTGGAATGAATCCACAAGGGACTAAATTACAATAAACTAATAAATTCCAAGGAAAAATACCGCACCATTCCAGCAACTTACAGAGCAGCTTGGTGTTGCAATGACTGCAAGAAATATTCAATTATAAACAAAGCTTGCTCTTATGTCTTAGATTGAAGAAATAGGGGGAGATAAGCATTCATATCTGCAGTGGTAGATAATTCTGCCTAACTAACAGTATGTGCTTGAGTGGGTGAATGGGGAAAAATAAAATAAATGCTTCTCAAAATGAGCCTTCGGCAAGCTTATAGTCTCCAAGGCGGAGACAATCTCCAATAGGGAGGAAACTCACTAACATATAACTCCTGGTCAGATACCGATATTTCGAAACCTGATTGTTTCTCCTCAGTGACCACGGAAAGTGATAATTTGACTTCTCTGCCTTTTCGGTTTTAAGAAGAATGTTATCCCAGAAAAGGCTGGTGTGCAATACCGTAGTATGTTTGCAACCAAAGGTGCCACCTAAGACGCAAAAGGAAATCATGAAGAAACAAAACAAGCTACATTTTCTTGTGAAAAGTAGAAAATATAAAAAGATAACCTCTTAAGACACAAGTGCTGAGGGCCAGTTCTTGGAATGAATCTGCAAGGGACTAAATTACAATAAACTAATAAATTCCAAGGATAAATACCGCACCATTCCAGCAACTTACAGAGCAGCTTGGTGTTGCAATGACTGCAAGAAATATTCAATTATAAACAAAGCTTGCTCTTAGAGTTATATGTTAGTGAGTTTCCTTCCTATTGGAGATCGTCTCCCACTTGGAGACTATAAGCTTGCTGAAGGCTCATTTTGAGAAGCATTTATTTTATTTTTCCCCATTCACCCACTCAAGCACATACTGTTAGTTAGGCAGAATTATCTACCACTGCAGATACGAATGCTTATCTCCCCTATTTCTTCAATCTAAGACATAAGAGCAAGCTTTGTTTATAATTGAATATTTCTTGCAGTCATTGCAACACCAAGCTCCTCTGTAAGTTGCTGGAATGGTGCTCGTACTTATCCTTGGAATTTATTAGTTTATTGTAATTTAGTCCCTTGCGGATTCATTCCAAGAACTGGCCCTCAGCACTTGTGTCTTAAGAGGTTATCTTTTTATATTTTCTACTTTTCACAAGAAAATGTAGTTTGTTTTGTTGCTTCATGATTTCCTTTTGCTTCTTAGGTGGCACCTTTGGTTGTTTTTTTGTTTTGAAAACTCAACAAACATACTACGGTATTGCACACCAGCCTTTTCTGGGATAAGATTCTTCTTAAAACCGAAAAGGCAGAGGAGTCAAATTATCACTTTCCGCGGTCACTGAGGAGAAACAATCAGGTTTCGAAATATCGGTATCTGACCAGGAGTTATATGTTAGTGAGTTTCCTCTCTATTGGAGATTGTCTCCGCCTTGGAGACTATAAGCTTGCCGAAGGCTCATTTTGAGAAGCATTTATTTTATTTTTCCCCATTCACCTACTCAAGCACATATTGTTAGTTAGGCAGAATTATCTACCACTGCAGATATGAATGCTTATCTCCCTCTATTTCTTCAATCTAAGACATAAGAGCAAGCTTTGTTTATAATTGAATATTTCTTGCAGTCATTGCAACACCAAGCTGCTCTGTAAGTTGCGGGAATTTGTTGCGTATATTTTCTTGGAATTTATTATTTTTTGTATATTATTTATATTATATATTGTTATAATATTAAAATATAATATTATAATGGATAAGAATTATACACAAAAGAATCTATGACAGTTCTTTTCTTTTTAGCTTTCTTTTTTTCTTCTTGTTTTGCATTGTCTGAAGACAGTAAATATTATGAGTGGAGTGCCCCTGATTTCAGTGCCCACAACGGCGCCAGTGCAGTCAGCAGCCCACAGGGCGTGCACTGACAGTGGTGGGAACTATGTCGGGGTGGGGTTCGCCTTCTTCCTGGCCTGTATCATCACTTTTGTGAGTTCCCCATTGCAATTCTCAGATGGAGATATCGGTCTCTCTCTGTGTGTGTGTGTTCTGTGTGTTGTGTGTGTGTTTGTTGCTTTTCTTCTCGCTCGATGTCAAATTCTTTGTCTCTCTCTTTCTCTTTCTGTCTCTGTTTCTCTCTCTTCCCCCCCCCTCTCAGTCTCTCTCTTTCTCTCTCTGTCCCTCTCCTGTCTCTCCCCCCCCCCCCCCGCCTCTATCTATCCATTTTGTCTTTTTGTCTCTATCTCTGTCTCTGGCTGTCTCTCTCTGTCTCTAACTTTCTCTGTGTGTGTGTGTGTGTGTGTGTGTGTGGAGAGAGAGAGAGAGAGAGAGAGAGAGAGAGAGAGAGAGAGAGAGAGAGAGAGAGAGAGAGAACACCCAGCTCCTTGTTGTTACAGTCTGCTGTCGCATGAGAACAAGGAAATCTCAGGAACGTCCTGCAGACCAGCCTGACATAGGGTCTTCTGTCCCGCGTGTGGACAGGTAATCACTGACCGTCACTGACCATCCACCATGATCCTCATAACATTCAGCCAGTCATGATGTCCAGTCTCACGTGTGGACAGGTGATCACTGACCATACTGACCACCATTGACCGTCACTGACCATCCACCATGATCCTCATAACATTCAGCCAGTCATGATGTCCAGTCTCACGTGTGGACAGGTAAACACTGACCGTCATTGACCATCACTGACCATCCACTATGATCCTCATAACATTCAGCCAGTCATGATGTCCAGTCTCACGTGTGGACAGGTAATCATGACCGTCACTGACCATCCATCATGATCCTCATAACGATCAGTCACGTTGTCCAGTCACACGTGTGGACCGGTAATCTCTGTGACCGTCACTGACCATCCATCATGATCCTCGTAACATCCAGTCAGTCACGTTGTAGTCTCACATGTGGACAGGTAATCACTGACCGTCACTGACCCTCCACTATGGTGCTCTTAGTATTCAGCATGTCCAGTAACACATGAGGACAGGTAATCACTGACCATCACTGACCATCCACCATGATCCTCATAACATTCAGTCAGTCACGTTGTCTAGTCCCACGTGTGGACAGGTGAACACTGTGACCATCACTGGCCATCACTGACCATCCACCATGATCCTCATAACATTCAATCAGTCACATTGTCCAGTCCCACGTATGGACAGGTAATCTCTGTGACCGTCACTGACCATCCATCATGATCCTCATAACAATCAGTCACGTTGTCCAGTCCCATGTATGGACAGGTAATCTCTGTGACCGTCACTGACCATCCATCATGATCCTCATAACAATCAGTCACGTTGTCCAGTCACACGTGTGGACCGGTAATCTCTGTGACCGTCACTGACCATCCATCATGATCCTCGTAACATCCAGTCAGTCACGTTGTAGTCTCACATGTGGACAGGTAATCACTGACCGTCACTGACCCTCCACTATGGTGCTCTTAGTATTCAGCATGTCCAGTAACACATGAGGACAGGTAATCACTGACCATCACTGACCATCCACCATGATCCTCATAACATTCAGTCAGTCACGTTGTCTAGTCCCACGTGTGGACAGGTGAACACTGTGACCATCACTGGCCATCACTGACCATCCACCATGATCCTCATAACATTCAATCAGTCACATTGTCCAGTCCCACGTATGGACAGGTAATCTCTGTGACCGTCACTGACCATCCATCATGATCCTCATAACAATCAGTCACGTTGTCCAGTCCCATGTATGGACAGGTAATCTCTGTGACCGTCACTGACCATCCATCATGATCCTCATAACAATCAGTCACGTTGTCCAGTCACACGTGTGGACCGGTAATCTCTGTGACCGTCACTGACCATCCATCATGATCCTCGTAACATCCAGTCAGTCACGTTGTAGTCTCACATGTGGACAGGTAATCACTGACCGTCACTGACCCTCCACTATGGTGCTCTTAGTATTCAGCATGTCCAGTAACACATGAGGACAGGTAATCACTGACCATCACTGACCATCCACCATGATCCTCATAACATTCAGTCAGTCACGTTGTCTAGTCCCACGTGTGGACAGGTGAACACTGTGACCATCACTGGCCATCACTGACCATCCACCATGATCCTCATAACATTCAATCAGTCACATTGTCTAGTCCCACGTATGGACAGGTAATCTCTGTGACCGTCACTGACCATCCATCATGATCCTCATAACAATCAGTCACGTTGTCCAGTCCCATGTATGGACAGGTAATCTCTGTGACCGTCACTGACCATCCATCATGATCCTCATAACAATCAGTCACGTTGTCCAGTCACACGTGTGGACCGGTAATCTCTGTGACCGTCACTGACCATCCATCATGATCCTCGTAACATCCAGTCAGTCACGTTGTAGTCTCACATGTGGACAGGTAATCACTGACCGTCACTGACCCTCCACTATGGTGCTCTTAGTATTCAGCATGTCCAGTAACACATGAGGACAGGTAATCACTGACCATCACTGACCATCCACCATGATCCTCATAACATTCAGTCAGTCACGTTGTCTAGTCCCACGTGTGGACAGGTGAACACTGTGACCATCACTGGCCATCACTGACCATCCACCATGATCCTCATAACATTCAATCAGTCACATTGTCTAGTCCCACGTATGGACAGGTAATCTCTGTGACCGTCACTGACCATCCATCATGATCCTCATAACAATCAGTCACGTTGTCCAGTCCCATGTATGGACAGGTAATCTCTGTGACCGTCACTGACCATCCATCATGATCCTCATAACAATCAGTCACGTTGTCCAGTCACACGTGTGGACCGGTAATCTCTGTGACCGTCACTGACCATCCATCATGATCCTCGTAACATCCAGTCAGTCACGTTGTAGTCTCACATGTGGACAGGTAATCACTGACCGTCACTGACCCTCCACTATGGTGCTCTTAGTATTCAGCATGTCCAGTAACACATGAGGACAGGTAATCACTGACCATCACTGACCATCCACCATGATCCTCATAACATTCAGTCAGTCACGTTGTCTAGTCCCACGTGTGGACAGGTGAACACTGTGACCATCACTGGCCATCACTGACCATCCACCATGATCCTCATAACATTCAATCAGTCACATTGTCCAGTCCCACGTATGGACAGGTAATCTCTGTGACCGTCACTGACCATCCATCATGATCCTCATAACAATCAGTCACGTTGTCCAGTCCCATGTATGGACAGGTAATCTCTGTGACCGTCACTGACCATCCATCATGATCCTCATAACAATCAGTCACGTTGTCCAGTCACACGTGTGGACCGGTAATCTCTGTGACCGTCACTGACCATCCATCATGATCCTCGTAACAATCAGTCACGTTGTCCAGTCCCACGTATGGACAGGTAATCTCTGTGACCGTCACTGACCATCCATCATGATCCTCATAACAATCAGTCACGTTGTCCAGTCCCACGTATGGACAGGTAATCTCTGTGACCGTCACTGACCATCCATCATGATCCTCATAACAATCAGTCACGTTGTCCAGTCCCACGTATGGACAGGTAATCTCTGTGACCGTCACTGACCATCCATCATGATCCTCATAACAATCAGTCACGTTGTCCAGTCCCACGTATGGACAGGTAATCTCTGTGACCGTCACTGACCATCCATCATGATCCTCATAACAATTAGTCACGTTGTCCTGTCCCACGTGTGGACAGGTAATCTCTGTGACCGTCACTGACCATCAACCATGATTCTCATGATATTCAGCCAGTCACGTTGTCCTGTCACACGTGTGAAAAGGTAAACACTGTGACATCACTGACCATCCACATGAATCATCATAATATTCATTCAGTCACGTTGTCCAGCAACAGGTGTGGACAGGTTCACACTGACCGTCTTTGACCATTCACCATGATCCTCATAACATTCAGCCAGTCACGTTGTCCACTCCCCCGTGTCGACAGGTAAACACTGTGACCATCACTGACCATCACTGACCATCCACCATGATCATCATATTATTCAGCCAGTCACGTTGTCCAGTCACACGTGTGGACAGATAATCACTGTCACCATCACTGACCATCCACCATGATCCTCATAACATTCAGCCAGTCACGTTGTCCACTCCCACGTGTCGACAGGTAAACACTGTGACCATCACTGACCATCACTGACCATTCACCATAATCCTCATAACATTCAGCCAGTCACGTTGTCCACTCCCACGTGTCGACAGGTAAACACTGTGACCATCACTGACCATCACTGACCATTCACCATAATCCTCATAACATTCAGCCAGTCACGTTGTCCACTCCCACGTGTCGACAGGTAAACACTGTGACCATCACTGACCATCACTGACCATCCACCATGATCCTCATATTATTCAGCCAGTCACGTTGTCCAGTCACACGTGTGGACAGATAATCACTGTCACCATCGCTGACCATCCACCATGATCCTCATAACATTCAGTCAGTCATGTCCATCGTGTGTGCCACAGTACTGGAACCCTATTCTCGTTCAGTGTTGGATAGAACAATTTTAGAAGGGAAATAAGCTTCTGTTCTGGCAATAAACGTAGAGATGTCAAGCACACAAATATAGCATTATTGAAACAGGAGAGAGTCACAGAAATAGTCTTCATGGGGAAAGCAATGGCAATGTCTTACATACAAACTTCAGTTTAATTTACTATGTTGAACCAGCAAAGATTTAATGTTGATAATTTTGGGGATAACGTTGTTGTAGATACGTGTTTGAAACATAAAAAGAAAATATGAAATATATTTTAAATAGCATGAAATGTGATAAAATGGAATATATCGCATTACAATATGAACGACGCATTGCCCGTTGCCATACAAAACTTCTAGAGTCATGCAAGACAGACAACACACAGACAGATAGACAGACAGACAGGCAGGCAGGCAGACAGACAGACAGACAGACAGACAGACAGACACACACACACACACACACACACACACACACACACAAACACACACACACACACACACACACACACACACACACACACACACACACACACACACACACCTCGATAAATTACCATTCAATTTACCCAATGCCATACACTATAGATCTAGTACAACCTGGTGTAGTCTTACACTGTACAATACTAAACGACACCACGCAACACTACATACGACACAATAAACTGCACACTATATGTGCGCCATAGCAGTCCAACATAGCACTACCCAATACCCCATCACTCCGTTCCATACAGGACAATACACAGCGCAACGCAATACAAAACATTTTCTTTCTCTCTCCCACGAATGATAATCCTGTCCACCGTGCACAATGCAATGCAAGACGCTTTTTGTTTCTCCCGCGAGTGGTAATTATATTCACTTTGCACAATTCAATACAAGACGCTTTTTGTTTCCCCCACAAAGGGTAATACGGTCAACTGGACAAAATGCAACACAAGACGCTATTTCTTTCTCCCACGAATGATAATCCTGTCCGCTGTGCACAATACAAGACGCTTTTTGTTCCTCCCACGAGTGGTAATCCTGTCCACTTTGCACAATGCAATGCAAGACGCTTTTTGTTTCTCCCACGAAGCGTAATGCTGTCAATTGAACACAGTGCAATACAAAACGCTTTTTGTTTCTCCTACCAGTGGTGATCCTGTCCACTCTGACTTGTGATTTGTTCGCCCTGGTGTGAACCGCACAAATAGAGAAATGACGTGTGTCTTAGTTCGCCCTGGTGTGAACCGTACAACTGGAGAAATGACTTGTGTCTTAGTTCGCCCTGGTGTGAACCGTACAGCTGGAGAAATGTCTTGTTTTAGTTCCCCCTGGTACGAACCCTACAACTGGAGAACTGACAGCTACTTCCCTCCACCCCCCTTCCCACGGTACTGAAGGACCACGTGACCACCTCGGCCACCGCCCCCACCCGCCTCCAGCTCTTCCGCAGTTTCTGATGTTGGAAACAGAGTCAAGGTCATCCAGAGTGGACCGGAAGGACCTCGGCTTCATTCAGACAGTGGCATTCTGATCAGGGGCGGATCACGTCGTCTGCAAAGGAGAGAGGGCGCAGGGGGCTGAGGAAGGGGTGCGGGTGGGATGGGGGTGGGGGTGGGACTGACGGGTCTTTTTTGTTAGGCTCTTCTGTAGGCAAAATGTTGTTCGGCGGGAATGGAGTGGAGAGAGAGAGAGAGAGAGAGAGAGAGAGAGAGAGAGAGAGAGAGAGAGAGAGGGGAGGTAGTAGCCAAACGTATTCCGGAACAGCCTGTAGAGATCACTCACAGAACCACTGTTAAACCGAGCGGTGGGTAAAAGAACTGGGGTACGGGTAGCGACTGTATTTGGTTTTTCATTCAATGACCCAAATTTTCAGTAATGGGTCAAAGAAAACAGAGCTTTATCCATACATTGTCTGCCACATATATACCAATGACATATCTCTGCGATTCGCTCCCACACCCAGGGCAGAATGTTACACTTGTATGTAGTATCTGTGTGCCATACACAGTTTGGATTTATTTGCCATTTTATGTGCATTGTGTTACATTCTCCAGTGTTTGATCAAATATAAAGAATCTGCCAGCGCACATCTTCGTTTCATGTGTACTTGTGCCTGCATGCGCCATTGAAAGACAGAATGATAGGATAGAAGGAAGAAGGAGGTGTTACCTTCTAATGCCTTAAAGATCAGATGAGACCTATTTGTGATTGACATTTCAATGGAATTCTTTTGATCGTGCCAGTGCATGGTGAGTGCTCATGCTAGATATGACTCCGGGATTTTCATTGAAGAAAAATGCAAAGCTATGTGTTGGTGTCGTGTAAAGCGCAGAAACGCCAGTTGAATGGTCGAAGTTTCGTCGTAAGTCTATTTTTTTATAGGGTCACATAACTTTGTCGAAAGAATAACGTGTGTTTCAAGGACACTGAAACATCAGAATGCAACATGTGTTACATTTCTTCTTCTTCTTCTTCTTCTTCTTCTTCTTCTTCTTCTTCTTCTTCTTCTTCTTCTTCTTCTTCGTCTTCTTCTTCTTCTTCTTCTTCCTCCTCCTCCTCCTCTTCCTCTACTTCTTCTTCTTCTTCTTCTTCTTCTTCTTCTTCTTCTTCTTCTTCTACTTCTTCTTCTTCTTCTTCTACTTCTTCTTCCTTCTTCCTCCTCCTCCTCCTCCTCCTCCTCCTCCTCCTCCTCCTCCTCCTCCTCCTCCTCTTCTTCTTCTTCTTCTTCTGTATGTGCTAGATGATTTTTCCTCTGTAGATACTTAACATGTCTGAAGCTTGATGCGACTGGCCTACGATGTGTGGTGCCTCAGGGTAGGCATAGTGGACATACTGCCCGATAGCAACGGTATAGTGAACATAGTACCCGTTAGCTATGGCATAGTGGGCATGGTGCGCGTTAACTATGGTATAGTGGACACAGTGCCCGTTAGCTGTGGTACAGTGGACATAGTGCCCGTTAACTATGCCATATTGGATATACTGCCAGTTAGCTGTAGCACAGTGGACCTACTGCCCGTTAACTATAGTATAGTGGACATAGTTGCCCATTAACCTGGTGCAGTGGACATACTGCCCATTAGCTATGGTGTAGTGGACATGGCGTCTGTTAGCTGTGGTATAGTGGACATAGTGCCCGATAGCTATGGAATAGTGGACAGGGTGCCCGTTAACTATGGTATAGTGGACATAGTGCCCGTTAGCTGTGGTACAGTGGACATAGTGCCCGTTAACTATGCCATATTGGATATACTGCCCGTTAGCTGTGGCATAGTGGACCTACTGCCCGTTACCTATGGTATAGTTGACATAGGGCCCGTTACCTATGTTATAGTGAACCTAGCGTCCGTTAGCTATAATATAATGCACATAGTGCCCGCTAGCTATGGTATAGTGGACATACTGCCCGCTAGCTATGGTATAGTGGACACACGGCCCGCTAGCTATGGTATAGTGGACATACTGCCCGCTAGCTATGGTATAGTGGACATACTGCCCGCTAGCTATGGTATAGTGGACATACTGCCCGCTAGCTATGGTATAGTGGACACACGGCCCGCTAGCTGTGGTATAGTGGACATACTGGCCCGCTAGCTATGGTATAGTGGACATACTGCCCGCTAGCTATGGTATAGTGGACATACTGCCCGCTAGCTGTGGTATAGTGGACATACGCCCGCTAGCTATGGTATAGTGGACATACTGCCCGCTAGCTGTGGTATAGTGGACATACTGCCCGCTAGCTATGGTATAGTGGACATACTGCCCGCTAGCTGTGGTATAGTGGACATACTGCCCGCTAGCTATGGTATAGTGGACACACGGCCCGCTAGCTATGGTATAGTGGACACACGGCCCGCTAGCTATGGTATAGTGGACACACGGCCCGCTAGCTATGGTATAGTGGACATACTGCCCGCTAGCTATGGTATAGTGGACATACTGCCCGCTAGCTATGGTATAGTGGACATACTGCCCGCTAGCTATGGTATAGTGGACATACTGCCCGCTAGCTGTGGTATAGTGGACATACTGCCCGCTAGCTATGGTATAGTGGACATACTGCCCGCTAGCTATGGTATAGTGGACATACTGCCCGCTAGCTGTGGTATAGTGGACATACTGCCCGCTAGCTATGGTATAGTGGACATACTGCCCGCTAGCTGTGGTATAGTGGACACACGGCCCGCTAGCTATGGTATAGTGGACACACGGCCCGCTAGCTATGGTATAGTGGACACACGGCCCGCTAGCTATGGTATAGTGGACATACTGCCCGCTAGCTATGGTATAGTGGACATACTGCCCGCTAGCTATGGTATAGTGGGACACACGGCCCGCTAGCTATGGTATAGTGGACATACTGCCCGCTAGCTATGGTATAGTGGACATACTGCCCGCTAGCTATGGTATAGTGGACACACGGCCCGCTAGCTATGGTATAGTGGACATACTGCCCGCTAGCTATGGTATAGTGGACACACGGCCCGCTAGCTATGGTATAGTGGACATACTGCCCGCTAGCTATGGTATAGTGGACACACGGCCCGCTAGCTATGGTATAGTGGACATACTGCCCGCTAGCTATGGTATAGTGGACACACGGCCCGCTAGCTATGGTATAGTGGACACACGGCCCGCTAGCTATGGTATAGTGGACATACTGCCCGCTAGCTATGGTATAGTGGACACACGGCCCGCTAGCTATGGTATAGTGGACACACGGCCCGCTAGCTATGGTATAGTGGACACACGGCCCGCTAGCTATGGTATAGTGGACATACTGCCCGCTAGCTATGGTATAGTGGACATACTGCCCGCTAGCTGTGGTATAGTGGACATACTGCCCGCTAGCTATGGTATAGTGGACATACTGCCCGCTAGCTGTGGTATAGTGGACACACGGCCCGCTAGCTATGGTATAGTGGACACACGGCCCGCTAGCTATGGTATAGTGGACACACGCCCGCTAGCTATGGTATAGTGGACATACTGCCCGCTAGCTATGGTATAGTGGACATACTGCCCGCTAGCTGTGGTATAGTGGACATACTGCCCGCTAGCTATGGTATAGTGGACATACTGCCCGCTAGCTGTGGTATAGTGGACATACTGCCCGCTAGCTGTGGTATAGTGGACACACGGCCCGCTAGCTTGGTATAGTGGACATACTGCCCGCTAGCTATGGTATAGTGGACATACTGCCCGCTAGCTGTGGTATAGTGGACACACGGCCCGCTAGCTGTGGTATAGTGGACATACTGCCCGCTAGCTATGGTATAGTGGACAACGCCCGCTAGCTATGGTATAGTGGACAACACGGCCCGCTAGCTGTGGTATAGTGGACATACTGCCCGCTAGCTGTGGTATAGTGGACACACGGCCCGCTAGCTATGGTATAGTGGACACACGGCCCGCTAGCTATGGTATAGTGGACACACGGCCCGCTAGCTAGTGGTATAGTGGACACACGGCCCGCTAGCTATGGTATAGTGGACACACGGCCCGCTAGCTGGTATAGTGGACACACGGCCCGCTAGCTATGGTATAGTGGACACACGGCCCGCTAGCTATGGTATAGTGGACACACTGGCCCGCTAGCTATGGTATAGTGGACACACGGCCCGCTAGCTATGGTATAGTGGACACACGGCCCGCTAGCTGTGGTATAGTGGACACACGGCCCGCTAGCTGTGGTATAGTGGACACACGGCCCGCTAGCTGTGGTATAGTGGACATACAGCCCGCTAGCTGTGGTATAGTGGACACACGGCCCGCTAGCTAGTTGTATAGTTGGACAACGCCCGCTAGCTGTGGTATAGTGGACACACGGCCCGCTAGCTATGGTATAGTGGACATACTGCCCGCTAGCTATGGTATAGTGGACACACGGCCCGCTAGCTTGGTATAGTGGACACACGGCCCGCTAGCTATGGTATAGTGGACACACGGCCCGCTAGCTATGGTATAGTGGACACACGGCCCGCTAGCTATGGTATAGTGGACATACTGCCCGCTAGCTATGGTATAGTGGACACACGGCCCGCTAGCTATGGTATAGTGGACATACTGCCCGCTAGCTGTGGTATAGTGGACATACTGCCCGCTAGCTATGGTATAGTGGACATACTGCCCGCTAGCTATGGTATAGTGGACATACTGCCCGCTAGCTGTGGTATAGTGGACATACGCCCGCTAGCTATGGTATAGTGGACATACTGCCCGCTAGCTATGGTATAGTGGACATACGCCCGCTAGCTATGGTTATAGTTGGAATGACTGCCCGCTAGCTATGGTATAGTGGACATACTGCCCGCTAGCTATGGTATAGTGGACATACTGCCCGCTAGCTATGGTATAGTGGACATACTGCCCGCTAGCTATGGTATAGTGGACATACTGCCCGCTAGCTTGGTATAGTGGAAAACACGGCCCGCTAGCTATGGTATAGTGGACATACTGCCCGCTAGCTATGGTATAGTGGACATACTGCCCGCTAGCATGGTATAGTGGACATACTGCCCGCTAGCTATGGTATAGTGGACACACGGCCCGCTAGCTATGGTATAGTGGACACACGGCCCGCTAGCTATGGTATAGTGGACACACGGCCCGCTAGCTATGGTATAGTGGACACACGCCCGCTAGCTATGGTATAGTGGACACACGGCCCGCTAGCTATGGTATAGTGGACACAACTGCCCGCTAGCTGTATAGGATAGTGGACACACTGCCCGCTAGCTGTGGTATATAAGTAGTTGGACATACTGCCCGCTAGCTATGGTATAGTGGACACACGGCCCGCTAGCTTGGTATAGTGGACATACTGCCCGCTAGCTGTGGTATAGTGGACATACTGCCCGCACTGCGTATAGTATAGTGGACATACTATGCCCGCTAGCTATGGTATAGTGGACACACGGCCCGCTAGCTATGGTATAGTGGACACACGGCCCGCTAGCTGTGGTATAGTGGACATGCTGCATTGCCTCTGTTAGCTATGGTACATTGAATACAGTGCCCGTTAGCTATGGTACATTGGACACAGTGCCCGTTAGCTATGGTACATTGGACACAGTGCCCGTTAGCTATGGTATAGCTATGATCCTCAGCCTTGGAAAACAGGATCTTCGAAATTCCCTAAAGACAGTGTTGAAAAAAGCGACTTCTTTAGTGTGGATTTAAGAAAGAAAACCTGTAAATGAATTCTTAGTCCAGGGCTGTGGCCTTCTAGAAATTGATCTCAGAGCGAGGGGCACACTATTTTCTCTGTTAATTTCATTCTGGCCAGGGGGGGGGGGGGGGGGGGAGCTGGACGCGTCTCCAATAGTTTTATCTTAGAGCGTAAAGGAATTCTGCTTCAAGATATTGGAAGTCCCCCGGTCTCCTTCCACCCCCTCCCCCCCCCCCCCCCCCCCCCCCCCCCCCCCCCCCCCCGAACTTAAGTTTATCCTTTGTGACTCCTGTCAATTAGAGGAAATTTGGTACTTGAAGGCTTTAAAACGTCTGTTTTCCTTTCACGTGGAAACACGTAAAAAAAAAAAAAGGCGCGTTCTATGAATGTGTTGCAATTTGAGGATGTCATGTCCCAATAGTTCTTGTGATGCAACTTCGGAAGGATCTCGGTTTGTGGTCTCTTTGAATTTCAAGATTTTACCCCCCCCCCCCTCCCCCGAGGGTATTTAGTTTTCTGAATTACTCGAATGGTGGCCCACTTTTTGGCAATCTTCCTACCTGTCATTAGAGTTTGAATGAAAAAAAAAAAAGATTTATTGATTCACGACGCGTGTGGAACTGTGTGCTGTCAAGCTGTGTTGCGCCTTGCTGTCTGATGTGGGAGTTTGAATGAAAAGATTTCTTAATTCACAATATGTGTGGAAATATGCCATCAATTTGTGTTGCGCCTTGCTGTCTGTTGAGTGGGTGGAGCACGGTGAGATTTGTCTGCCCCATTCCCGAATGCAGACACCCATCCAGACAGACTGACCGTAACTCAAACTGCCGGTCTTGGGCACCTGGTCGCCATAAAAGCAATCGCCTTTCGACTGATGTCTAGCCACATAGCTATGGAACACCAGTCCTATGATGTGAAATGTAAGCCCATGTGGTTCATTTTTATTCCTCTTCGACCAAATGCAACAGGGAAGCTTCTTAACTGCTTATGCCATTGCCTGCAGGGTTATGATCCATTTCCTGACGCAAATCCAGAGCTGTTTCATAAGATCATAGGCATAGTGCCTACAAACCTGATTGCGTCAAGGTCTATGGTGACTATTCTGGCCTGGAAGCCCGATTCCCTCAAGCTGCTGGCTAAACTGGCTTACTTCTGCATCGTGTAGATGTGAGCTTGCTTCATTCTGTTTTCTTATGGCGCAATGAGCTCAATCAGAATCAGTTGTTTTGTTGAGTGGAACATCACAGAGGGTCTTATGCATCTCTCCCGCTGATCTCTGGATGGTTGTCCTGTTCTTGAGGGTCTGGTGTACATTTCCTCTAATTCATACATTCTAATGTACAAGATACCGAGGAATTTGACAGGAAAAAAGCATAAAATACCGGATAAAACAACATAAACCCTTGAAACAACAGCTATGAAAAGCCAGCAAGATCAAACCAGATGCCTTCAAGCAACACATTCTAAAACTATGACACGTAGGAGCAACTTACATGCATCACAATAAAATAATTAGCGCTGAAGAATATGTCGTTCTGCTTTACATGTGGCTGCTGCCTGTGCATGCATGTGCTTTCCACTTCTCTCTTTCACACCCACATACATCTGTGCGCACGTGCACACGCACATAAACACACGTGCACAAGTGTACAATTGAACTTACGCAGTTTGTACCAACTTTGCATGACTTGTTTTTTCATGATGCTTGTAAACTTGCCACCCCCCCCCCTCTCTCTCTCTCTCTCTCTCTCTCTCTTCAATGGTTCTCTTCACCCTCTTTGAGCTCTACGTGTCAGTCATCATGTTCTCTCTGCCCTTGCAGTCAAAATGTCCAAAGAGAAATCCAGAATGCCGAGTGCTCCCTTGGCTTTGCAGCTCCCCCCCCCCCCCCCCCCCCCCCCGTTGTTAGGAACTCACTGCCTCCTATCTGATGAAACGAGGCAACCTTACCTGTTCTTTTTAGCCAAGCATTTTAAGCAATGCGGTTCCCATATGGGTACACAACGATAATGTGCTGTAATAGGTTAGTGGTGACATGTGGATGAATAATAAGTTTTCAACCAGAATTGTGCTTTGCAAATACTATTCATTATCATTTTGTTATTATCATCGACTTGTTTTTCTTTTCAGTTTTGTTAAATCATCCATGGTAATAACTTTAAAGACTATTATTGTTGTATTATCAATATGTTTATTCATTTATCAAAATATACTCACATGCGCGCGCGCGCGCGCGCGCGCACACACACACACACACACACACACACACACACACACACACACACACACACACACACACACACAGAGGCGAGAACAGGGTATGAAGCATGTTAGTCTACACTCTGCTAAGCCGTCAACTAGACTGCTTGGATCTTTTAGGGTGATACAGTTGTCATGTATTTCATTTGACTGGTACCAAGGTTGAAGCTTAAACATGATGCTATATACCTTCCGTGTGAGGAAAGGCGAAACAGAGAAGACGACCAGACCAGTGATTCGATCAATACGCCAGCAACATCCTGCGCTTTACCATTTGTTGGAGTATACAGTGAAGGCAGCCGATCACCTCTACTTTATTTCTACAGTCACGTTTTTTGTTCTTAACAGTGCTTTGCAGCTTTGGTGCCTAGCCTGTTCAGGTCCTGCACTACGCTGCTCTCAGTGTGACAATACATCGAAAGCATTGTTGATCTCACATAGGTTTGATTATGCTGAGTATCCCAAGCTGTTTTAACAGTCGGTTGTCCAGAGTTATTTGTCCATGGTTCGTGTATTATTTAGACAAAACTGTAGTGTTTTGGTGGGGTTTCCGATGTGCCTTCAGATTTATGTTAATCGCTTTTTTCCACGTAAGTAAAAGATAGTTGTAATGTCGCAAGGAGTCCAAACTATTGGAGTTTCTTCTTCCTGGTTTTCCCTGTTACATATTTTGTCTAGTATTCCTGTTAGACAGCAGACTCGGCTCTATAGACCTGTTCTTTGCTTACACAACAGTGCCATTGCTAATCCTTTCAGCTTTCAATGCACAGCGCTGATCTGGTCTATCGTGGTGTATACAACAATAGGTAAGTTTACCCAAACATCGCTTCTGTCGATTTTTTTTCTCTGTTACAGGTCGTTTGTTAACTCGTTTAGCGAATTTAATGCAAATATGTACTTTTCCTGGGCACAGCTTTTTTCTAGTTTTGTAAACTGGAACTTTTTGACATTTTCACCGGCCAACCGGTATATTGGATGACGTAATTCCAAACATGTTCGAGTGTAGTTTTAAATATCAAATGATGTAGTCCTGCAACAGATTGTAACATCACTGCATCCAGTGCGGTATGGCTTAGTAAACAAACAAACAAAAAAACAAACAAACAAACCTCACTGGATGTCTTTCTGGACTATCTGGTTTTAACTGTCAGTCCTTTGGGCTAAATCTAGACCAGCTGAAATTTAATTTTCATCAAATCTACTACTACAGCAAGTGACCTTAGAGACAAACACAAAACGTTGGAGAGCTGGATTTCGTCACCACAATTTGGGTTTTAGAAGTTTGTTGAAGTGATCTCGAAAAAAATGTCTTTCATAACATCGGCTGGTAAAGCCAATGGAAGGTCTTAAGAGCATGGTTTGAGCAGAGTTCATACGGTTTAAAGGTAACACCCAGTAAAATATGACCGCTAAATGACTACTGATATGACGATCTGATTGACTTCCAATGTCGGCTGATCTAACCCTGTTAGCACTCTCGCAAATGCAGGATGGAGTTACAAAAGGGAGGCTCTTTAGAGCCAACATCTCTGTCGAAGCTTAGACGTCTCCTGTTAATTTGTCTGGCTTCCTACATGTTCCACTTCTAAACCAGGATTCAGCAAAATAATTGATCAGCACTGTAAAGCATGGTAATGGTAGTATTCATTTGAACTTTGCTTGAACATATATCAACTATCATTCACACACACACACACACACACACACACACACACACACACACACACACACACATACACACACACACACACACACACACACTCTCTCTCTCTTTCTCTGTCTCTGTCTCTGTCTGTCTGTCTGTCTGTCTGTCTGTCTGTCTCTCTCTTCTCTCTCTCTCTCTCTCTCTCTCTCTCTCTCTCTCTCTCTCACTTACAGATCTTTTGGACACTTCCACGAAGATACCTTTCTCACTGACCTCATGAATTCCCCCTTTATAAATGTTTATAATTACACTGATCCAGAGAAAGCGCTCGAGTACTGGCTACACACGTTTAATTCTGTTTATGACAAGCATGCGCCATTCAAAACGCGTCGAGTTAAACATAGTGCACAACCAAAGTGGATGACTGATGAAATACAAACTGCTTGTTTCTTACGCGACCATCTGCTTGAAGCAGAAGGGAAGTCGAAACGTACTGCGCCCTTAGCCTGGCGAGCTTCTCGGAACAGCCTTTCTCAAATTGTCGTTGGACTCAATGATACGATACTTCAGCTTTCCTCCATACAGAGGGAAGATCACGGAACCCATTAGGATTCTGGCTTCAGGGAAAGCCTCGTTCAGCATCTGGATAAGGCTTTCCCGTTCGTATTCGGAAATGGTCCCGCGCACACAGACGTTAGCAGTAAAACAAACCACGACCAGTTTCACGTTACAGTCCTTTTTTCCCGGGTCCAGGAAAACCCTCAAGGCGCTTGTGGAGCCTGGTGGATAGAGTACATCTTCAGACTGGAGGTCCACGCGTAACTGCGCCAAATGGTTGCTTTTCCTTCCTCGCCCGCTATCTCCCCATCTCCGATAACTACGGCAATGGCCGAAGTAGTGAAAGTACTACTACTACCATCATCACACGCCGCGGTTGTAATAGCAGTAGTAGAGGCGGCGGTATTGGACGATGCTGTAGCGGCTGAAACCGAGGTTTGTGCAGCAGCAGAAGAAGGCTGCTGCTGCTGCTGTTGACAATTTTCATGATCTGACTGACAAGAGTCATCAGTGGCCTCTGACTGCTGCTGTGGTTTACCAAAGTCGTCATCATCGGCGGTGGTGGTGGTGGTGGTGGTACCGGCCTCCTCTACCAGATGCTGGTGCTGCTGAGTGGAGAGTGGCATGGGAGGAGGAGGAGGAGGAGGAGGAGGAGGAGGAGGAAGAGAAGGAAGAGGAGGAGGAAAAAACGAGAAAGAGAGACCCCTTGTGGGTGATGTTAGAAGTAGCAGTGGGGGAAATGTAGCTGACATGTTGGAGTTGTTGGTTGAGTAGGCTAGGCTGTTCCTTCTTTATTCGGGACAAGGAGTAGATCTTGCCAGGGCGAGTGCCAGAGGGAGAATGAAACAAAACGACTGATGAGGGGTCTCTTTATAGCGACCGACCCCTCCTCCTAGACTCATTATCATATTCCTCAATACAGACTCAAAACCGTTGAGCGCCGTAGAGATCTCTGGCTTGGTTCATATCCCGCGGTTTCGGGTCACCCACCTTTTGCAGACCCTCGATGAAGTTCACCATAGGACGGCCGAGTTTGTTGAGCAGGTAAGGACACGGCCGTCGCTCTTCGCACGTTCTCCACAATGCTCTAGATCAGGATCGTCATTGTCTCGCCACTTTCTCAGGCCGATCCAGCACTGGTAGCGCGTCACCACATCCTGGCTGGGATTCGTTTCGGGCCTCAAAGACGCCAAGCGAAAACCACTTTGAGCCATACTCTGGGCGGACTGATTATGGCGTCGCGCCCACTCCTTGCCAAAAGACTGAACGCGACATTCTAGGCCCTCCCAATGGAATCTCCAGTTTGGCGGTTCACCACAGAACCACTGCTCCTCCTCCTCTTCATCATGGTCGTCATCATCATCATCATCCCGCTGACTCGTCGTCGTCGAGGCTAGGCCCAAGGCTTTATCCAAATCCAGCGCGTAGACGTAGCACATTATTTCGCATTTCAAATGGTTGGAAATGAGACCCTGTCTTTGCCTGGCAAAAAGCCAGTCAACGATCAAACCACCCAGGCGTCTGCGACTACTGGCTGCATTGTCCGAGAAAAAGCTGTCTTCTTCCTCCAAAACAGCCCCTCCTAGATCTTGATGCATTTTGCGCACATAACTGGCGCAGTTTCGCCTGGTTGCAGGTGCCATGAATGGCCCGCACAACATTCGGGCTCAGGTTCAACAGAAGCATTTTGGCCGTCTTCGTAATACCCCGCTCAAAATCGCCGAGAGCGTTGGAGTCCTGCCCTAGCGTATCGCAATGAGCGTTATAGTTTTTGGATCATTGTTTTTTTCAAAATCCACCTGGACAGACCGCGTTCTAGCGTCGCGTCATCTCGCAAGTACTTCGCCATCCCCACGAATCTATCATCAAAGTCATCTTCAAAGTCATCATCTTCAAGGTCATCGTCATCGTCGTCGTACTCATCATCATAGTATGGTCCCACATCCAAAGCTTTCAGCAGTTTCTCCTGATCCACCACATTTCTGTTTCGCACCAATTGGATCATAAACCTGGGCACTGGGGGCAGGTACTTGTTGCAGCATATATCCACCACTTTGTTTTTCAACCGACTCGACATTGCCCCGCTCTGGATCAGTTTCACCAGGAACCGGTCGTAACAGTCAGCCTCTTCCACCCGGTCCATGATACTTTTCGCGATCAATAACTCTGGCCTAGGTTCTTCTATCAGCGACAGCAAGGCGTCGGCTCGAACGAGGGGCCCAGAAAACGTTTTGTTCCAGCGAGAGTACCCCTCCAGCCCCCGCAAGACCTTCGTCAGTATGCGTTTGATATCGGATGACAGGACGCTAGCCAACACGTATTTGTTTCTGTTGAAGATAGCGCCGGTGGTGACCAAACTTCGCGGTGGTGGAGGTTTCGATAATGATGATGATGATGATTGGCGCTTGACTGCGACCGAGTAAAATCCATTCGCTTTATTTCATCATCTTTTTTCTTTTCCACGACCTTGTGTGTGTGAAGAAATCTCAAAACACTAGGAACGCGAATATTAGAAGGAAATGATTACCTTACGTTTACAATCTAGTTTCTCAAAGGGTAAAAACCATTTGACTTTACAGAAACAACTTTTTGCCTCCAAGGGGTTGTAGGTAAACTTATTTCTTCAGCATCTTTTTTCTTTTTTCTTTCCCCACGCGTGAAGAAGAAGTCTTTCGACTATGATGCGACAATGTCACAGCAGCTTTTTTTAACCTTACAAGTCCCAAAGGGTGGCAGTAAACTTATTTCTTCAAGCATCCTGTTTTTCTTCCCACCACGCGTGCGAAGAAGAAGTCTTTCGACTATGATGCGAAGAAGTCTCAAAAAAACAAAAACAAAAACAAAAAAACAACAAAAAAGCACCACCACCAACCATAACAATAGGAACCGAAGAATATACAAAATAGATTTTCATCCAGTTTTTCTGTTTTCCCAAAAGTCGAAAGGGAAAAAAACCATCGGCTTTACGGAAACAACACCACCAACAACTTTTTTTTTTAACCTCGATGTTCACAAGAAGTCCAAAAGGGTTAAAAACCATTCTTCACTTTAGATTTCTTCAAGTCGCCTTCTGTGTGAAGAAGTCTCTAAAAAAAAACACCAACAATAGGAACCAACTATAAAATAAAATAGATTTCTACTACCTTACTACGTTCACACAATCCCAGTTTTTTTTTTCTTTCAAGTCCAAAGGGTGGTAAACTTATTTCTTCAGCATCTTTTTTTTTTCTTGTCCACGTGTTAAGAAGTCTTTCCAATATGATGATGCGAAGTCACAACAAACTTTTTACCTCACGTTCACAATCCAAGTTTGTTTTAAGTCCAAAGGGCAAAAACCATTATTTCAAGTCACAGCGTCTGTTTTTTTTTTTGTTTTTTTTTTTCTGAAGAAGTCTTTCGAATATGATGCGAAGTCACAATACCATCTCCAACTTTTTACTTTACGTTCACAATCCAAGTTTTTTTTTCCTAAAAAACCATTCGCTTTATTTCAAGTTGTAGTATCTTTTTATTTCCGCGTGAAGAAGAAGTCTTTCGAATATGATGTGATGAAGTCTCAATACAACACCAGCAATAGGAACCGAATATAAAAAAAAGTAGATTACTACTACATTACGTTCACACAATCCAAGTTTTTTTTCTCCCCAAGTCCAAAGGGTTAAAAACCATTCGCTCGATTTCAAGTTGCAACACCACCAACAACTGTTTACTTTACGTTCACAAATCCAAAGAGTAAAAAGCATTCGCTCGATTTCAAGTTGGAGCATCCGTTTTTTTTTCCCTTTGTGTGAAGAAGTCTTTCTTCGAAGTCTTTAAACACCGCCACCACCAACACCAACAATAAGCACCGAATATAAAAAGTAGATTACTACTTCACAAATCCAAAGTTTTTGGTTTTTTTCCTACAAGTCCAAAGGGTGGTAAACTTATTTCTTCAAGCCCCAGCATCTTTTTCTTTTGCGTTGTGTGAAGAAGTCTTTTGAATATGATGCGAAGAAGTCTCTCTAAACAACACCAACAACAACAATAGGAACCAAATATAAAAAATAGACCTTACAAAGCTTTTTTTTCTACAAAGTCAAAAGGGTAAAACCATTCGCTTTAAAGTCTCTAAACACCACCACCACCACCACCACCAACAACAATAGGAACCGAATATAAAAGTAGATTACAAGTACTACCTTACAGGTCACACAATCCGAAGTTTTTTTGTTTTTTTTTTCCAAAGTCAAAAGGGTACAACACCACCAACAACAATAGGAACCGAATATAAAAAGTAGATTACTACTACCTTACGGGTCACAATCCAAAGTTGTTGTTTTTTTTCCAAGTCAAAAGGGTAAAACCATTCACTTTAAAGTTCATCCTCTCCAGTCCGGGTCCACGATGATGACGATGACGAGGCTATTACTACGTTCTCCATCTTCTTCAGTCATCGTCGAGGACCCTTTTTTAATTTTTGTCCATGCAGAACTTTTTAGCAGCTTGGTTTTTTTTTTTTTTGAAGGAGGAGGATTATTTGATAATGATCCACAACCACCGAGTCTACCCCACCCGCTCCCGAGGGTACCGGCAATATATACTTACTAAGCCCACCACTAATAAGTCCAGGAATAACTCTTAATCCCTGAAAAGTAAAAACAAAAAGCCCGTATCATAAGAAAGCTACTAATCATCACCATCATCGGGACAAAAAAAAAAAGATAAGTAGTAGTAAAATGAAGACCACTACTCATACTCATCATCATTATCATCATCATCATCATCATTCGAGTTATTATCAAGAAGAGGAGGTCGTCATTATAGAGGAGGCTCATAGCAGACGCCTAATAATAATTCCCTGAAACGAAAATATCTTCTAACAGCACACACACACACACACACACACACACACACACACACACACACACACACACACACACACACACACACACACGGTGTCTGTCGGATTTTTTTTCAAGAGTCAGTTGAACACGCTTAAAACAGATACAAACTTTTAAGTCGAACTAACAAACTAACATATTTTACAGTCATCATCGTTTGTTTTGTTTGGTTTGGTATCCTTGTCTTAAAACAAGTTCAGTTTACGCAGCAGCAAATTCCTTACGGAAGAACGTCAGTTTGAGAGAACTATGCTATTATCGCAACAAGATCGAACTCAGAAGAAGAAGACGGGGAGAGAGTATGCTACGTTTTTTTTCTTCCTCATGTTATATCGTATCATATCGGTGGCATATTAGGCATTTTCAGCCTTCTCAATGTAGATGATTTACGGTTTTAGCGAGAAATAGTTTGTCTTATTCTCGCATAAAGCACCTGCGTGGTTTTAAAAAGAAGACGGAGGGAAGGAGTGTGCTACGTTTTTCTCCTCACATCTTATCGTATTATTAGACATTTTCAGCCTTCTCAATGTGGATAATGTACAGTTTTAGTGAGAAATAGTTTTTGGTCTTATTCTCGCATAAAAAGCACACGCGAGAGTCCATATTTGTTTGAAACATAAGGCGTATCCGGCGTCGTTTATCAAGACAAGTTCTCAACAGTTTGTGTTCATTGAATGGCAAGTTATTATTCCAAGTTTTAAAAAATGTTTGCTGCTTTTGACGTTTTAGTAAATTTTGTTGTCGTTAGTTTGAACAGGTGCCCTCTTCTAGTTGTAGATCGAACTGAGTAGAAGAAGACGGGGGGAGGGAGTGTGCTACGTTTTCTCTTATATCATATCATATCATATTATATCATATCATATCATATTATATCACATCATAACATATATCATATCATATCATATCATATCATATCACATCATAACATATCGGTGGCATGTTGGGCATTTTCAACCCGCTCAATGTTGGATAATTTAGGGTTTAGCGAGAAAAAGTTTTTGGTCTTATTCTCGCATAAAGCACATGCGTGGTTTAAAAAATGCGAGTCAATATTTGTTTGAAACATAAGGTGTATCCAGCGTTTATCAAGACAATTTTTGAAAGTGTTAACAGTTTCTGCTTCAACAACATTGACTGGCAAGTTATTATTCCGAGTATTAACAATTCTGTTAGTGGAGAAAAAGTTTGCTGCTTTTGAAGTTTTAGTAATTTTCTTTTTTGTTGTTGTCAGATTAAACAGGTGCCCTCTAGTTGTAGATTCTGTATTCAAACCGAAATAGTGGTGGTTTTAATGTCATAAAATCCACGCGTGTAAGTTTGTAAGTTTCAATCATGTCACCACGTCCGTATTCCAAACTTGGTAATTTTGTTTTTGAAAAAAAAACTGAAGCCTTTTTTTGTTGATACTGATCTTATTTTGGTGTGTGTAAATCTTCTCTGAACATCTTCTTCGATTCAGGGATTACTGTGTTGTTTTTTCCCCACAAATTCGTTGTCCATGCCACATTCGATAACGGGTCTGACTCTTAAGCGTCTTCAATAATAAATGGAACATTACTTCTTCATATCGTATGTGTTCGGTTTGTGCGGTTAAGAGGCGGCTCTAAAAAGATGTCGTCGTCGCCTGTCGTTAATCATCGCGGAGCTTTTATCGCGTTCAAAGGCTGTGATAAAAGTGGAAAGTCCACACAATGCGGTTTATTAGTTGATCGTCTAAACAAGTATGGCGTGCCAGCTCGGCTGATGAAATTTCCGGACCGGACAACGTCGATCGGAAAGACGATCAACACGTACCTATATCAGTCCTGTCAGGTGGAGGACCACGCCATTCATCTGCTCTTTGCCGCGAACCGCTGGGAGGCCATGCCCGAGATGACAGAACTGCAGAATTCAGGAGTGACCTTGGTCGTTGATCGTTTTTCTTTCTCCGGGGTGGCTTTCTCCTCTACCAAGCCTGACCTAAGTGTGGAGTGGTGCCGGCAGCCAGAGCGAGGGTTGCTGCGACCCGACCAGGTGCTCTATCTGAGCGTCAGCACCCAAGGGGCAGCACAGCGGGGCGACTTTGGCACGGAAAGATACGAGAAATGTGACTTTCAGGCTGTTGTAGCTGAGCGATTCCAGGAACTCAAAGACAACTTGTGGACCGAGATCAATGCTGACAAAAAGTCGGTGGAGGCTCTGTCCAGTGAGATTTTCGGACACGCCATGACCTTCATCAACAGAGTGCGGCGGACCTCCCTCCTCTTCAGCGTCTCTGGGTTTAAGATGGTGCAGCTGTCCCTCGAGACATTTTGTTTCTTTCATGGGCTTCTTCTCGCTTTTCCGGGTTGTTTGTTTGTTTTTCTCTTTTGCTCTTTATGCATCTCTGGCTGAAAAACATCGGTGGCGGAGATCACATTCGGTTCAGATTTTTAGCTGTGCTGTCCGTTATTTTATTTCGTATACCTAAACCATTCTTCAGTAGTTTTTTCCTTGATTCATGTAGTACAACGATCGCGGCGATCATTTGGACATTAGAGTGGAACCAGTGCGTGAATTTGAGATTTCCTGTGGAAACACATGATTGTGTGTTATTAGTAATAACGTGGATAAGAATGGAAATACACCAGGAGTTAAGTCGGTAGAGAACTGGAAGAATAAAGACAGGCATGCTGTGGGACAGAAAGGTGGATCTTAGAGCTTGTCTTCTTCGGTCCTGGAACTGCCAGGTTGGCAGAAACTGGATTGGGCATGTTCTCTCCGTTTCACTGTACAAACCTGGCAGCACAAGTTCCTTAGCCATCGAAGTCGATCAGAATAATGTAAATGGCCACCACATCAAGTTTCATTTCGAAATGGCAAGCACATTTCCTATAAAGCAGGAGGAGTTGGAAGAAGAAGAAGACGCCATCATGTGACCCATGACACAACCCACAGACTGCTGGTGCGGTGCCGCAGCAGTCCCTATAGTAGTGACAAAGTCAAATGACAAAATCACGCGTTGACTCGATGAAAGAAGAGAGAAACGTTTCCTCGACCATCTTCTCGCTGAGGGGGCACCACTGCCTTCTTCTTCTGCGAACTAGATCGCGATAATAGCGGGTTTTTCCCACAGAGAGAAGTAGAAGAAGAGTGTCAGCTGTTACACCATTATTCGCAAGATACTACTTGCTTCGAGCGGGACTTGGAATAATAAGTTCACGCCCCTCCTGAAGTTTTCCCAAAGAGAAATAATGTCACACGGCTAGGATTCCTGGAGCAATGGCGTGTGATATAGATGTTGACGATTACTGGGAGAGACGATCATGGTGATAATCATCCCAAAATTGGTACTCATCATCGGTGGTTAAGAGGAGATCATCGTCATCATCATCATTAGAAATACACAATTTTATGTCAATGAAAAACAAAAAGTCAGTCCTCCACGTTTTGTTTCATAAATGTCATGGGGGGGGGGGGGGGGACATTTAATAAACGTTTTCTCATACACAGCCTTAGCGTCTTCCCTCGGATTACTAGCTGTAACACACAGTATCGAAGAAACCATCGTAAAAAAAAAGCAGTGGTGTGTGTGTGTGTGTGTGTGTGTATTCTCCTTCTTCATAGGCACAACAACTAATTTTTTGTATAGTCCAAAGATGACGGAATTTCGTCGCCAATGGGTTTGCAGATGGCATCTCATAACTTTCACCTCCGTTGTCAAGAACTAGATGCATTTTGATGGCCGTCGTTGCAGGACCGAGTGTGCGCAGAAAGTCAGTCACTGTCCCAGGAGATCGTTGACCACGAGCAGCGAGGTAGTAGTTGACACTACTGGTTCTTGGACAGTTTGAGCCCCTAGAAAGACCAGTCTTTTGAGGTTTCTTTTCTGCGCAAGCTCTATCAGCATGTCGAAAAGCGATTTTTTTAGAAACGAGTGGTTAATGTAGACATTGACATTCTGTAAATACTTATCAAATTTCTTGATCATGAATTTGTCACTTTTGCACAGACCAGCGGCTTCGACACGACCGTGTAATACGGAGTATCCTTCTTGTAGGGTCGTCCGGATGCTGATGTCCCTCCACACGGAGGGGTAATACATGAGAGAGTTGAACCTTTTACAAGCGCTTCCCAGGTATGCCCGGTCCGACAGTGGAAGCATCTTGAAGATCATCAGCAACACGAGCTCCGGTAATGTTTCTAGACCCAAACGAGACACCTGGTCAGAGGCACCCGCCGCCATGCTGGCTATTTCCTCCTCCATGGTGTCCCAGAAAAATTGCTCCCTGTCAGTTCTGCAGTGGCGGCGCAACACTTTTTTTTTTTTTTTTTACATTTTCAAACAACACCTATTAATAATCCCTTTGTTGTTGTTTCAAAGTTATTGTAGCTAAGAGGAGTTAGCTTCCTGGACAACTACACCAACCAGTATCGAAGAGGGGGAAGGTGGGTGATTTTTTTCTTTTTTTTTTTTTTTGATTGTAAGAGTTTATCGTAGGGTTACTACAACCCACAATCCTGTTTAAATGCAGAAGTGGGGGGGGGGGGGGGGGGGGATGATTATCTTGAGCTACAGGCGTTGCTAATGTTCTTCTTCTTCCGGCTGTTCAACTTGTTTTAAGTGGTCAGGAAGGTCTAGTATCCCATGGAGGGCAGTTTCCCCGCCTGCCAATGGTACCTGCAATCGAAAAAGCCGAGTTATCTTCAGAATAGTAAGTCCGACAATCGTCAACTGAGCGATTTCATCAAAGAAAGAAATCCAAAGCTGGCAGAAATCCGTCGAAGAAGAAGACACCCCAACGATGACTCATCTTATTTTTTTTAAAGAAGGATGACAGCAGACACTCCCCTTCTTCCTTTTCTTGTAGTAGTAGTAGTAATAGTAGTAGTAGTAGTAGTAGTAGTAGTAGTAGTAGTAGTAGCATAAATATGTAAAGGGGGGGAAGGGAGTCTCAAGCCACACACACACACACACCTCAGCAGTCCTGATAGTAAAAAAACAACAACAAAAAACAAAAAACAAACAAAATAAACAACTGCAAGCTAATATATTTACTCTCTTGGGGGGCATATGAAGTTGGACCAAATAACTACAAAGCGGAATACTGGAGAAATATAAGGTTTTCTTAGATCGCATCAAAGAAATGATACTTAAAAAAAAAAGCTCCTCCCAACTACCTGAAAATGCATGCTGCTGTTGTTATTGTAAAATGGGATTATTTTTTTCCCCAGAAAGTTTTAAATTATAAGGAACTCCTCCTTTTTTTTCTTTTCAGTAAAGAGCTAGTAAAGTAGCGGGGGGAAGAATTCCCGACCTGACTCAAGGTGGTGAGACTCGTGGCCACTGTGGGTTTTGAACTTTCACACAAACTGAATAACTGTCCACCATCAAAACACCACCACTACACCAACAATTAATGTCCCCGTTACACATTCGTTCTTAATAAGAACGTGGGTGCTTCTTAATGACGACCCAACACACACAACAACAACAACAACAACAAACAAAAGAATCGATGAGGCAAAAGGGTCATTTTCCGTCCCAGATTATAACCATGACGTTGCGGGCGCACTCGGTTTTGACCCAAGAAGCCAGGATGATGTACAAGATTTTATCATTAAGACTCTTGGGGGGAGTCAAAATAAATCACAACAAATGCGCATGTAATGCAAATAATGTACAAAATCAAACGTTGGAAATGTGTTAAAATAATAGGGGGAGGAAGAAAAAAAAACAACGAAGAAAGAATATATTAAAAAAAAAACAAAAAAAAACACAGTTCATTCCATGAAGAGCATGTCTCCCAAAAAGCCATTCATGTAAATTACAAAGCAACAAACGGCTGGTAATAAGACAAAAAAAAAACAAAAAAAAAACGCACCCACCCAAAAGCTGCTGTCTGCTTATAGGTAGTCTACTATGACCCCAGAGAACATTTCAGCCGCGAGTCGTTCCACGCATTTTGTGTTGGGATACAGAGCATCTCGGTACATCGTTCTCAGGGGTCTTTTGTCTGCGAATCTTCTGGTGATTTTTGTTAGATTGATCAATTGGATAATGACATCCTTATTATTATCCTTCTGGCGCAATTCGTTAACGACCTTTTTCAGATTCGTGTTGGAAATTGTCACCGAGTTTTTCAGAACACCTCCGTAAAAGGGATAGAGTACTGTGCCAAAGAAAATCTTAATGACGTTAGGAAAGGCGGACTTGAGTTTGTTGATGACCTGTCGCCAGCAATTCGTGAAAACACTTCCGCAAAAACAGGCATTTGCGCTGAAAGAAATGAGGACAGCTTCTACATCTTCTCGTTTCTCATCTTCGACAGCGATTTGGAAAGGCTGTTTATTGTTGGTTCTTGCATGAGGCGTATTAGCAGGTTGGAGTTTTGACCAAACTGATCCCACATTATGGCTCTTTCTTCCGGGTCCAAGATGCCCCAATCACCGATTACTACCGCCACTCGAGCCTCCCCGCTGCAGTTCAGGGTGGTGGTGGCGGCGACTCCTTCCATCTTTTCTTAGTGGTGGGAAACCTCTTGGCCCGGTCAAAGGGGGTGGTTTTAGGATGAAGTGTCTGGCTGACAGATGATGATGACACAGCCCCGTTGATATATGACTACTTGCAACTAACCTTTTGTTAATAAATGTAGCAACTGACCCGGCATTACTTCTTTGTGTTCTCTCATAGATTTATCAGCCCACCCCCCAAAAAAACTCAACCCAAAACCTAACGCCACAACAGGCAAAAGAAGATCAGAAAGGGCAAAAGAGTTAGGCAAAAGAACATCAGAAAGGGGGGCAAAAGAGTTGAGATTTTGAGGTAAAAGAGTACGACAAGAACTTTGGTTGGTCGGGTTGTAGCTATTTTGCCTATTGTATTAACGGTTGTTACTTCTTCTTTGGGTGTGACGTATCTGGTTAAAACCGTAGCTGTGGTGTTTGCTGTGACAGCCGTCAAAACGTTTGAATTGGAAAAGTTTGCATTGTAGTAATCCGAAAAGTTAATCGCCAAGAGGTAGTCGTGGTCTTTGGCATGATAGGAATAGTCCAGTCCGTGTATGATACACTCAAATGTAACTCCGGCAGGATGGCTGACTCCGGAGTAACTTTGGTTGAGTGTGAATCCCCTTCTTCCTTTTCTTGTAGTAGTAGTAGTAGTAGTAGCATAAATATGTAAAGGGGGGGAAGGGAGTCTCAAGCCACACTCACACACCGAAGCAGTCCTGATAGTAAAAAACAAACAAAAAACAAACAAACAAAAAAAAACAACAACTGCAAGCTAATATATTTACTCTCTTGGGGGGCATATGAAGTTGGACCAAATAACTACAAAGCGGAATACTGGAGAAATATAAGGTTTTCTTAGATCGCATCAGAGAAATGATACTTTAAAAAACAAGCTCCTCCCAACTGCCTGAAAATGTATGCTGCTGTTGTTATTGTAAAATTGGATTATTTGTTTCCCCAGAAAGTTTTAAATTATAAGGAACTCCTCCTTTTTTTTCTTTTCAGTAAAGAGCTAGTAAAGTAATGGGGGGAAGAATTCCCGACCTGACTCAAGGTGGTGAGACTCGTGACCACTGTGGGTTTTGAACTTTCACACAAACTGAATAACTGTCCACCATCAAAACACCACCACTACACCAACAATTAATGTCCCCGATACACATTCGTTCTTAATAAGAACGTGGGTGCTTCTTAATGACGACCCAACACACAACAACAACAACAACAACAACAACAACAACAACAACAAAAGAATCGATGAGGCAAAAGGGTCATTTTCCGTCCCAGATTATAACCATTACGTTGCTGGCGCACTCAGGTTTGACCCAAGAAGCCGGATGATGTACAAGATTTTATTATTAAGACTCTTGGGGGGAGTCAAAATAAATCACAACAAATGCGCATGTAATGCAAATAATGTACAAAATCAAACGTTGGAAATGTGTTAAAATAATAGGGAAGGGGGGGGAGGGGGGGGGGGGGGAGGAAGAAAAAAACAACGAAGAAAGAACATATTTTTTAGAAAACACACACAGTTCATTCCACGAAGAGCATGTCTCCCAAAAAGCCATTCATGTAAATTACAAAGCAACAAACGGCTGGTAATAAGAAAAAAAAAAAACCGCACCCACCCAAACGCTGCTGTCTGCTTATAGGTAGTCTACTATGACCCCAGAGAACATTTCAGCCGCGAGTCGTTCCACGCATTTTGTGTTGGGATACAGAGCATCTCGGTACATCGTTCTCTGGGGTCTTTTGTCTGCGAATCTTCTGGTGATTTTTGTTAGATTGATCAATCGGATAATGACATCCTTATTGTTATTCTTCTGGCGCAATTCGTTAACGACCTTTTTCAGATTCGTATTGGAAATTGTCACCGAGTTTTTCAGAACACCTCCGTAAAAGGGATACAGTACTGTGCCGAAGATAATCTTAATGACGTTAGGAAAGGCGGACTTGAGTTTGTTGATGACCTGTCGTCAGCAATTCGTGAAAACACTTCCGCAAAAACAGGCATTCGCGCTGAAAGAAATGAGGACAGCTTCTACATCTTCTCGTTTCTCCATCTTCGACAGCAATTTGGAAACGCTGTTTATTGTTGGTTCTTGCATGAGGCGTATTAGCAGGTTCAAGTTTTGACCAAACTGCTCCCACGTTATGGCTCTTTCTTCCGGGTCCAAGATGCCCCAATCACTGATTACAACCTCCACTCGAGCCTCCCCGCTGCAGTAGGGTGGTGGTGGCGGCGACTCCTTCCATCTTTTCTTAGTGGTGGGAAACCTCTTGGCCCAGTCAAAGGGGTGGTTTTAGGATGAAGTGTCTGGCTGACAGATGATGATGACACAGCCCCGTTGATATATGACTACTTGCAACTAACCTTTTGTTAATAAATGTAACAACTGTCCCCGCATTACTTCTTTGTGTTCTCTCATAGATTTATCAGCCCGCCCCCCAAAAAAACTCAACCCAAAACCTAACACCACAACAGGCAAAAGAAGATCAGAAGGGACAAAAGAGTTAGGCAAAAGAACATCAGAAAGGGGGGCAAAAGAGTTGAGATTTTGAGGTAAAAGAGTACGACAAGAACTTTGGTTGGTCGGGTTGTAGCTATTTTGCCTATTGTATTAACGGTTGTTACTTCTTCTTTGGGTGTGACGTATCTGGTTAAAACCATAGCTGTGGTGTTTGCTGTGACAGCCGTCAAAAAGTTTGAATTGGAAAAGTTTGTATTGTAGTAATCCGAAAAGTTAATCGCCAAGAGGTAGTCATGGTCTTTGGCATGATGGGAATAGTCCAGTCCGTGTGTGATACACTCAAATGTAACTCCGGCAGGATGGCTGACTCCAGAGTAACTTTGGTTGAGTGTGAATCCCCTTCTTCCTTTTCTTGTAGTAGTAGTAGTAGTAGTAGTAGTAGTAGTAGTAGTAGTAGCATAAATATGTAAAGGGGGGGAAGGGAGTCTCAAGCCACACTCACACACCAAAGCAGTCCTGATAGTAAAAAAAAAACAACAAACAAACAAACAAAAAACAACAACTGCAAGCTAATATATATTTACTCTCTTGGGGGGCATATGAAGTTGGACCAAATAACTACAAAGTGGAATACTGGAGAAATATAAGGTTTTCTTAGATCGCATCAGAGAAATGATACTTTAAAAAAAAAGCTCCTCCCAACTGCCTGAAAATGTATGCTGCTGTTGTTATTGTAAAATTGGATTATTTGTTTCCCCAGAAAGTTTTAAATTATAAGGAACTCCTCCTTTTTTTTCTTTTCAGTAAAGAGCTAGTAAAGTAGTGGGGGGAAGAATTCCCGACCTGACTCAAGGTGGTGAGACTCGTGGCCACTGTGGGTTTTGAACTTTCACACAAACTGAATAACTGTCCACCATCAAAACACCACCACTACACCAACAATTAATGTCTCCGATACACATTCATTCTTAATAAGAACGTGGGTGTTTCTTAATGACGACCCAACACACAACAACAACAACAACAACAACAACAAAAGAATCGATGAGGCAAAAGGGTCATTTTCCGTCCCAGATTATACCCATTACGTTGCTGGCGCACTCGGTTTTGACCCAAGAAGCCGGATGATGTACAAGATTTAATCATTAAGACTCTTGGGGGGAGTCAAAATAAATCACAACAAATGCGCATGTAATGCAAATAATGTACAAAATCAAACGTTGGAAATGTGTTAAAATAATAGGGGGGAGGGGGGGGGGGAAGAAAAAAATACAACGAAGAAAGAATATATTTGTTAGAAAACACACAGTTCATTCCACGAAGAGCATGTCTCCCAAAAAGCAATTCATGTAAATTACAAAGCAACAAACGGCTGGTAATAAGAAAAAAAACACAAAAAAAACGCACCCACCCAAACGCTGTTGTCTGCTTATAGGTAGTCTACTATGACCCCAGAGAACATTTCAGCCGCGAGTCGTTCCACGCATTTTGTGTTGGAATACAGAGCATCTCAGTACATCGTTCTCTGGGGTCTTTTGTCTGCGAATCTTCTGGTGATTTTTGTTAGATTGATCAATCGGATAATGACATCCTTATTATTATCCTTCTGGCGCAATTCGTTAACGACCTTTTTCAGATTCGTGTTGGAAATTGTCACCGAGTTTTTCAGAACACCTCCGTAAAAGGGATAGAGTACTGTGCCAAAGAAAATCTTAATGACGTTAGGAAAGGCGGACTTGAGTTTGTTGATGACCTGTCGCCAGCAATTCGTGAAAACACTTCCGCAAAAACAGGCATTTGCGCTGAAAGAAATGAGGACAGCTTCTACATCTTCTCGTTTCTCCATCTTCGACAGCGATTTGGAAAGGCTGTTTATTGTTGGTTCTTGCATGAGGCGTATTAGCAGGTTGGAGTTTTGACCAAACTGCTCCCACGTTATGGCTCTTTCTTCCGGGTCCAAGATGCCCCAATCACTGATTACTACCGCCACTCGAGCCTCCCTGCTGCAGTTCAGGGTGGTGGTGGCGGCGACTCCTTCCATCTTTTCTTAGTGGTGGGAAACCTCTTGGCCCGGTCAAAGGGGGTGGTTTTAGGATGAAGTGTCTGGCTGACAGATGATGATGACACAGCCCCGTTGATATATGACTACTTGCAACTAACCTTTTGTTAATAAATGTAACAACTGACCCGGCATTACTTCTTTGTGTTCTCTCATAGATTTATCAGCCCGCCCCCCCAAAAAACTCAACCCAAAACCTAACGCCACAACAGGCAAAAGAAGATCAGAAGGGACAAAAGAGTTAGGCAAAAGAACATCAGAAAGGGGGCAAAAGAGTTGAGATTTTGAGGTAAAAGAGTGCGACACGAACTTTAGTTGGTCGGGTAGTAGATAGTTTGCCTATTGTATTAACGGTTGTTACTTCTTCTTTGGGTGTGACGTATCTGGTTAAAACCGTAGCTGTGGTGTTTGCTGTGACAGCCGTCAAAAAGTTTGAATTGGAAAAGTTTGCATTGTAGTAATCCGAAAAGTTAATCGCCAAGAGGTAGTCGTGGTCTTTGGCATGATGGGAATAGTCCAGTCCGTGTGTGATACACTCAAATGTAACTCCGGCAGGATGGCTGACTCCGGAGTAACTTTGGTTGAGTGTGAATCCATAGGCACTCTTTCTGACATATCCTCCCGATGTTCTTGTTGGGGTACTGGACAGTTCAGCGACTGTCCAGGGCGTGGCTTTCCGCACGAACGGTTTGATGTACAGTCCCTGGATTTTCATAGTGCAGCGTGGACATTTGTTCGCACTGACGTTACATCGACAACTCAATGTCACCTTCTGGGTCTCCATCTGTACCTCGCCGCTAAAATCGCAGTCATCAACCGCCACAGCCATAAGGAAGAAAAATGTAGACAGTAGAATCATACTCCCTAATAACATTGGCCCACTCAGATACAGTTTGCCGTTCAGAACTTCCATCTCTAGCACTGCACTTTGCACCACTTTTTGAGCAGTTACAAAAAGCAGGGAGGAAAAAAACGGCGGGGGGGGGGGGGGGGGGGGGGGGGATCTAAGATGGGGGAAAAAAACCAATCTAGTCTTTCTTCGTCCTTCACTCCCTTCTTTAACCGACAATAAGAAGTTTCCCGTTAGTCATTTTCCAGTGCAGTCTCCCAGAAAACGTCATTAATATGGATGGGTGGTGGCATTTTATCATTCAGGCAGCTTGGCCATGAAGTAGTAGTATAGGAACGGAATGTGTGTGTGTGTGTGTGTGTGTGTGTGTGTGTGTGTGTGTGTGTGTGTGTGTGTGTGTGTGGAGGGTCAAACTTAGGCGGAATGACAATGTGGAAATAGTGTACCTGCTAATAAAACTGTCTCTCCTTTCTTCTTCCTCTTTCAGTAATGTTCAGATCCGTAGTAAAGAAACGTATACATCACACACACAAAAATACCCCCCCCCCCTTTTAACGCACCCCCCCCCCCCCCCTTCGTTTAAGATTAACAGGGTACATTAGTATTGATTATTCGTGGCTCCTTGCCTTTCGCCGGGGTATCAGGCAGAAAAAGTGTTCTTTCTGTTCATTGTGGTGCCTCCAACTCCTCTTCCACAGGTATAAAATCCGACTCTTATTGTTTTCAAATAAAACGAGGTCACTGTTTGTCTTGAGAAAGTACCATAGCTCAAATGGTCTAAACCAAGTTTAGGCTGTTTAGGAATGTAAAAAGATTAAGACCTCAATCATAGTTATGTTTTCACCATACGGACTATAACACACACACACACACACACACACACACACACACACACACACACACACACACATATATATATATATATATATATATATATATATATATATATATATATATATATATCTTGAAACAAAAGCTTCCTACATTTTCAGCATATAGAAAAACAAACACAACATGTGACACAACCACAGCTGTGAACATCGGTAGGAATGTTTCTGTCATAGACCGAACAAACGTGTCTAATATTATACACACAAACAGAAAAAAACAAAAACAAAAATGAGGTATGGCTGTAAAACTTAAGATAACACACCGTCCACAAACTGGTATAATACACTGTTCAAGCTAGCACTAATGTATTTTCAGCTCTGTTCAGGTTAAGAGTTCGCGACAAATATTCTTTACCAGACTCACTGTTGAACGACTGTCTCTGAACGACTGTCTCTGTCTGAACGACTGTCTCTGTCTGAACGACTGTCTCTGTCTGTCTGTTGGATCTGTGTCAGCCCAGTGTCGGCTGCTGTAAGACAACGACAGTGAACTGAGCACGGGCCAACTGAAGGATGACAGTATCAAGCTGACAGTTGTCTGACCACACACACACACACACACACATACACACACACGCGCGCGCGCGCGCATATCAGCACGCACGCACGCACGCACGCACGCACGCACACCCCATTCACAAGAACTTGATGACATAACAATGTTTCCACAGTAGCCAGAAGAGTTCAGTTGGTAGAGCGCCTGAGTCTTGATCCTGGTGATCGCACGGTTTCTGGTTCGAATCTCCGCTGGGTACATTGGGATTTTTCGCTCTGAGTGAATACTGGCCCTGACTCCATTTCTGGAAAAGTAAATCGAATGAGACTATAAACTAGAGTTCCGTGTGTGAACGCACGCTTAACACTTTGTGCGCAAGTAACACCCCGTTGCTAATTTATTTTTTTAAAGGACAGTTTAGCTGTTGGCATGGATGACAAGTTGCACATGGCGTACAGCTCTTGTGAACAATCGGAAGACTGAATGAAAAAGATGAGTGAGTTGTGATGTCTGAATGACACAGGAAACAACTGAATGAGGTACCAGCAGGCATTCAGATCTACCTCAGTAGGCAGTTCATTGTCTAAAGGTGAGCGTGGATTGCAAAGCGCTTAGCGCTTCGTTTCTCACCGAGGATATGCGCTGCATAAGTACCCTTAACAAAGAAATTAACAACAGCTTTCCAACAAGTGGTGTGACCAAAGCTTGGGACGCTGTAGAAGAAGCAGCTGGTGTGGACAGTTTGTGATGACTATCACAAGCAGGACATGGGTTTAGACGGCCTGCAATGATGGTTCACTGTTGGAATGCTGGTGTGCACAGTCTGATGACTGCTGAGTACTGCGATGTTTGTATGCACATAGGCCGATAGACCCGCAGCCTGAATCCAGTGCTGCCTATGCTGCCAGCACATTCACACAAAGGCATGCAGCACAAACAAGGAAACTTCAATAAAAACCTGAAGTTCCTTGCTGGCCCACACACCTCTCATGTAAACACGGCAGTACCGATTAATATTTCTGGTTCGTTTTTTTTTGTTTTAGGAGATTTCCGTTGATTTGCTTGCCTTCATATGCAGTCATTCACAGTTGCGTAAAGAACGGGAGATGCCATTATCCCTGCCTGGAATCCGTGACGTTAATGGGAGTGGATGCACGGATATCTCTATACTTCCTGACAACGTACATCTGCCTGAAGACCGGTCGTCTGCAGTCATCACACCAAACAATGGAGATCTCTATACTTCCTGACAACGTACGTGTGGCTGAAGACCTGTCATCTGCAGTCATCACACCAAGCAATGGAGATCTCTATACTTCCTGACAACGTACGTGTGGCTGAAGACCTGTCATCTGCAGTCATCACACCAAGCAATGGAGATCTCTATACTTCCTGACAACGTACGTGTGGCTGAAGACCTGCCGTCTGCAGTCATCACACCAAGCAATGGAGATCTCTATACTTCCTGACAACGTACGTGTGGCTGAAGACCTGCCGTCTGCAGTCATCACACCAAGCAATGGAGATCTCTATACTTCCTGACAACGTACGTGTGGCTGAAGACCTGCCGTCTGCAGTCATCACACCAACCAATGGAGATCTCTATACTTCCTGACAACGTACGTGTGGCTGAAGACCTGCCGTCTGCAGTCATCACACCAAGCAATGAGATCTCTATACTTCCTGACAACGTACGTGTGGCTGAAGACCTGCCGTCTGCAATCATCACACCAAGCAATGGAGATCTCTATATTTCCTGACAACGTACGTGTGGCTGAAGACCCGCCGTCTGCAGTCATCACACCAAACAAGCCTCTCTTTGGATGCACATCAATTTGTCATTGTCCATTGGCAATACTGGAGTTCCATACGTGGTTATAGACGCTAAATATTAACGATGACTACTACTACTACTACTACTACTACTACTACTACTACTACTACTTCCACCACCACCATTATTATTATTATTATTATGAATATGATAACAATATCAGGTGTCCCTGTGGCTCAGTGGTTAAAGCGCGAGTCATTAAGTGGAAAATGAGCATGTCCAGAGGGTCATGGGTTCGAATCCCAGCCATGGCTCGTCCCAAGATGGGAAAAAAAAAAAGGGGCAGCAGAGGGACATCCGGAGTCATGAACCGGGTGTGGCCCAACCCCCCTAGAGTGTCAGGAGATAAGGGCCGAAACACTTGCTTGAAGGGGGCTTCTCTTCTGAGGACTCTCTGCTGCCACGCTCTCCACGAGTTTCTTTCTACTGATGCATGGGTAAACCATTGACTTCCGGGAATAGGCCGGAGGACGTCCGGGAAAGACCGGAGGACACTGGGAAAGACCAGAACCAAGGGCTCTGTGGGCTGGCTCCCCACTTTGCCTTAAACATGTGGCTACTAAGAATAAAAGGAAAAGATGCTCCCAGGATTCACCGAAAGGGGGAGAGAATGATGAATCCATCGGTGCTCAACCAATCATGACTGCAAATCCCAAACGGACTATGAACATGGACCAAATGGAATATCCATGTGTCTGTGGAAAGCGTTTCGCTACCACCCGTGGCATGAAGATCCACAGAACAAAGATGGGATGTGTGAAGACTCATCTGAATGAGCAGCAGCGCACTGCATCAGCAGATAAGACGTCGGAAGACCAAGGCCAGGATTTAAACCACAGTGCCAAGGACATCCACGCTGTTGGTTCGGATGAGGAATTTGCACAGGCCCTCGATGCCAGGCGCCTGAAACTCAACCTGCCACGAGCAAACGAAACTGAACATTGGGAGAAACTGGATGCAAAAATCGTCCAAAGACTCGATGCACTGATAGGGAAAAGCACCCTGGAACACAAACTAGCCACATATGGGGACATTGTGTATGCCACATGTAGAGACGCCTATGGAGCAAAACTACCCAAAGAGAAAACACCTCCAAAGAAATCCAGACGCCAAGAAAAGATGGACAAGATCAGGGTCCAAAAGAAAAACCTCAAGATGCAAATGAAGACCGCACTGCCAGCTGAAAAACAAGGCTTGGAAAAACTGTGGAAAGACCTGAAAGAAAAACACAGCGCCCTCAGCAAAGCGGAATCTGCGAGGAAGAGGAAGAGCAAAAAGAAGAAGACACAAGAGCGCTTCTTCAGAGACCCCTTCCAGTTTGCCAGAACACTGTTTGAGCAGCCAAAATCTGGGACCCTAAGTGTGGACAAAGGAGTTCTTGAGCAGCATCTGAGGAAAACATACTCTGACCCACAGAGCAAAGCACCACTCGACATTCAAGGTCTGGTGTGGCCAACCAACCCTGAGGAACAGTTCAATGGCAAGCCTCCAACGTTGGCGGAAATCAAGAAGGTGGTCGACAAAGCCAGAGCCAAATCATCACCAGGGCCAAACGGAATACCTTACCAGCTTTACAAGAAATGTCCCAAGGTGCTGGAGTGGCTCCACAGGCTGCTGCGATCGGCTTGGAGAAACCAGAAGATCAGCGGCCAGTGGATGACGGCAGATGGTGTGTACATCCCCAAAGAGCAAAACTCAAGTGACATCAGCCAGTTCAGGCCAATATCACTACTGAACGTCGAAGGGAAAATCTTCTTCTCTGTCATGGCAGCAAGGCTGACCAAGTACCTGATGGAAAACAAGTACTTGGATGTGTCAGTCCAGAAAGGTGGCATCCCAGGCGTGGCTGGCTGTGTAGAACACGCCACAATGATCTGGGACGCAATCCAAAAAGCAAAAACAGAAAAGAGAGACCTGGACGTAGTGTGGCTTGATCTGGCAAACGCATATGGATCTGTGCCCCATGAGATGATACAGTTGGCTCTTGAGATGTACCATGTGCCAAAGAACATCCGCGACATGCTCAAGAAGTACTTCAATGGCTTCTCAATGCGTTTCTCTACCAAGGAGTACACAACAGACTGGATCAACTTGGAAGTGGGTATTGCAATGGGCTGTGCAATTTCCCCAATACTGTTCGTGCTGGTAATGGAACTCATCTTGAAAGCAGCAACAAACAACGCGAGACAAACAGACCTTGGCGATGGATACAAGATGCCTCCTCTCAAGGCCTTCATGGATGACACTACAGTGATTTCATCCAGAGAAGACGAGACACGTCATGTGCTGGAGAGGCTGGACGACATAGTTGCCTCATCCAGAATGAAGTTCAAGCCAAAGAAATCACGGAGTCTCTCACTGAGGAAAGGAAAAGTGGCCGGATCTGTGGTCTTCAGTGTTGCCAACCAGGCCATTCCAACAGTCACAGAAGAACCAGTCAAGAGCCTTGGAAGATGGTATGATGATACGCTGAAAGACACACAAAGAGCAAAAGAAACCAAGCAGATGGCGGAGGAAGGCTTGGAGACCATTGACCAGTGTGGGCTCCCTGGCAAATACAAGGTCTGGTGTCTGCAGTTCATGCTGATACCAAAGCTCCTATGGCCTCTGATGATATACGACATCTGCACCAGCATAGTGGAGGCAATGGAAGCCAAAATCAACAAGTTCACAAGGAAATGGCTTGGTGTCCCACCCTGTCTGACTGACATAGCGCTGTACTGTCGCCAAGCAAAGC
>CM065743.1:42280144-42285144 GCA_033310375.1 Conus canariensis
AAATCGTTCACGGTATAACTCCATATTCCATAACACATATTCTCCTGAAAAAAAAAAATCTGATGGATTGAAATTGTTCACGGCACATCTCCATATTTCACGACTCACATTCTTCTGGCTGATGACACTCTCCTCACAAGGGGGGTCACTCGGAGTAACGCTGAACCTTTCGTTAAAGCCAGGCGTTGAGCCAATCGTCTACCAATGATACACAGGTCGACCAGAACATACATCACCCAACAGCTCTCGCAACAGCTGGCGACCCCAGTCCAGGGAAGAGACAATCCAGTCATCAGGCACCACCACCAGTCAGGAAAGGAAGGCATCTGGCTCTGAATGAATCCACCATGGGAATTTCAGATAGGGGGGGTGACCCTCTTCTAGCCAAGAGGACGAAACGGATCCACCTGCCGTGGGAATTCGAAGCTGTTCTCCAATCATTGTTCGTCTCGGAAAACACACACACACACACACACACACACACACACACACACACACATAAATATATATATATCTTATCTCCCCCTATTTCGTCAATCTAAGACATAAGAGCAAGCTTTGTTTATCAAATTTAATATATATATATATATATATATATATATATATAAGAGAGAAGAGAGAGAGAGAGAGAGAGAGAGAGAGAGAGAGAGTAGTGGTAAGGGGGTGGGGCTGGGTTAAAAATAACTTCGCAACAACCATCCAGAGTTATTTCTTATGAGCATCTCAGGAAATGTGGCAAGCATCATTCTGGACAGTGTGGTGTGTGTGTGTGTGTGTGTGTGTGTGTGTGTGTGTGTGTGTGTGTGTGGGGGGGGGGCGAGGGTTGAGTGCGTGCGTGTTCATCACGAGCCTGTCTGAGCTCTGCACTAGCAGTCACCAATAAGCAAACACTATTCAGTCACCTTGACGCATCCCACCAGAGAGGACACACCTCGCTGCCGAGTAACTTTGGATGAGAGTGTCATGACGAGAAACGCATGGAGGTCATTTCATCCTCTAAATTCCTTAATGAACACAGGGCTGTGTAGACACTCCTCCAGTGGAATTGGTTCTGCGCTGATCTCTTCATGCCATTCCATGTTTTTATTTTGGAATCCATGCACTGGCGCCAAGTCTGTCGAGGTCGGCCCGACCTTCCTTTTCCACCTTGGGTTCCTCATGGGTATCTGTCTTTTCACGTTGGTAGGAGGCTTTCGTTGGGTGTGGCTAGTCCAGACCCATTTCCTTTCTCTCCAAGTCGACAACATTTTGTTACAAACGACGTCTAGCCTTCTGATGCTGAGAACGAACTTGATGCACTTACCACTGATGCCAGAAAATTGTGAAGGCTGCTATGATGTTTCCCCAAGTTTCTGATTAACATGATAGAACAAGCTTCACAGCTGTGTTGACAATTCTGATTTTGTACCGGAGAGAAAGGGCCATAGAAACCCATTCAAGTAACAGGTTGTTAAAAGCGTGCCTAGCCTTGATGCGGCTACTGATGACTTAATCGGCTGTACCATCCTCTCTGACAACACTTCCCAGGCTGACAAATTACCCCAGTGTTTTATGTTCTCGTCCTTAACATGTGTCTTGCTATCTATGTTTTGTCTGTATTCCTGCATTCTTTTCTTTATGTTGAGTTTAAGGCCTGTTTTGTTTGTTTCCCGTTATGTTGAAATTTTAATGGAAGAGGTATTTGCGTCTCTGGATGATGTTAGGACTTTTCTTTTGGATGAAAAAAGCATGGAGAGCAGCCCTGTCAACCATGTGCAACTCCACCAAGATGACTCAGTAGTGAAGTGTGTCCTCTCTGTTGGGCTGCGTCTAGGTGACAAAAACGTGATTCCTTCTTGTTGACTGCTGGTGTGCAGACATGCATCATCATCTGCACAACATCGACACAGACAAACATCATCAGCTGCACAACATTGACACAGACATACATCATCAGCTGCACAACATCGACACAGACATACACCATCAGCTGCACAACATCGACACAGACATACATCATCAGCTGCACAACATCCACACAGACATACATCATCAGCTGCACAACATCGACACAGACAAGCAGACATACAAAATCAACTACCCAATATTGATGCCGACATGTAGACATGCGTCATCATCAGCTGCGTGCCTGCTTGCGTGAATATGTGTGTGTGTGTGTGTGTGTGTGTGTGTGTGTGTGTGTGTGTGTGTGTGTGTGTGTGTGCGCGCGAGTGTGTGTGTGTGTGTGTGTGTGTGTGTGTGTGTGTGTGTGTTGTACAGCTAAGATATATTTTGTTATATTTGTTTCTGAAAAAAAATCTCTGTGGCTTTATTTCTTTTTGATTAATTTCCATATACGATTGGTTAACACTGATACATGTTGAAAGAAATGTATTTTAAGTGTGACCTTGCTTGTTTCAAACCTGACGGTAGATTTCAGTACGATATGCCTGTTCTATTCAGATCATGACCTTAACTGTGAACATCAGGCTTAAATTACTGTTGTTGGCGACTGTTTTTCTGTCATTTACATTTTATGACGTCAACGTCGACACCAGCACTAGACACAGTCATTGTTCACTGCGTGGTTTTCTTCACAGAACAGACTTTCTGCATCTTGTAGAACAGGTTGATGAACTGGGTAATCATCTGGTAAAACTCTGCTCTCACCTTCCTACCAGTTAAGCAATACACGTAGAAATTAATCCCACAATTCCAGTCATGTAGAAAACCAAAGACAGCTTTCCTCGTTAGGAAATGTCCAACGTCAAATGGGTTGCTCCAATCAACATGGACAGATAGATGTGCGTTTACTGCTAGAGGCGCGGTCAGGATAATAAAAGCTGCATTCGCGGCTATCAAGGTCACAGTCACTGACGTCACATTTCGTCGTCTTGAATCGTGAGTGGCTTGTTGTACGGGAACACGGTTGCCTATTCTGACCGATTCTACAAGTTTATAGACAAGAACGCTACTGCTGAGAACCAATAACGCTAAAGGTAGAAAAGGGGAAAGAATGGTATCTAGCAAGGCCCAAATATTGTCCCAAAACCACGCGTACGTTTTAGAATTTACGCCATAACAGCAGTTGTGCTCACATAGTTCTGCATCATAATCAAATCCATAGAGAACGTGACAACAGAGGAGAGGGATGACGATGACCAACACACCAACAACAGCTCGGGACGTTCTCTTCGTCCACACAGCATTGACACGATGAGGCCACAGCACAGAGGCTGCTCTTTGCATGGTGAGAGTCACAAGAGTCCACGGAGACAACATCTGCACCACAGTAAAGATCATGACGTCCAGTTTGCACATCCAGGAACCCAGTGAACTCCAAAGGGGAACGTGGAATTGTCTGCCGAGCCAGAACTGTAGGGGGGCATTCACTATCTGCAACTCGTCCGAACATGCCAGAAGCTGGAAGAAAATACCAGAACTGAATGAAGGAAGGCGAAACATGATCAGAATCACCATCACATTCCCAAAGGTTCCAAACAGAATCAAACTAGGTTCTCCGATTTTACCAATAAGATTTGCAGGAGCATATATTTTGTCGACGATGCTCCAAAAGACCTGCTCCCCCCGTTTCCACTCTGGGATGTCTGTCGTATTTGTCTGGGAACTGTTCACTGACAAGGCGGGAATGCTGAAGGTGGCGTAATTCAGTTCACTTGTCATAGTGAAGTCTTTAATTTTAGTCTGTAACAGGCACTCCTTTCTTTCTACCACGTTTCAATTCAATTCAACTTGATTGATTCTATCCAGTTCAGTTCACATGCTTAATTTTGGCATTTAATTCTGTGTGTACAAAGGACTGCATTCGGCACGTCTTGTTTCAACTCAAATCAGTTAAGGTCACTTCCAGTCAATTCCATTCAGTTGAGTTTCATCAAATCCAGTTCAATTCCTTTTGATTCACGTTACTTTAGTGAAGTTTTGATCAGCTCAGTTGAGTTCAACTTAATTCATTTCAGCCCAGTTCACTTCAGTCCATGTTAGGTCATTTTAGTACAGCTTAATTCAGTTAACTTCAGTCCAACTTTATTCGTTTCAACTCAGCTCAGTTCGATCCGTTCTGTTCAACTGATACCACACCAATTTAGATTTAATCTATACTGTTTAGTTGGGTTCAGTTCAATTTAGATCGTTTGATTCAATGAGTAAAATTCAGTTCAGTTTAGGTAATCTGAGTTCAGTTCAATTCAGCAAAAGAAAACGTTTAGTTTACGTCAGAACACTTCAATTAATTTCAAGTGATTTTGAGTTCATGTTAGTTCGATAAAGTGCAGTTCGGTTCACACCAGTTCAATTAAACTGATTGAAATAACAATGTTTGTATTTACCCAGCGCAGAGCGATTCTACCAGTCACTATACTCTCCTAAGAATAAACAGATTATTGTAATGCTCCCACTACAGCACACACACACACACACACACACACACAATTCAACACACACACACACACACACACACACACACACACACACAACACATCGCGCGCGCGTGCACACACACACACACACACACACACACACACACACACACACACACACACACACACACGGCGCGCGCGAAAAATTACAAAAAAGGGAATAAATATTGTAGCAGGCAATGCTGAATCTCATATTGAAGAGAAGTATCCGAATCATTTGAGAGTATACGCAGATGGATCGTTGACTCAGAAAAATGGGGGCTCTGCTTATTTAATGCCTGATTTAAAAGGAGAGAAGTATTTTTCACTGGGGAAAAATAAATCAGTTTTTACTGCGGAACTCACTGCAGTACTGATGGTCTTAAATTATCTTCTAAATTCCCCACGATCTATATTTCAAGCACATTTTTGTTTTGATTCAAAGTCTGTGTTTCAGGCGTTGAAATAATTGATATTGCAGAATAGATCAGAAATGAGAATTGAAGTTAGCTCTCTCTTTACTAGGCACTGCAGTTACTTTCTGCTGGATACCGTCACATTGCTCGTTTTATTATAACGATGAAGTAGGTAGAGCTGCAAAAC
>CM065743.1:42290144-42307644 GCA_033310375.1 Conus canariensis
TATCCACGACAGCATGACGGCCTGAGTTTTCCCGGTTTCCAATGGTGTAAAGCAAGGATTTGTTATTGCCCCTGTTCTCTTCAGCCTACTGCCCGCTATCCTGCCTATTGGCGATCTGTCTTTGACTGATGCAGGAATCACTCCCCACTGCTTATGTGATAGCTGCTTCTTTGATCTTAGGTGTCTGAATGCAAAAAGGAAACGCCTCCACGCCCCAGTATAATATTTTTCTTTGTAGATGACTGCACCCCACCACTACTACCACCACCACCACCACCACCACCACCACCATCAAAGCCACCACCACCACCACCAACAACAACATCAACAACAAAAACGGATTTGATGACAATGTACACTCATGAATTAAATTAAAAGTTTCATACTTTTCCAACAGAAAACAACCTGCCACTGATCTTGAAGTTTTGATGTGAACCAATGTCTGTGGCTTCCAGAACAAAAGTGCGGTCCCGCCATTAGCCTAATATATCCCAGGCTATTATAATTAATATACCTGGTCACTATGTACGAAGAGCAATCAAACACAGCCAATGCACAGTTTAAACCAGTTTCTCCTGACCCAGCATGCACTTCATGACCTGAACCACCGAATGAAATATGCATGATAATATTCCTTTCAAACTACTGCAGATAGACTGCCGCTGGATTTCTGGTGCGCACCCCACTAGGTGCTCTGCGTGTCGGAAATATGACTGCAGTTTCTCGCATCATGATTCCTCCTTCAATCACACGCAAAGCTGAAAAGTATGCACACTTTTGAGGTCAGTTATGTTGATTTTCTGAAATCACACTACAGTCCGTCAGGATATTGTGTGTATGTCACTAGAGTCGTGACCAAATAAAGGTGTCATTACACACACACACACACACACACACACACACACACACACACACACACACACACACACACACACACACTTGGAAAAAAATAAAAGAAATGAAAAATGGAATAAGTCTTCCTGGGTACCCCTTAAAATTGGAAAATAGCGAATTTCCTTCCAATTTTGAAAAGGCTGAAGCATTTGCAGATGCATTTGCAAAAAATAGTAACTTCGAAAGCCTCTCAGAAGAACAAAAACAGCTTAGAGAAAAAATGGACGAAAACGAAGACAATGAAAAAAGTCCCAATAACAATCACTATACAAATGCTCCTATTACTTTTCAGGAAACAAAAGATGCAATTTTAAACCTTGAATCAAAGAAAAAATCAGTGGCACCAGATGCAGTTTCCAGTGAAATGATAAAGCATTGACCAGTTAATATAAAACTTTTTCTAAGTTCATTTTTTCAAAAATGTTGGTTTGAAGGGATTCAGCTATCTTTATGGAAACAATCAATTGTTACCCCTATTCCCAAGGAGGGAAAGTCAAAATCAGATGAAAATAATTACAGACCTGTCACTCTTACATTACATGTGGGAAAACTTATGGAAAGAATAATTCTAAAAAGGCTTGAACATTTCTGTGAAAAAATGGTATAATGCCAATACAACAGGCGGGTTTTAGAAAAGGTAAATCATCAGTTGATCATTTAGTAAAAATTACCACACAGATTAAACATCAGTTTTCACGTAGGAAAAACGTACTTGCCACTTTTTTTTACATTAGAAAGAGATATGACCAAGTTTGGCATTCAAAACGTCTAAACAAACTAAGATCAATAGGTATTTCAGGTTGTATGTATAACTATATAAAGGCATTTTAAGTGAAAGAACAATACAGACTAAGGTTGGTAATGCCTACTCTAATCAAAGACGTACACAGATGGGAATCCCACAAGGAGGTGTTATAGCCCTATCCTTTTCAACATTTTGATGCATGATCTTTCAAAAGTGGTCTCAAACAATGTCGAACTAGCACAATATGCGGATGATATTTGCATATGGATGAAAGTCACTCTAAAAAAGCTTACACCGATTAGATCAATTAACTATATTAAAAAGGTATATCAAAATGAACTAGACAAAATCAGCAAATACATGATTGAAAACGGACTAACCCTTTCATATGAAAAATCGCATATGGTTCTCTTCAACTCTGGGTATGATCCTAAACCTCTACCCTCTTTTCAAATAAATGGAATGCCGCTTGAATATAAGAAAGTTGTTAAATTTCTAGGAGTAAGCCTGACTTCTAAATTGAATTGGAACTACCATTTGGAAAATATTCTGACAAAAGCCAGAAAAGGATTAAATTTATTAAAAATGATAAGTCGACAGTCGTGGGGAAAAGATAGTAAGGTACTTATTCATTTAGCAACTGCGCTTGTGAGATCAAAATTATCTCAGCTCAGGAAATATTCTTTTCAGCTCCAAAATATTTGATAACAAAAATGCAAAGCATCGATAGCAAAGCTTATAAGATAGCTCTCGGTGTCCCTGTCCACGCCTCAACACTAAAAACCTACGCAGAAAATAGGAATTTTGCCTTTTGCCGAAAATGTGAAACTTACTTCAGCAAAATATATATTAAGGAGTCATTCAACGCAAAATTCATGTATCAAGGAAACTGGTTTAAAATCAGAAATACATTTTCCAAAGTGAGCACAGAGTTTTGACTCTGTAAAAACTATAGGCTCCTATACGTCCCAATTATTTACAGATGCTGATGTTGAACCCCAAGCAGTAGCTCCTCAAACAGGTTACAGTAATATTCCTCAATGGGAGCTTACTAAGGCTAATTTCGATATTAATTATACAGATTTAAGGAAAAGTGATGGGACCATGCTGCCAACATATGTCAAGGCACATATAAACGAAAATTATATAAATCATCTTAAAATATATACAGACGGTTCTCTACTTGAAAACCAATTATCAGGTGCTGCATTCATTATTCCATCATTAAAAAGGAGAAATCGTATCACACTGGGAAACATTTCTCTGTATTCACAGCAGAGCTAATTGCCATTATTATGGCACTGAACTATCTTCTTAGTTTTCCATATTCAATATTTCAAATATTATTTTGTGTCGATTCAAAATCTGTCTTACAAGCTTTAAAATATTCTCATACAAGAGTGAGAGGAGAAATGATATCTGAGATATACCATTTAATTCATTTTTTGTCTTTACGTGGTTCTTCTATTGACTTTTGTTGGATTCCATCACATTGTGGTTTAGCAGCAAATGAAAGGGTTGATCGGTTAGCCAAAAACGGTGCAGCTAAGGAAAAGATCTTTACAAAAATAAATATTCCTTTATCCTTGTATGAAAATTATAGCCTTTTAGGTAAAGCATCATGGAATTCGGTGATAGGAAGACAAAAAGAGTGTCCAAACATAATAAAGGACAACAAGGAAAAATTCTTTAAGAAGCTTGTAAAATATAAAACGGGACACAATCTCCACCAGGAACGACTTTTGAAGAGTCTGATCTTTAGACTCAGACTTGATGCATACAAAACAAAATCTTGTAAAAATGTCACATGTTGAAATTTTAATGGAAGAGGTATTTGCGTCTCTGGATGATGTTAGGACTTTTCTTCTGGATGAAAAAAGCATGGAGAGCAACCCTGTCAACCATGTGCAACTCCACCAAGATGACTCAGCAGTGAAGTGTGTCCTCTCTGTTGGGCTGCGTCTAGGTGACTAAAACGTGATTCCTTCTTGTTGACTGCTGGTGTGCAGACATGCATCATCATCTGCACAACATCGACACAGACATACATCATCAGCTGCACAACATCGACACAGACATACATCATCAGCTGCACAACATCGACACAGACATACATCATCAGCTGCACAACATCGACACAGACATACATCGTCAGCTGCACAACATCCACACAGACATACATCATGAGCTGCACAACATCCACACAGACATACATCATCAGCTGCACAACATCGACACAGACAAGCAGACATACAAAATCAACTACCCAATATTGATGCCGACATGTAGACATGCGTCATCATCAGCTGCGTGCCTGCTTGCGTGAATGTGTGTGTGTGTGTGTGTGTGTGTGTGTGTGTGTGTGTGTGTGTGTGTGTGTGTGTGTGTGTGTGTATGTGCGCGCGCGCGCGCGCGCGCGAGTGTGTGTGTGTGTGTGTGTGTGTGTGTGTGTGTGTGTGTGTGTGTGTGTCTGTGTGTGTACAGCTAAGATATCTTTTGTTATATTTTTTTCTGAAAAAAAATCTCTGTGGCTTTATTTCTTTTTGATTAATTTCCATATACGATTGGTTAACACTGATACATGTTGAAAGAAATGTACTTTAAGTGTGACCTTGCTTGTTTCAAACCTGACGGTAGATTTCAGTACGATATGCCTGTTCTATTCAGATCATGACCTTAACTGTGAACATCAGGCTTCAATTACTGTTGTTGTCGACTGTTTTTCTGTCATTTACATTTTATGACGTCAACGTCGACACCAGCACTAGACACAGTCATTGTTCACTGCGTGGTTTTCTTCACAGAGCAGACTTTCTGCATCTTGTAGAACAGGTTGATGAACTGGGTAATCATCTGGTAAAACTCTGCTCTCACCTTCCTACCAGTTAAGCAATACACGTAGAAATTAATCCCACAATTCCAGTCATGTAGAAAACCAAAGACAGCTTTCCTCGTTAGGAAATGTCCAACGTCAAATGGGTTGCTCCAATCAACATGGACAGATAGATGTGCGTTTACTGCTAGAGGCGCGGTCAGGATAATAAAAGCTGCATTCGCGGCTATCAAGGTCACAGTCACTGACGTCACATTTCGTCGTCTTGAATCGTGAGTGGCTTGTTGTACGGGAACACGGTTGCCTATTCTGACCGATTCTACAAGTTTATAGACAAGAACGCTACTGCTGAGAACCAATAACGCGAAAGGTAGAAAAGGGGAAAGAATGGTATCTAGCAAGGCCCAAATATTGTCCCAAAACCATGCGTACGTTTTAGAATTTACGCCATAACAGCAGTTGTGCTCACATAGTTCTGCATCATAATCAAATCCATAGAGAACGTGACAACAGAGGAGAGGGATGACGATGACCAACACACCAACAACAGCTCGGGACGTTCTCTTCGTCCACACAGCATTGACACGATGAGGCCACAGCACAGAGGCTGCTCTTTGCATGGTGAGAGTCACAAGAGTCCACGGAGACAACATCTGCACCACAGTAAAGATCATGACGTCCAGTTTGCACATCCAGGAACCCAGTGAACTCCAAAGGGGAACGTGGAATTGTCTGCCGAGCCAGAACTGTAGGGGGGCATTCACTATCTGCAACTCGTCCGAACATGCCAGAAGCTGGAAGAAAATACCAGAACTGAATGAAGGCAGGCGAAACATGATCAGAATCACCATCACATTCCCAAAGGTTCCAAACAGAATCAAACTAGGTTCTCCGATTTTACCAATAAGATTTGCAGGAGCATATATTTTGTCGACGATACTCCAAAAGACCTGCTCCCCTCGTTTCCACTCTGGGATGTCTGTCGTATTTGTCTTTGAGCTGTTCACTGACAAGGCGGGAATGCTGAAGGTGGCGTAATTCAGTTCACTTGTCATAGTGAAGTCTTACATTTTAGTCTGTAACAGGCACTCCTTTCTTTCTACCACGTTTCAATTCAATTCAACTTGATTGATTCTATCTAGTTCAGTTCACATGCTTGATTTTGGCATTTAATTCTGTGTGTACAAAGGACTGCATTCGGCACGTCTTGTTTCAACTCAGATCAGTTAAGGTCACTTCCAGTCAATTCCATTCATGTCAGTTCAGTTTCATCAAGTCCAGTTCAATTCCTTTTTGATTCACATTACTTTAATTAAGTTTTGATCAGCTCAGTTGAGTTCAACTTAATTCATTTCAGCCCAGTTCACTTCAGTCCATTTTAGGTCATTTTAGTACAGCTTAATTCAGTTAACTTCAGTCCAACTTTATTCGTTTCAACTCAGCTCAGTTCGATCCGTTCTGTTCAACTGATACCACACCAGTTTAGATTTAATCTATACTGTTGGGTTCAGTTCAATTTAGATCGTTTGATTCAATGAGTAAAATTCAGTTCAGTTTAGGTAATCTGAGTTCAGTTCAATTCAGCAAAAGAAAACGTTTAGTTTACGTCAGAACACTTCAATTCATTTCAAGTGATTTTGAGTTCATGTTAGTTCGATAAAGTGCAGTTCGGTTCACACCAGTTCAATTAAACTGATTGAAATAACAATGTTTGTATTTACCCAGCGCAGAGCGATTCTACCAGTCATTATACTCTCCTAAGAATAAACAGATTATCGTAATGCTCCCACTACAGCACACACACACACACACACACACACATACACACACACACATCGCGCGCGTGTGCACAACACACACACACACACACACACACGCGTGCGCGCGCGCGCGCGCGCGAAAAATTACAAAAAAAGGGAATAAATATTGTAGCAGGCAATGCTGAATCTCATATTGAAGAGAAGTATCCGAATCATTTGAGAGTATACGCAGACGGATCGTTGACTCAGAAAAATGGGGGCTCTGCTTATTTAATGCCTGATTTAAAAGGAGAGAAGTATTTTTCACTGGGGAAAAATAAATCAGTTTTTACTGCGGAACTCACTGCAGTACTGATGGTCTTAAATTATCTTCTAAATTCCCCACGATCTATATTTCAAGCACATTTTTGTTTTGATTCAAAGTCTGTGTTTCAGGCGTTGAAATAATTGATATTGCAGATAGATCAGAAATGAGAATTGAAGTTAGCTCTCTCTTTACTAGGCACTGCAGTTACTTTCTGCTGGATACCGTCACATTGCTCGTTTTATTATAACGATGAAGTAGGTAGAGCTGCAAAACAAAGTGTAAAATGAAGTTCAGAGTCTCTCAAGATAAATTTTCCGCTGTCGGTTCAAGAACAATAATCATTGTATAGTAGAATCTGTTGCTTGGAACAAGTCCCAAAATGCTTAAATAATAATACTATCCAGCCGAGGGCGGCACAGACGGCACAATTCCCTGCTGCCGCACGCTCGCGCACAGCGCTCATTCCCTGCCGACGCACATATTTGGCCACTTTTTAATTTATTTTCACGGTTGCTAGACAACAACTGACGGTCTTGTGTTAGGTGTCACAGGAAAGAACAAACACTCAACTAATCGAGCATAGTAATTTCAAATCATTTACTTTCAATGTGTACACACGACTGTGCGTTGAAAAACATGTCTGACAAGTAGAAAAAAAATGCTTTGTTTGCATTCTATTCCGTTCTTTTACAACACCAAATCGGAAGATGAAGGGATGGCTGCATCTTCAAACAATTCACTTTCCTATTCTCTTTCAAAGTTTTCTATCTCTCTATCACTCACCTCATTACCAGATCCACTTTGTAATATGATTTCAAGCGCTTCATTGAGCGACAAATTGCTACCACCCCTTCGCCTGACCGACATTTTTTCTGGCACAGGAAGTACGTGCCGCGCGCCGCGTGCCGGTGCCGCCAGTTTCTTTGTTTCAAAGCTCCTGGGGTCAGCCAAGTTCACAATAGGCCACTGAAAGTATGGTCTACAACTCGTTCCAACATCCCAAGACTAGTTACAGAACTTATTTCCCTTGGATCATTTCATTGAAAGTGTAGGAATTTTTTTTATGTTCCCGTCGTCAGATTGTGGACGACACGGCAGAATGTACTGCTGTCTGTCTGTCGTCCGGACTTGGATGACTCGGCTCAAGGGAGAGAAATCCTGTCGTCCACTACTGGATGGCTCGGCTGTTAAAGACTTTCCAATATTCAGCCACACCTACTACCACCCTGTCTGAGCTCTGCACTAGCAGTCACCAATACGCAAACGCTATTTAGTCACCTTGACACAACCCACCAGCGAGGACGCACCACGCTGCTGAGTCGCTTTGGTGGAGTTGTACATGGTTGACAGGGTTGTGCTCCATGCTTCGTTTTATCCACACACAGACACATAATAACTTCAACCAGAGACACAAACACCTGTATCATTCGGCAGAGAATTTCAGCAACACTCTTAGAAATGCATCCATGATGTGGATGAAACCCGTCTGTGTGCAATAGAATCAGCATTAATCGTTCGATGATTTTTCCATCAAATTCCTTTCTAAGAACTCTTTTATATGTTGCATTCAAAGGGCGTGATTTTAAAGAAGATGGCAAATGGTTCCATATCGTTCCTCCAGAATACGTAAAACTTGATTTGTAGAGATTGTTGCAGGGTCTGGGAAAAGAAAGCTTGTGTGAGGGTGTCTATTTTCACTGATTACAAAGTTTTGCATGATTTTCTGTGGAGCTATTCCATTCACTACATTGTACATACATAAACATTTTCTTGAAGAAGAGTCTATCTTTAAACAGTAGAATATTTAATGTTTTATAATCACTCCCTCTCAAAGTGAAAGATTTTGAGCTGTTTTTTTTTCTATGGCTATTTTATGTAGATGACTTATTCCCCCCACCCTCCCATACACACACACTCCTCAAAAATAACCAAAAATCAAAATTTCCTCTGTGTACAAATGTATCCACTTTTACTGCAGAAATCAAGCCATTTCTATGCCTTCATATTGTATAACTGACTTTACTATTCCAATCTGTTATACACAGTTTTGCGCGGCTTCTCAATTGACACTTGACAATGCAAAAACCAGCCAAGAATGTGATTTTGATAACTGGGATACACGTGCCTGTCTTGTTTTGTTTATACAGTTATTTATTTATTTATTTATCTATTCATTATTTCTTTATCTATATAGCTATCTACATTTATCTATCTACATTCATCTATTTATTTAGGGGGGTACTGGATACTCTAAAATCTAGTTTGGATTCTTATATCTTGGTCTTGCATTTCCCCAGATGAATTGACAGCCAAAATGAGCAGCCAAGAAAAAGCTAATCATTCAAGTGGTGCAATAGAATAAATGTAGCCACTTTCCATTGAGCAAACATACAGTTTATTGAGAAGTCCTCATGGAATCAAACTAGGACGATTAAATAGTAATGTGGATACACGTGAACCATTTCTGTTCCTACCAAGACGTTTGTATCTTGAAATAAAGTTAGTTTCACATCAATCGCATCGACACTGACGATAAACGAATGAGGCAGGATTGCTGAACTGCGTGCATGTGTGAGTAACATACACAACATCAACACACCAACCCTTGGAATTGGAGACACGTGCGACGCAGGATTGTGATTTCTTTTTTTTTTTTTTTTTTTTTTGGAGGGGGGGGGGGTAGATTTTCCAGTCCCTTGTGATCTGTACTCTGCAATCATCAAGGATACCATGCCCTGCCGTTGTTCAGTGAATTGTCTTCCCCTCTGATACATCCTACTGTACATCTCTTCGCTATAGATGTCACCCCTCTGCTCACCAGCAGACATCACGTTTCAGTGCACTCCACCACTTCCTTCACAATGATACCTTCAATGTCGACGTTACCACTATCTCCCACCTGGCTCAAGTTGAAACTCATTTTATTAATGTAATCAACAGTACTATCAACAAAAGATGTTATGACGGGTACTGCTGTTAATGCGTGCAAGACGGAAGAATAAACCTTCAGCAGGTTCCAAAAAATGAATCTTGAAAACATACCGGATTCAATAATTGTCCATGTAAAGATCAACAGATTGATGGAGAAATGAATCCGCGGTATCTGCTATGGTAACTGAAAGCCACAGACATAAACACGCTCTATGTTATACAACTGTAAGAGCATCAATGGTATGGGTGAAAGTTTTAGTTGTCTTCACTTCTGCTTCCAATATGAGAATACTGTATAATCATCGTTCATTTTTTTGGTATGTTCGCGTCTTTGTCCCCCCCTCTCTCTTTCTCTCTCTCTCTCTCTGTATCTCTCTGTCTCTCTCTGTATCTCTCTGTCTCTCTCTGTATCTCTCTGTCTCTCTCTGTATCTCTCTGTCTCTCTCTGTCTGTCTGTCTCTCTGTCTGTCTGTCTGTCTGTGTATGTGTGTGTGTGTGTGTGTGTGTGTGTGTGTGCGTGCGTGCGTGCGTGCGTGCGTGCGTGCGTGCGTGTGTGTGTGTGTGTGTGTGTGTGTGTGTTGTGTGTGTGATAATGAGCGATGCTACATTTTTAGTCCAGTCATCTCCCTTTTTGCCACTCTTTCATCAATCCAGTGTCACAAGTTCATTAAATATCATGGCCAGATAGGTTCCGAAATGGACAGAGACTGCCCTGATAAGTCTGGAGATTATGACAACATGTCACTGGATGTGCATAATTCAACACAAAGGGGCTTTGTATATACACATGTAAACAAAATGTGTTTGATACTGTCATTGCCACTGAAAAGTACACACCTGGATCACATACATAATTTTCCATGAAATCAAACTTCGACAAATTACTCAGGCGCGTTTGCATACTTAGCTGATGAATCTGATAGCAAGCAGCATATGACATGTATATGGGTGATAGTTTTTGCTTAAAAGAAAATTAAAGTACACATTATTTATTTCAGGGCGCTTTAAAATTTCGCTTCCTATACTCCTCCCAAAGACAACCAGTCATTGCCGGATGGCATTGCAATTTATGGCATAGAGGGGAGAAAAGGACTGTTGCTCCTTACAATCTGCATCGAACATTGATCAACATCTAAATCTTGTATTAGCCACCTGACATCACCAGGGTCACCTGGATGCATTCCCACTAGAGACACTAGAGACTACAGACATTAGAGACACCCAGTTGAGTAAGTAATTACACGCGTCGTGACTTCTTGGCGTATGCATCACGTGCACCACGAAGGTAGCTGACTGCTGGACCAACCATCGATAACTTCTGCGCTGAAGCTGATATAATGAAATACTTGTCAGCTTATAGAACGCAGTGCGTGATTTAACCCAATTAGGAAACCCAGAGTGGGAACACCAGGGCCGGCTTGACAGGAACAATAAAGATCCCTCTTGTCTACTGAGGCAAACACTGGATGCGTTCACCAGCTGGTCAGATGAGAATTTCTCGTCTACCAAGCATAACCTTCTTGCGTGTTTCCTTCGCAAAGTCGAACGTTGAAGGACACGTGGTGGGAGGCTAAGCCCGCAGAACTGTAGCAGTGTGCAAATGAGCACAACTCCAAGAAGTGTTGAGCTCGTTTGGGGATGCGTTGAGCCCTCTTGCCAATGTTGTGGCACATGTTTGATCAACTAATGGAGCATATTGGCAGGGAAGAACGAAACACTGCACGGTTTGAATGAACACTTCAGCCACTTGCCCTACAGACCATCCCAAATCAATTATCAGGCAATTCGGGACATGTCACAGCGCCTAGTCTTAAAACACCTTGATGATATCCAGGTTTTGTGGAAACTCAGAAAGCCACTCAAAGTGGGCGAACCACCGGGCCGTTATAGAATGCCCCCTGAGATATTCAAGCAAAGAAGAGAGTTCATGACAATAGAATTTGTTGAGCTGATGTAGGAGTTGTGAGAGGACGGCTCTCTTCAGGTACCTTAACATCACCCACCTGAATGAAAATTGAATTGTGTGGAACCACAAATTAGGCATCCCACTTCATGGCTCCACGGCAAACACCATGACCTGTATTATCCACAACCTGTTCAAACACAACCTGCTTCAAGATTTGATATCTGGGAGTCAGAATAGATATAGGATCCGGAGAGAGACATCTGATATGATTTTTGTGATTTGACAAGTCCATGAAGAGGATGGTGAACAGAACCAGAACTTGCACATCCTCTTCGTAGACCTGACAAAGGCTTTTGACACTGTTTGGATCATCAATTCTCTTTGGTCATCTTGCCCACGCTTGCATGTATGTCAAAGGTCATCAGTATTGTATGGTCTATCCACGACAGCATGACGGCCTGAGTTTTCCCGGTTTCCAATGGTGTAAAGCAAGGATTTGTTATTGCCCCTGTTCTCTTCAGCCTACTGCCCGCTATCCTGCCTATTGGCGATCTGTCTTTGACTGATGCAGGAATCACTCCCCACTGCTTATGTGATAGCTGCTTCTTTGATCTTAGGTGTCTGAATGCAAAAAGGAAACGCCTCCACGCCCCAGTATAATATTTTTCTTTGTAGATGACTGCACCCCACCACTACTACCACCACCACCACCACCACCACCACCATCAAAGCCACCACCACCACCAACAACAACAACATCAACAACAAAAACGGATTTGATGACAATGTACACTCATGAATTAAATTAAAAGTTTCATACTTTTCCAACAGAAAACAACCCGCCACTGATCTTGAAGTTTTGATGTGAACCAATGTCTGTGGCTTCCAGAACAAAAGTGCGGTCCCGTCATTAGCCTAATATATCCCAGGCTATTATAATTAATATACCTGGTCACTATGTACGAAGAGCAATCAAACACAGCCAATGCACAGTTTAAACCAGTTTCTCCTGACCCAGCATGCACTTCATGACCTGAACCACCGAATGAAATATGCATGATAATATTCCTTTCAAACTACTGCAGATAGACTGCCGCTGGATTTCTGGTGCGCACTCCACTAGGGTGCTCTGCGTGTCGGAAATATGACTGCAGTTTCTCGCATCATGATTCCTCCTTCAATCACACGCAAAGCTGAAAAGTATGCACACTTTTGAGGTCAGTTATGCTGATTTTCTGAAATCACACTACAGTCCGTCAGGATATTGTGTGTATGTCACTAGAGTCGTGACCAAATAAAGGTGTCATTACACACACACACACACACACACACACACACACACACACTTGGAAAAAAATAAAAGAAATGAAAAATGGAATAAGTCTTCCTGGGTACCCCTTAAAATTGGAAAATAGCGAATTTCCTTCCAATTTTGAAAAGGCTGAAGCATTTGCAGATGCATTTGCAAAAAATAGTAACTTCGAAGGCCTCTCAGAAGAACAAAAACAGCTTAGAGAAAAAATGGACGAAAACGAAGACAATGAAAAAAGTCGCAATAACAATCACTATACAAATGCTCCTATTACTTTTCAGGAAACAAAAGATGCAATTTTAAACCTTGAATCAAAGAAAAAATCAGTGGGACCAGATGCAGTTTCCAGTGAAATGATAAAGCATTGACCAGTTAATATAAAACTTTTTCTAAGTTCATTTTTTCAAAAATGTTGGTTTGAAGGGATTCAGCTATCTTTATGGAAACAATCAATTGTTACCCCTATTCCCAAGGAGGGAAAGTCAAAATCAGATGAAAATAATTACAGACCTGTCACTCTTATATACATGTGGGAAAACTTATGGAAAGAATAATTCTAAAAAGGCTTGAACATTTCTGTGAAAAAATGGTATAATGCCAATACAACAGGCGGGTTTTAGAAAAGGTAAATCATCAGTTGATCATTTAGTAAAAATTACCACACAGATTAAACATCAGTTTTCACGTAGGAAAAACGTACTTGCCACTTTTTTTTACATTAGAAAGAGATATGACCAAGTTTGGCATTCAAAACGTCTAAACAAACTAAGATCAATAGGTATTTCAGGTTGTATGTATAACTATATAAAGGCATTTTAAGTGAAAGAACAATACAGACTAAGGTTGGTAATGCCTACTCTAATCAAAGACGTACACAGATGGGAATCCCACAAGGAGGTGTTATAGCCCTATCCTTTTCAACATTTTGATGCATGATCTTTCAAAAGTGGTCTCAAACAATGTCGAACTAGCACAATATGCGGATGATATTTGCATATGAATGAAAGTCACTCTAAAAAAGCTTACACCGATTAGATCAATTAACTATATTAAAAAGGTATATCAAAATGAACTAGACAAAATCAGCAAATACATGATTGAAAACGGACTAACCCTTTCATATGAAAAATCGCATATGGTTCTCTTCAACTCTGGGTATGATCCTAAACCTCTACCCTCTTTTAAAATAAATGGAATGCCGCTTGAATATAAGAAAGTTGTTAAATTTCTAGGAGTAAGCCTGACTTCTAAATTGAATTGGAACTACCATTTGGAAAATATTCTGACAAAAGCCAGAAAAGGATTAAATTTATTAAAAATGATAAGTCGACAGTCATGGGGAAAAGATAGTAAGGTACTTATTCATTTAGCAACTGCGCTTGTGAGATCAAAATTATCTCAGCTCAGGAAATATTCTTTTCAGCTCCAAAATATTTGATAACAAAATGCAAAGCATCGATAGCAAAGCTTATAAGATAGCTCTCGGTGTCCCTGTCCATGCCTCAACACTAAAAACCTACGCAGAAATAGGAATTTTGCCTTTTGCCGAAAATGTGAAACTTACTTCAGCAAAATATATATTAAGGAGTCATTCAACGCAAAATTCATGTATCAAGGAAACTGGTTTAAAATCAGAAATACATTTTCCAAAGCGAGCACAGAGTTTTGACTCTGTAAAAACTATAGGCTCCTATACGTCCCAATTATTTACAGATGCTGATGTTGAACCCCAAGCAGTAGCTCCTCAAACGGGTTACAGTAATATTCCTCAATGGGAGCTTACTAAGGCTAATTTCGATATTAATTATACAGATTTAAGGAAAAGTGATGGGACCATGCTGCCAACATATGTCAAGGCACATATAAACGAAAATTATATAATCATCTTAAAATATATACAGACGGTTCTCTACTTGAAAACCAATTATCAGGTGCTGCATTCATTATTCCATCATTTAGAAGGAGAAATCGTATCACATTGGGAAACATTTCTCTGTATTCACAGCAGAGCTAATTGCCATTATTATGGCACTGAACTATCTTCTTAGTTTTCCATATTCAATATTTCAAATATTATTTTGTGTCGATTCAAAATCTGTCTTACAAGCTTTAAAATATTCTCATACAAGAGTGAGAGGAGAAATGATATCTGAGATATACTATTTAATTCATTTTTTGTCTTTACGTGGTTCTTCTATTGACTTTTGTTGGATTCCATCACATTGTGGTTTAGCAGCAAATGAAAGGGTTGATCGGTTAGCCAAAAACGGTGCAGCTAAGGAAAAGATCTTTACAAAAATAAATATTCCTTTATCCTTGTATGAAAATTATAGCCTTTTAGGTAAAGCATCATGGAATTCGGTGATAGGAAGACAAAAAGAGTGTCCAAACATAATAAAGGACAACAAGGAAAAATTCTTTAAGAAGCTTGTAAAATATAAAACGGGACACAATCTCCACCAGGAACGACTTTTGAAGAGTCTGATCTTTAGACTCAGACTTGATGCATACAAAACAAAATCTTGTAAAAATGTCACTTGCATTTGTGGCCAAAATATTACACTATTCCATGTCATCTTCCTTTGCAGAAATACTAAAAAATATTTACCTACTTGGTTATTAAGTTTGAACCCATCAATCGCGAATATTTGGGACATTTTTGGGAACGAAGCGAAGGCTATGGAAGTTGTTAGGGCAATTGTTAAGAGTCCAGTTAGACATTTACTTTGATTCTCGAGTTATTTGTTTGATTTATTTTCTTATTATTTCAATGGTTAAAAATGTGTTGTTTCTTTAAAAATGTTCAGATATTAATCCAGGCTAAAGCAGTTTACCGTTATGCCGGTAGATTAGAATGGGGTTAAAGTTATTGGTATCTCATTAATCAAATAGACTATGCATGCAAAGATTAGTATACTTTACTACACTACCTCCACACTCCATACACTTTTAATGACATTTTTAAAACAACATACACATTTATGCCCCCCCCCCTGCACACACACACACACACACACACACACACACACACACACACACACACACACACACACACACACACACACACACACAACTGACATACACACACCGGCCCCTTTTACATGTGTTTTTCTGTTTTGTCTTTGTTTGTTTGCCTGTTCGTTTGTCTCTTGTTTTTGTCTAAGATCACTGTAAAGTGGATAGACATTAATTAAAGAACGAACACACACACACACACACACACACACACACACACACACACACACACACACACACACACACACACACACACACACACACAAGGGAGTGTACCCATTGCATGGGCAAAAGATTGTAAGCAGGCTTTTCTTTATGTTCAAAAAACAGGGCTACTTGTCCTGTTTAGGGCAAACGATCTTTCTCAGCCGGTTGGTCTTAAAACGGATGTCAACAATACTGGCTTCGGTACAGTGCTACTGCAGTCTTTTTAGGATATGTTTGCATCCCATTATTCACGTCTGCAGAAAACTTTTGAAACGTGAGAGAGATTATAACACCACAGAAAGAAAGTGCTTTGCAATAGTTTGGGCAGTGGTGTACTGGACTGTCCTATCGTATCATAACAAACACAGAATTCCGCATAATTGTGCTGCTTTTTTTAACTTTTAAAAAAATATCCTTTCGTATCCACACTGTCAACATTATTTATCACAGGAAATGTGATTTTTTTTCATAACATCTTTAATCAACCAGTCCCGACCCCCATTTCCCTCTAGCCTTCCAAAAAATATAATCTATAATTATGAAACAAAGACTTAGACTGGGAATGTGATTTTCCAAAACTGGGAATGTGATTTTCCAATCCGGTTTCTTGTCCTGCCATGTGGTTGAAGTCAATGCCAGATGTTGCGCTTTGGTTGCTGTCTCCTCTGCAGGGGGAGTTTGTCTATTCCCGCCTCCCCGATATGGTCAGCTGGCCTGTAGTGGCTGGTAAATAAACCTGTGACTTACCACCACGTCTCGGTATCATGAATGACGGGTACCTATTGAGCCACAAGGTGTGTGTACTGGGTGGTCTAGTGCACTCAGTGGTCTAGAACATATAAATCGGACTTTTGATCCTGAATCTTGGGGAGGGGGGGGGGGATCTTCGAGATCCCTGAAAGACAGTGTCGAAAAAACGTGTCTTCTGCTGTGTGGACGTACAGGAGAAAAATTGTAAATGAATTCTTAGGCCAGGGCTGTGGAATTCTACAAATTGATCTCAGAGCGAGGGGCACCCTATTTTCTGTAATGCTAATTTTGTTTTGGCCAGCAGGAAGCTGGACGTGTTTCCAATGATTTTATCTTAGAACGTTGAAAAATTCTGCTTTAGGATTTCGGAAGTATCCTAGTCTCCCTTGACCCCCCCCCCCCCCACACAACACACACACACACACACACACACACACACACACACACACACACACACACACACACACACTAGTTTATCCTCTGTGACTCCTGTCGAGTGGAGGAAATTTGGTACTTGAAGACTTTAAAACATCTGTTTTCTTTCCTTTGGAAACCCTTCTTTATGCAAAAAGAAAGTGGTGCTCTATGAATGAGTTCCGTCTTGAGGAGAGCACGGAAGAGCCTCCGGACGCCATGGGCGTAATGTCCAGTAGTTACTGTGAAGCAGCTTCGGAAGCATCCCGGTTTGTGATCTCTTTGAATTTTAAGATTCTACAACGCCCACTGGGATTTTTTAGTATTTTGAGTCACTTGGATGGTGGAGTCTTTCCGGCCATTCTTCTGCCTGTTGTGGGAGTTTGAATGAACAGGTTTATTGATGCACAGAATGTGTAGAATTGT
>CM065743.1:42312644-42327644 GCA_033310375.1 Conus canariensis
TTATCCAAAATTTAAAACCAACAGTTTTTTTTCTTTCTTGTATGTTCGCCTTCGTGCGCTGGCTATGTGTGCGATTTATGTTTTCTAATCTGTAGCAGATTTAAATATCATGCTTGAAGTGTTTCCTGGCATATGGACTATTATTCTTTGACATGATTTTGGAGTCTCTTGCTTTGATGCTTTTTTGTGAAGTGGTGTTTTGTAATGATTGACATTGTTGACATTGTATACTAACGATACATTTCCCCTTGGTGTAGTGTTGTTACCTTTTGCCATATTGTACTTGCTGATTTTGTTTTTGTCTCCCCCTTCATCCCTCCTCGGAAAAGTTCAAACACTTTTGAGAAAGAAAAAGTTTTTCTTTGTTTGTTTTTCTTTGTCATGAAACGGAGTTGTCAGATATTGTGCACAAGTGCCTCGTGGTTCAATGTATGTTTATTTGTGCAAAGAGTAAGAGTATGTCGTTGGTAAACATAGATCACCTGCACGAGCTCTCCAAAAGAAAAAAAAAAAAAGGTAGTAATTTTAAAAGTTCGTGCCCCTAGCTCACCTACTCATGGGTTCTGTGCAGCATATAAACACGGCATGTATAGAGTGAAGGGACAACAGGGTGACTGGTTTATCACCTGTAGGATGGTCAGATGAATCAGAGGAGAGACTGGTCGAGGTCTCGTAGGAGAGGCATTAGGTGGGCGCACGTCTCTCTCTCTCTCTCTCTCTCTCTCTCTCTCTCTCTCTCTCTCTCTCTCTCTCTCTCTCTCTCTCTTAGTTACACAGCGAGTGTCAGAAGTGTACGTAAGGGCAACATCTGGCATATGTCAGATTCAGCAAACCTGCAGGTGAGATGTGGTGACAGGACTTGAAAAGGGATAACAATAATAATAGTAATAATAATAATAATAATGATAATAATATACAGATGCAGTTGCTTTCGTAAAGGATGACCAAATATGATTCATTTATTTTCTTTCCTTTTCAGGATTTGTTCCCCCCTGGATAGACAAGGAACGAATAGAATATGTGTTTTTTTTTTGTTGAGAGGAGCGCAGGCGCGTTTTTTTTTTCTTTTCTGTTAGACGACGAGAGGTGCGGAGACTGCAAAGTCCTAGTGGGTTCCTGATGCCAAAACCAGGCAGGACATATATGTTATAGGTCTGTGAGGACCAGGAAACATTCTCTGCAAGAACAGATATTTGTAGAACACTGCTTAAGTCCAAACGCTGTTAATAGGTTGAATTGAAACAAGTTCGTGTGATTATGTTAAACTATATTAGACCGTACTTTTTATGTAAGATAATATGAAAGTAGTGATCAGTTAATAGGGGGAATTCTCTTCTGCTTGTCCAGATGGTTGTTTGCAAGCGAGATTCTGACGATAATTCCTGTCAATAATAAGGAAAAGGCTCTCTGTAAAAATTGTCTCATGCAGAATCAATGCCAGTATTCTCTGTCTTAAGCTTTTCAACAGAGAAATATTTTGTGGGGAGACCATCTGCAACACTCTGTGTGTGTGTGTGTGTGTGTGTGTGTGTGTGTGCGTGCGTGCGTGCGTGCGTGCGTGCGTGCGTGCGTGCGTGCGTGCGTGCGTGCATACGTACGTGCGTGCGTGCGTGCGTGCGTGCGTGCGTGCATGTGTGTGTGTGTGTGTGTGTGTGTGTGTGTGTGTGTGTGTGTGTGTGTGTGTGTGTGGTTTACTTGCTGATTGCTCCTTTCTGTCATGGCCAGTTGCATTAACACGTCTCACCAGCTGTCTGGCTCCACCATGAAACGTTAAGGACTACCGGGTGCATAGGGCATGCCTATTGCGGTCAACTTGATGCACTACTCCGGCCTGGTAAGTCTCTAAGCCCCAAACACCACATCCAGATTCCAATCCATTGTCGTCAGCCATATGAGCGTTAGTGCGTTGCAGTGCCATTGCCTGAGAGTCCAGGTCCAGTACATCTGATTCCATGCACTTTGAATCTGGATGATCGTTGTTCTAGACTGGTTGCGATAGCAGGGCGGTCATGGCTTAACTGCATGTTGTGGATGTCGTTGTCCATCTTCACGGCAGTTGGGAAAAAATATTCTTCTCAGCTGGTGCTGCTGTCGGGACGTCTTCTCGGGATTTCGCCCATTCTTTTACAGGGTGAAGCCTCCTCGCCTGTTCCTGCCATTCTTTTACAGGGTGAAGCCTCCTCGCCTGTTCCTGCCATTCTTTTACAGGGTGAAGCCTCCTCGCCTGTTCCTGCCATTCTTTTACAGGGTGAAGCCTCCTCGCCTGTTCCTGCCATTCTTTTACAGGGTGAAGCCTCCTCGCCTGTTCCTGCCATTCTTTACAGGGTGAAGCCTCCTCGCCTGTTCCTGCCATTCTTTTACAGGTGAAGCCTCCTCGCCTGTTCCTGCCATTCTGTACAGGGTGAAGCCTCCTCGCCTGTTCCTGCCATTCTTTTACAGGGTGAAGCCTCCTCGCCTGTTCCTGCCAGCTCGTCTAAACTCTCACCCCCACTCCTTATCTCACTCCTCAAAACTGATCTCCATGACTTTTGGACGACCTGCCAGGAGATTCTGACGACCACAACTCAGGTCTGGGAATCATTAAAGCATACAAACCCCATCAGCACGACAAGGCAGCCATCGCTAGAGGAGATCTGCAGTCAGGAATATCGGCTGCTGTGAATCACGGGTGAGTTCAAATTGGTTGTGTGGTGAGGGACGTCAGCTTCAGAGTGATCTGGCTGAAGTAACGGTTGAATCTTTCTTGGAGACCTTCAGCTGTTCTGATAGGTGACTGAGAGAACTTGTATCTGTAATGAAGACAGCAGGGAGCTGTGAAAGTTGGGTGAGGCAAGGTGTTGGCTTATATCCAGTACAACTTGCCTTGAGGGAGATCTGGATCTGCAGTTAGAAGCATCAGCTGCTATAAACGTTGTCTAAGGTAAAACTGTGAATTTCTGAAAGAAACTGCCGACTACAAAGAGTGTTTGCGGACGTAAAGATTAGATAAAGGAAAGGAAGAGTAGCTGTCACAGTTACGTTCAGTGTAGCCAGCCAAATCATCCCAACAGTGACAGAAACAAAACACATGAGTCAATAGCCATTGCATGTGGCATGATCACTCCCTGAAGGACAAAGAAGTGAGAAGGATTCAAGGCACATGCCAAGGGGAGAGCCAGCAGATGATGGACCAGTCGGCCTTCCTGGCAAATACAATGTCTGGTGTCTGCAGTTCACACTCATACTGAAACTCCTCTGGCCTCTTCTGATATACAGCATTAGCACAGCGGAATTAATGGAGGCCTAATTCTGCAAATCCAAGAGAAAGTGTTTCCGTGTCCACGAAAATTGCACTTTTCCGTCGATAAGCAAAGGTGAAGACACCCTTAAAATCCATCCTCAGGGAGTATAAGCGGAGAAAGCAAAGTTAGTTATCATAATTAGAGACTCAAAAGCTGTGAGATCGTCCAGTCCCAGCTGCGATGTAATCGGGGAAATAAACTTCAATACTAAGGACTGCGATGTAACAGACATTATCATGAGTCCGCTTAAGGGTCCTTTAGAGCATCTGGATAAAGCAAGATTGGGGATGGTAAAAAGAATTCTGCAGGCAGCAAGTGCACAGGGACGTCTTCGTTGACTGTGCTGAAGATGCCCCTCTGTTTATTCTCGTTTTGTAAACTGGAACTTGTTGACATTTGTACAGGCCAACTGACATGTCGGGTGACGTAATTCCAAACCTTTTTGAGTTTAGTTTCAAATATCAAATGATTTTCGCCCTGCAACATTTTTTAACACCAGTGCATCCAGTGGGGCGTAGGTTAGAAAAAGGAAGCTCACTGGATGCCTTTCTGGACTATCTGTTTAAACTGCCAGTCCTATGGGCTAAATCTTAACCAGCTGAAATTTAATTTTCAGCAAATCTACTACTACAGCAAGTGACCTTAGAGACAAACACAAAACGTTGGAGAGCTCAAGTTCATCACCACCATCAGAGCTGTAGAAGTTTGTTGAAGTGGTTTGGGAAAAAAAAATGTCTTTCATAGCACCGGCTGGTAAAGCCAATGGAAGGTCTTAAGAGCATGGTTTGAGCAGATTTCATACGGTTTAAAGTTAACACCCAGTAAAGTATGACCGCTAAATGTCTACTGATATGACGATCTGATTGACTTCCAGTGTCGGCTTGTCTAACCCTGTCAGCACTCTCGCAAATGCATGATAGAGTTACAAAAGGGAGGCAATTCAGAGCCAAAAACTCTGTTGAAGCTTAGGCGTCTTCAGTTGCTCTGTCTGGCTTCTTTGATTCTGTGTTTGAATTCTTGCTGTTCAGAGCAGGGGACAGATTTTGTTACCAGTAAAATGGTTCTGGGTGCAACGATGGTCAAAGACAGCAGAATCTGTTCTCGTTTGGTGTTCCGTTAATTATGTGCCTAGGTTAGTTGAATTTCACTCACATTGAATTTGCTGGTCAACCTTGAAAACTGTCTGAGACTTGTGTAAATACCAGCACTAAAGACATTCCTACTAACAGTTCTAAGAGTATCTAAGAGCAATATTAGTCTGCGGGGTAAAATCATAAAGAACAGGAAGTGCATGGTTTTGCATCTATGACAATGACAATGCTGAAAAGTGTATCTTGCCCTGGGTATTAGAAAACTGTTATGTCAGGAGAATGCTGCACATTCGACAAGCAAGAATAATTACATATAACGATTCTTTTCCCATAATCTTGTCTGACAAGCAGAGCAACCGCGTTCATTTCAACTGGATAGAGAATCTTACAGTTTTAGGGCAATGGCAATGTAAAGTTCGTGTTTTTTTATGCATTTCTACTGCTGTCAACCAGTGTCTTTTAGTTCAAACTGTGTCATGCACGTACACGGCACATTGTTAGTGGCTATCAGACAGACAAAAAAGGTCAACGTTTTTAACGCTTCAGTGCAAGGTGGGTATGGTCAAAACTCCATTTGCCTAGAAAAATTGATAACACTTGACTGGGTCTTTTTCAGAACAACTATATAATTTGAAGATTGGTGGTAAGGACCGAAACAAAAGGGGTCAAAGGAAACAAAAGGGGGTCAAAAGAAACAAAAGGGGGTCAAAAGAAACAAAGGGGGTCAAAGGAAACAAAAGGGGGTCAAAAGGAAACAAAAGGGGGGTCAAAAGGAAACAAAAGGGGGTCAAAAGGAACAAAAGGGGGGTCAAAAGAACAAAAGGGGGGTCAAAAGGAAACAAAAGGGGGGTCAAAAGAAACAAAAGGGGTCAAAAGGAAACAAAAGGGGGTCAAAAGGAAACAAAAGGGGTCAAAAGGAAACAAAAACAATACACAACGTTTCGACTCTTAGAGTCTTTTTGAAGTGACATGAAACTGAAGACACAGGAATTGTTTCAACAAATTTGAAGTTGTTGTTGTCTCGTTCGTCATTTCTTCAGATGGATTCCCCAGTCTCTTCGACAAAGGTGGCAGTACGTCGCAGGTCCTCCAGTCCTCTGTAGAGCTTCCGGGCCACTGGTATTGGGTCGGGCCAGGTTTTCTCTCTGAGCACTTGGTGGAGCGGGCAGGACTGCAGCAGATGTTCTGTTGTCTGGCTGCCTGTTCTGCAGGGGCACTGCTCTGTGTTGCCGATGCGGAGTTTAAAGAATAGGTGGTGTTTCAGGCGGTTGTGGCCTGTCCTGAGCCTGAATATGACTACCTGCTCTCGTCGAGTCAGCAGGTAGTACGGGTCTGCTCTGTTGTGGCGTGGATGCTGCTGCTTCCACTTGTTCTGCAGCTTGGCCTTAATGATGGTCCTGGATTCAGGGTAGCTGGTGGATCTGTCCATCTGCTCCTTCGTAGTGCCCTCCTTTGCCAAGGAGTCAGCAGTCTCACTACCAAGCACGTTGCAGTGGGAGGGAACCCACTGCAGGGTGACCGTGTGACTTGTGCAGAGGGAGACGAGAGATAATAATAATGTATTGATTTTATATAGCGCAATTCTTGGGATCAAGTCATTGCGCTCAGCACACACTCAAACACTCGCACTAACATGTGTTCACACACACACACACACACACACACACACACACACACACACACACACACACACACACACACACACACACCTACCGACACAGGCGCACTTATCAAGTTCATCGGTTCAAGCGTAAACAATACAGTTATGCATGCAGTACATAAAAAGTCAGGTCATAATAATAGACACAGCATTCAGATATTATGGTTGAAGAAGGCTTTCCTAAAGAAGTATGTTTTTAACTCTGACTTGAATTTAGATAATGTAGGCAGGTCATGTAAGCTGTCAGCAAGAGAATTCCAAAGAGTGGGCGCACTAAAGCTAAATGCTCTCTCACCGACTGTCTTTAACGAGCGCCTAGGAATTTTCAGAAGTTTTTGAGAAGACGAGCGAAGAGACCGAGAAGTTTGATAGGTGGACAGAGAAGCAGAAGATACTGTGGGAGTGTCCCATCAAAGAAACGATAGGCAAAAACTGCGATTTTGAACTGCCATCGATATTTGATGGGAAGCCAGTGGAGTTCACGTAACAAAGGTGTAATATGCTCATTTTTACGCTTTTTGAGAATAAGCCGAGCTGTACTGTTTTGCACCCTTTGTAATCGTGCAAGCTGTTCTGAAGGAAGTCCTGCTAACACAGAGTTACAGTAGTCTAGTCGGGACATTACCATGGCGGTGATGAGTCTGATTGTTGCCTGTGTGGAGAGGTAAGACCGGATAGAAGCAATACGTCGCAATTCCAGGAAGCATGCACGACAAACATTAGATATTTGGTTCTGCATAGAGAGCGTTTGATCAATGCTAACACCTAAATATTTCACTGACTCTTTGAAAGGTAAAACAACACCATCAATTTCTGTCGACTCAGCTTTATCCATCTTGACACGAGAGGAGGTACCAACAGCCATGATCTCGGTTTTGTCACCATTCAGCTTGAGTTTGTTGCTGGTCATCCAGACTTTTACGTCCCTAAAACATGCGGTAATATCTGATTGAGCACCTTGAAAATCGCCGGTGGTTGCGCTCTTAGAGAGTTCAGTGTCATCTGCGAACTTGTGGAAGTCACAGCCATGGGCAGAAATAACGTCAGATAAGGGCTGAGAATAAAGGGTAAAAAGAACTGGTCCAAGGACAGAGCCCTGGGGAACACCATACAGAACAGGAGAAGGGGATGATTTAGCACCATTAACGATTACCGTCTGTGTCCTGTCAGAAAGGTATGATGTGAATCATTTGAGAACCATATCGTCAAATCCAAAAGTAACCTTGAGTCTCTTGAGTAGGATAGAGTGGTCAAGAGTATCAAAAGCAGCACTGAGATCAAGCAATGCTAGAAGGGAAACCAGTTTATCGTCTGATTTACAAAGCAGGCAGTCTAAGACACTCAGAACTGCAGTTTCTGTGCTGTGGTTTTTCCTATAAGCGGACTGACACACTTCCAGGAGACCATTATCTGACAAATGGGATTGGAGCTGCTTCAAGACAACACGTTCCAGGATTTTAGAAAGAAATGGAAGATTCGATACTGGTCTAAAATTCTTCACATCATTTGCGTCAAGACCACTTTTCTTCAACAAAGGTGTGATGAGGACAGATCGTTGAGCTCTGGATCTCTGTTGGACTGAAAGGCCTGCAAGATGGACAGGACGTCGGTCAGGAAAACAACGTTGTGGCTGGCGTAGGGGCTGACCTCGATGTGGGCTGCTGCTGTTTTCAGGGCTTCTGCTTCAGCTCTGTAGTTCGTGGAGTACAGGCCGGTAGTGAGGCAGATCTTTTCTTCTCTGCCTCCTAGATGTTGGACATAGACTCCTGCCCCTCCATTTCGAATGGCATCTGCTGCAGAGCCGTCAGTATAGACATGAGTCCAGGATTCTTTGGAGAACTGGGTATGGAGGTGTTCAAGGTTGAGGGACTTTCTTTCCGGGCCGCTTTGGGAATCTTTGGAGCCAACACCAGGGATGCTGCACTGGATGAGGGGAGGGGTTCCTTCGCTCCATGGAGGGACGGCAAGACACTGGGGTATCACTTTGGGGTCATGGTCAAGGATATCCTGATGTTGCCGTTCTAGGATCCTGCTCTGGTGTACAAAGCTCCATCTCTTCAGCCGTCCTTTTGTTGGCTGGGACAGTCTGTCTTTCATGGGGTGGCCTTTCAGCCTCTTGAACTTGGCAGCCTGTGTCAGGAGTTTGTCGTCTCTGCGGTCCTCAAGAGGCTGGAGGTCTGTGATGGTTTCAAGCTCCTGCATTGGCGTAGACTTCGTGGCTCCTGTGATGATACGGGTAGTTTGATTCTGAATCTTTCTGATCCGTTCAAAATTGGATTTGGCTGTAGTGCCCCATGCAGTCATACCATACTCCAGCACTGGCCTGACTCTACCAGTGTACAGTCTCCTGAGGGTCGTGTTGTCTGCACCCCATGTTGTTCCTGCCAGCTTCTTCATGAGGGCAAGACGTACTTTTGCTTTTAATTATGTTTTCTCTGCTTGCTTCTTCCACGTCAGGCGTTTGTCGAAGGTGACTCCCAGGTACGTGGGGTTATTTTCAGCAAGCAGAGTTTTCCATTGATGCTCAGGTTGGCCTTCTGTTCTTTGGGTGAGAGGCTGAAAACAGTGTAAGTGGTCTTCTTGGCATCAATTGTTACCAGCCACTGTTTTGTCCAGCTTTCGAGAACATTCAGCACCTGCTGTAGCCTGTAGTTGGCAGTTGTGAGGTACTCTTCCAAGCACCATAGGACAAGATCGTCTGCATAGATGGCTCCTTGGACTTTGCGTGGCATATCTTTGACGATGTCGTTGATAAAGACAAGGAATAGGGTAGGGCTGAGGGGACTCCTTCTCTCAGTGTCTTCTTCCGACTGTATGCTCCGTTGACATGGGACTCGGGCCTTCCTATTTTTCAGGTACTGCGAGGTCCATTGGTACATACACCAGTCACACCACTCTTCTGGAGTTTTCTCCGGAGGCCATCCTTCCAGACTTTGTCGTACGCCTTTGCCATGTCTATCCACACCGCCAGTGTATGCTGTTTGTCCTGGAAGCCATCCTCGATCTTCTGGGCTATGTAGGTCATTTGATCCTTAGTGGAATGATGTTGGCGGAAGCCCGCCTGCTCTGGAGTGATGATGTTGTTCTTCTCCGGTGCTAAACTACCCGCGAGTTGATCATACGCTCTAGGAGCTTGCCCACGCAGCTGATGAGGCTGATGGGGCGATAGCTGTCAGCCCTGACTCTCTGTTTGCCCTTCTTATGGATGGGCACCATGTCAGCTTCTCGCCAGCTTTGTGGAACATGCCCCGTCTTCCAGCTGTTGTTGAAGAGAGCAAGGAGTTTGGTCTTTGCTTTGGTGCCGAGGTGTTTTAGCATCTCGTTGGTGACTTTGTAGGACCTGGAAATTTTTTGTCCTGTAAAGATTTTGCGGCTTCTTCTAATTCTTTCAGTTTGAAAGGCCTGTGCATGTAATCAGGTTGGTCTTGGTCATCCTGATGGTTCTTCATTTCATCATGGACTTGTTGTTTTCTGTCCTCTGTCACAGAGATGTTGCTGATCTGCTCATAGCTGTCTATGAAGCAGTTCGCTGCCTCTCTCCCTGTCACAATCTCCTGATCTTTTTGGAGCGTGACAGGCGCTGACCTTGTCTCTTCATTATTTATGGCTTTGGTGAGTTTCCAAAGTTTGTTGCCATCTCTGTCAAGGTTCAGCTTTTCTGTTTTCTCCATCCAGCTTGTTCTTGCAGCTTGGATGTAGGCCTTTCTGTATTTGGCAGTGCAGGCTTTGAGAGTGATGTTGTTTTCTTGTGTTGGGTTGTTTTCCACCTCCTCTCTAGTCCTTGTCACTTCATCTTCAAGCTCCTGCAGTTCTTCTGTCCAATATGGCCTGTAGTTCTTTCGAGCGCTACGTGGAATTGCCTCTGAGGCTGCTTTCAGGATGGCTTGGTTGAAGTTTTTGGTGGCTCTGTTGATGTTGTAATCGTCCACTTTGATGGTCTTACAACACTCGTCAGAGAGGCCCGCGAACATCTCCCAATCCGCCTTCTTATAATTCCATCTTGGAAAGGACTTGGCGTTGCTTGGTGTGTACTGCAAATTGATGGCCAGTAGTACTGTCTGTGGTCGCTGTCTGCCAACTGTCTCTGTACCTTCCTGCTGGTTTTTGGGCAAGGTCTTCAGTGGCAAAGGCAAGATCTGGAGTGGTCGTGGTGAGCCATCGGCGAGAGGAAGAAGGTTGGTGGGTCTTCTGGATCATTCAGCAGAAGCAGGTTGCTCTCTATCTGCCAGTCCTCCACTTCGTCTCCTTTTCGGTCATTCTCACTGTAACCCCAACAGGTTGAGTGGCTGTTTAAGTCACCTACTGCTAAGCAGTTCTGTGATGGTATGTCCATTTTCTGTAGAGAGAACTCTTTGTCTTGTGGGCAGTACACGTTGAAGATGGTGATGACAGTCTTGTCCACTGTAATCTTGATTCCGTGGATTTCAGCTTCCTGATTTGTGTCCACTGTAAATTCCGAGGCTGGAATACTGTTCTTGACGAGTATCTGCACTCCTCCTTTTGGTTTTCCTTCTCTGTCTATCTTGGGTTTGGTAACCTCTGACTCTGAACCTGTGGTTGGGTTTCAGGTGTGTCTCTTGTGTATATAGGGTTGCACGCATGCAACGTGCCAGCAGCTAGGATAGGTGTACATAGCTTGTTTGTTTGTGGTCTTCAACACTGCCCCACCCTTGTTGTTTTTTGTATAAAAAAAAAGTTTTTTGAGGTTGAAAAAAAAATGTTTGCGGTTGTGCATGTATATATCATATATATATATATATGCCTAGACATCCTAAGGTATGCATATCATTATGAGTTGTAAACATGCTCCCCCCCGCCCCCCTCTCTCTCTCTCTGCCCCTCTCTATAATGGTATGTGGTGTGGGGTGGGTGATGGCGGGAGGGTGGGGAGCGCGCACTGTGTGTGTGTGTGTGTGTGTGTGTGTGTGTGTGTGTGTGTGTGTGTGTGTGTGTGTTTTGTTTTTTTTCTCTCCTTCCCCCCTCCCCCCTCCCTCTTTGTCCCCTCCCTCCCAGCAACAACATCTACTTTCAAACCCAGATGTCCTCTGATTTCTATTCACTCACCTTTCTTAGCCTGTGTCTACCCAGCCTCCCCCCCCCCCTTTGTGTGTGTGTATGTGTGTGTGTGTGTGTGTGTGTGTGTGTGTGTGTGTGTGTGTGTGTGTGTGTGTGTGTGTGTGTGTGTTTTTGAGTTCTTGTCATTTCAAATTTGTTGAAACATTCCTGTGTCCTCAGTTTCATGTCACCTGAAAAAGACTCTAAGAGTCGAAACGTTGTGTATTGTTTTTGTTTCCTTTTGACCCCCCCCACCCCCCCCCCCTTTTTGTTTCGGTCTTTACCACCAATCTTCAAATTATATAGTTGTCCATTTGCCTAAACTATGATGCGACAAAGATAAACTGTTATACATGGAGGTCAGTAAAAAGCAACAGAATCAATGAACTGAAGCGGCAGTCACTGCTCAGAATCCGGCCACACTTTTAGAAGCGATTCATGAAGCTGGATACTGTCGACTGTCCTCACACGCCCTGAGTTTTATGTCCACTATTTCAGCCATTGCTTTTCAGAAACATGTGCAGCCTCATTCAGAACAATGTGCCACGAGCTGGCTGTTGTTGCCAAGGGTTTCCAGTCGTTAAGTGAAAGGTTGCAGGCTTGCACTTATGTCACCACGTTGTCTGTGAAACAGCACTACTGGACTGCTAGGTTTACTGGAACATCTTGGCAACTCAAAAAAGGCCATCTTTGACAGACATTGGTCTTCCAATCCTAACTACATGATTGTCAGTTCACGGCTTGTCGTTCACTAAGAGAGTGCATCAGGGAATTCCTATGTCATAGACTGTCTCTCGTGAGATGCCCTGTTGTCACGAGGACTGTCAAACTGACCAGGAATACAAGATTTAGACTTTAGCTTGCACTTAGATCATGTAGGAAAGCAACCTACCAACCAATCAAGATCGATCAGCTTGTGCTAAGGGCAGACTGTGACTTGTGAGTTCTTGTATATGATGTGACCACTTTCGCTGTCTTGCCACGTATGATGCTGTTTGTAGCAACGGAAGGGATGTCTGACTGTTCAACTGTATCCCTCCTGTCACTATGTTATTATGGATCTACGCCTACGAAAGGATGTTGTCAGTTAAAAACTTTTGTTAATCTCCTTCCTCCCATTTAACCTATACTAGGAGGAAAAGCGTATTTCTATGTGCAAAACAAACTGGTAACCTATTCCAAATTGTGTGTGTGTGTGTGTGTGTGTGTGTGTGTGTGTGTGTGTGTGTGTGTGTGTGTGTGTGTGTGTGTGTGTGTGTGTTCTCGAGGGGGGGGGGGGGCGTCGTTTCCAAAAAAACGATTTCCATGTCTTTTACTTTCTTTCAGGGCTGAAAAGCCTTACAAATGTAATTGTAAATAAATTATACGACCGGAAAATTTTGCGCCTCTAGATTTCATGTGACATTTCACATAGCCCTTCTCTATCTGTGTATATCTCCTTTGAGGGGATAATATGGGCATCATGATATCGGATGTTATGATTGAAAGGATTAATAATACTGTACAAGCAGAGGACTGTGTGTCACGTACGTATTCATTTATGTGATTAGATCTTTGCGTTTTTGTAAGGCACACCGAGAAACAAGTGGATGAATCACCAACCCTCTTGGACACCGAGAAAGTGATACGTTTGCTGTCCAGTGGCAAAGCTCCGGGCTCAGACTGTATGCCAGTTGAAGTCTACAAGGAAGGTGGCACAGCTCTGACTGAACAGCTTCATCATTTGTTTCTTTTGATGTGGCAACAGGAAACGATCCCTCAGGAGTTCAAAGATGCATCTAAAATCCATTGGTACAAACGCGAAGGGAGCATGCAGGCTTGTGACAACCACCGAGGCATATCCTTCCTTTCTATAGAAGGCAAGTTACATGCCAGGATTCTGCTGAATCGCTTTATAATACACCGAGAGCAATAGTTTTTGCCAGAGAGCTAGCGCGGCTTCAGAAAAGACAGAGGAACCATTGATATGGTATTTACTGCAACACAGCTTCAAGCAAACTGTCAGCAACAAAATGTCCAACCTGTTCTCCATCTATGTCGACCTGACCAAGGCCTTCAATACTGTCAATAGAGAGGGTTTATGGAAGATCATGGCCAAATACGGATGCCCACCGAAATTCATCTCTATGGTGCGACATTTCCATAATGGCATGCAAGCCCGTATCCAGGACAATGGAGAGACATTTAGCCTATTCCCTGTCACAAATGGCTTAAAGCAAGGATGTGTTTGGGCACCCACTCTTTTCGGCATCATATTCTCTGCAATTCTGACTGATGCCTTCCGAGAAGGAGACGTAGGCATCGACATCAGATACAGAACAGGTGGAATGTTGTTTAACCTCACCAGGCTGTAGGTAAAAGTTATGGTTATGACAGACATCATCAGGGACGTTCTGTTTGCTGATGGCCGTGCTCTCAAAGCTGGCTCAGAAACTGCCATGCAATCCAGCATCAACAAGTTTTCTGTAGCCTGCACCAACTTCAGTCTCAGCATAAATCTAAAGAAGACAGAAATCCTGCATCAACCTGCGCCAGAAAGACCTTCCATGTACCTAACATCACAGTCAATCGTGTGACACTCCCTGCAGTCAGTAAATGCATGTCCCACAAATCATCATCATCATCACACACACACACACACACACACACACACACACACACACACACACACACACACACACACAGGCACGCACGCACGCACGCACGCAGGCACGCGCACACACACACATACACACACACCACCTCAGCCCCTAGATGGTTGAAGTGGTCCTCGTCGATTTGACGACGAACAACAGGGGAGACACTAACATTTGAAAGTACATATCACAGGGGGAGGAGAGGACGACTTGATGTGTGAGAGTCAAGAGGAATGACCAGCTGGGCAGGCGTCTCGTGGTATTTTATTTCCAGGCGGCTGGGGGTGAAGGCAGAATCAATGAGAAAGTAGGTGGAGAACGACTGGAACAGTGACAAGGTGAAGAGGAGAAAGAATGAACTCAAAGATCCGGACAGAGTTTCTCCAAATGAATGAAAGTACTTGTTTCTCTCTTTGTCGTCCCCACACAGTGTGTACATTGTGCTGATGCAGGTGAAATGGAATCCTTGGGCAGTTCATCTCAATTATCTAGTGCGTTTGCTTGATAAAGAGAAATGTAGCAAAACGGAATGTGAGGAACTCTCCTGAGACATAAATGTGCGTGTTTGTGAAGGAACAGGTTCTGTGTGTGTGTGTGTGTGTGTGCGTGCGTGCGTGCGTGCGTGCGTGCGTGCGTGCGTGCGTGCGTGTGTGCGTGCGTGCGTGCGTGTGTGTGTGTGTGTGTGTGTGTGTGTGTGTGTGTGTGTGTGTGTGTGTGTGTGTTTGGGGTGATACTTGATACATTTTCAAGCAAAGTTAAGAAAACATTTACGTTCTCATCCTTTGCAGTGTTGATCCGCTATTTTGCTGAACAGTGGGCTAGCAGTGGAAAATGTTGGAAGCCAGACAAATCAACTGGAGACGCAAAAGCTTCAACAGCGATGTTGGCTCTAAAGAGCCTCCCTTTTCTAACTCCATCCTGTATTTGCGAGAGTGCTAACAGGATCAGCCGACATTGGAAGTCAATCTGATCGTCATATCAGTAGTCATTTAGCAGTCATACTTTACTGGGTGTTACCTTCAAACCATATGAACTCTGCTCAAACCACACTCTTAAGACCTTCCATTGGCTTTACCAGCCGATGTTACGAATGGCATTTTTTTTTCAGATCTATCCCACGCTGCACTGGATGGAAGAAAGGTGGCAGAATGGTTAAGACGTTCGCCTGCCAATCCAACGTGTGAGAAGTGCGTGGGTTCGAGCCCTGCCTTTCTCGCCCTTTCTTTCCCAGTTTGAATGACAAATTGAACTGAACGTCAAGTCCATCGGATAGGGAC
>CM065743.1:42340144-42370144 GCA_033310375.1 Conus canariensis
CCATATGATATTCCTTTTCCTGTTCTTTCTGCATCTTTTTGTATCATTGTCTGGATCGTATCTTAGTTTGTAATTGTAGCCACTTGTATGTAACGCCTCTTGGTATTCAGCTGTAGCGTTGTTGAATACTGTTTCGTTACATGACAAATTGGATAGTCTTTTATTTATGCTTTTGGGTATTGTTTTCAGTATGGAGGGTGGGTGATTGCAACACAAGCTCATCACATCCTGACGACCGCACAGCGTGAAACAAATTTGTAGATGTTTTTAGAAGCTTGATTTTAACTTGCTTTTAATATAACAAATGTCGCTCCCACTGTGGTTGAGCACTGTTTTTAAGATTGCGCTGATCCTCAGTACCATTCTCTCTCTCTCTCTCTCTCTCTCTCTCTCTCTCTCTCTCTCTCTCTCTCTCTCTCTATATATATATATATATATATATCCATTCTTGTATGGCAACATATTTTACAGTCATATTGTCAGGTCAATGAATAGAAGAGAGAGAGAGAGAGAGAGAGAGAGAGAGAGAGAGAGAGAGAGAGAGAGAGATCTTTTGGTTATTTTTTATTTTTACAATATCCCTAAGACTTAAGTTTTTGTTTGTTTGACCCAGTGGAAATGTGAGGCGACTGCAGGCGGAAATCTAAACTAATCTTAAATGTTAGTGATAGAGCACCGCCTAAAAACGTAGACAAACGTATCACAAGACAAAACACGACGCGTTTCGACCTCTTACGTCTTCTTCAAGCAAGATGCAAAATACCCAGGACAAGAATGGACGAGCAATTACTTTATCTTCATCCACTCTGGTGCAAGATAGGCATTGAATGAAAACGAGGCTGTCAGGAAGGAGACAATGTGTGAGTCGAGGTAGTGATGATGAAAATGATAAACTGATAGGAATAATATTCATGGTAATGATGATGATCAAAATATTGAAAAACAAAATAAATAAAGACAGGATTACTACCATTTTAAGTGACAATATGGCAATAGCGGTTGCAGTATTGGAGAAAGAAGAGTGGGTTAGAGGATTCTTATACAATATGGTTGCCGTGGCAACAGTCTTAGTGGCGATAGCGATGGTGATGTTAATGGTAGTGATGGTATCATCAATGCAAACAATCGTATTAATAACAATGATGATAACGCTAACAACTTTAGTAACGGTAATGGTAATAGTAGTACTGATGATAAAAGCGTGAAACAGAAATATAATTTAAAAAAATTAATGAAACATTAATAATAGTTATGATAATAATAGTACTAATACTGATAATAAGGGAAGGGAGGAAGAAAGAAAAAAAGGAGAGGAGGAGGGGAGGACAGGAAGAAGAAAGAGGGGAAGGAAGGTATAGACTATGGGAAAGATGAAATATAATAGGTATATAGATAATTACACCATGTAGTTAGTAGTTTTAATAATAATCATGCTTGTAACCATATGGTAATGATAATGATGTAATAGGAGGCTGGAAAAGTGGTAACCTAGAATGTCAGAAATATTGTAAAGAATGCTAACTATATTTATGATCGTAATAAATATGATAATTGTAACAGTTATAAAGTTGTAAAACAGGTATACTGATGATAATAGTAAAAACAAAATTATATATATATATATATATATATATATATATATATATATAGTGTGTGTGTGTGTGTGTGTGTGTATGTGTGTGGTGTGTGTGTGTGGTGCGTGCGTGCGCGCGCGCGTGTCTGTCTGTGCGCGAGCGCGCATGCGTGTATAACTGCTGATAATAATGGTTATCACGATAGTGCTGAAGATAATGATCATGTTAACACTAATTGAGATAAGAAGAATAATGAAGGCTTTCTTTTCTTTTTTTTAATGAAGGTGATGATGCAAGTGCTGATAATGATGGTGTGATTACAATGCCACTGAGAGCAATCACAATAAAAGTGACATCAGTACCAGTAATAGTAGGTGGAGAGGAAGGGAGATGGTCAATGAGTAAACGTTTTCAGTGCTACTGGAGCAGGGAGAATGTGGTGAGGATAAATATTGGCATGTTAATAACATCAACAGTAGGTGAAAAGGAATATGGGTGATCAAAGAGTGAAAGGTTAACAGTAGTACTGGAGCATAGGAGAGGAAGAGGGTTGGGGGAAGGGGAGAGAGAGAGAGAGAGGGGGGGGGGGGGGGAGGGAGGGAGGAGAGAGAGAGAGAGAGAGAGAGAGAGAGAGAGAGAGAGAGATGTGTGTGTGTGTGTGTGTGTGTGTGTGTGTGTGTGTGTGTGTGTGTGTTTTCCGCATAGCTACAAACACCTACACATACGTGAGCACAGAAAAAGAGGGAAGGCGGAACATAAGGTCTTGTAGAGGAAGTAGTATGTGAACTTCAAAGAAAACCAGATGGAGAAAACGGAGTGGACAAATACCTGCATAAGCAACCGATTGATGTGACACATAGAGAGAGTGTAGTGAGAGGGGGAAGGGCGGTAGCTGTAACTTGTGTGTGAGGATATTGTGGGCTGATATTGCAGTGGTGGATATGTACATGATACGTTTGGGTGTTGATGTTATGAGGGTGGAGGGAAGAAAGGGATGGGTTTACATACTAACTGGGGGAGGGGGGGGGGGGCATACTAACACCTATACACACGCTCCTCTCTCTCTCTCTCTCTCTCTCTCTCTCTCTCTCCTCTCTCTCTCTCTCTCTCTCTCTCTCTCTCAGGGTATTGTATCTAGGTATAGCTACTATTATTTCTACAGTCAATGCTGGCAATGGGATCAGTGATTATAGGACGTAATGGTTGTAAGTATAATGGTAAACATGATAGTGATAGTAATGATAACAACAACGACATCAGTATTGTTGTAATGATGTAATAATGGTGATGATGATGACAGTAAGGATAATGATGATATGATGATGATACTAATGATAGTAATAATGGTATTAAGTAATATTGGTAATAACAATATTAGGTGGAAAGGAGTTGAAATGCTCAATGAATATCGGCAGAAAGTACTGTTGGATGATGATAATAATGATAGGAGTAATGATAAGCGCAGCAACACTAGCAACAATAGCAGCGGCCGGGAAAGGATGGAAACGATCAATGACAAAGAGCTAGTATTTCTACTTTAAAAAAAAGGAAGAGAGAGAGAGAGGAGAGAGAGAGAGAGAGAGAGAAGAGAGAGAGAGAGAGAGAGAGAGAGAGAGAGTGTGTGTGTGTGTGTGGTGTATGTGTGTGTTCCATTTGTAATTTCAATCTCTTATTCATTGATCATCCCCAACCCCAGTCACCACCTCCACCACCACCATCACACACACACACACACACACACACACACACACACACACACACACACATACACACACACACACACACACACACACACACACACACACACACACACACACACACACCATACGGATTTCCCCTTGTGACATAGCGGTAGACCTCTTTTCATCGTGTGCTTTCTTTTTTGTTTTGTTTTTTACCTCCCCTACTCCCGACCTCTCGCACGCACACAGTACTGTCAGCCAGGGCAAAATGTTGAAAAGCCCACCCTCCTCCCGGTCGTAAACACTTTTCCCTCCCTCCTCCCCTTGCTAACCATCCCCTCCCATGACTACAGTCCTCCTGACTTACATTCCTGTTTCGAGTTGCTCTCACACGTTGTCATGGCCCCAGTGTAGGCCATGGTTTGGTTATTGTGATGTTTTTTGTTGTTGTGATTGTTTGCCTATAAAGATGTAATGTAATGGCCATTTTTAGAGTTTTGGATAGACAGTGAGTGGGGTTAACTGAGAATGAATACGGTCCCTGGGTGTTGGAAAAAAAGAGAGTGGAACTCAGGGGTGTTCACCTGCTGAGGCGACTGGATGAGAAATCGTCATTCATTGCTGCACTGGTTGAGCTGTCAGGAGAGAAGACAGCAAATGTATTTAATTGTAACAAGGCTTGACCTAGAGAGGGGTTAAGCCCCAAGTGAAATATGTAGGCTGCGGTATTGGGCTGGAGACCAGACCCAAGTACACTTAGGGTAAGTGGATATGTGGATCCAGTTTTGATTAATTGTATAATTCGGCATTCTTTTGTTTTGAGATCGAAATTGAAAACCCCTGATCCACATATCTGGTAGGTAGGTTGCCGTTCGAGAATTCGATGAAAATCGGTGAGTACCTTTTTATATAATTTTCATTTACAAGTCGTCTGTATTACAGGACCGTATATTGTGGGACTTTGGAGTCCGAAACAAGTCAGCAGCCAGTCGCCCAGTTCAGGGAAACACTGACGGGAGTCCGATGGACCAGTGGCCTGGGAAGATTTTATTACCCCGCCGTATTGGGACGATTTGTATTCGTTACCCCGCTGTACTGGGAGGTCTAATTGTTACCCGCTGTGTCGGGAAGACTTTATTTGGTATCTCGGGAAGGAGTTCCGAGTGGAATTCTGTGTATCTGGAAGAGGAAGGGAAAACATATATAATTTTGAATCTTTGGGATATGAGTCCCCATTTGTACCAACCATGAATTCATGTAATTAACAATAGTGTGGTAAGCAAAATAGAAGTAAAAAGAATATGTACTGGCTGAAACGACGTGATGTGATGTGAGGGGTTAATATACTTTGGAGAGAAAAAGAAAGAAAGAAATAAAAACCCCGCTGAGGTTGTTGGCCAGGGGAGACATTTTCGTGAAATCTTCATAATGATATTTGGTGTGATTGGAGTCAGACTGCGGTTGTGCCCGGAGAGGTCAAGTCTCGTGTGCAGGTGTATGCGATTGCGCGCGTGTGGGCGAGGCACGGCCAATGTGACACGTGTTACTTCAACCGGAGATCAAGATCAAAGGAAAGCCTGTTAATTTCCGCCCCACCACCATCACTGACGACACACGGGAGTAGATGCTGCCGTGAACAGAGTTTAGTCATTACGTTTTTTTTTAATATTTCGAGCACATTTTAGTTGTGTTTGTTTCACTGAGAGGAATGAGGGCCAGAAGGACAGCAAAGTGAGTGTTTTTTTTTATTCTACATGTTATTGGACATTATAGGTGTGTAAAAGAGATGAAAATAACAAAGTAAATGCTTTTTTTTCGTTTACATTTCATTTGAATTTGCAGTTGTTTAACAGAGATAAAGGAACAAACGAGAGAACCACAAGAACACTGACAACAAGAAAGCAGGTGTAAAGCAAGCCAATAAATGACTTAATGAATAAGTACAATAAATACACTGACAAACACATATGAGAAAGGGAATAGAATTTATGTGCATAAAGTATGGGTACATAGTGAAGAACATGGCACAGTGCTTTAGGAAATGTTTATAAACCAGTGTGCATGGTAATATTCTAGTAATGCTACTCAACAAAGAAAAGTATGCATGCTTTGGAAGAAAAAAACGTTAAGAGTCAGAAAGAGAGAACAGTACTGATACAAAAATAGTAGAGGAAAGACAGATAGATGGACAGACAGACGGTTAGACAGACAGACAAGCAAACAAACAAAAGGACAGAATGGGTTGGGTTACAGCAACTGAAAACCTGTTATTGACACATAGTTCATTCTCTCCCAAGTACAAACACACACACACACACACACACACACACACACACACACACACACACACACACATATATATATATATATATATATATAAATATATATATATATATATAAAATAAGTATTTCAGCAGCATATAAGGGCCTCACAGAATATCCTCGGCAAAAGAACACAAAATCATGGTAATTAGTCTAGTACTTGTTATCATATGTTGCGTTATGCACATTTACACATTAATTGATAAGACGCGTGTTCCAAAAACGTTAACTAGGGTAACTTGGTATTAGACACTAAGGACTCATATGCAAGTCATTTGGCATGGAGGTCGTACTTGCGATTCCCATCAGAGCCACGTGCGATTTTTTTTCTGCCCCGACTGGCTCCTACCAAGAGCTGAGTCTGCTACAGGCTCAGTTGGGAAGACCAGGACCACACAGTTGAGTTTCATCCACTAAATGGATGCGTCCCTGAGAGTGTTGCTCACATTTCTCGAGCAACATTGCAGGTGTCTGTATCTCTCGGGCCTGGTTGACTCCGGGATACATTATGAAGGTAAGCATAGATTACAGCCCTGTCATGGCATGGAAATCTGCAGCATCATCTTCATCATCCTCATTCTCATCGATCATCCTTTAAAAAAAAAAGTCACATTCTGTGTCACTTTATGCCCTAATCTCATGGTGATGTCAATGTTCTCGTCATGGCTGTGGCTTTGGTCCGATTCCGTCGAGGTAATCGGTATTGGGGCTCATGGTGGCTTTCGTAGGACAGACGTGGCGGCGCCCTCCAGAGGGTGACCTTACTCACGCCGGCTCCGTGACTCGGCGATTATTCTCGTCACTAGGGGGCTGAGTAGGTGGTGATCTGCGTATGTTAGATCAGAACAGGCATCACTAAACACCACCGAAGTGACTCGGCAGCAGAGCAGTGCCTCCTCCGCTGGGTTGCCTCTCGACGGCTTGACATTGACTGCTCCCTGTGGATTGTCAGTGCCGGTGCTGCTGTGGGCCAGGCCGGGCGTGTGGTGGTGGACGTAGGGAGAAAAATGAGCAGCGTGGGTGCGATACTACTGAGGTGGCACAGAAGATGGGACCCCCCCCCAAAAAAAAAAAATAAATAAAATAAAAAACCTGTCCTATTGGTTCTCACTGTAACTTATCCAGTCCGTATCCACTTGTTAGCCGTGACTGTGATTTGTTTAGTCCAAAAATGTCCCATTCATCCTCACTGTTCGTCACTCTGAATCTTCTAGTTTATAACTGTTCAGTTGGTCTGTGAATGATCCTGCCTATAATGTCCTGTTGGTCTTCACTGTCCCTAACTCTCCTCCAGTATGCCCTCACTGTAACTGTACCAGTCCACGACTGTCCTGTTGATCTTCACTGTAACTGTACCGGTCCACGACTGTCCTGTTGGTCTTCACTGTAACTTTACCAGTCCACGACTGTCCTGTTGATCTTCACTGTAACTGTACCAGTCCACGAGTGTCCTGTAGCTCTTCACTGTAACTGTACCAGTCCACGACTGTCCTGTTGGTCTTCACTGTAACTGTACCAGTCCACGAGTGTCCTGTAGGTCTTCACTGTAACTGTACCAGTCCACGACTGTCCTGTTGGTCTTCACTGTAACTGTACCAGTCCACGACTGTCCTGTAGGTCTTCACTGTAACTGTACCAGTCCACGACTGTCCTGTTGGTCTTCACTGTAACTGTACCGGTCCACGACTGTCCTGTTGGTCTTGACTGTAACTGTACCAGTCCACGACTGTCCTGTTGATCTACAGTGTAACTGTACCAGTCCACGACTGTCCTGTTGGTCTTCACTGTAACTGTACCAGTCCACGACTGTCCTGTTGATCTTCACTGCAACTGTACCGGTCCACGACTGTCCTGTTGGTCTTCACTGTAACTGTACCGGTCCACGACTGTCCTGTTGGTCTTCACTGTAACTGTACCAGTCCACGACTGTCCTGTTGGTCTTCACTGTAACTGTACCAGTCCACGACTGTCCTGTTGGTCTTCACTGTAACTGTACCAGTCCACGACTGTCCTGTTGGTCTTCAGTGTAATTGTTGCTGTCCATGACTGTCCTATCAGTCCTCATGATGACTGATCCGGTCAACAAGTGTCCCACTGTCCGTATGTTCATAGTTCCCGTCCAGAACAGTCCTGTTGGACCTCGCTGTAATTGTTCATGTCCTCAGCCGTGCTAATGGTCCGCACTGTCATTGTTCGTGTCCATAAGTGTCTTATTGGTCATCACTGTAAATGTTCCTGTCCTTAATGTCCTAGAAGCCCTAACTGTAATTGTTCTTGTCACTCATGTCCTATTGGCTCTGGCTGTAACTGTTCTTGTACTTAATGTCCTATTGGCTTTAGCAGCAACTGTTCCTGTCCACAATTGTTTTAATGGTCCTCACTGTAATTGTTCCTGTCCACAATTGTTTTAATGGTCCTCGCTGTAATTGTTCCTGTCCAAAAATGTCCTATCGTATTCAACTGCAATTGGTCTTGTCCACAAACCGTCATATTGGTCCTGCGAGTTTTTGGTTCTGTCCATTGCAGTCCTATTGTTCCTTGCTTCTATTGTTCCTTTCCAGAGCTGTCCTCATCCTCACGTTCATTGTTCTTGTCCACAACTGTTTAGTGCTTCAGGTGGCAGAACGGAAAGGTGACCCCCGAGGGGAGGGGGGGGGGGGGGGGGGGGGGGGGGGGGGATTTGCGACTATGATTTTCTTGTGTCTTTTCAAATCATAAACTGAAATGCATATGTCAACAATTGATTTATTGGAGCTCTTTGGTAATATAACCATGTTTACTAGCGAATTTTCCTTCTTTGGGCTTTATATTTGCGATTAGAAGGTATACTTAGTTAAAGACCTGTCAATATGGAACTAATCCACTTATCGTCAAATGGTTTGCAGTTCCTGATAGAAGGATGGTGGTTCCGTTTACAGATAATCTTTTTTTTGCAGAAACAATGCCTGTTTGACAGTATTTGGCGCCAACTTACGGTATTTAAAAACAACAACAAAAAAACGTAAAACAAACGGCTTACTGCCTAGTTCCAAAGTGAGATGACTGCAGGCGGAAATATAAGCAAATCTTAAATAAATGTTAACGAACCGCCAGAAGAAACGTGGACAAGCGAGTCACAAGACAAAACACGACGCGTTTCGACCTCTTATGTCTTTTTCAGGCAAGACACAAACAAATAGGACAATGAAAATGAACGAGGCCTCGTTTTCATTCAAAGCCTACCTTACGCTGAAGAGATCAAAGATAAGTGACAAACTCGTTCATTTTAATTGTCCTGTTTGTTTGTGTCTTGCCTGAAGAAGACCTAAGAGGTCGAAACGCGTCGTGTTTTGTCTTCTGACTCGTTTGCCCGCGTTTCTCTTGGCGGTTCGCTAACATTTATTTAAGATTGGCTTACTGCCATTCTCCAGTATGATCATCACCGTCAGCAGTCTGAAATGTATCTAACATAAAACCACACGTAGTAGTAGTAGTAAGTAGTAGTAGTAGTAGTAGTAGTAGTAGTAGTAATAGTTGTGGTAGTAGCAGTAGTAGTAGCTGTAGTAGTAGCAGAAGCAGCAGTAGTAGTAGTGGTCGTAGCACAAGAGTTATAGGCAATGAGTGTAAAATATTTTTCATACATAAAGCAGATCTAAATCAGAAAACCAGAATCTGGGCAGGCTGGGTATCACTCAGTGGGAGGAATCTGGGAATGGTGAATGACCAGTCAACGATTGACTACATGCAGCCAGTTCTACATCCCGTCACTGAGAACGTTACTGTTCAACATATCCTCCAAGTTTCTGCTGATGCTTCAACAAGGGAAGTGGGCCAGAAACACACTCTGCTCACCTGTGACCTGGCTGTTGCAAGAAAGGCATACATGATTGTTTGGCAGAATGGCCGGTTCAAGGACCATTTTCTGTGTTCATATATGGCAGCACTTGGAAAACTCATGAGGGGATCTGGTCTTGGAGAGATCGTTGTGCAGTCAGGAGTCTGCTCAAGTGGGTCGATTGATGCTGTCTTGGTAGGAAAGCACTACAATCGTGCCCTGAGAGTCCACAAGGTTGTTCTGGAGGCTCTTGAGCGGTTGCTTCTTCAGACATTCTTGAAGGAATCAACAGAAGCTTCAGATCTTCCGAACCAGCTGTCTGAAGATCTGCCAGGGTGCACAGACAGACATCAGTTTCAAGACACTCTCGGGAAGCCATCTGTTGCTCTCTTCAGACTGTACTCGAACTTCAAGAGGGACGTTATCACACGGAAGAAAGGGAAAGACAGCACAGTTCTAGTTGCAGTATGCTGAGAGAGTATGGCTGATTCTGCATCTCCTCCAGACTACAAAAGAAAATGACTTGGTCTTGGACTTGTCATGCATAGAGAAAATGTGCCCTCTGCTCTTTGTGATGGATCACCAGAACTACTCAAGATACGCCACAGTCTATTTCCTGAGCATTCTGAATCTCAAGCACAACCATCACTCAGCAGAACTCCGGCGACATGGAGGACTCAGTGTGTTGAGATCAACAGTTCCTTCATGCAGAGTACCAGTTGACCAAACTATTGAGCAAACGATCAACTGCCATGCAGGAGGGATCATAGGAGTCAGCAGAAACAGTGCTGCCTACCTTCGGTGGTGCATGACACGTCATGTCAGAGCTTTTCTTGCTGCAACACTTGAGATGGCTGGCATGACTGGGGATGATGTCAAAGTTCACAAAGACCTGACATGTGCAGAGACTAGAACCAGCGAGGAGTGTGTGAAAAACATGATGGATTCCTTCTGCAGCTTCATGGATCCCTTTTCAGTGGAAGAGAGGAGTCTCTTCTGTCTCATCAGGAATGCAAGCACCAGACAGCATTCAAGAAAAACCTCCATCAGCAGATGCATGAAGAAAGGAAGCCTATCGCCAATTCGTGACAGAACGACTGGTTGAGAAAGCTCTGAGTTTCCATGCTCCTCTGAAAAAAGTGGAGCTGAAGACATTTGCGAAACTGCAGAAGACAAAGACTCTGCGATCATCTTCGAACAGACTGGTGCAAGTGGCAGCGCAGAGAGACATGTTCGGACAACTTCTCATGATCTCGCAGGAAAATAACATCAGTTTACAGACGGTCATGAGCTATCCTTTGAGTCCAGTGCCTTGGGCCCTAGCAACTCCTGATGGTTTGCCTTCAAAGACAGAGAAAGCAAAGCTCGTACATCTCTTGGAGGAGACAGAGTTGAAGGAGCAACCAGATCGGTGGAAATGCCATCACATAATTGACGCAATGTTCCATCTGCAGTCACTTACCTCTCTTCCCCCAACATTTGGAGACCTGGCAGACAGAATCCTGAAAAATCTGCCATCCACAGACAGGATTGATTATGTAGCATATGTGTGCAACCACAACTCCATCAAATCAATGGAGCGTTCTCGTCGGGGAGAAGGTGAAGCATTCCTTCTGAAGGGTTCCAACACTAAGGTCTCCGAGACTGGAAAGGGTTTATGAAAAAAGGTGACAACAAGAACCAGCTCATCAGATTCCTGCTTTCTGAATGGAGAAATGATTCCCATGCTGCCACACTCCTGAACAGAGAGCTGTTTGTGACATGCGGGCCCGAGTGCTTCAAGCTCTCCCCCACGGATGGCAAGACTGTGGAAGCCTCACCAGTTCAAGAGCAGTTTTCCACTCAGGAAGAAGCGGACACGAGGATCATCCTTCACTGTTTTCACCAGAACAAGAATGCTTCTGACTCTGAGGGCATAATTGTGCGCTCTTCAGACACTGATGTGTTTCTACTCTTACTATACTTCAGTTCCCAGCTCCATACAATGGTATACTTGGACGCTGGCACTGGAAACTACAGAAGGGTGCTTTCCACCACAGACCTTGCTGCCAAGTATTGACAGGAATACTGTGAAGCACTCCTTGGCCTACATGCTTTTTTCCGGCTGTGACTTCACTAGTTCTTTTGTGAGCAAAGGGAAGGTCAGGGCGTTCAATGCGTTCACAAAGAGCCGTTTCTTCATGATGCCTTCCGAGCACTGGGAAGCCAGAACTGTCTTCTGATTTAATGGAGAACCTTGAACACTATGTCTGTTGTCTGTATGGCAGACCCAAAAGCAGGAACATCAACCAGGTCCGCTTTGACAGCCTCAGAGAAAAGTTTGACACCAGTCGGGGACATGCAGTGTTGGCCAGCTCCAACAGAACTGACCTGAGCCTCCTACTTCCATCTCAGTCCTCCCTGCGGGTGTACACAGAGCGAGTCAACTGCCAGGTATTATATCTTACTGTTTTTAACATGATAGTTATTGTTGTTGCAGGGTAGTCTTGCAGTGTTTGATAAGGCTTGAAGGAATGCTGTCATTCCTCCAGACCGCATGCTGTTGTGCAGATTAGTGAAGATAAACTGACAGCTGCTGCAGCAGAAAAGCAAACATGCAGAAAGAAGATGGCAGGAAACAAACCATTGTCAACATGCAGATGTGACCACTGTGATAGAGACTGCCACTCTCGCATCAAACTCTATAGCCACAGGTGACACTGCTTGGGCTGAGCAGACAGCCAAGTCAGATAGCTATATCTTAGGTTGGATATACCCTATCCGTGGTCAGCTACACCGACGAGACCTACGTAGTATTGTTGTTGATAACTATAGTTAAACAAATGCTATTTGACCTGGCCAAGGGTAACACAATAGCCTGAATATGACATTTTGAACATAAATAGGATTGAGTCCTGAGACCGAAGCCTAAGTTAGTCATTGCCAAGGCCATAAAACGGCTATGAGATTTGATAATCTTTGCCCTTTTATCTTCTGTTCTAACGTGGAGGTTTGGAAGCACGCCCATTGTGCTCAACCAGCCATTGATGGGCCGTCAGGCAGAGGCTAGAAGACAACAGACAGTGGCTTGGAGATCGACTGGTGTCAGGAGGATATACTTCCATGTGAACTTGTTGATATCCCCTGTGACCAGCCAGCTCCTGAGGAGGAGAATGGTGACTTTGAACTTGTGAACCTTTGTGATGCTGTTCGAGAGGAAGGGTTCGACACTGAAGAATCTGTTGTCAACAGTTATGTGTAAAGGTGCAATCTTCTTACTGGTGGACAGGCGCATACTGCGACATTCAGTTATCACTCGCTTGTGTTGAGACAGATCCCTTGGTCATGGTTTATAAGCAGGTTGGCCAAAACTCTACTAAACCATTTTCTTGACACCATTTTGAAACAGGTTAACAGTTTCTGTTCAATTGTATCCTTTTTAAAACCAATTTAAAGAGTAATAGGTTGGTGCGCTAAACGTTAAAAAAAATTGACAAATTAACGCATATATCACGTTTATGTGGATGCTATTACTACAATTGTGTTTCAAACACGTCACATTTGGTATGCGCATGTAGAGCAAGGATCAGCGCATTTACAAACAACTTGCATTTGATTTGTAAGGCATTATACTATGAGTAATAGCATGTTTTTCACCCCTACCTCCTTTTTAGAGTAGGAAATGGGTGATTTCTTTCAGACCTTGTTGCTCCCAAGAGCTCCAACCAATCTTTTGTTGACATCCTATGATGACGACAGCATATGGCTTAAACTTTCAGAAAAACACAATGGCAACCCCCCCCCCCCCCCCGCCGCGGTCAGAGGGGGTGGGGTGGGGGGTGGGGGGGTTATGGTCACCTGAAGTACTAGTTCTTAAAGTTCCCGACATTGATTGTTCTCGTCCGTTACTGTCCGACTGATCCTCACACGGAATGGTTCCCATCATAACTGCCCTGCTGATTCTCGCATTGGTTGATCTAGATTCATAACTAGGCTAATGGACCTCCCTGTGCATCTGTCTGTCTATCACTGTCTCACTGGTCTTCAGTTTTGTAACCGTGTCTGTCTAGAACTTGCCTATTAGTCCTTGTTTTGAATGTTCCTATTCAACTCTATTTCATTTGTCACCGCTGATGCTGTCCATGATTTGGCCTATTGTGCAATCTGGGGGAGTTTCAGGCCAAAAGCTGTCATTGTTCCTACCCTGAAAATTCCTGTTGGTTCTCACCATGATTGGTCAAGGTCACAACTGTCCCGCTGGTTCTCACTGTGACCTTTCCCGCCCATAACTGTACAATTGTCTCTCTGTAGTTGCTCCTGCCCATGATTGTCCTGCTCGTCCTCAGTGCAGTTGTTTCACTTCATAGCTGTGCAATTCGTCCTGATTATAATCGATCTCTTCTATACCTGTCCTGGTGGTCTTCAGTGCAGTTGTTTCACTTCATAGCTGTGCAATTCGTCCTGATTGTAATTGATATCTTCCATACCTGTCCTGGTGGTCTTCAGTGCAGTTGTTTCACTTCATAGCTGTGCAATTGGTCCTGATTGTAATTGATATCTTCCATACCTGTCCTGGTGGTCTTCAGTGCAGTTGTTTCACTTCATAGCTGTGCAGTTGGTCCTGATTGTAATTGATATCTTCCATACCTGTCCTGGTGGTCTTCAGTGCAGTTGTTTCACTTCATAGCTGTGCAGTTGGTCCTGATTGTAATCGATCTCTTCCATACATGTCCTTGTGGCCCTCATTGTAATTGTTCCTCTCCATTTCTGTCCTAATGATCATCAGTGTAATTGTTCCTCTCCATTTCTGTCCTAATGATCATCAGTGTAATTGTTCCTCTCCATTTCTGTCCTAATGATCATCAGTGTAAGTGTTCCTCTCCATTTCTGTCCTAATGATCATCAGCGTAATTGTTCCTCTTTGGTACTGTCCTAATGATCATCAGTGTAATTGTTCCTCCTTGGTACTGTCCTAATGGTCATCATCATAATTGTTTCTGTCTACAGCAGTGCCATTAGTTCTCATTTTGGATGTTTCTCTCCATAATTGTCTTATTGGTGTTTATTGAAAATATCCATGTCCACAACTGTCCTATAGAACCTCACTTGATTGTTCCTCTCCTCACCGGTCCTATGAACCATCACTGTAATTGTTTCTGTTGACAACTGTTTTAATGTCCTCACTGTAAATGTTGCTGTCCATATCAGTCCCATTAACATCACTGTAATTGTTTCTGTTGACAACTGTTTTAATGTCCTCACTGTAAATGTTGCTGTCCTTATCAGTCCCATTAACCATCACTATACTCTTTCTGCTGGCAACTGTTTTAATGTCCTCACTGTAAATGTTCCTGCCCATAGCTGTCTTGTTGTTCCTCACTGGAACAGTTCTTTTCTATGATTGTCCTAACGATCCTCACTGTACTCTCCAGTCCACAGGTATCCTACTGGTCATCACTATAATTGTTTCTGTCCATTACTTTCCGACTAGTCCTCGGTGTTCTTGTTCTTATCACGAACTGCCCCATTGGTCCTCAGTGAGGATGGTTCTCTCTTCATAACTGTACTAAGGGTCTTCAGTGTATTTGCTGTTGTCCACAACTGTTCCATCAGTTCTGACTGTGCTTGGTGCTTCTAGAACTGTCCTACGGTCCTCTGTGCAGGTGTTTCTGTCCAAAACTATCCTATGTGTCCTCACTGTCATGGTTCCTGTCCTGAGCTGGCCTATCGTCAACACTCTAATTATCCCTGTCCGTAAGTCTCCTACTGGTCCCCTGTGCACTTATTCCTGCCCACAACTGTCCCACGTGTTCTCTGTGAATTTGTTTTTTCTCCTTAAATGAAGGAAAGACAGCAGATGGTCTTCAGAGAAGCCCCCCCCCCCCCAAACCCCCCCTCCTCTTCCGCCTCAGACAAGTGTTTCGACCCTGAACTCGTAACTCCTAGATGCCCTTCCGCCAACTTTTTTTTCGCTCATTAGAAGCTGGGGCAAGGGGATTTGTGGGCTCATTAGAAGCTGGGGCAAGGGGATTTGTGGGCTCATTAGAAGCTGGGGCAAGGGGATTTGTGGGCTCATTAGAAGCTGGGGCAAGGGATTTGTGGGCTCATTAGAAGCTGGGGCAAGGGGATTTGTGGGCTCATTAGAAGCTGGGGCAAGGGATTTGTAGGCTCATTAGAAGCTGGGGCAAGGGATTTGTGGCTCATCAGAAGCTGGGGCAAGGGGATTTGTGGGCTCATCAGAAGCTGGGGCAAGGGGATTTGTGGGCTCATTAGAAGCTGGGGCAAGGGATTTGTGGGCTCATTAGAAGCTGGGGCAAGGGGATTTGTGGGCTCATCAGTCTATGACCTCATGAAACAGCTCGGGGTTTCAGGTAAGAAGAGGACCAGAACCCTGAAGGCAAGGGCAGAGGCAGCCGAAAAGAGTTCCAGCAGGATCTGGTCGAGGAGAAACAAAAGTGAACGTCATAAGGCTTATATTCCCCAACATAGAACAGGTGTCCCATTAGCAGTGGGGTAGGACATCCGTCTGAAAAGGCACATCTTGAAACGCCCACCAATTCAAAAGTTGCAGGTTCGAATCCAGGCAGGATTGGGGAAATAATGGCAGTTGAGAGACATATGGAAGTCATGATCTCGATGCGGCCCGGCCCCCTTAGAGTGTGAGGAGTCCAGGGCCAAAACGCTTCCTCTTTCCGCCCAGAGCTGTCCCATTGTTCCTCGCGATACTTGTCCTTTCCTGTAATTGTCCTATCGGAAGTATTCCAGTCTGTAAATTGACTTTCTGGACCCTGCTATAGTTGTAAATGTCCTGCAAGTCCTCGCTGTATTTCTTCTTTTCGTTGCTGTTTTCACTGCAATTGATCATGATCACAAATGAATTTCTGATGGAACAAGATGCATTTTGTAGGTGAGTCCATCATCTCTGTGTGAAAAAAACAAGTATTAATGTGTGTGTGTGTGTGTGTGTGTGTGTGTGTGTGTGTGTGTGTGTGTGTGTGTGTGTGTGTGTCTTGACAATGGGTGCAGCCCATCCTCTGTATGGGCCTGTCTTCGATGTTCTCGTCGGATGATGTTTACGGTTGTGATGCTTCTGATGGTGGTGTCTGCCTTCGCCATGCTGTTTCAGGGCCTGCTAGTCAGAGGCAATCCAGGTGAGTAGGCTGCTTAGGAAATATACACAATAGCCCATCACAAACACCGAACCACACAACCAGTCCTAATTAGAACAAGGAATCATCATTTTATCCATTTTATGAACAGCATAATTGGGAACGGAGACAGTACAAAAACGGGCCACAAAGAGTTAACTAATTTGTCACTCCCTGAGGGAGCAAAACGCTTCAAAATGTCCGATCATCGAAGAAGTCTTTTAGAGGGGGTCTGAATCGGACGTGTGGAACAACTTGAAAGTATTCAGGAGAGCGCAGACTTCTGCCACAGTTGAAGAGATCCGAATATGTCCTTTGAAGTGGACCTGCTGTGAAGTTTAATGGCTTCATTCACGGTGCACAGTCCATCTTTCTGCCCCAGTTCATTAGCGTTACTGTCATAGCGTTTCATAATCTTGCTGACTGGCGGACACACCAACCAACAAGCGTGCACGAAAATATTCAGCAGTTGAAAATCACACAGTTTTCCCTTATCTTGCTTAAAGCTCTGCTGCCTTATTATCAGGTATTTGGCCTTGCTGAATTTGACCAAGCCCTACACGTCGTGGTAGAGCGTCAAACAAGTTGTTAAAGACAGGCACGCCCCGCAACTGGGAGTTCGTACTTCATGTCCGCTAGAGTGACTGTTAAGTGTGTGCGACTTCCCCGCTGTTTTTCACAAGTGCCAGACCTTTTCAACCGGGCGGAAATCAGTTGACGCTGCTGGCCACGACAGGATCGGATGGGGCTGCTGTCGCTTCCATGCTTCTGTTTCACTGGACTTGTGAATCAAGGTGCTGTGCTCCTGGAGGAGGTATCGTTTCGCGGGAAAATAATCGCTGAAAATATGGGCGGAGATGGTCTCCTAGAAACGTGTTCATTGTTCCTTCCACAGAGACAACGACACTCTCATCAAAGTACGAAACACCTTCTCACACATTGAGTCCCAGACTGCATGCTGGTAGAATTGATTGATTGATTTAATTTAACGTCTGTTCACAACAATGGTGATATTAGACTAAAAATAAACCAATAAAAAAAAAACCAACCTAAAATGGGCTGCGTAAGAATTTGTGCCTGTGTTTGCGCGCGCGCGTGTGTGTGTGTTTGTGTGTGTGTGTGTGTGTGTGTGTGTGTGTGTGTGTGTGTGTGTGTGTGTGTGTGTGTGTGTGTGCGCGTGTGTTTGTGTACTGTGCGTATGCATGACTGTGCGTGTGTGTGTAGAGTGGTGTGTGTGTGTGTGTGTGTGTGTGTGTGTGTGTGTGTGTGCGTGGTGCGTGTGTGTGCGTGTGTGTGTTAGTGTGAATATGCACTCATGGGTGAAAAGCTACATATAAACATTAATACAATAACTATAAATGATTTCATGTTTACAATAAATTTGCAAGTATAGTGCTTGATAAATTGATGCAATTTGTATCATTTCTTCGCTGTAGATTATATCATTTAAAGATCCCATTTTTGCTACATCTATCCCAGATATGTTGTATAACAGGGATATCAATGGGCAATCAAAAAGAATATGTTCAATTGATATTGGATGACCGCAAGCACATTCTACATTTTTTTGAAAATTTAGTCTTCCATGAATTTAATCGAATTTTGTAAATGAGACTAGACAAGGATCTCGAACACGGTAATATTTTTGACTTTGAAGGAAGCTTTTCTGTCATTATACGACTTTCTAACATCGAATTAATTTCATGTTTTTCTAATTTTAGTGTACTATCACACATTGAGTCCCAGACTGCATGCTGGTAGAACACACACTACATCTATGCATACAGGTCGTCAATGTTTAGAAGACCTTCCCCACAATGTTACTCTGTCAGTAATCTTCATATCACGCCTCATTCTATCTCAGAAGTTAATGCCCGTAGAGATTGGATAAAGCAGCCTTCAGAGAGCGTCTCTGGTCATTTTGTCTTGACCTCCAGGACCTAGTTTCTGGCTGCAACGATGGATTCCATCGGCTCTTTATCCGCCACCACGATATGGTAACAGACTCTAAGTTGCAAGAACAGACTCTATTCTGCATGACACCAAATTTCCTAGCGACCTACCCAGTGCATTGTCCGACTCTTTCTCAGGTATGAACTTGATGCGATTTCCAGCCAGCCCCGCTTACCAGACATTCCTTGATATCAGTTCAGCCGTGTGACCCGGCACATTTTGACACAGCTGAAACTGAGATATCACCCTATGTCATGTATGCAAGACCATATCACAACAGAACAACAAACTGAGTAAATGTCTTGAAGATTTGATTCCTAAATAATTGATATCATAAACATAACAGTTCCTTAAAGTCTGGTCCTGTCTCATCTTTTTGAAGAACACTGTTGTCACACCTTGGTGCAAAAAGGAAAACTGTGACTCTATCATCGTTTGGTCTCCAACCACCACCACCACCCTCCCCCTTTTGTATCAAAAATGGTGGAAATTGTCTATTTTCACACCTTTAAAATCCAAACGCGATTAATTCAACCCTTCAATAGTTAACAGTTCATTTTCCGCCTTCTTTGCTTATAATCCAAAATTGTAAGGGGGATATAGTCATTTTTTTCTCCGTTTTCTGACCGCCATATTGCATTGAATGTGATGGAATCTTTTCAGTCCGCGTATACTGCAAACTACGTCACAAAGACTGCTTAATGAACTGTTGTTCGTGATCTGTTCAATGCATGCAAGCAATATCAGCATCGCTCCATCATTCAGCAGTATTTCACAATGAACATCACGCATTCTTCTAAGCAGATTAAACAACAGCATTTGTATATCTGGAAAAGTTCTGGAGTTATCCCACTCATACCTTTACTTAAATCATAACTACAGACGGCGTATTGTTGAAGCAAACAGAGCTTTCATTGTGTCCATGAAGGAGTTTGATACATTTAGTTATTTCACGTAACCTCACAGCGTGGTGTGGGTGGAAAGTTCAATGAAGTTTCACGTTTCAATCGGCAATGCCTTACCACCACAGAGAACGTTTTTTTCAGGACTGTTAAACACACGCAAGAAAAAAACAAAAAAGTCACATTGCAAACAACTCAGACCATTGAAAAAAATGCTCTCACAAAGAAACAAACCACATAAGCGGTTACAACATGGTAGTTGAGCTATAATTGTCTGAGGACCTATCAGATAAGGCTGTGCTGAGAACGCCAGTCATCTTCCTTGAGTTCCCCCTGTCCCAGTAATGAAAAAAAAAGGAAAACAGTGTTTCACAAAGGTACATGAAAAAAGCAAATTGGCAAACAGACATAGCAGAATGAACAGTTGATGTCCTCTCTAGAAGTTTCCAGTGCTTAATCGCCAGATAACAACAAGAGGATGACACGTCTCATTAGCTGCTGTTGGACACAAGATTATGATTCTCAGGAAGAAAACCTGGAAAATGGACAGCAAAGAAGGAACAGCCGTTTATAAAATGAAAGAAATAAAACGAAAAGGTGGAGTCAAAGACAGCGGCAGAAAAGAAGCTCAGAACATCACTCTCTCTCTCTCTCTCTCTCTCTCTCTCTCTCTCTCTCTCTCTCTCTCTCTCTCTCTCTCAGCAACATTACTTTACCTCACCTTACTTAACTCTTCTCTCTCCTCTCTCTCTCTCTTTCTCTCTCTCTCTCTCTCCTCTCTCTCTCTTCTCTCTCTCTCTCTCCTCCATAAATATATGTTGTTTTTAAATGGTGATGGTCAATCTGGGTTTTGAAACAAAATGTGTCACACTGCTCTAACAGAGTATATAGATCACTGGCATATGGATACTAATGAAAATAAATTCTGTTGAGCGCTGCTTGTTGACTTTGCGAAGGCCTTTGATGTCATAGACCACAAGATATTTTACAAAAAAAAGTTATTGTCTGGTGTAACAGGAAATGCACTTCAACTGATTTATCATTTCTAGATGGTCGACAACGATCTGTTTTTGTTAATTTTAGAACATCAAATATTTTACCAGTTAGATATGGAGTATCCCAGGGCTCAAAGTTGGGTCCTCTACTATTTTACATCTATGTAAAGGATTTCCCACTTCATATAAAAGAATCTTGTAAACTTGTCTGTGATGATACCACGATTTATACAAGCAACTCTAACATTAATTTTCTGTATGCATCATTACACATATCTGCTGACACCTTAAGTGAATGGTACCGTGAGAATCATGTGACACTAAACCCCAGTAAGACTAAAGTCATGCTCATATCGACCCGCCAAAGAAGGCGAAATGTAAAACAACGCCCTTTGTGCTTTATCAACGATGTAAGAATCGAAGAAGTCGACAATCACCGTGTTCTAGGAATGATAGTAAACCAAAGTCTTTCATGGGCTGCCCATACATCAGTAATGCAGGATTAAGCTTTTTTTTTTAAACTTGAGGCTAGAAAATTATTCCTGAATGCATACGTCCTCTCTTCGATCAATTACGGTTCAACACTATTTGACTTGGCCAGTGCAAACTCCACGAAACCTTTAATCAGTATGTGCCAATTATATAAAGCAGATCTTCTTAAATCCTCAAGCCTTGCAGAATCAGATTATATTCAAGTTGGAGCTCTACCACTAACAGATATGTTTGCTATCACTAAAGGAATTTCACGCAAGAAATATTCTATCTGATTAGCCCCACAAATTGTTCAGTCCAAATTTAATGTGAACTCTAGAAATTCTACGTAGCCCAGGTTCCCATATCTGGAACTGATCTATTAAGACAAGTCTTTATTATTCTGGTTCTTTCCTCTGGAACTCATTTCCACCTGAATCTTGATTGTTTCCATATTTTGCAGACTTTCACTAGTTACGTTGATAAGCAGGGAAGTCATGTTAGCGATGGCCATCCACATGTATAGTATTACCATATCATTACCAGCATACAGCTTTCATACTTTCCCAAAGTGATTGTTGTTACTGCTTCAAAGTACTTTGCCATTGTAAATGATTGGATACACTACATCAATGAATGCATATGTTGATATGGCGATATGCAAAAGACTTATAATGTACTCATGCGATGTATCTGTTTGAAACAGCACACACCCCACATAGAACCCCCCCCCCCCCCCCCCCACACACACACACACAAATATACACACATTCTCCCCCTGTTTTCTGTGTTTCCTTTTCGGGGGGGGGGGGGGGGGGGGGGGGGGGAGGGGGGGCAGGGATTTTTTTTTCTCTGCTTCCTCTTCTTTTTCTTCACATTTTCGTTTTAGTTTTCTCCATCTATCTATTATTGCTGTTTACATCTGTATATTATTTTATATTTTTTTGTTTCAAAGTATAAACTCACGTATTCTCTCTCTCTCTCTCTCTCTCTCTCTCTCTCTCTCTCTCTCTCTCTCTCTCTCTCTCTCTCAGAGGTGTGTTTGCGTATGCGTGCGCGCATCTGTGTGTGTGTGTATGTGTGTGTGCGCGCGTGCGCGCGCGCGCGCGAGCGTGCGTGCGTGCGTGTGTGAGTGTGTGTGTGTGAGTGACTGTGTGTGTGTATGTGTGTGTGTGTGTGTGTGTGTGTGTGTGTGTGTGTGTGGTGTGTGTGTGTGTGTTGCGAAAAAGCCTCAAGTATTCCCACAGGGAAATCAATACATGTTTTAATTACATAGCGTCAGCTTCCATGCCAGCTTGTAGGATTTAGTTTGCATTACACTCTGTTGTCTGACAAATTCCTACATGTTATACTTAATGGCGGTATGATTGAATCGATTTTGTCCACTCCAAAATTCACTATGCTGATGTATTCAAGTCATTTTGTATGTTTCATAGAGTGACGTAATTTTATATGTCGTTATATTGTTGTTGTTTTTTTCTCCAGACTACCTGGGATCTGCATCAAAGAAGGTATTTCGTGTCTGATCACCTATTCCTCTCTTCAAATGTGGTTATTTCACTCTCTGTATGTGTGTGAGTGCGCGCGCGCGACGCGCGCGCGGCGTGTGTGTGTGTGTGTGTGTGTGTGTGTGCGTGTGCGTGCGCGCGCGCGGTGCATGTGCGCGTTTGTATTTGTATGTGTGTGTAGGCGGGGGGTGGGAGGGGGAGGGGGAGGGTGTGGTTGAGGTCTGTGTGCGCACGCACGGGAATGTGTTGTGTTAAACTTTAGCATTGGTATTCTTTAATAGCAATCCGAAGTGCAAGCGAAGCAAAACTTGACAAACACAATAAAAACAATATGTATGTATGGAAACGACTTCCAGAGGGATCCCCAGCTTCCCCTGAAGACAGAGGTCACCAAACGATATATACTGCAATTCTGTGCTGAAAGCTTCCGGCAGCGTTCCCAGTATCACACCATAACTATTTTCTCCTGAAGTCAAAATCTTTACTTCACACACTGATGAAAGATTTCTGAAATTCTGTTTCATACATGCTCATCGTTTGAGCACCATGTACACGTTAAAAGAAAAAAAAAAAACCGGTGATAGAAATAGGACCAAAAACAGTCACATACTATAAAGATGAGATTTTGTATTTCACATAAATATTAGGAGAAAAAAAAGTCACACACCATGAAGATGAGAATATTTAATGCAGCTTTTTCCCTTTTTTTTAAATAGGTATTAACAGATATATTTCTGAACATTGAACAAGTATTGGCCCCATGTAAACACATCTTGCCTAACATGACGAATTCATTTAAGCTTTGGAACCATGCGAAACCAGCAAATAAAGCAACCATACTGAACAACCTAAAGAGTCATAATTTGCCTTTCTCAAAGTATCAAACACAGTTTAAAAGTTTTGGTGATTTTGTGGGAATCCCGAAATGGATCCATCAAGCATAAAACATGTCATCCAGTAATTAAACTATGAGATGGGGACGAACATATGAAACGAGTCAGGGATGACAGGACAGACGTTTGTAATGAAAGGTGGCATTTTCTTTGAACTGTGACTTTCTGACAGCATGCATCTATACACAGCCCCCCCCCCCCCCCCCCCCCCCCCCCCCCCCCCCCCCCTCCTATCCCGACTCTCCAACATTAATTCCCTTCTCCGCCGCATCCTCTTTCATCGTACGTACGTTACGTCCTTATCTTACCGACTGCCTGACTGGAAGGAATTCGCTTTAAGTGACCCAGAGCGAGCGAATTAAGCCTTCGTTATTGAACCAAAGGAGGAGTAGAGCTTGTTCTTCACATCGATTGGGACAGTCTGCCCTAAGATGAGCCCATGACACACGCGATGTGGAGCGAGATTGAAATAGGTAATGGGACTCTGATGCCCATCGTCTGAGCTCGGTGTACACGTTCAGAAAACCACAGTGGCAGAATTAGAGCACACTGGGAATTGTGGACAGTGGAGGAGAGAGATTGTGATCTGAGCAGCCTGACTTGACTTGATGAGAAAGTGTTTGATGTGGAAGCAGTTCGGATCATGCATCTCTCTATACTGCACGGAGGAGGACCAACATTCATGGACTTGATTTGATGTTACTGACGATAATGAAGACGACAAACTTGACTCAAAAAGAACGTCACAGTAACTACGGTGATAACAATATTGACGGTACAACTTTGGTATGGACGATGATTTTGTTTGTGGAGGACAACAGTGAAGGTTTGATGACAATGACGACATTGTGTTAAGAGTGTTGACGTTGACGACTCACTCTCTCTCTCTCTCTCTCTCTCTCTCTCTCTCTCTCTCTCTCTCTCTCTCTCTCCCTCTGTCATTTTCTCTGTCTCTCTGATCTTCCCCTGTCATGGCTGCCTGCTGTTCCCTCATTGTTAACTCCAGAAAATGCAGGAGCCATTCTTCAGGGCAGCCCCAGCAGTCCAGCATTCCAAAGACCTAGGTGAGGTGTTTGAAGAGAGGAGGAAGACGTACCAGACAGTCTGCCGAACCTGGGAGGAGAAGAATGGAAGCAGGGTGCCGGGTCACGTTAGGAACCCTTACATCTACCTCCCGGCTAACTTCAGTTTCTGTGGAGTGCCCAAGGTAGGGGTGTAGGGTAGAGAAAGAGAGGAGGACTGCACTATCTCTCTGTCTCTGTCTCTGTCTCTGTCTCTCTCTCTCTCTCTCTCTCTCTCTCTCTCTCTCTCTCTCTCTCTCTCTCTAGGTCTCTCTTTCTCTGTCTCTGTGTCTCTGTCAGTATGTCTGTCTCTGTCTGTCTCTGTCTCTCTGTATCTGTCACTGTCTGTATGTCTGTCTGTTTTTCTGTCTCTCCCTGTCTGTCTGTCTGTCTGCCTGTCTGTCTGTCTGTCTGTCTGTCTGTCTTGTCTGTCTCTCTCTCTCTCTCTCTCTCTTTCCCTTCACTCTCTCTCTCTCTCTCTCTCTCTCTCTCTCTCTCTCTCTCTCTGACCTCTGTCAATTTGTTTTTCTCTCTCTGTCCCTTTGTGTTATTTCTCCCTCTCACCACTCCCTCTTTCTTTCTGTCTTTCTGTTTTCTTTTTCTTTTTTTTTCTGTGTGCCTATCTGTACGTCTGTCTGTTTGTCTTTATTACGTCTTCGTCTCTGTCTCTGTTTGTGGCTCGGTCTTTATCTCTGTCTCTGTCTCTGTCTCTCTCTGTCTCTCTCAGGGGCGCGAACCACGGTTTGTAGCGTGCGGATCGCTGTTGAAACTGTCTCATTGTTTTTGTCAACGTTGGAGGATTGAAGTCGAGCAGGACCCTGTACTTCCGTCATCAAGTACTGAAGACACCATGCCTTCAGCCCTCCACGTTTCCAGGGCATCTTGTGGCTCCTTATTGCCTGTCTACGTCAACGTCGTGTTGAAAAGGGCCACAGAGAAATCAGCAAAACGAGTCGCCATGCTGATACTGCGAACCAGAGCTGCCGGTGTCACCTTAGGCTTGCTCCTCATGCTGATGTTCTGGGTCAGTTTGCTTCTTTGCCATGGATACGTCGAGCGGAACCCTGGACCCACCGGCGTGCGGCAGTCAAGGACGGGCAGCCAGAGTGCCACGACAGGACAGAGTACCAGCACGGTCAGGACCAGGGCTTCTATGGACGCCGGGCAGACTACTCTGTTTTCTATCCAGCAAATCACCATAGCAGACGTGATGAAGAAGCTGGACTGTAAGTTTGCTGAAATGGAAAATAGCCTAGAGGACCTTCGCGATCAGTTTGCTGCTATGCATTGTGGGTTTGATGATCTGCGAGAGGAGGTGGGGAATTTGAGGAAAGAAAACTTGGAGTTGGCAGAGAAAAACTGAGCTTTTGGCTAAAGTAGATCAGTCAGAAAGAGAAACATATGATTTAGAATGTCGGTCCAAGTACAATAATCTTATTTTTTATGGTATCCCCAAACACCAAACTGAGACAATGTGAAGGGAAATTACTCGACCTGGTTGCAGACCAACTGCACATAACACGGGAAATCGAGTTTGACCGTGTACACAGGTTAAATGCAAAAGATAACTCTCCTGTCATAGCTTGCTGCTCATCGTACAAAGACAAGCTCAGAATTCTTACAGTCAAAGCAAAATTGAAGGGCAGTAACATCTTTTTGGAAAGGATTTCTCTTTTCGTGTCAAGGAAATCAGACGTGGCCTCTCTCTCTATCTCAAGAAGGCAAGAGCCGACGGGAAAAAAAAGCCTCTGTGATTTTTGACCATTTAATCCTCGATGGCAAAAAGTACTTCCTCGATACCCATGGCAACTTGAACGAATCAAGTCAACCGGCCACATGATGAAAAATATTGTACAGAAAATGGGAACCTCAGTGACATAACACCAGTATACCTCTCGGTCACTGGTGGCAGTGTCACGCGTGAACACTGTTCTTCAAGGAAGAGCTGACGACCGCTTCCATGTGTGAATGAATACACGAACAGCACGGCTTCTCATACTGTACAAACACCTTTCGCTTTGTTAACATGGGATGTAAATGGTTTAATGTCAAAACATGTTGATTCGATTCTATTTCATTTCTGTATCAGTTTGACTTTGTCTGTATAACTGAGACATTTATAGAGGAATGCCGTGATGATCTGTTTATCGGGTTTAAAATACTTTGTAAGCCGGCAGTTCAATGTACGAGACAAGGAAGGCTATCTGGAGGTGTAATGTGTTTGATAAAAAATATAAATGAATTCATCACCTTTGTTAGCTCTATTAAAGTAAATAATCCAAATTGAATTGTCTGCTTGATTGACAAAATCTTGTTAGGAATAGGAAATTAAATAATCAGTAAACAAGTGGGGTAACTTTTGCTCCCATAAGAAAACCTAACACAGAGTAACTTTTATTCAAGACTGGCACAGCCTTTTAAACTTGAATAAAGTCAGACAAATACATAGACGAACAATCTAATAGTGGGGGAAAAAAACAAGCGCAGGCCAACAACTCAATTGTCTTTATAGTGATGACTTGGCAAAGATTTGGACTTAAGGGGGGGGGGGGGGGGGGGGGTTGAAAATGGAGAAAACTGGGAACATGAAATTAAGAAAATATATTACAGATATGAAAACTCTTCACTAGCTGCATAAGGGAACCATCGTAATCCGTTTTGAAGGCAGATATATTTGTATTGCCTGCGGACGAAAGGAAGCTACTGAGAATAAGTCGCCACACAGTAAAAGACACTGACAGAACTGCGTACGTAATAGCCCGGCGTGAGTATAAACATTTACTGAAGAGAAAAGAGAAAGACTATGATAAATCATTAATAGATACGTTAGTGGCATCAATAAATCCACAGAGGGAGATTTGGACCATAGTTCACAAGATATCGCCAAAAAGGAAACAGCTTAGGAATAACATTCCAACTGACGTGTGGTTTCAGCATGTTCAAGCTGTGTTAAACGCTGACAATGAGCCAAATCGAGAGCGGTTTGAAGATGAGTCTGATTCTATATGAACCGTCCCATTAGTGAATAAGAAGTGTTATTAGCAATAAAAAATTAAAAAATAAAAAAAACAGTAAAGGAGTGGGTCCTGAGGGCATAAATGATGAACTGTCCAACCACTGTTCTGCCTAAGGTGTGCGGTTTTGCTTGGAATATTTTGATAAACTGTTTGATGACGGTATATTTCCGGAGTCAATAACCATACCTATCTTTACAAAAGGGGACGTTAATATTCCAATTATAGGGGTATCTGTCCTAGTAACATAAGCAGTAAAATATTTGGAATGATAATAAATAACATATTGCTAGAGGGGGTTGAGGAAAACAACATTACTGGTGATTACCAAGCTTGTTTCAAAAAGAGGTATTCGATTGTTGACCACATGCTTACTTTGATGGCTCTTGTTCAGAAACAGTTTTGTCATATTCGAAAATCGTACGCCGCTTCTACAAATTTTGAAAAAGCGTTCGATTCTATCAAAAGAAATATTCTTTGGCCAGTCATGATTAAAACTGGTATTAAGGGTAAACTTTACAGTGTTTTCTTCACTTTAGCACTCAAGGACTTTTCTCCGTATCAGTTTCCTTACAACTTCCGTCCTCCACACCTGTGCTTTTACTTACTAACTTATTGATTTTTTTCCCAACGGCTGCAGTGTGTGTGTGTGTGTGTGTGTGTGTGTGTGTGTGTGTGTGTGTGTGTGTGTGTGGTGAGGAGAGAGAGAGAGAGAGAGAGAGAGAGAGAGAGAGAGAGAGAGAGAGAGTTGCGCATCAATAATTGTTATTGTGAGTGTGTGTATGAGGAGAGAGAGAGAGAGAGAGAGAGAGAGAGAGAGAGAGAGAGAGAGAGAGTTGCGCATCAATAATTGTTATTCTGAGTGTGTGTATGAGGAGAGAGGAGGAGAGAGAGAGAGAGAGAGAGAGAGAGAGAGAGAGAGAGAGAGAGAGAGAGAGAGAGAGAGAGAGAGAGTTGCGCATCAATAATTGTTATTGTGTGCACTGCATTGTGTCTTTTTAGATTAGTTAATGAACGTGAATGAAAGTGAACATTGCCTCTTCTCTTTTTTTTTTTTTTTATCTAGCCCATCCCCCTCTCCTTCTTGCTTTTCTTTGACTCTCTCTCTCTCTCTCTCTCCCTCCCTCTCTCTCTCTCTCTCGCTCCCTCCCTCCCTCCCTCCCACCCTCTCTCTCTCTCCCTCCCTCTCTCTCTCTCTCGCTCCCTCCCTCCCTCCCTCCCACCCTCTCTCTCTCTCTCTCTCTCTCTCTCTCTCTCTCTCTCTCTCATGCCCTACGTCGTGCACCATGCACTCGTGCATGCATGCATGCGTGTGTGTGTGTGTGTGTGTGTGTGTGTGTGTGTGTGTGTGTGTGTGTGTGTGTGTGTGCGTGCGTGCGTGGTGTGTGTTGTGTAATACCTAAGCATGTTCCAAACACTTACAAAAGCATGAAACATGCAAACCGAAATCTGTTCGTGTTTATGTGAAAACTAAGCATGTTTCAATCACAGCAGAAAAAAAAAAAGAAAAAAAAAAAAAGAAGAAAGAAAAAAAAAACCCAACAACGCATGAAACACGCAAAGCAAGCTGTGTTCGCTGTTAGTGTGTGTTTGCGTCTGTGTCTGGTAAACGGGCTTGACAGCATGCTGAGGACAGCAAACAGTGACCGTAAGTCTTAAACAAATATCACTGTAAGGAATCTCTCTCTCTCTCTCTCTCTCTCTCTCTCTCTCTCTCTCTCTCTCTCTGTGTGTGTGTGTGTGTGTGTGTGTGTGTGTGTGTTTTGCTCTCTCTCTCTCTCTCTCTCTCTCTCTCTCTCTCTCTGTGTTTTGCTCTCTCTCTCTCTCTCTCTCTTCTCTCTCTCTCTCTCTCTCTCTCGCTCAGTGTGTGTGTGTGTGTGTGTGTGTGTGTGTGTGTGTGTGTGTGTGTGTGTGTGTTTGTGTGTGTGTGTGTTGCTCTCTATGTCTCTCTAGCTCTGCCTGGCAGGACAGTGAGGATGCTGTGAAGGAAATGTTGACAGATAAATTAGAACTCTCTAGAGATGTTCAATTTGATCGGGTACACCGTTTGAATTCCAGGGCCGACTCTCCCATTATTGCATGTTGTGCCTTTTATAAAGATAAAGTGAGGATCATGCGTGCAAAACAGAAGTTAAAGGGTACCCAGCTTTTTATTGGAGAAGACTTTTCCTTCAGAGTGAGAGAAATAAGGAGAAAATTATCGCCTCACTTAAAGTCAGCCCGACACCCAAACAAGAATGTGTCAATGGTATACGACCACCTTGTCATTGAAGGAGTGAAATACGTTTTAGATGGCAGCGAAAATCTGGTCCCACTTCAATAACGGTCCGGCCGGCCCTGTAGTTTAAGTCTGTCTTATTCCAAACGTTTAAGTGGTATCAAAAATAAAAGGACACCGCATGCTGTCAGGGCAAAAAACACACGAGCGCAAAGATTTAGTGGGTCAGCGAACCGTGGTGAGTTGAAACCGGCGTGCGACACGCTCGTGCAGAACAGGCATGGCTCGAATGTTAGACTGCCCTGCGCACTTGGATGCTCTCATATATGTCAATGTGTCAAATGAACATGTCATGCGTAATGTGTCAAATGATTGTGTTTCTTGTGTTGTAAATGATGATGATAATAATGACGAGAATATTAAAAGAATGACCACTTCATATGATGATACTGTAAATAACGGTTCT
>CM065743.1:42375144-42397644 GCA_033310375.1 Conus canariensis
AGTTGTGTTGATAAAGTGGACCGGTGGAAACGAACAGTTCTCAACATGCACATCAAGACCACACGCGCCAAGTGAATTGGTGACCAAGCCTTCTTAAGTCTTGTTATTTTTTCTGTTGTAAACCTTTAAGCTCTATCTGATATAGAAATTGTACGTTGCAGATGCTTGAAAACGTCCTGTTCTTTAAAGACATAAATTATATTCATTTTTTTCCGTTTCATATTTGTTTGTCGACCATTCACAAGATAACATAAGATAATGTTGCTTATAGCCCAGCCGACCGCAAAGGGCCACATCAGGGCTGTCACCACGTTAAAATCAACTCACAAGTCATTCATTCACACAATTCTTTAAAATACATCGAAAAACAATCCGAAAGTTTGTTAAAAATCTTTCCACTGTAAAATCTCAGATCCGATGAAAAATATTAATCTCTTTCAAGAACTCAAAGATCGCGTCAGGCGGGACATCTCTGAACAAGGTTTTCATGGAATCTGCCGTAAAATGTTTGTGTCTCACATCGTGCAAGTCCCAACACTATAAGAGAATATGTTTCATTGTGAGTGGCACATGACATGGAATGCACCACGGAGCTTCTTCACTCTTTAAAAGGTAGGAATGGGTAAAATACGAATGGCCGGTGTGCAGCCGGCAAAGAACTGTTTCTACTTTACGACCACCAGACGCAGATGGGAGGAACTCCTTAAGGTTTGGACAGATCTGAAAGAGTTTGTTATCCGTCTGTGTATTCCAGTCCTCCTGCCAGAGGTCTCTCACATAATCGTTAATTTTGGGTTTCAGATCGGAGCAGGGGATATAGATGTTGGACAATTTCTCTCTTGTGGCATTCTTAGCTAAACGATCAACCATTTCGTTCCCTCCAATGCCAACATGACCAGGAACCCAAGCCAGAATAATGTTGTAACCATCCGCTTTCAACTTGGTCAAAAGTTCAAAAAAGTGTAAAAGTTCTGGGTGCTGAAGGTTGCGGCCAGCTATGGCCTCCAAAGCTGACAGTGAATCTGACAGAACCAGAAAGTCCCTCTTCTTAGATTGTGAGATTATCTTCAATGCCAGAACCAGAGCAGTAAGTTCAGCGGAATAGACAGAAGCATCTGGAGGTATATGTTCCAACAGTATCTGAGAAGGAGCCCCAGGGAAATAGGCTGCACAGGCCACTCCATCCTCAAACTTGGAACCGTCAGTGAAAATTTTCTGATAAGATGGAAATTTTGAACAGAGGTCAGCATACAATGTCTTGCATGCCAGAGAGCTGGTAGACTCTTTACGAAAATCTGCAAGATCAAAACAAATCTCTGGTGTGAAAAAGGTCCACGGAGGCTGATCTGGAAACTTGGAAAAATCGGACACAACTCCTAGGTCCAGACCTGCATTCCGTACGTGAGGCTGCATACGAAGACCAAACGGCGGAATACAATTAGGGTTGTTTTCAAATTTACTTTGGAACGGAGGGTCAAAAACACAGTCATAGGCAGGGTTTTCTGGTTCCGAGAACAGTCTGATATAATAATTCAAAGACAGTTTCAGCCTGCAGTTGGACAGTGAGGGTTCACCTGCCTCTGCGTACAGGCTGTACACAGGGGTGGTGCGGAATGCTCCAAGACAGAGACGAAGCCCTTGATGGTGGATAGGGTCCAAGAGTTTTAGGTAAGACGGTCTTGCAGAGCCGTACACAGCACAACCATAGTCCAGTTTGGAACGGACCAAGGCTCTGTAGAGGTGCAGCAAAGTTTTCTTATCAGCGCCCCAGTCAGTGTGCGCTACAACCCGCAGAATATTCAGAGCTTTCTGGCAAGAAGTTTTGAGGTTTTTAATGTGGCTGAGAAAGTTGAGTTTCTGGTCAAAAATAACTCCTAAGAATTTGGAGGACCATGATCTATTTGAGATAGAATTATCAGTTTCATCTCTGTCTGTCTGTCTGTCTGTCTGTCTGTCTGTCTGTCTGTCTGTCTGTCTGTCTCTCTCTCTCTCTCTCTCTCTCTCTCTCTCTCTCTCTCTCTCTTCCCCTCACCCCTCTGTGCGTTTGATGTCAAATGAAAACAAACAGGAAAAGCCATACTAGGTTGGCAAACCCATCTTGTTTTTGTTTTTGTTTTTACTCCAGGAACGTGAACGAGAACAAGGTGTTGGGTTTGACTGCTCATGTTGTTTTAGACCATGAGCTAGTTGACAAGTACAGCATATTGGGCATGCATGTCTTCCTTGTTCCATGCTTTAGGTATGTGGATGGGTGCGACATACTGGGCAGACATGCGCATCTTGTTTTACATCCAGGTGCATGGGCACATTCGACCATTGGGCTGAAATGCCGATCTTGTTTTACACTACAGGTACATGAACATATTCAGCCATTGGGCGTACATACCCATCTTGTTTTACATTCCAAGGTACATGAACATTTACAACATATTGGACTGGCATGGCCATCTTGTTTTACACTTCAGGTATGTGGACATGTACAACATATTGGGCTGGCATGGCCATCTTGTCAGACACTCCACGAAAGTTGACAAGTATAACATATCGGGCTGGCATGCTTATCTTGTATTCTCCAGGTACGTTAGAGATATACAACATATTGGGCTGGTATGCCCATCTTGTTTTACACTTCAGTTATGTGGACATGTACAACATATCGGGCTCGCATGCCTATCTTGTATTCTCCAGGTACGTTGGAAATATACAACATATTGGGCTGGTGTGCCCATTTTGTTTTACACTTCAGTTATGTGGACATGTACAACATATCGGGCTGGCATGCCTATCTTGTATTCTCCAGGTACGTTGGAGATATACAACATATTGGGCTGGTATGCCCATCTTACAGTATTCTCCAGGTACGCGGACATAAACAACATATAAGGCTGGCATGGCCATCTTGCTTTACACTCCAGTTACTTGACAAGTACATGATATTGGGCTAGCATACCCATCTTCTTTTATTCTCCAGGTATGTGGACAAGTGTGTATTGCCCGGTTCTTGGATTCGCCGCGGTCCGAAGATCGTGGAATTGCGGAACAGTCTACCAGCCAAAGAAGCCACAGCTCTGAGACAGCAGTCGGAGCTGGAGAAACAGCTTACCCAAAATGAAAAATATTCACGGACTTTTAACATCCTGAACAAGACTAAGGTGTGTGTGTGGGGGGGGGGGGGGGGGGGGGGGGGCGAGCCTGCGTGTGATGCGCGTGTATGTATGCGTGTGTGTGTGTGTGTGTGTGTGTGTGTGTGTGTGTGTGTGTGTGTGTGTGTGTGCGTGTGTGTGTGCGTGTGTGTGCGTGTGTGTGTGTGTGTGTGTGTGTGTGTGTGTGTGTGTGTGTGTGTGTGTGTGTGTGTGTGTGTATGTGCATGAGTGCGCGTGCGCGCGCGCGTGTGTGTGTGTGTGTGTGTGTTGTGTTAAGGTTTGTATGGTTGTCTTCCTGGTAAGAAGACAGGACTACCCTTCAACCTTTGCACTCATTGTGACCTACCTCCCATGCCTTATCTGCCTGCTTTGGTTAAGTTTCCTTTTTATTTTTATTTACTTACCTACTCAAAGTAAATGGAAGACGAAGATAGACCACTTCAATTCAGATTTCTGCATGATGAAAGCACACTGAATGGAAGTCACTGGTCAGCCTACATTGGCCTTTGTCTGGTAAACTTTAACTTGGAACCATTTATGATGAAGACATAGTCAATGAAAGGTAACAGGTAACCAACTCGTCTCTTTCTAGTCAAGCTTAATTCAGATGATATTATGATCGAAATAAATTGAATGAAAGACAATGGTCAGCTAACTGGTCTTTTTAACCTGTCCAACTATTTTCAGTGTCCAGATGACATCACGTTCGCTGAATTTCTTCGTTTTGCCGCTATCAACGACAACGCTCACTGGTCGCCTGTACATGCTGCATGCAATCCATGTGTGTACCAGCCACATCTTCTGGGGAAAATGGAGACCTTTGGCCGTGATACCACTTACATCTTAGAGACTGTAGGTGAGTGATAAAATTAGCAAGCGAGCGGACTGGGGAGCAGGAGACCAGAACAGACCAGACCATTGTCTATTCAGTAAAACCTTTGGCCCATTTGAAGGGGAGTGAGCACAATCATTCACAGGATGGATTAGAAACAAATCATTTCTCAGGAACAAGAAAATAAATCATCAAAGAACAAGAACACCAGCTAGGACGTCACTATTTCTCCGATCTTAAACGACTTATTCAAAACATACCTAAAATCCTAACAACCTTATAAATGAAGCGGCCTTGGGCGCCTATGACATATCTGTGGAATAAATGTGTTGCACAAATCTTCTAAAGCTGGTCATATGTACATAAAGCGCTTTTCCTTTTCCTCACCTTGCATACACAAAGGGCACATTAAATCATTTCGTCTTGGTTGTCAGTATCTGAAGATGTGGTTCCTTATACAAGAAACCCCAATTCTAGATTTGGCTACTGGTCTTTTCAAATACATGTCTAAATCGAATTTAAATTAACGCTAAAAACCATAAAAAAATGAAACAATTTCTGCATAAATTATATCGTTTGTTACTTTGGATATGATTTTCCCACATTTCCCATCTACAGTCAACCAACTTTTGTTGAAAAACAAAAATAAACTGATTTTGATTTCAAACACTCTGAGTCTGCCAAACATCCCAAAATCCCTGCATACACAGAAACAGGCGCATATTTGAAACCCAGTTCCCTTTTTTTTCATTTATATCCAATTTGAATAACATTCCATGAGAATTACGAGGCAGTCTACGACGATCCGTGTAAAAAGGCTTTAACCGATACCGAACACATCTAACGGCTAAACTAATGAACAATGGATATCTGTTGGACTCACCATACACCAGATCATCAGAGATGCGACTGCCGAGACATAGAAACTTTTTTCAAAACATATGAATGTCACTGCCTCACAATTAACAATGGCATTATATAAACTCAAATTCCAGCCCCATACATCAAAACAGAATGCATCTGGGAATCGTATGCATTGAAGAATAACCAAAGCGAATTATTACACAGAGTACGCAATCTTTTTATTTCGCATATCAAATCATTCTTTGCTCTACGTGAAATGTCTTTACAAGCAAGGTTAAACCTTAAGCGTGTAGAAAAAAATAGATGACTAAATATTTATGCACCTTCAGTACAGGTATAATAAGTCCAACATACATCCATCTTTCCCTGAGCGCCAAAAATCCTCCATTGCAAAACATCAAAATGCTGTTTTTCTTTATGTTCACTTTCAGCTCTAATGAGAAGGCGGCCCTGCTCAGATTACATAACTGGTGCTGTAAGACAACGGTCGTTTCTTAAAACTAAACGATGCAATCTGCTGATAATAATTCTAACACACCACTTGGAAATCGTCCACCAAGAAGGCCGTTGTCAATTACCTCAATGGCAAGCTCATTGATAGACATAGAAAATAATGCAGGGCTACAGACATCACCTTGCTTTACCCCAGCAACACAACTAGTAAAATCGCTCAGACTGGAACAAATTGTTACCCGCTTCTACTACATTTTACATAGCTCTAATACAGTTAAATGATTTCCCCGTGGCACAATTTTAAGTAATACTGCCCATACACGGTTTCTACTGACAGAGTAAAAGGCATTTTCAAAGTCAATAAAGGCAGCACAAAATTAACGATTAAAAACAATGGAATAACCACAAACATATGATCGACAGTAGAATAAACCTTTTTGAAACTAGTTTGATGTTCTCCCATGATATCATTACAATCAATCCGTTACTTTAATTTGTTATTATTAATACTTATATGTATTCTACCACTAACTTCAACCAAAGAGATGCCTCTGTAATTATTAGCACTATATACATCACCTTTGTTGAATATGGCCAGAGTTACAGATTCTGTCCTGTTTTCTGGGAAGATACCGTCATCGAAAATTCTATCGAAAAGATCTAGTAACAAGTCGACAACTTGACCTGCAGTATACTTCAACAGCTTACCAATGATAGAATCAAGTCCTGCTGATTTTTTTCCACATGGCCAACATCATTGTGTCTTCAGAAATGGACGATTAAACTACTCGTCTTCCTCCTTATCGGTGACGACAGAAAGTTCATCGTCACCTCAAATATTTGTATATAACGAATGTTCAAAGTGCTCATACAATGCGTCCAGGGAGATATAACTCTCAGCATATTTTCCTTTAAATGAAGCTATTTACATTGTTTTCCAGAATCTGCCGCGCAGACAGAGATCTAATCATATTATTTAGCAGGCGTTGATGAATGTTTTCTTCTTCTGCTTCAGAAACCTTTTGTATTCTCTTCTTGCAAGAACATACTCAATTCTGTCTCTATCTTCTAACGTACGAAACAATACTTTAAGTCATTTTAGTACCTTTCTTTTCGCAATCATACAGTCACTGTCACACCGATTATCTGTCTTAGCACTGTCCCTCATTTACACACATTTTATCGTGTATTCATCACTTTTCATATGATCAGTAAATAAATTTAAGGCTTTATTTACATCGACAACCATTAGGTCTAAAGCCTCGTTTTAATTTTGCGCATATTTCTGCTTTACGCAAAATGTCTTTGCAAATCAAGCCATACTCTTCATTCCACACAAACTTATTGGAGACAGTGGCCTTAACAGTCTCCATGGATTTATCTCTGCTTTCTGTTGAAAAGTCAATGTGAAATTCAATAGGTGAATGATTGGATTCGATCCTTTCCAAACAAGCAAATAACAGGATTCACAAAATGTGGAGAAAACGTATTTAGAAACGAGGAAATAATTGTCCACGCTGCCCTTGCTGTCTGCATGTATCTATAGCAACCATGCCAGTCGTCCTGACTCACAGCATACATAATATACAAATCAAAAGCAGCGCAGGGATTTAACAATAACTTGCCAGAGCGATTCAAAACATTATCATGAAAACAAAGATCTGTGCAAGGTGGCTGGCTTTCCGTTTGCAAATAGGAATTGAATGCATCAGCAGACAAATCTGGAGAGAAAACAAAATGCTGTCCTGCTGCTCATATCTCCACACACTACTACATCAACGTCACCGAGTGAACACAAGAAGTCGGCCAAACATTCTTCCAACATGGAAATACCATTATCAACATTGGCACAGTTATAGAAAGGAGAACCTTCGGGCTGAACACAAGCACAAACCAAAGCAATAATTTCTAAGTGCCCCCGAAAGCAACTTTTTTTTTCCAGTTAAATACACACACGCCAGAGCAATGAACTGTATCAAGTATGAAGGGGACACATTCTTGTTGTATTAAAAACTAACGAGTCCTTCAGATCGTCTCCCTGATGACCGAGCTTTAGTGCAGCTTTAATAAAGACCTTATACCCTACAAACATGTCCATGCTAAATGTTTCAAGGAACGTTTCTCCAAAACACAAAATCAAGGCTGCAGGCATAGGAAACACATGCATTGCCAGCAACGTTTCAGAGTAAACCATTCACATTCCAGGAGAGAAGCTTGGACACTTTGTTATTACATACAGGCACGTCTAGACCTCGAGTATCTTCATGACTGTTATCAAATGCACTGTTTACCATGCATACATTGATATCGTTGCCCACATCATCATATTTAAAAGAATTATCATTCAGATGCGCATCTTTCAAACCGTGACACGAATTCAAGTGACTGTCCGTGCCATCGCTCACACTGTCCACAACACTGTCGTCAAAAACACGTGCAAAGCGGTTACAGCCACGGTTGGTGGGATCCGGAGCGGCTGTTCTTTCCACCAGTTTAAAGTAATCTGTTCTTCCTTTCGAATTAAAATCTGTATGATTGCAGAACGAAAGGTCCAGACCCTATTTCAGTTCTTCTGGCTGACTGGACACATCGAGCCCGAATATCTTGCCATCAACAAGGAGATGGTCAAAGACCATTGCGGCCCTGTTACCATTGTTTTTGGCCTCTTTCAGATGAGGGATGAGCCTCTATCTGATGTTGTAAAAACCTCGCCGTGAAAGATGTTTGTTCCCTTTAGGTTGGTCTTTGCCTTTAAAATACGAACTTCATCCTTATACGATGAACATCTGGCATTGATGGCGGAATCACGCTTTGCATTTAAACGATGAGCTCTTTCAAATTCGAACCCCTTCACACCTAACTTAGCTGTCAGGTCGTTCAACATTCGCTCGCGGTCATCGGTGTTCTCATTCTCCCTCCTACTCAACCCCTGAAACAAAACATAATAACACTTCGGGCACCCTTCAAGGTCATCGGCCATATTTTCTAGTAACTTAACCCTATCACCCAGTTCAGAGTTCGACCTTTGCAGGTCATTGTTCTGCGCACGTAATTCAGCCGCCTCCTCCCTGAGACTTTTCACTTCATTCTGCAACGCAGCATACTGTTCAGCAAGGGTGTTCACATCCATTTTAACATCATCCAGCTTACTGTCCATAGTCTTGATGGTGCTGTCCACTTCCTGTAGCATACTGTCCATAGTCTTGTTGCTGCTGTGCATTACCTGTAGCAAGCTCATGATGTCGGCCATGGTGGGTTCGGTACTCGTCGGTTTGGACACAGAAGAGTCATCGAAAGGTGTCCACACTGGCACCGCGTGTAGTGATACTCAGACGCACCTGCTTCACGTCGTCTGACTTGATCGGGCAGCAGGTGCAGGGTTCTGCTCAACGTTCCCACACTGCAATAACAGTCCACCCCAAAAGAACAACACGAGGGGCAAATCAGACCACACACCGCCACTCAGTCGACGAAGCTTACGCCATACCTCGTTGTCCTGGGTCATTTTACAGGGTGGAGTGGAGTGAAGACATGTACCTCATCATGATCCCCTGTCCAGGATAATTCTACAGGACACGGTTGAGGTAGACATGTTTCACCAAGACTCCTGTCCAAGACCATTTTACTAGGTACAGTAGAAAGCGGACATGTATCTGGTCATGAATCTCTCCCCGAGACTAGTTTACAGATTACAGTTGATGGTAGGCATGCATCTTAACATGGCTCCATGTCCAAGATCATTCTTCAGAATAGAACGGAGGGTGGGCATCATTTCACCTTAATTCCTGTCCAAGGTCATTCTAAAGTGTATGGTTGGGGATAGACTCGAATCTCATAATGACTTTACCCACATCAGAGCTGAGGATCTTTTGCCACCAATAAGAGGACTTGTCTTTTTCTGTTGTACCTGAACACGCTCTATTACAAATAAACCAAGGACAAAAAAGTAAGTTCAATATCATGCACAATGTACAAAACAGACCACACACACACACACACACACACACACACACACACACACACACACACACACACACACACACATACACGCCAGTTTGCTCGTAGGCAAAATGTGCTGGCAACATTTTTTGACATTAAACGAGCCTACGATCAAGTGTGGCACGCTCAATTGTTATTTAAACTGAAAAGAGCAGGTATTTGTGGGAGAATGTTGTCGTTTGTAAAAGATTTTCTTTCCTGTAGAACTATTGAAACAAGAGTTGAAAATGCATATTCTTCCCAGAGAGATTTACCTATGGGAGTTCCTCAAGGATTCATCATTGCTCCTTATCTTTTCAGTATTATGATATCAGATCTTTCTAAGAAGATATCAAAAAATGTTAAGATTGTTCAATATGCTGATGACATTTGTATTTGGTTGGATGCAAAATTGAAGTATATTTCGAACAGAAAACTGAAACAAATTCAGATCTGTTATCAGTCTGAATTAGATAAGATAAGTGCTTTCTTGACAGAGAATGGTTTATCTTTATCTGTTGAAAAAACTCACATGATGGTATTTAGTGCTGGTGACCCTCCCAGAAGATTACCTAGTTTCTTTATCGACAGAGCTGAGCTACAATTCAAAGACATCACAAAATTCTTAGGTGTCTATTTTACATCGAAATTATCATGGAAATTTCACATTGAAAACAGTCTATCAAAAGCTCAAAAAAGCTTAAATTTGCTTAAAATTATAAGCAGACAAAATTGGGGTTAAGAAACAAAAAGCTTGACTCTTCTTGCAACATCTTTGGTTAGATCAAAGCTGACTTACGGCCAAGAAGTTTATTTGTCTGCTCCTAAATATCTTATGAAGAAATTACAAAGTATTGACTCTAAGGCATATAAATTAGCTTTGGGAGTTCCTGTCCACACTCCGACTATTGCTACGTATGGGGAGGTTGGTGTTCTACCTTTGAACAATTATCGAGAACTGTCTTCAGCTAAGTACATTATAAGAAGCAGTGCTGTTGAAAATGTCAACGTGAATGAAAATGTACTTAGATCAGATCTTCAATTTCCAAAAAGAGCAAGGGCCATAAAATCTTTGACAACAATAGCCACTTATACTTCAGATATTCGCAGTAGATTAGATCTGAAAACTAAAGATATAGGTAGGCGTTCGATTACGTCTCCAATTCCTCCGTGGGAACTGAACAGAGCAGATTTTGACTTCTCCAATGACGATTTAAAAAAGAGTGATAACCCTCATCTACTTGCTGTTTCTTTTCGATCTCATGTTCATTCAAATTATTCTAACCATTTGAAGGTATATACCGATGGTTCTCTTACTGACACTAATGTGGCGGGAGCTGGGTTTGTAATACCTGGACTAAAGAAAGAAAAATCGTTTCATATTGGTGCAGGTCATTCTATTTTCACAGCAGAACTGGTAGCCATTCTCATGGCTCTGCGATATATTGTTAATCTTCCTATGGTTATATTTCCAATACTTTTTTGTGTTGACTCTAAGTCTGCCTTATTTACACTGAAATCCATGAAGTCTAGCGACAGATGTGACTTAGTAATTGAAATTAATCATCTCATACATTTTCTAATTCAAAAGGGTTCCAGTGTAACATTTACTTGGGTTCCATCACATTGTGGTATTTATGGAAATGAATGGGCAGACAGAGTAGCTAGGGGAGGTGCAGTACAAAGAATTCGTTGTGAAAACGTTCATATTCCTTTGTCTGTAAAGGAATGCTATAATCTTTTAGAAAAAGACACCAAAGCTCGTGTGGGTTATAATGTAAATCGGCACACCTCTTACAGCATGTCTTTGTTGAATGTTTTTCCAAGGGAAATTTCCAGTTTGTGTTTTAGACTTAAATATAATTCATTAAAATGTAAATATGTTGATACTGCAAAATGCATATGTGGGGAAAAGCTTTTGACATTTCATGTACTATTTAATTGTCCCACTATGCGGCAGTACTTACCCAATTTTCAGTTACCAAATAATCCTACAATTGATGATTTTAAGACTCTAACTTCAAATCATTCATTTCTGGTTAATGTATCAAAGTATTTACTTCGCAGTCCTATCGGTACATTAGTATGAGATTTCAGTATGTTTGAAGCAAACATTGTTTATGTTGTTCATGTTCACTGGTTTAAGCTTTATTTTTAATTATGTTTTCATTTGTATAATAATATCAATGTCATCTTGATGTATATCATTTACAAATATCATAATCGTCTAAAAACACGCCATGTGAAAAGACGTAAAACTAAACAAACAAACACACACACACACACACACACACACACACACACACACACACACACACACACACACACACAGAGTACAAACAGACAAGTCGTATTATGCTGAATAAAAGAGTTACTCCTCACTTTGTTTTCTGTACTTGCAGCTTGTTGTCAGAACGGTTGATATCTGTTTCTGTCTCCTCTGTATCCGTTTGTCTACCTGCGTCTGCTTGTGTCCTCTACCTCTCTCTGTCCAAACTACAATCTCACAAAAACAACAAATCCACTGTTTGTCTTTCAGGCCTCACTGACAGACTGAAGCTACGCTTGACCCATTCCAGTCACGTTCTGGACGAGTTGGAGCAGCTGACCAAAGATCTCTACAAGGTTTTCACATCACGACGGTCAAACTTCGAGTCATGCCTCGACTTCGTTGGAGTCGCTCGTAGACTATGGAGGGCTTTTCAACTCAATGGCTACATCCCTGCCGATCACGCGTTCCCAGCGGATCTCTTGGAGCAAGAGATTGCGAGCATGACAGAAGAAGAAGCCCGAGGACATGTGGTGAAGACGGTGCAGCAAGCTCACTTAGCTCGGCCTCTGGGTGCTGCGGAGTGGGCAGCGTTGAAGAGAAGAAACATGGTGGCTGCTTACAGAAGCGTGCCCACACAGCTTCTGCTTCAGTTGCTGGAGAAGTTCCAGCTGGACTTTGAGTTGTTCCGGTATGACAAGATGCCTGCAGATATTTTTGGCACGGAGTAGAGGGTTGAGCTCCTGGACGAATACGGTCATGTATGAAGAAAACCTGTAGCAGATGTAGGACGATATGCACATACAATTTCTCTCTCTCTCTCTCTCTCTCTCTCTCTCTCTCTCTCTCTCTCTCTCTTTCTCTCTCTCTCTCTCTCTCTCTCTCTCTCTCTCTCTCTCTCTCTCTCTCTCTGTGTGTGTGTGTGTGTGTGTGTGTGTGTGTGTGTGTTCTGCAATATATGTATGTACGGATATAGTTGAGTTTACATAAGGGGCAGAACAATGTGAAGCAGGCGGAGAATGATAAAATGGTCACTCCTTACAAGGTCTTCAGCTTTGTGAGCAAACCGTGGATCGATTTAAACTCCTGTGGAAAGGGTAAACTTGTGTTTTGAATCTGTTTTCAAAGGCTTGTTGCTATCGTTCTGTCGTGGGACGGTTAGGGACATTATCCGATGCTCATAGTCAGAATTTGGTTGTCTGTCTCTTGTTCTGTCTGTCTCTGTGTCTATCGCTTTCCGCCTGTGTGTCTGTGTGTCTGTCAGTCTGCCTCTCTCTCTCTCTCTCTCTCTCTCTCTCTCTCTGTAGATAGATAGATAGGCAGATGAAAGATAGATAGATAGATAGATAGATAGATAGATAGATAGATAGATAGATAGATAGACAGGCACACAGATAAACAGCCGATTGAATTAAACTCAAGTGGGAAGAGATATACTTGTGATTTCGATCTGTGGCTTGTTTTAGAATGACCCTTGCTTTCGTTTTGTCATGCCGCCTGGACGGTTTGGGACGGTATCCGATAATATTTTCTGTGAACTGTGTCTGTCTGTCTGTCTGTCTGTCTGTCTGTCTTCTCTCTCTCTCTCTCTCTCTCTCTCTCTCTCGCTCTCGCTCTCGCTCTCTCTGAGAGTATGAGCTGAGCAGTCGTCGAGTGCAGACGTGTTCACAATTCGCTGCGTTTCCAGTTTCCTACACTCTATGCGTTTACTGTTCATTACATAAAATGATTGAGGACGGGCAAAGAAGGGCAGCTAGTTTACTTATAGAATGTAAACATATGAGGTACAAAGAAAGGCTTAAGTTCTTAAAACTTCACTCTCTGAAAGGTACGGGGTAGGGGGGAATTAATACAGGTGTACAAACTAATGAATGGGTGGATAATTTATTAGTTGAAACATGTTTTTCCTTTCCACAAGCTAGTAGAACAAGAAATTCAGAAGGTAAAATCTTTGTTAAACAAAAACAACAAAATACCAACAAACGAGCGTTTTTTTTCTGACAGAGTTCTAAAATTGCGGAATGCAATTCCTTGTGAAATTAAATTTACTAACAACATTAACAAATTCTCAAATTTCCCGGACAATGACTCAGAACTCAAAAGTTTATTTCCGGAAATCAACTGAAGCATATTTGCTCCAAGTATCGATACTAAGGCATGCTTTTCAGACCCCAAAGAAAAGCGACACACATGAAAGATGGGGCGTTAAAAGGCCAAAAGTTCTAGACTTCGAGCCAGCCCTCAACTACTGCTACTACTACTACAACTACTACTACTGCTACTACTACTACAACAACAACAACAACTACTACAACTACTACTACAAGGCTTGTTGAGTGTGAATGGGTGGAGATGATGATAGACTTAACAGAGCAATCGTTGTGCAGGAGACCAGTTTTCTACGACTTTTATCAAAGTTATGATTTAAAAAATGATGAAATTATTGTGCAGAGACACTGGTTGTGAGCCGTTTGCAGGTTATGTGCACAAAGGACAAGAGGTGGCAGTGTTTGTTTTGTGGCTGTTGCTATCAACAATGATTCTGTTCAGCGCCCCTTTCTGCTTGCATATGACAGTGTGTAGAGATGTGTTCAGGGCTGATTTGATTGATTGATTGATTGATTGATTTAATTTAACGTCTGTTCACAACAGTGGTGATATTAGACTAAAAATAAACCAATAAAAAAAAAATAAAAATAAAACGGGCTGCGTAAGAATTTGTGCCTGTGTTTGCGCGCGCGCGCGCGCGCGCGTGCGTGTGTGTGTGTGTGAGTGTGTGTGTGTGTGTGTGTGTGTGTGTGTGTGTGAGTGTGGTGTGTGTGTGTGTGTGTGTGTGTGTGTGTGTGTGTGTGTGTGTGTACTGTGCGTATGCATGACTGTGCGTGTGTGTGTAGAGTGGTGTGTGTGTGTGTGTGTGTGTGTGTGTGTGTGTGTGTGTGTGTGTGTGTGTTAGTGTGAATATGCACTCATGGGTGAAAGGCTACATATAAACATTAATACAATAACTATAAATGATTTCATGTTTACAATAAATTTGCAAGTATAGTGCTGGATAAAACTGATGCAATTTGTATCATTTCTTCGCTGTAGATTATATCATTTAAAGATCCCATTTTTGCTACATCTATCCCAGATATGTTGTATAACAGGGATAGCAATGGGCAATCAAAAAGAATATGTTCAATTGATATTGGATGACCACAAGCACATTCTACATTTTTTGAAAATTTAGTTTTCCATGAATTTAATCGAATTTTGTAAATGAGACTAGACAAGGATCTCGAACACGGTAATATTTTTGACTTTGAAGGAAGCTTTTCTGTCATTATACGACTTTCTAACATCGAATTTATTTGATGTTTTTCTAATTTTAGTGTACTATCAGGATATTTTCTAATAGCTCCTTCTTTCGCTGATCTATCAGCCATTTCATTCCCCCCAGATACCACAGTGAGATGGAATCCAACAAAATTCTACATTAATACCTTTACATATAATTGAATGTATTAAGTATTTTACGTCAAATATCAAATCTTTTCGAACTTTTGCATTCCAGTTTTGCAGACTGTAAAGAACAGATTTTGAGTCAACACAAAGTAAAATGCTATAAATCACAGTATCAATATCAGCTATGAAGGATAAGGCCATAAGAATTGCATATAGTTCTGCAGTAAATACAGAAAAACCTTTTCCTAAACAAAATGACTTTCTTATCTTGAAAGCAGGAATAGCAAATCCAGCCCCTGTGTATGATTCCAAAACTGAACCATCTGTAAAAATCTTTAAATGATTCGGATACTTATTTTCTATATGTTCTTTTGCTTCAACGGATATAAGATTGATGTTATCCTCTTTTTTTTAGAGTTGTATAATCTGTATCGAATCTAGCAGAAATATGCTCCATTGAGGAATAATGGGTATTATGGGACTACTTGAAACTGATGTAATATCAATATCACAACTCTTAAAAAGATCATCTGTATAGTTTCTAATAGGTTGAAGATATGAAATGTTTTGCGCTCTTTTAGGGAAATCCTGTCTTGAGTCAAGAAAAATGTCATTTGTCACTGAATTAGAAACTGAAAGACATCTAGTCACATACTTTGCGGTGGCCAACTTCCGTTGGTCCTCAAGAGTTAACAGATTAGCTGCTCTGTATGTTTTGAGCGTATTTGTGTGTACTGGCACACCAAGTGCCAACTTAACAGCCTTACTATCTATGCTTTGTAATTTTTTTAGCAGCGTCTGTGGAGCTGAGAAATAAACCTCTTGACCATAAGTTAATTTCAATCGAACTAAACTGGTAGCAAGGTGTAAAAGTGTTTGAGTATCTTGTCCCCATGACTGAGCATTAATTATTTTGAGAAAATTTAATCTTTGTCTAGCTTTACTTATTATGTGTTCAATATGATATCGCCACTTTAACTTAGGGGTTAAATAGACTCCTAAAAATTTTACAGCTTTTGAATATTTAAGAGTGTTGCCTTTTATAACAAGCTGAGGAGGATGCTTTGGAGTATCACCATTAATAAAAAGCATTAATTGTGTCTTTTCTCCCGAAAGTTCTAAACCATTTTCTTTCATGTATAAATCTAACTTATCTAGCTCAGCTTGGTATAGTTTTTGAACATGTGTTATAACTCTCTTATTTGTTTGTTTTCTGACGTTTGTATTCATCCATATAGCAATGTCATCAGCATATTGAACGAGATGGATATTGTTAGATGGAACGTTTGGGAGATCATGAATAAGAATAGTAAAAAGAATTGGAGCAATGATAGATCCTTGAGGAATTCCAATATCAATGTCCTTGAATGACGAATAACATGTGCCAATTCTTGTACAAATAGATCTCCCAGACAAGAAACATTTTACAAATTGATACATCGCTCCACTAATTCCAATATGTTTTAGCTTATAAAGCAGACGAGCATGCCATACACTGTCATAAACTTTTCTAATATCAAAAAAAGTAGCAAGTGTACTTTTTCTTCTGGAAAACTGTTTTTTAACTTGATTCGTAATTTTGACCAGATGATCAGTTGTACATCTTCCTTTCCTGAAACCTGCTTGGTTGTTTGGAATAATATTGTTCTTTTCGCAGAAATGTAAAATACGACGTTCAACAATTTTTTCCAATATCTTACCAACTTGCGATGTTAAAGCTATTGGACGATAACTGCCAATTTCGGATCTACGTTTACCTTGTTTTGGAACTGGTATTACAACCGTCCTCTTCCAGATGGTAGGGAGAGTTCCATTTAACCAACATTTTTGGTAAATGAGAGAAGTAATTGCTTCCAAGATAAAGGCAAATGGCAGAGCAATTGATATGAAATACCGTCGATGACAACAGCAGTGGTATTGCAAGTAAAACACTCCAATGAATAATTAAATTCCTCAAAGGTTATAAAAGAATTTAAGTAATGATTTTCATCTGGAGGAGGGTTACAATAAATATGTTTTTTCTCTTCCTCTTCTCGGTAGCTTCTTATATTTGATGTAAGACTTGATGATGAATTATTCTTTGAAAACTCTTCAACAAATAACTCTGCTTTTTCTGCTGATGTGGGGATAGCGTTGTTATCTAATTTAATGGGATATGATGGTAAATGGCATCTGTTCTTTAATTCTTTAACCTTCTTCCATACTTTGTGCATGTCCTTTGATGTGGATATTTTTGAATGGCAAAACGTAGTGAAATAGATACGTTTTGCTTTGGCCACAACTCTGTTACTGTGACATTTTGCACGTTTCATTGCAATAAAATTTTCTTCAGTTCTGTCCTTTAGCCATGTTTTATAAGTTTTCTTTTTACTGCTCACTGCTTCTGCGCATTCTTCATTCCACCATCCATTTCCTCTGTACTTCTTATCATTATAGCATTTACGCTTGGGCATTGATTTTTCAGCAGCGTATAAAACAGCTTTTCTGAAGTTCTCATAAAATATATCAGTGTCTTCATGTTCCATGGAATTATGATCTATTGACAATAGAGTTGACTCATAGAGGTTCCAGTCAGCACTATTGTATAAAAACTTAGGAATCATATCTTCAACTTCTTCTTCATCTTGAATCTTTTCATTTAGTGTAAGAACAATAGGGAAATGATCACTTCCTAATGTGTCTTCCTCTGTTATCCAACTAGCATTCAATGATATATCAGGAGATACTAACGTTAAGTCAATAGAGGTTGGCCTATGATTTGAAACATCAGGAACTCTTGTTATACTTCCATCATTCAATAGAACTAATTTGGAATCCACAATATTTTCAACAAAGCGATTACATGTTGTGACAGAGCAATCTGGTTCCCAAAACGGAGAATGTGCATTGAAATCTCCCAATATGATCCAATTTTTTTCTGAAGAAGGAAGGTGTCTTATCCAGTCTGAATTATCTGTGTTTGGACCTTTTGAATAATATACAGAAAGTATATTTATACTAGAATCTTTGCTGATTTTTAATGATAACCCGGTAATAAAAAATTCTTCTTTATCTTTAGCTATTGAATTGAGATCTAACTTCAAAGATCTATAATTAAGATCTGATCTAACATATATTGCAGTCTGAACTCTTTTAGTTGATGTACTACAGTTATATAAAGGAGGGTAGTAGAATCCCTTGAATTGAGGTAATTTGCTTGGTTCTACATATAGAGACTGCAAAGCCAAAATACAAAAGTTGTTGGAATAAATGTAGTTCTCAAAATGAAGTAGATTTTTAACGATGGATCTACAGTTCCATTGTAGAACAGTAATACAATTGTCAACATGTTTCATAATAATTGGTAGAATAAAACGTTATAAACAGACGTTGGGCAAAGTCAATAAGGTTGAAAGATGGGGACCCAAGGTTGTCGAGAGCACCAGGGGAAAGGCACTCTGGAGATGCGCGCAGGCCTGTAGCCGTTGCTGGATGGTCCCCGATGACCACTGAAACCATGTCCACCGGCAGGGTATTGGGGGCGCCTCCTGTGGGGCCGTTCCCAAAAGATGCGGTGGACGTGACGCCCCAAGTTGCCAGCGAGGATGCTGGTGCCCCTGTCTGATGGGTGGATGGAGTCCTTCATCAGCCTGTTGTTCGTGGAGTCCAAGTTCTCATGGGACAGAAGGGACACGTTGTGCATGGGGAGCTCTGCAAGGAGTAGGGCGTTGAACATCTCCCGCTTGCTTTGCAGATGTCGATTCTTCACTGGGGCCACTCTACTAACAACTATCTTGGTGTTTGGATGATTTGCTTTTGCTTGTTTTACAAGTGCGGACATCTCTGACACGACTGTCTTAGGATCTTTTCCTTTTAGATCGTTGATCCCACAGTGAAACACCAAGCAGTCAGCAGTCTTCACCGTCTTGGTGTCGCCTAGGTTTTTTGCACAGGCCTCCAATCGGTAGGATGGTTTTGAAACCAGATGTACACCGTACGCGTACCCCAAACGACGTGGGTTTATCTTCCCCATCGTGGAATCATGGAACAGAATAACCTTAGGCAGACCAGACTGGTTGACGTCATCCCTCTTTTCATTATCTTTTGACGACATGACAGGCTTGGATTTGTGTTCGTGTGTAAAAGAATCAGCGTCATTCTTAATATGTTGGACGTCACAATTCTGGCCTGACCTTGCTGGCGATGTTTTTGCCTTTTTTGAGGGGGATTTCAGGCAGGCGGCGTATGATGGGTAAGTTAGCGAAGGTGATCGAGTGTCACACTCACCGTTGCCTTGGAGGGAGCTGGTCTGGGTTGCAGAACAGATGGTATGTGGTTTGCTCCTCTCTCCTTGCCGTGCCTCGATGGTGGTCTCCTCTCGCGACGCTGATGTAGTGCGTGCCTTCCGTACACTCTCTTCTAGACTGCAGATTCTTTCACTCATTTTCAGAATGACGTCCTTTAGCCCCTTGATCTCAGAGAGGGCTTTTTCACAAAAGCAGGTTCGTTGAGCGTGTTCTAAAACCTCAGGTAGATGGTGGTCACTGGGTGAATTTTTTTTAGACTTTTGGCCGTTTCTTCATCAGTCTGATGGATGTTCTCAGAAACTGGATTTTGCTCACTGCCGGCACTTCCTGTGGCTAATATTTCGACATCCGTCGATTTAGACAGCTTTTTGGGCTTCCTCCATGTCGATGGGGTTTTTGATTTTGCCATAGTTGATAATATATTTTTTTTCCCTTTGCTGCAAGTCCTCAGATTAATCCGCCATGTTGGCGCAGCCGTGTTCAGGGCAAAGCGCAGTATGTACGATGACTTTCCTCTGTCTGCCGAGCATAATACTGTGTCTTTCTACTCTCCCGGCCTTGATTTCTACCCGTTCCCCTCATCAACTGAAATTGTCTCCCCTTTCGTCCATACGATTTCCAGTGCTCCCCCTCCGAATCTCCGATTTCTTTTGCTGAGATGTGGGGATATTGAATCTAATCCAGGCCCTGTCAACATTCCTGAAGTTGTCAAAGATTTAGAAGTGAAACTTAACAGTCAAAATGCACGATTAGAAGACAAACTAAATACTCTTGTTGATATGATGAATACGGCCCGATCTCACAACGACCAGCTTGAAAAGAAACTCAATGCTACGGATAAAGAATTTAAAAAAAAAAAAAGAGAAATACATACAATCATCATATGCTAAAGAACTGCACAATGAGATTGGAAGACCATGTACAGTCAAACAAAGAACATTTACAGGACATCCAAGGAAATCTTCACAGCAGTATCTCCCACCTCAAACAACTGGAAATTGCAGTAGAAAAAATGGCAGACTTACGACGCTCTAATCATATTTTATGGCACAAAAGAAGAAAAAGAAAAGGAAAAGCCATCCAGATATGCATGTCCAACCTTGTACAGTGTTTAACAAGAACCTTTCCGCAAACAAACTGGCAAGAGTAGACATAGAACACGTTTATCGTCTGAGTTCCATGCTGCGCCCACGCCCCACCCTTGTCAAGTTCAGCAGATGGAGAGATGCCATGACCATCGTGAGGGACAGGGATGGTGGGGACAGGATGCGGAGACGGGAGGGACTTCGTGCTGGGGCTGACCAGACCAGGATACAGAGGAACACCGTGATGTATCTAAAGGAGCAGGGGAAGCATGCATACTATACGAATGGAAGACTTATAGTGAAAGATTCCCATGCCACCCCCCACCCCCACCCCCCGCGTTTTTCCAGCAAGATATTGAAACAGCCACCCAGTGTCTATACCTCCCACTAGTGGTACTGCTGCATCCTACCTGAAGCAGCAGCAGCATCACCATGCCATGGGAGCTCAGCTGGATCCGGCCGACACGGCACCCTGAGGGAAAGTGGTGACAACACCAGTCAGCACCAGAACACCAGTCACAAGGCCAGCCTCGGCCAGCCTCTGCGTGAAGGCACCCTCAGGCAGCCCGAGCAGGACATCACCCGAAATCAGTCTCCATGTGATGTGATCTCCAGTCAGTCCCCTCACGACGTTGTTGCCGGTCAGCCTCTTCATGGTTTTGTCACTGGTCGGCCTGAGTCTGGATTTTTTTAACATTCAGTCCTCAGCAGAAGTCACCCAGAGCCAGTCCTTTCATGACGTCAGTCCGAGACAGATCCTCCACGCGGTCATCCCCAGTCATCCTCTGCATGGATCCAGCTCATCTGCATCATGACGTCATCTGCATCATGACGTCATCTGCATCATGACGTCAACCAGACCTCACATCATGTCGACGCCTGTCAGCTTCAGGCTGGTGCTGGCCTTGGTACCGATGCTAACACCTCAACCTCAGCTCCAGAGGAGGGTGCCAAACTTGACCCTCCCACTTCATCACCTGCTGTGACCAGTTCCTGGCGTCATTCCCCTGCGGGTTATGGCAGAGGTTCTCCCCTACCAGATACCCCAAATCAAGACAGTAAGTGTAGGTGTGGGTGGGAAGGGGAGGGGTAAAGGGAAGACTATGGCTTCACGTCAACCCAAACCTTAAACAGTTCATGACAGTCAGCCGTCACCAAAGTTCACCAGAAGCCAGTCTAGCAGTGGACAGACATATCCTGTCCAAAGCAGCTAAAACTCCCCAGTGACTGGCACTGTAATCAATCCACAGCTGATAATGCTGATGAATGTGACAAATGAAGGTCAGGCCAAAGCCCTTTAAACATTAATATAAAGTTCATGTTTCTAACGTTGGAACCAGGCAATCGTTCAAAAATAGACCATTTGACAGATCAAAACATGTTGGTGACAAAAAGTTCCTTTCATTTGCGGTCTTTAGTATTGAAGGATTTTGGAGTATTACTCAAGGGTTGGATCTGTCTTTTGTAAATAGCTGTGATATTCTTTTGGTGGAAACCTTTATTGTAACTGTACCAGAATCTTTTTTCCCCTTCCCATGAGATGTCTATTTTCCTTGGTGTAAAGGCTTCAGACAGTGTCCATGTTCATCTGTCCAGTGGTCTTATTATCCTCGTGAGAAACGAACTTGTTAAATATGTTGAAACACTGAACAACGAATACGACAACATGATTGCTCTGAAGCTGTCTCATAAATTGTTAGGTGCAAACACTGATTGTTTATTGTTAGGAGTTTACTCGCCACATGGAAAAAAAAAAAAAAATATATATATATATATATATATATATATATAATGGAGTTTCTATGTTGGAAGACTGCCTCTTTGAACTGATAAGACAAAATGGTGATTTGCCATTGACTGTGTTTGACGACTTAATTCAAGAACTGGCTCTGTTAATGCCAGTAGCTCTGACCCCGTGGACGAAATGCGTGATATGGTTTCCCATGTGTCCGTTCTGCAGAAACACACCAGAAACTGAATTAAATTTTCTTCTTGTGTGTCCGATGTACCATGAAATAAGAAACGAAGTTTATTCAGCCCAAGTACTTCCATAAGCCACGTATGTTTACATTCTACATACTTGTGTCAAGTGAAAACGAAGGTATTGTTTTACGCTTATCTATTTTTGGTTACAAAGCGTAAA
>CM065743.1:42400144-42405144 GCA_033310375.1 Conus canariensis
TTGGGCCGTTATGGCCGTTAGTAAGGGCTATTCTGGTAAACATCGCCCATTATCTGTGACCCATAATGAACATACCTACAAAATTTCAGAAGGATCGGCCGAGTACGTTCTGAGATATTCCATTTAAAAAAACTGTTATGGGCTGTTATAGCCGTTAGTAACGCCTAAACGGTAAAATAACACATCAGGCATCATCCCTGACCCATAATGAACATACCTACAAATTTTCAGATAGATCGGCCTAGTACTTTCTGAGATATTCCATAAAAAAAAAAAAAAGTTATGGGCCGTTATAGCCGTACCTACCGATTTTCAGAAAGATCGGCCGGCCAAGTACTTTCTGAGACATTCCATAAAGAAGAAGTCCGTTATGGGCCATTATAGCCTTAGTAACAGCTATAATGGTAAAGTAACACATCGGTCATCCTCCGTGACCCATAATGAACATACGTACAAATTTTCAGATAGATCGGCCGAGTACTTTCTGAGATATTCCATAAAAACGAAAACCCGTTATCGGCCGTTATAGCCGTTAGTAACAGTTAAACGGTAAAATAACACATCGGGTATCATCCGTAACCCATAATGAACATACCTACAGATTTTCAGAAAGATCGGACAAGTACTTTTTTGAGATATTCCATAAAGAAGAAAACCCATTATGGACCGTTATAGCCGTCAGTAACGTCTATAACGGTAAAATAACACATCGGGCATCATCCGTGACCCATAATGTACATACCAACAGATTTTCAGAAAGTTCGGCTCAGTAGTTTTGTCTGGAGAGAGTGGAACACATTTTGACCTCGGACGGACGGACAGACATACAGACAGACAGACACACAGACAACATTTCCTCGTTCCCATTGTAAAGTAATCCCTGTTCTGTAAGAACTGGGAGTACAAAAAGCATACAAACCAAGATACGGCAAACTATGGTGTTCTGGGGTAGAGAGAGAGAGAGAGAGAGAGAGAGAGAGAGAGAGAGAGAGAGAGAGAGAGAGAGAGAGACAGAGACAGAGACAGAGACAGAGAGAGAGAGATGATGATGATGATGATGATGAAATTGATCGTTGTTGTCGTAGATTTTGAAGTCCAGTTTCATTTGTCTGTCAAAACTGAGTCGGAACATGTGTTTAACATCCGCTTGTTTCCTGACCACAACGCTCCTGTGTATAAATGGTGAGCATAAGAAACATCAAAATAAACGTTACTGTTCAAATCTAACAACCTATACAGGAAACAACGATAGTTAACCTTGTGGTTAAGAACCAGAGCGGCCCAAGTTAGTCTCTTTGCGAGGTACACATGCTGAACTTCGTATTTTCCTGTTGGGGCTCTGGTAAGCCTAAACGTTTGGCTTGCCCAAGCCAAGTAAGATAAACCGTTTTCATACTGGGCCGAGGGAGTTGACAACTGCACAGCCTACTCGGACAACTTAGGGTCAGGTGAAAGCCTTTCGTCTTTAGCGGCAAGGGAAGTGAAACGTCTTCGTGAATCACTCGCGGTTTTTTTTTTTTTTTTTTTTTTTTTTTTTTTTTTGTACAGTGTGCTGCCAAAGCCTTGGACTATGAACGCACTTTCAGGAAACGAAAAAAATCATAATATAAAGGAGCGAGTGACAAGTTTTCTAGAACCACTTTTTTTTTTCTTTGTAAACAACGTGTATCATAGTTATCATACTTGTGTGTAAATAGAAGAACATAGGGTATTGTACATATCGTGTGTGTGTGTGTGTGTGTGTGTGTGTGTGTGTGCGCGCGCGCGCGCGCGCGCACGCGTACGTGCGTGCGTGCGTTCGTGCGTGCATATGTGTGCATACGTGCATGCGTGCGTTCGTGCGTGCATATGCGCGCGCGCGCGCGCGCGCGCGTGTGTGTGTGTGTGTGTGTGTGTGCGCGCGCGCAAGCGCGCGCGCCGCCACTCTCATTGATCGGTTCCAAGGATCAGCCATTTATGTGTTGACCGTCATGGTGAGAAGTATGGAGCATCCTTCCATCTCCAGATGAGTGGGGATGCTTTTGGAACAAACTGTGAACAGTACGCACGCATTAAAACTGGCTGTGAAAATCTGTTTTACAATCACTAGAGCGTTGGGACTGCAAAGCTAGAAAAGATCTGCTTTTTGAAATAAAACATTCACTGCAGTCTTTCATAACTCTAGGTAATAGAATTGATTTTTGTTGGGTCCCATTTCACTGTGGTATAAAGTGAAGCAGACAGTCTTGTAAAAGAAGGAGCAAATAGAAACGCTGAAAATTTCGAAAAATCCCTTAGATTTGTCCTCTTGTGAATTAATCCAAATTATGCAAAAGTATATACATAAGCAGAATTTTAGTCAAAATATGGCTACTCTACCATTGTACCCAAGGCACATTGTTAGATTAATTCATAAATTAAGGCTGAATACTTGGAACGCTAAATATTCTCATGGTATTACTTGTGTCTGCAGAGAAAACATTTCTGTGCGTCATCTTTTGTTTGAATGCTCAGTGTTGACCTCGCTCTATCAGGAGAAAGGTATTGAGATGAATAACTTTGATAATGTCAATAGTGTCTTATATGGTTCATGTGTTGCTGAAATTGCCATGGTTATTTTGCAGTCGCAGGGTGCACAAATTTTATAAATATCACAACTTTGTGTACCACTAGGGTATTTCACTTATGTAAATATGCACATATTAGACGTGACTTTGCACTAGATAACTCGAATGTGAAGGTTTTTTTTTTTTGTTTTTTGTTTTTGTTTTTTTTTAATAAGTGTCTAATATCATCTTACAATGAAAAGTCATTAAACAAACCACTGAACTAAACTGAACTGGCTGTGAAAACTCCCCGGAAAATGAAGTTTGGGCACGTGCAATTTCTCACCCATCAGCGAGACACTTCAGGGGTGGGGGCGATTTTGCCAGATTACACCGGCAGGGGAGCCGTCAGCTTTTGGTAGGAAAAGGTAAGTACGGGACAGGGCAGGAAGTGTGTTTCGGGAAGGAACAGGAAGCACGAAAGACCCCTGATTAAATGCAGAGTGGGACACCATCATCATCAAAAACAAAACCTCCAAATAGCAAAGCGATATTTCACTACGGTCACCGCATTTTACCTAGTTAGAAGAATAAATGCAAAAAAAAAACTAATGACAACCAATCTAAATGACCTCTGACCTGCCAGGCGAGTAACAGCAGGCCAACACTTGAAAAAATGTACATAAGTAAGTCAAACTGGAAAAAAAGAAACCCTCTATGTGTGTGTGTGTGTGTGTGTGTGTGTGTGTGTGTGTGTGTGTGTGTGTGTGTGTGTGTGTGTGTTGAGTTGTGTAGGCAAATTATTCACGTCAATTCTAAATAGCAGACTTACTTATTTTGTTGAAATAAATGGACTTATTTCAGAAAACCAAGCAGGTTTTAGACACATGCATTCAACGCTTGACCATGCTTTTGTTCTTAAATCATTGATTGACATGTTTGCAATCAACAATGGAAAATTATACTGTGCTTTTATTGATTACAGAAAGGCATTTGATTCTATTTGGAGGCATGCTTTATGGCACAAACTGATGAGTCAAGGCATATCTGGGAAAATACTGCACGTTGTAATCAATATGTATGATCAAATAAAATCGTGCATTTTTCTAAATGGTCAAAAATCAGAGTTCTTTGGCAGTTTTAGGGGAGTTCGTCAAGGAGAAAACCTTTCACCCTTATTGTTTTCATTATTTTTGAATGATCTACAACAGTTCCTTATTGACAATAACTGTTCTACTTTAGAATATGATTTAACGCAAGAGTTGAAACTTGAACAGTTTATTAAATTGCTTGTATTGTTATATGCTGATGATACAATTTTATTGGCAAATTCTAAATCAGCTTTGCAAAAAGAACTTAATGCCTTACATATATACTGCACGCAATGGCAGTTAGAAGTAAATCCAAAGAAAACAAAAATAGTTGTCTTTCATGGTCGAAATAGTATGCGTGAAATTTTTTTCTTTGGGAATGAAAAAATAGAGGTTCTTAATTCAATGAAATACTTAGGCATCGAGTTCAGCAGAACAGGTTCTTTTTACAAAGCAAAAAAATGTGCTTATAATCAGGCTCTCAAGGCAATGTTTTCATTATTACAAACTGCAAGAAAACAGAAATTGCCAATTGATGTTTGCATACAATTATTTTATTCCATAGTTGTACCTGTGTTGTTGTATGGTTGTGAAATTTGGGGTTATGAAAATGTTGATATATTAGAAAAGTTACAGTTACGTTTTTTAAAGTATCTATTTAGATTAAATAAAACTACAATGACTTCAATGATTTATGGTGAAACCGGAATCTATCCTTTATCTGTACTGATTAAAGTGAGAATGATAAGGTTCTGGGCTAACTTAGTTGTTCCTGATTCTAAGAAGTATTCAAACAAAGTATATAATATCTTACATGAACTATATACAAAAGGAATTTTCGTTTCACCATGGCTTAGTTATGTTAAAAGCATTTTATTTGAAACTGGTTTTGATTGTGTTTGGGAATCTCATTCATTCACAAACAGAAGTAACTTATGTAAGTGTGTTAAAAAGGAGTTGCAAAATAATTATGCTCGTGATTGGCGCAGTTCTCTTGAAAACAGCAACAAGTGTGTATTCTATAAAAGTGTAAAGACTGTCTTTGGAAAAGAACATTATATTTCTACCTTACCAGATATTTATGTTATATCTTTATTTAAATTTAGATGTAGTAACCATAAATTGCAAATTGAAATTGGAAGACACCATAATGTTCCAAGAGAATTGCGTATTTGTCGTAACTGTGAAATGGGTGAAATTGGAGATGAATTTCATTGCATCATGGAATGTCCAAAATATAATGAACTTCGTGAAAAATTCATCCCTAAAAAATATCTAAAACCAAAGTCTGTTTTCAACTTTTGTAATTTATTTCAAAAAGGAAGACGCATTTGTTTGAATATTAGTAAGTTTCTAAAAAATGGGAAGATTGTTTAATGAGATC
>CM065743.1:42412644-42422644 GCA_033310375.1 Conus canariensis
TTCCGTGATTGGAATTTGTTGTCAGCCGGTTTGTGTTGTTACCTCTTTTCGGTATATTCTGTAAGTAGTGTACATAGTGGTTCCTGAGTTCGATTGTCATGTGACAGTTTGGCTAGACAATGTGGGTTCGATATAATAACCGTTGATGGGCGGTGATGTAGATATTGTTTGTGGTTTGTCTAGGTTAATTTCCGTGTGTTCAATGAGAAGGTAATACGAGGTTGCTTTTTGTTGAGGATCATAATATGAGTCAGGTGCGGATGTGTCTGCGTGAATCATAAAGGGATTGTGCTCAATTTCAGTCATAAATAATAATAGTTCGTTGAAATTGATTTACGATTCCGTAGTTGACCTGCACAGCATTGGAATCGGTTAACTGTGTAGTAGGGCTAAGGCCAATTTGTGGTCGAGTGGTTTACACTGGGGTACGGTCGTAACCATTCAACTTATATTGGTGTCTTTTCACTTTCGTTACGAGTCAGGGTTCTCGACGCGGGTGTCGTGCGCGTGCGGACTGTATCTGTGACGTTCGCATTTGGTACAGGACAGTGAGTCCATATGGTTAGAAGTTTTGTAAGAAAGTGACAGTCGTCACACGTGCAGGGATGTATGTATTTGTGACAGAACGGGGTTGGAGAAAGATATCTTAGGTTGTGGGGAGGCAACCCAGTTATGAATTTTAGTAAGCAGAGAGAAGGGAAAGGTAAAGTTTAAGGCGAGTAGCTTAGCAGTTGATAAGATAAAAACGGATGATGTGCAGCATGTAATATTGTATGAAGTGTGGTTGTGTTGGCATAACAAGGATTAACCACTGGGTTATCTGACAAGAGATGACATGGGAGTGATGTGCTGGATGGAAATTTTGGCGAACAAATCATGTTTTTGATATATGATGATAATTGACAGGGCAAAGAGGGGTAATAATGTGAAGGATTGTGGCTGCGAGCCGATTCTCTTGTGTGAACATGCTGGAACTGTGAACCGCTAAGAATTGATAAGTTTTTTTGTTGTTGTTGTTTTTTCCCTCTGAAAGATGTGTATTACTACTGGTTATTGTGTGGAGACATTTCCTTGTGAAATTGGCCATTTCCTAGATTATTTAGTATGTCCTAAGGGGGCCCATGGAGTCCGTGTTGGATCGCTTAGGTTGGTTTATTTCTCCGAGAATTGGGTGTGATTCATAATTTCATATGTAATAGCGTGGATGGGCTCAGGGAGAATATTGTTTTACCGCTGTTGTAAGGGTTGGCAGGAGATTGGTCTGATAACCCCAAAGCGAGCGACGGGTTGGGGGGATGTGTTCGAAATTCAAGGGGTCACTCTCATGCCCGAATGGAAGGTAGGCAAGGGAGATGGAGAGTTAAAGCTTTACCAAGTAGCCTATGTGCCTTGATGACTCGGGTAGTAGCAACACTACAGTAGTGGCCTACAGTTGTGTCAGCAGGTATCCTGTTCCGTCCTGAGGCTGGGGCCAGATCACCGCAGTCTACTGCCGCGTGCCGGCAGGTGAGCGGCGCTTTCCAGTACCTGTTGTTTTCCCGGGAGAGGGAGACCACCCAGGCCGTCTGCCTTCTGTGGGGCAGCTCTCCTCCAGCTACCGGTGCTCTTCCGGGAGTTCTCCGGCACTGGTTCCTCGTCCCGGTTTAGGCGTCCTGTGAGAGGGCGCTGCACCAGGCCTTTTCCACCCTTGGTGTCCGGCGGGGCCTTCAGAGGAGGAGGCGTCCTACGAGCCCCGGACCCGTCGAGAGGGCGTCTGGTGTGTGTACGTTGGGTGTCGTGCCCATCGCAGGGAGGAGTCAGACTGTGGGAAGCCACGGTCAGCGCCGGGGTGCAGAGTCTTCGGGGAGGGTGTCGGCCCGCGGAGGAGCCACGGTCAGCGCCGGGGTGCAGAGTCTTCCGGGGAGGTGTCAGCCTGTGAGGGGCCACGTACAGCGCCGAGGACTGGAGCTTTCCGGGCCGGGATGGGTTGTCCCATGTTTGTGATAGAAGGGGTGTAGCGTTAGGCAGTAGGGTTAGGGGTGTTAGCTACTGCCTCCTTTCGGGTCGTAGTGGCCAGCACAGTGTAGGGTACTGGTCGTTGCCTCCCTTAGGGACGCAGCGATCAGTGCAGTAGTGGTCCCGGGTTAAAAGAGAAGGGTGAGTCCTGGGGAGAGGTGTGGGTGGTAGCAGTAGTTAAGAGATTAGAGTCCCTTGTCCCTAGTAGTTAGTCACCACGTGTGCGGGCTATCGCTGTGTCCCCAGGTCACAGTGATATACCGCAACTGGTGTGTTAGGTTAGGTTAGGGTCTTCCAGGTCATTATCGTAGAGTAGGGTAAGTCAGCGGGAATTAAGATACTTGTGTGCAGTTGTGGATGTGCGTGAGTGGTGGCGCCATGGAGTGTGTGTGAAATAAAGAAGCGTGCGTGATTGTAAAACTGTGTTAGTGTGCTGTGTTGTCTGACCTAGTGTGTGATAGGCGTGGGTAAGGGTGGTAGGGCCGTCCGGCTTAGCGACCGTGACACTTTGGTGGAGATGCGGGGTAGTAAGCGGTTCTGGGTAGGTGATAGGTAGCTAGGAGGGAGGTAGGGGGGTGTTGTGTCCGGTGTGTACGTTGTGTGAAATGTAAGTGGGTGGTTGGTGGGAGCGTACCAGTACCCTGGGAGGTGGTACGTAGTGTCCCTGTTCACTTCAGGCAGGTTTCCATTGGCATTGGGCAGGGCACTTGTGTTGGTGTGAATGGGTTGGCGCTACCGGATGAGTGAGGTATGAATGGTCAATAAACTTTGAGTGGTTGTTGGAAGTGTGAGTGATTACACCGTACAGTGTAGGTGAGGTGCCGGAGGGTACCAGGTGTCTTTTGTGTCCCTTACATGTGGTATACCCCAGTGAGTAGGTAGAGTGGTACCTGGCCCGTGACTGTGCACACTGTGTGCTCGGATATCCTGTGGGGATTAAGGGCAGTGTAAGCCCAGGTGACTGTGTGTGGGAAGCACGAGGGTGCGCAGTGTTGTGGCATAGGGTATGCTGTGAGTGCACCTGGACTTGAGGGGTGCAAGTGCACTGTGATCGTGTGGGTGCGGCCTACCAGAGACAGTGAGGCCTGTGACTGTGGGTAACTGGTGCGCATGGACAGTGGACAGTGGACACACGGTGTCACGTGGTTCAGTCCGTGACCAGACAGTGCATTGGTAGTATTGTATGGGTTGGAGCCCATGTGGGTATATGTATGAGGTACACAAGTGTGGGTGGAGTTATGCTTGGTGCGTGACTCATTGAGAGTATTGTGTGCTTGTGCTGAGTTGCTTCAGGGGCTCGTGCGTAGTCAGGAACCTCCAGTTGCGCTCAGATCGCACTGTCCGTTGCTAGGTCTGTGGTGGTAGGGGTACCCTATGTCTAAACACACCCGAGCCCATCCGCAGTACGACCCCGATAGTGTCATGGATCCACAGGCCCCTACGGCGGATACCAAACCTAAGGTTAGTGACCAGGGAGCGGGGGTGGATCAAGAACAGGGGACGGGGGCTTATGCAAAGTTTGCCAAGTTGGGAGCGGCGATGGGTTTAGCTGGGGGAGACCTCGCCAAGTTCGTCACAGACTCAGTACGTAATGAGGATGAGAAGACGGCGAGAGAAGCAGAATTGGAGCTCCGGATGGAGGAGAAAGTGAGGCAGAAGATGAGGGATGAAGAGGAGAAAGCTGCTAGGCAGAGGGAGCTAGAAATGAAGCAGAAGAAGATTGAAGAGGAGAAGGAAAGGTTAAAGCAGAAGGATGAAGAGGAGAAAGCTGCTAGGCAGAGGGAGCTAGAGATGCAGCAGAGGAAGATAGAAGAGGAGAAAGCTGATAGACAGAGGGAGCTAGAAATGAAGCAGAAGAAGATCGAAGAGGATAAGGAAAGGTTAAAGCAGAAGGATGAAGAGGAGAAAGCTGCTAGGCAGAGGGAACTAGAGGTGAAGCAGAAGAAGATCGAAGATGAGAAAGCAGCCAGACAGATGGAACTGGAACTGCAGAGGAAGAAGATGGAGGAAGAAAGGGCAATAAGGGAAATAGAAGCTCAAGCACGGCAAGCCGAGTTAGATCTCAAGAGACGAAGGGATGAAGCCGAGTTAGAGGCAAGAGAGCGAGAGCTAATCATACAAGAGAGACAGGCCTTAGATGAAGCAGCGCATAGGAAACGCTTGATTGAGGTGGAGGAAACGAAGCACGTCCACCTTGAGCCGTTAGGAGAGAACGACGACGTGGACGCTTTCATCGCCCAATTTGAGCGTGTAGCCCAGATGTGCAAGTGGAGCAAGACCTCATGGCCCACACGTCTGATGTCTCTGCTGAGAGGAAAGGCTAGAGAAGCGGTGATGCGGTTAAGTGCGGATGAGTTAGGCGACTATGATCAGATAAAGGGCGCCCTGTTAAGCTACTTCAGGCTAGATGCTGAGGCCTACCGAGAAAAGTTCAGGAGCATCAAGAAGGACGCTGCTGAGACTTTCGGCCAGATGCTGGGAAGGATGAAGCGGTGGTTTTCCCTCTGGTGTGCAGCAGCGGGCAAGGATGAGAGTGTGGCAGAGGACGTAAAGGATCTGCTGTTCCAAGAACAGTTTTATCAGCTATTGTCTCCAGAGTTCACAATTGAGGTGCGGAAGACATGCCCGAAAACTGTGGAACAACTTGCAACGGAAGCTACTGTTCTAGCAGAGGCCAAAAGATTGGGGAGGAAGGTGAGGCAAGACCGAACAGTTAACCAGCCCAACCTGGGTAATAGGCGCGAAACGGTAGGGAGCCAGCCCACACAGAGATCCCAACAGAGTGATGGTGCACTGCAGCAGCTGAACAGGAGATCAGAAGGGCCTAGATCGACCATAGTTTGTTTCAACTGCAAGAAGCCAGGCCACATCGCTAGGAAATGCCCTGAGCCCCATTCTGTTGGAGCTGTTCATTGTTGTGACCAGCCCCAAGCTCGAGTAGTCCCTACGTTGTGTCGCCCATGCGCTGAGCAGCGGTACGAGCCTGCGTGCATCGTAGAAGTTAACGGGTCTCCGGCCAATGGATTACGGGACACTGGTGCCGGACACACCGTAGTGGCCAAGTGGTTAGTACCGGCAGATGCGTACACAGGAGAGACAGTCCCAGTAGTGTTGGCTGAGTCCAGATGTAGGTCTGTGTTGCCTGTGGCGGTAATAGAGTTGAAGTCACCATTCATCGCGGGGAAGTTGGAGGTTTTGGTCATGAATAGCCCTGTGCAGGAAGTCCTGATCGGAAACTTCGCAAAGAGAGTAGGAGATCCTGGTTGGACACGTGTGCCTGTATACGCAGACCCGGCGTTGGTAGGGGCAGTGCAGACACGCGCGCAGAGAGCCAGGGAGCAGCAAGAACCTGTACCACTGCCCGTCGAGGAATGCGTTCTGAACACCTCTACCCAGCAGTTAATTCAGATGCAGGACCAGGATGAAACCCTGAGGAAGGCTCGGAGTGCGTGTGAAGCAGGGACGCACTTCCACACCAAGTTTGGACGAGTCGAGTACGCTCGGAAGTCTGGTGTACTGGTTAGGCGGTTTGAGGGTCCCAAGGACGTAGCGAGTCAGATCTGCGTCCCAGCAGAACTACGGACCACGGTGATGAAGCTAGGCCACGACGTGCCCATGTCTGGACACTTAGGTACCACCCGAACCAAGGAGCGAGTCGGTCGCCATTTCTATTGGCCAGGCATGCATGCTGACATTCGTCGGTACTGCCAGTCATGCTTCCAGTGTCAGCGTACTGTGGACAAGGGAAGAGTGTCAAGAGTTCCCCTTGTAAGGATGCCACTGATGCGCAGGCCCATGCAGATACTGAGGGATCTGTGGTTGCAACCAGAAAGGCAAGAGCTCCGCACAGCGGCAGAGTACGTCGTTAACTTAAGGAACAAGGTAACTGAGACGTATGAGTTGGCAAAGAAGAACTTGGCAACCGCAGCTTGCAGGTACAAGCGACATTCTCACTTGAGGACGAAACCCAGGAAGATAGCTGTAGGGTCTAGAGTGCTAGTGGGAGGATCACAAGGTAGGCACTGCAGCTGCAGCCATTTCAGTTTACGGTGCAGGCAGTGTCTGGAAAGGACAATGTGGCGGCAGACTTCTTGAGTCGCTTGCCGTAGAGAAGAAGGAGAGAGAGAGAGAGAGAGAGAGAGAGAGAGAGAGAGAGAGAGAGAGAGAGAGAGAGAGAGAAACCTGAGGGTTCCATTAACCTGTGTCGTGAGAGGTTGACATTGTCGAAGCTATGCATGTGTTATCTTTGGTAGAGAATGGTGTAGCAAAGTGTTACTGAGGGTGTGGTATTTGTAGCACGTGTTACACAGCAGTTGTGCGTAATCAGAGCCCCCTCAGTTATGAAATTTATATGTAGTGCGTAGTGTAACGGCTGCCTATAAGTGCCTGCGTTAAGGTCGTGTGAAGCAGCGTTAGACCAGGTTGATTAATGTAACCTGTGATTGTTGATGTATTTAAAAGTTGATGCTGTTGGGATGGAAGTTTTGGAGTGCATCAAAAGTAACAGTAGGACAGAATGAGTGATAGAGAATTGGATTGTCATAGGTAGGGTGTGGCTAAAACGCCGATCGAGTGAGAAGTTGTTTGTTTTAACCTGTAGTTAAAACTTAGGCAGGGGGGTGTGTCACCGATCGGCGGTACTAAACTAGTACGTCCACGTGTTTAAGAGTAGTGGTGGTCCAAGATAGAGATCGTGTGCGAGTATGCGTGCGAGTGTGTGTGTGTATGTGTGTGTGTGTGTGTGTGTGTGTGTGTGTGTGTGTGTGTGTGTGTGTGTGTGTGTGTGGTGTGTGTGTGCGTGCGCGCGCGCTCGCGCGTATGTGAGGTTGGGGTTTAGTTAGCTAGAGTTAGGTTAAGTTCCTCAGGGTTAGGTAGAAAGATTAGGCTAGGTAGGAGGCTGGGGAAATAGGACATACAATATTCTTTCATTCCAGTCTTCACTTATTGAAGGAATGGAATGGAAGCGGGAGGTTGGGTTCGTTCCCGATTGTTACCCTTTTGTTACTTTGGTTCTACACCAGAGAAGGCGGGGCAGGATATCGGCTGTTGTTGTGTTGTCAAGTCTGTGAGTTGTTGTGGTAAATTGTCGTGTTGTTGCACGAGCAACAACTAGTCCGTTGGTCAGGCGTGTCAGCTCTGCGGAGGGATACACTTCTCTGACCAATCGTTGTTTTGTGTGGTGAGTAGAGTTCGCTTGATTCCGACCAGGGCGGAATGTGTTGGGGTAGCTTCACTTCGGTCCCTGGTGTTCGTCGGAGTGGACGTACTCCTTGTAGGTGCGGCGGCAGCGCCGTTAGTTTTGAAGAGTGACTTCGAGTCATAGTTAGTGCCAGGTCCTCGTCGGGGTTGGGTGCCCTTGGCCTGTGCTGAGTCGGTGTCGTCCTTGTTGGCAGCCACTGTCAGCCAGTTGCAGAACTGGTGTGGTTGATCGTCTGTATGTCCAGGTTGGTGATCTGTTAGGTTCGTTGTGCTGTAGTTCGTTGTGTTGTCTTGTATTATGGCGAGTTGTACTGTAGTTGTCTCAGGTTGGGATTAGTTGTATGGTGTTCGTTGCGTATACTGGTTGTCTGGTATGATGTTGTCTTGGTTCCGTGATTGGAATTTGTTGTCAGCCGGTTTGTGTTGTTACCTCTTTTCGGTATATTCTGTAAGTAGTGTACATAGTGGTTCCTGAGTTCGATTGTCATGTGACAGTTTGGCTAGACAATGTGGGTTCGATATAATAACCGTTGATGGGCGGTGATGTAGATATTGTTTGTGGTTTGTCTAGGTTAATTTCCGTGTGTTCAATGAGAAGGTAATACGAGGTTGCTTTTTGTTGAGGATCATAATATGAGTCAGGTGCGGATGTGTCTGCGTGAATCATAAAGGGATTGTGCTCAATTTCAGTCATAAATAATAATAGTTCGTTGAAATTGATTTACGATTCCGTAGTTGACCTGCACAGCATTGGAATCGGTTAACTGTGTAGTAGGGCTAAGGCCAATTTGTGGTCGAGTGGTTTACACTGGGGTACGGTCGTAACCATTCAACTTATATTGGTGTCTTTTCACTTTCGTTACGAGTCAGGGTTCTCGACGCGGGTGTCGTGCGCGTGCGGACTGTATCTGTGACGTTCGCATTTGGTACAGGACAGTGAGTCCATATGGTTAGAAGTTTTGTAAGAAAGTGACAGTCGTCACACGTGCAGGGATGTATGTATTTGTGACAGAACGGGGTTGGAGAAAGATATCTTAGGTTGTGGGGAGGCAACCCAGTTATGAATTTTAGTAAGCAGAGAGAAGGGAAAGGTAAAGTTTAAGGCGAGTAGCTTAGCAGTTGATAAGATAAAAACGGATGATGTGCAGCATGTAATATTGTATGAAGTGTGGTTGTGTTGGCATAACAAGGATTAACCACTGGGTTATCTGACAAGAGATGACATGGGAGTGATGTGCTGGATGGAAATTTTGGCGAACAAATCATGTTTTTGATATATGATGATAATTGACAGGGCAAAGAGGGGTAATAATGTGAAGGATTGTGGCTGCGAGCCGATTCTCTTGTGTGAACATGCTGGAACTGTGAACCGCTAAGAATTGATAAGTTTTTTTGTTGTTGTTGTTTTTCCCTCTGAAAGATGTGTATTACTACTGGTTATTGTGTGGAGACATTTCCTTGTGAAATTGGCCATTTCCTAGATTATTTAGTATGTCCTAAGGGGGCCCATGGAGTCCGTGTTGGATCGCTTAGGTTGGTTTATTTCTCCGAGAATTGGGTGTGATTCATAATTTCATATGTAATAGCGTGGATGGGCTCAGGGAGAATATTGTTTTACCGCTGTTGTAAGGGTTGGCAGGAGATTGGTCTGATAACCCCAAAGCGAGCGACGGGTTGGGGGGATGTGTTCGAAATTCAAGGGGTCACTCTCATGCCCGAATGGAAGGTAGGCAAGGGAGATGGAGAGTTAAAGCTTTACCAAGTAGCCTATGTGCCTTGATGACTCGGGTAGTAGCAACACTACAGTAGTGGCCTACAGTTGTGTCAGCAGGTATCCTGTTCCGTCCTGAGGCTGGGGCCAGATCACCGCAGTCTACTGCCGCGTGCCGGCAGGTGAGCGGCGCTTTCCAGTACCTGTTGTTTTCCCGGGAGAGGGAGACCACCCAGGCCGTCTGCCTTCTGTGGGGCAGCTCTCCTCCAGCTACCGGTGCTCTTCCGGGAGTTCTCCGGCACTGGTTCCTCGTCCCGGTTTAGGCGTCCTGTGAGAGGGCGCTGCACCAGGCCTTTTCCACCCTTGGTGTCCGGCGGGGCCTTCAGAGGAGGAGGCGTCCTACGAGCCCCGGACCCGTCGAGAGGGCGTCTGGTGTGTGTACGTTGGGTGTCGTGCCCATCGCAGGGAGGAGTCAGACTGTGGGAAGCCACGGTCAGCGCCGGGGTGCAGAGTCTTCGGGGAGGGTGTCGGCCCGCGGAGGAGCCACGGTCAGCGCCGGGGTGCAGAGTCTTCCGGGGAGGTGTCAGCCTGTGAGGGGCCACGTACAGCGCCGAGGACTGGAGCTTTCCGGGCCGGGATGGGTTGTCCCATGTTTGTGATAGAAGGGGTGTAGCGTTAGGCAGTAGGGTTAGGGGTGTTAGCTACTGCCTCCTTTCGGGTCGTAGTGGCCAGCACAGTGTAGGGTACTGGTCGTTGCCTCCCTTAGGGACGCAGCGATCAGTGCAGTAGTGGTCCCGGGTTAAAAGAGAAGGGTGAGTCCTGGGGAGAGGTGTGGGTGGTAGCAGTAGTTAAGAGATTAGAGTCCCTTGTCCCTAGTAGTTAGTCACCACGTGTGCGGGCTATCGCTGTGTCCCCAGGTCACAGTGATATACCGCAACTGGTGTGTTAGGTTAGGTTAGGGTCTTCCAGGTCATTATCGTAGAGTAGGGTAAGTCAGCGGGAATTAAGATACTTGTGTGCAGTTGTGGATGTGCGTGAGTGGTGGCGCCATGGAGTGTGTGTGAAATAAAGAAGCGTGCGTGATTGTAAAACTGT
>CM065743.1:42427644-42440144 GCA_033310375.1 Conus canariensis
TCCATTAAGCTTTTGGCACTAGCTCTGGAGTGAGCAAGACACCGATGGAGCCTCGGAATACATTATTGGGCTCTGGCTGGCCTGGGGACGAATCGCCCCTTTGGCTGGATGACCAGTGTTGGCACAGGGGGCAGGAATCGACATATTTCTTTATGTCCTCTGCCATCCCTGGCCAATAGTACTGCTTCATCATCCATTGCACTGTCTGCCCTACATTGACATGTCCTGGCGAACAGAGTGTATGTCCCACTTCCATGACTCAGGTCCGGTGTGGCGCCGGGACCACAAGTTGTAAGTGATCTTTATTTAGCCTACGATACAAAAGACCATTCCGCCTAAAGAATTCACCTTTGCGAGTGGGGTGACGGGTGTGGCGCTGCCTCTGGAAGCATGCAGCTAATGTTGGGTCAGCTCGCTGAGCTCCTTTCATCTCCTTTTTAGGAGGTTTGAATTGCTTTGGGGTCTTCACCTGCAGTGTGGATACAATGACAGGTTCAGATGGGTTCCCGAGAGTGACATAATGGCCTCCAAGTAGGAGATCATGGATCGGATTGTCCATGACGGCTGCCTTGATCTGTCCCTTGACGTACCTACTGTCGACCATAATTGTGGCAACAGGGAAGGTAGCAGGTGGCAGAGTCAGGTCAGCCCCTTGTAAAGGCACAGTCTCCTCGTAATAGCATCTGGCTCCACTAGGGAAGCTCTTACGACTGCCTCGTATGACAATCCTGTGTCATACAAACAGGTGGCAGGTTTGTTATTTACTAACACCTGCTCACTGATGGGTGGTGCAGTGATGTTGGGTACCATAGATGGTGTGTCACCGCTTTTGGGTGTAGACACTACCTGGTACGCAGCAATTGTTTGGAGTCTTGGTCCAAAGAATTTTCTGCACTCTGCAGTGTTGTGAGATGTCATTTTACAGTGCGTGCAGTAACGCTTCTGTGCACTGTTCTGACTCACAGGGACTGAGTTACCACTGTGTGGTTTACCAGTTTGTGGTTTCTCACTTTGTGGTGGTTTCCCACTTGGTGGTGGGTTTTGATTTTGAGATTGCTGTGACTGTGGGGGGTTCGAATCCCGGTTTGGCTTGTCACGCATCTTTTTGGGTGCGTTTGCTTCATTGACAGGATCTGAAGAAAACGGCATGGCTGAAGTTTGGAGGGGAGGCTGAGAATTTTGACTGGCCATCTCCAAATAGCTATCAGTCTCGGCTGATTTTCCAATCTTTTGTAGAGCTAATTCATGTTCTTGGGCTTTGTTGCGTTCGGCCTGTTCGAACTCTCTTCTTTTCCTGGCCCATTCTGCGGCCCATTTGGTTTCCTTTTCGAATTGGGTAGTGACAAAGGTGTCTAACTCTTGACCAGAGAGGCCCATGGATTCTCCCCACTCTTTGATCTCCAGTCTAAGATTCACTGATTCATCCATGATAATGAACTGTTATACAATCCTCAACAATCAAAGATCAGTTCTTAGCAATCAAAGATCCACTGAGTACAACAAAAGCAAAGAATCACACAATGTAATACCAAAATGAATTGATTATAACATCAACCACATGTACTCTTATTATTTGTTATGTAAGATAAGCATTCACACACCAAACATAAAAGATTTTCCTCATGGACTCAACTCAATCAGCCTATTTGCTCTTAATTCTGCTCTTTGTCCAAATGCTTGGACTAGCCAAAGGAAACAAATTTTTGAGTGAATTGTTTTTAACAATTCGAATTGTATTTTACAATCCCAGACGAACCCCCACTTTGACATGTGACGAGATGAGTAAGTGTTAGGTAGGTCCTCTAGGGGAAGGACTAGGGATAATTTCTCAATGAGAATTACCTTAACATTTCACCTACACCCTCTTTCTTACTAGTGGTGGAAGGAGCAACTTTCCGGTACTAGTCATCGAAGAAATTTTTATTTTATATCGGGACTGGGTAAAATACTGAACAGTGGCTCTGAGATAGTTTTCCTTAGGCCTGTACTCTTATTAGTACTTGTAGCTCCGAGAGACAGAATTGAAGAGAGAAGTTCAAACATTCAACATTTGATTGAACAACAAAGAACTGCCACAAGTTAAGTGCACTTTCACATATCAACTTTTATTGTTTACACATAGGTAAGTATTAGCGGGTCAGTTCCATAGGCTTGGGTATAATTCTCATTGGACTACCACAATGAGGGGCCCTTCCTCACTCCTACTTTACTCGCTTGCACTCAGTACAGCAAGTTTTAAGTTGGCATATAGGGGGGGGGAGGGGGGGGGGTTCAGTCTAAGTTACACTGAATGTATATGGTTATTATACATCCACTTCGCTTGCAAATCACCTGGTGACTGTAGCCAGAGTGGTACTCATAGACTGGTTCTCCCTATGTCATCATAAATTGAGGGCAAGGGTCTGATGGGTTTGAGTCCAGGTGGTAAGCTAACTTAGCTTTGCTTCGGAGAGGGTAGTTGATCTCTCCTGTGGTTGGTGACTGCCCCACTGGTGTAGATTGGTTGTCTGGTGTCGCCCTGGTGTTGGGCGAAGTCCCATCTTCTGGTCCGGCCGCGATGTGTAGCGTGTCCAGGATAGCCTGACCAGGATCGCGTGTCCAGGATCCCAGTTTTTTTCCTGGGAATGAACAGTGAATGATGAGATCAATGAGGGTACCGAGATTTTCTCACACCTTCTCTAGTTGTCTCTTTGTCTTCCTCTGGTCTGGTCTACAGGTAGCCTTGAGGGGTCAGTGAAGGTGAGCCCTGTGTGTGTCTGGTATATATGCATTCTAGTTGCCGGATTCGATTTTGACAACCTGTCACTCACACATCAGGGGTGGGAGGGGAGGGATCTAGTCTTATCACTAGTCGCCTCGGGAACCGTTTGATCCTAATCGGCATAGCTCACGGACATCCGCGGCCAGTTTAATTTATGCGTCCGTATAGGATACATATACTATCGTGGAACGATTCCTGTGACATACGTAACAGTTCAGCCGGTGCATGGACTGTAGATATGAAAGGGGGGGGGGGGGGGGGGTGAGTGGTGGTGGGAGAGCACAGCAGTGGCGTCGTGCCTTTATTTCACGGGATATAGGGGGGATGGTGTGTGAAGCTAGTGCCGGGACGGGGAGGGGTGAGACAGGCAATTGCCACAATGAAATTGAAATTTCACTGCGTCGTAGCTACTCGGAGTGGGGAAGGAGAGTTGAGAGGGGGCGGTGGGGGGGGGGGGGGCGATGGGGGGGGGGGGGGTAGGTGAACAAGAACGAAAGGCGTCACGAGTTTATCGTGACGCAATTTCTTCATCTGGGGGGAGTGGGTATAGATTTGAAATCTTTTTTTTTTGTTTGGGATTTTAGTGGGACCGATCGGATGGTTTTGTCAAGTGATTTGGAATTAAATACAAATACATGTAAAGAAAAGGCCTCGACTGGCTTATGAGAGAACTCTAGGCTTCGGGGTAAGTTGCTGTAAAAACTAGTTAAAAAGGTGATACAAATGGGTATTCCACGATTCTATTCAAAAAGTAGTTTTCGTCAACTCATTTGAATTTAAGGTTTCATTTTCACCTTCATTTCTTTTCAGGAAGTTCCAGAGTTGAAAATTGAAATGAATTAATTAACTTTTTGACAGGGGGACATCTGGAAGCAGAATTTTACTTCGACATGAGGTGGATCTGAAATGGTAAGGAGATTGTTTAGCGTTGTTGAAATCAAATCGAAAAATAATGCTGGGTTGTAAGGCAATGAGATCCTGAATTCTTTTTCGTGTAGAAGACCCATTGAATTGTGGCCGATCTAAAGCCAAAGGGCACTGTAAATCCGCCTGGTCGTTTTTGTATTGAAAATATTTTTGTTTCAAAATTATTCGCAACAGTTGTAAAAAGTACATCAAATGTGACCTGTATAGAAATGCGGAATAATACACGGACATTTTGTTTTGATGTGTGTCGACTGTGCATGAGCGTGATTTTTGACTCTGTGTGTGTGCGTGCGTGTGTGTGTGTATGTGTGTGTGTGTGTGTGTGTGTGTGTGTGTGTGTGTGTGTGTGTGTGTGGAGAGAGAGAGAGAGAGAGAGAAGAGAGAGAGAGAGAGAGAGAGAATGTGTGTGTATGTCTGTGGGAGGGTGGGTGGGTGGGTGGGGAGAGAGAGAGAGAGAGAGAGAGAGAGAGAGAGAGCAGCAGACAGACAGACAGACAGACAGACAGAGACAGACAGGTAGACAGACAGACATATAGACAGACAGAAAGACAGTTCACTGAAAACATTATCAGATACCGTCCCAAACCGTCCGGGCGACAAGACAGAATGAAAGCAAGGATCATTCTAAAACAAACCACAGATCGAAATCACAAGCTGATCTCTTCCCACAGGAAATTAATTCAATCAGCAGTTTATCTGTCTTACTAAGCAGTTTATCTGTCTCTATCTATCTATCTATCTATCTATCTATCTATCTATCCTATCTATCTATCTATCTATCTACAGAGAGATAGAGAGAGAGAGAGAAAGAAAGAAAGAGAGAGACAGACAGAGACAGAAAGAAAGAGAGAGAGAGAGAGAGAGAGAGAGAGAGAGAGAGAGAGAGAGAGAGAGAGAGCGTGGCAGACTGACAGACACACAGACGGACAGCGATAGACACAGAGACAAACAGAGCCAGAGCCAGACAGATGGACAGACAAACAGACAGCCAGTTTCCGAATAAAAACATCGGATAATGTCCCAGACCGTCCCACGACAGAACGATATCAACAAGCCTTTGAAAACACAGATTCAAAACACAAGTTTACGCTTTCCACAGGAGTTTAAATCGATCCACTTTTTGCTCCCAAAGCTGAACACCTTGTGAGGACTGACCATTTCATCATTCTCCACCTACCTCATATTGCTCTGCCCCTCATGTAAACCCAACCATATATGTACATACATATCTTGCAGACCACACACACACACACACACACACACACACACACACACACACACACACACACAGAGAGAGAGAGAGAGAGAGAGAGAGAGAGAGAGAGAGAGAGAGAGAGAGAGAAATTGTATGTGCATATCCTCCTACATCTGCTACAGGTTGTCTTCATACATGACCGTATTCGTCCAGGAGCTCAACCCTCTACTCCGTGCCAAAAACATCTGCAGGTTTCTTGTCATACTGGAACAACTCAAAGTCCAGCTGGAACTTCTCCAGCAACTGAAGCAGAAGCTGTGTGGGCACGCTTCTGTAAGCAGCCACCATGTTTCTTCTCTTCAACGCTGCCCACTCCGCAGCACCCAGAGGCCGAGCTAAGTGAGCTTGCTGCACCGTCTTCACCACATGTCTTTGGGCTTCTTCTTCTGTCATGCTCGCAATCTCTTGTTCCAAGAGATCCGCTGGGAACGCGTGATCGGCAGGGATGTAGCCATTGAGTTGAAAAGCCCTCCATAGTCTACGAGCGACTCCAACGAAGTCGAGGCATGACTCGAATTTTGGGCGTAGTGATGTGAAATGCTTGTAGTGATACTTGGTCAGCTGCTCCAACTCATCCAGAACGTGATTGGAATGGGTCAAGCGTAGCTTCAGTCTGTCAGTGAGGCCTGAAAGACAAACAGTGGATTTGTTGTTGTTGTGAGATTGTAGTTTGGACAGAGAGAGGTAGAGGACACAAGCAGACAAGGTAGACAAACTTACACAGAGGAGACAGAAACAGACATCAACCGTTAGGAAAACAAGCTAAAAATACAGAAAACAAAGTGAAGAGGAACTGTTACGTTCAATATAATACGACTTGTCTGTTTCTACTCTGTGTGTACGTGTGTTTGTACGTGTGTGTGTGTGTGTGTGTGTGTGTGTGTGTGTGTGTGTGTGTGTCGTGCGTGCGTGCGTGCGTGCGTGCGTGCGTGCGTGCGTGCGTGCGTGTGTGTGTGTGGTCTGTTTTGTATTGTGATTATTTAAACTCTTTTTTGTCCCTGGTTTATTTGTATTTGAGCTTGTTCGGGTACAACATAACAGGAAAAGTCCTCTTACTGGCGGCAAAAGATCCTCTGCTCTGATCTGGGTAAAGCCATTTGGGGTTTGAGTCCACCCCCAATCACACACTTTAGAATGACCTTGGACAAGAATTAGTATGAACTAATTTCCACCCTCCACTCTGTTCTGTAGAATGACCTTGGACATGAATTAGTGTGAGATAATGTCCACCCTCCACTCTGTTCTGTAGAATGACCTTGGACATGAATTAGTGTGAGATAATGTCCACCCTCCACTCTGTTCTGTAGAATGACCTTGGACATGAATTAGTGTGAGATAATGTCCACCCTCCACTCTGTTCTGTAGAATGACCTTGGACATGAATTAGTGTGAGATAATGTCCACCCTCCGCTCTGTTCTGTAGAATGACCTTGGACATGGCGCTGTGATGAGATGCATGTCTACCCTCAAGTGTAATGTGTAAACTAGTCTCGGGGAGAGATTCCTGACCAGATACATGTCCACTTTCTACTGTACCTAGTGAAATGGAAATGGACAGGAGTCTTGGTGAAACACGACTATCTCAACTGTGTCCTGTAGAATTATCCTGGACAGGGGATCATGGCGAGGTACATGTCTTCACTCCAGTGTGTCCTGTAGCATTATCCTGGACAGGGGATCATGGCGAGGTACATGTTTTAACACCACTCCACACTGTAAAATGACCCAGGACAACGAGGTATGGCGTAAGCTTCATCGACTGAGTGGCAGTGTGTGGTCTGATTTGCCCCTCGTGTTGTTCTTTTGGGGCGGACTGTTATTCCAGTGTGGGGACATTGAGCGGAACCCTGGACCTGCATCCCCGGTCAAGTTAGACGACGTGAAGCAGACACATATGAGTATCGCTACATGCGGTGCCAGTGTGGACACCCTCTGATGATTCTTCTGTCTCCAAACCGACGAGTACTGAACCCACCATGGCCGACATCATGAGCTTGCTACAGGAAGTGGACAGCACCAACAAGGCTATGGACAGTGAGCTACAGGAAGTGGACAGCACCAACAAGGCTATGGTCAGTATGCTACAGGAAGTGGACAGCACCAACAAGGCTATGGTCAGTAAGCTACAGGAAGTGGACAACACCAACAAGGCTATGGTCAGTATGCTACAGGAAGTGGACAGCACCAACAAGGCTATGGTCAGTATGCTACAGGAAGTGGACAGCACCAACAAGGCTATGGTCAGTAAGCTACAGGAAGTGGACAACACCAACAAGGCTATGGACAGTGAGCTACAGGAAGTGGACAACACCAACAAGGCTATGGTCAGTATGCTACAGGAAGTGGACAGCACCAACAAGGCTATTGTCAGTATGCTACAGGAAGTGGACAGCACCAACAAGGCTATTGTCAGTATGCTACAGGAAGTGGACAGCACCAACAAGGCTATTGTCAGTAAGCTACAGGAAGTGGACAGCACCAACAAGGCTATTGTCAGTAAGCTGGATGATGTTAAAATGGATGTGAACACCCTTGCTGAACAGTATGCTGCGTTGCAGAATGAAGTGAAAAGTCTCAGGGAGGAGGCGGCTGAATTACGTGCGCAGAACAATGACCTGCAAAGGGTGAACTCTGAACTGGGTGATAGAATTGAGTTACTGGAAAAGAAGGCCCATGACCTTCAAGGGCGCTCACGGTGTTAAAATGTTTTGTTTCAGGGGTCGAGTATGAGTGAGAATGAGAACAGCGATGACTGCGAGGGAATGTTGAACGACTGGACAGCTAAGAAGTTAGGTGTGAAGGGGGTCGAGTTTGAGAGAGCGCATCGGTTAAATGCAAAGCGTGATTCACCCACCATTGCCAAATGCCCCCAGCATTGCCAGCGGCAGTAATATGATCTGAGCAGGGCCGCCTTCTCATTAGAACTGAGAGTGAACATGAATAAAAACAACGTCTAGGTGTTTCGAAAGGGAGGATCTTTGGCACTGACGGAAAGATGGATGTGTGTTGGACTTATTATACCTGTACTGAAGGTGCATAAATATTTGGGCATCTATTTTTCTACACGCTTAAGTTTTAACCTTGCTTGTAAAGACATTGCACGCAGGGCAAAGAACGCTTTGATATGCGTAACAAAAAGAGTGAATACTTTGTGTAATAATTCGCTTTGGTTATTCTTCAAAGCATACGATTCCCAGATACATTCTGTGTTGATGCATGGGGCTGGAATTTGGGTTTATATAATGCCACTTTTAATTGTGAGGCGGTGACATTTATTTGCGTTGAAAAAGTTTCCATGTCTCGACAGTCGTATCTCTGAGGATCTGGTGTATGGTGAGTCCAGTAGATATTCATTGCTCATTAGTTTAGCCGTTAGATGTGTTCGGTATCAGTTAAAGCCTTTCGACATGGATCGTCGTAGATTGCCTCGTAAGTCTCATAAAATGTTATTCAAATTGGATGTAAATGGAAAAAAAAGGAACTGGGTTTCAAATATGCGCCTGTTTCTGTGTATGCAGGGATTTGGGGATGTTTGGCTGACTCAGAGTGTTTGAAATCAAAATCAGTTTATTTTTGTTTGTCGACAAAGGTTGATTGACTATAGATGGCAAATGTAGGAAAATCATAACCAAAGTAGCAAACGATATACTTCATACGGAAATTGTTTCAGTTTTCATTGCTTTTAGCATTATTTGAAATTCGATTTGGACATGTACTTGACAAAGATCATTTGCTAAATCTAGACTTGGGGTTTGTGAAATATGGAACCATATCTTCAGATACAGACAACACAGACAAAATGATTTAGTATGTCCTTTGTGTATGCAAGGTGAGGAAAATGAAAAGCATTTTATGTTCATTTGCCCAGTTTTAGAAGATTTTTGCAAAGCATTTATTCCACAGATATGTCATAGGCGCGCAAGGCCGCTTCATTTATAAGGTTGTTAGGATTTTAGGTATGTTTTGATTAAGTCGTTTAAGATCGGAGAAATAGTGACGTCCTAGCTGGTATTCTTGTTTGTTTATTTTAAGCATGTTTTTGATTAAGTCGTTTAAGATCGAGAAATAGTGACGTCCTGGCTGGTATTCTTGTTTGTTTATTTTAAGCATGTTTTTGATTAAGTCGTTTAAGATCGGAGAATAGTGACGTCCTGGCTGGTATTCTTGTTTGTTTGATGGTTGATTTTCTTGCAACTGAAAAATGATTTGTTTCTTATCTATCATGTGAATGATTGTGCTCATTCCCCTTCAGATGGGCCAAAGGTTTTACGGAATAGACAATGGTCTGGTCTGTTCTGGTCTCCAGCTCCCCAGTCCGCTCGCTAGCTAATTTTATCACTCACCTACAGTCTTCAAGATGTAAGCAGTATCACGGCTAAAGGTCTCCATTTTCCCCAGAAGATGTGGCAGGTACACACATGGATTACATACAGTATGTACAGGCGACCAGTGAGGGTTGTTGTCAATAGCCGCGTAACGAAGAAATTCAGCAAACGTGATGTCATCTGCACACTGAAAATAGTTGGACAGGTTAAAAAGATCAGTTAGCTGATCATTGTCTTTCATTCAATTTATTTCGATCATAATATAATCTGAATTTAGCTTGACTAGAAAGAGACGAGTTGGTTACCTATTGCCTTTCATTGGCTATATCTTCATCATAGATGGTTCCAAGTTAAGGTTTACTAGTCAAAGGCCAATATATGCTGACCAGTGACTTCCATTCAGTGTGTTTTCATCATGCAGAAATCTGAATTGAAGTGGTCTACCGTCGTCTTCCATTTACTTTGAATAGGTAAGTAAATACAGATAAAAACAAGACTAGACCAAAGCGGGCAGTTAAGGCATGGAAAGCAGGTCATAATGAGTACAAATGTTGAAGGTTAGTCCTGGATTCTTACCAGAAAGACAACCATGTAAACCTAAACGCAAGACACGCACGCGTACGCGCGCATGTTCGCACGTATACACACACACACACTCGCACGTATACACACACACACACACACACACACACACACACACACACACACACACACACACACACCACACCACACGCACACACACACACACACACACACACACACACACACACACACACACGCACACACACACACACACACACAAAGAGAGAGAGAGAGAGAGAGAGAGAGAGAGAGAGAGAGAGAGAGAGAGGCAGACAGACAGACAGACAGACAGACAGACAGAGAAGGCTATGTAAACTATGCTTATAATCATAATAATGTTTGCTAAGTAACAGACAGAACACTTTCTAGTAAAAGAATAATGCATAAATAATTGACAAAGTAAACAGATAAAAAAGGCTAGAGTTATCAAGAATCTCCTCTCTCTCTTCTCTCTCTCTCTCTCCTCTCTCTCTCTGTCTGGTGCACATGCGCGTATGGGCTCAGATTGGCCGTTAAAATATTAAAATGTGTACAAGGACGAATCTAGGTCCATCATACGTTTCGTTTCAAAAGAGAGGAGATCAGAGCTGGTATTTGATTTTTTTTTCTTCTTTTTTTTTTTTCCCCATGTTCTGCGGATCAATCATTGAGCCCTCCTAACTCGGCGATCTTAAACTAAAATTGGCAGATTTTTTTTTACGTGTACTTTTCTCCTCGGTAATCGTTTAATTCTATTATCCCGCCTTCAACCCACCCCCCACCCCACCCCCACCCCCGCCTCACGCCCTAATTCCTCACCCTTAAGCCTTGCATTTTATGTTCCTGGACCTTGTACTTTGAATGCCAAGAAGCTATATCGACCATCACAAGGCTGACTCGAAGTAAGTCCAAGACTCAAAGCGACAGAGGGGAAGGAGAAAAAAAAAAAAAAAAACCTCCTACACCGAGCACTGTCACTACAGATGATCGGACCAGCACATGATACATATTTCGTCCTGTTAGGATCTCATCATACATGCTACTTGCTGCAGGTTATCAGCTGGAGAGAGCCACACTTAGATAGCAAAAAGAGAAAAAAAAATAATAGGGGGAGGGGAGGCGGGGGGGGGGGGGGGGGTAGAAAAACTCCCTGACATAAACGGATAATTTCTTTTCCCTAAGGGGAAAGTTTCTGAGACAAACAGTAGAATTCAGTGTGTGTGTGTGTGTGGGGGGGGGGGGGGGGGGGCAATCCCTCTGTATTGATAAAACTCACTACGAAAAAAAAATCAGTGGGAAAAAAAGACGGGGCGCAAATATACATGGCAAAACATGTGAAGAGTGGAGCGTCACAGTCGTGAAACTATTCACTGGCAGTGTACGGGAGCCACCTATTCTGTTTTGAAAACATTGTCCTTTGTTACGCCAACGTAGAGTCGAGTTTCCACACCAGGGTCAACTCGTCAGTTCTAGTCGGCCTTGTAGTTGCGTCCCTTTCAGTATGCGACTCAGTTTTGCCATTCTTAGTTCTGTTATCTTCTCAGCAACGCAGAGGCAACATCCTCATCCTACGGCGACCCAATACAGCCAGCCAAGGAAAAAAAAATTCAAACAAATAAGCAGCCAAAACAAAATCATTGTGCAATCATCCGTACACACACACACACACACACACACACACACACACACACACACACACACACACTTGCGCTAACGCACGCACACACACGCACACACACACACACACAATCACACACACACACACCACACACACACACACACACACACACACACACACACACACACACCTTAGTCTTGTCCAGGATGTTAAAGGTCCGTGAATATTTCTCATTTTGGGTAAGTTGCTTCTCCAGCTCCGACTGCTTTCTCAGAGTTATTGCTTCCTTGACCGGTAGACGGTTGCGCAATGCACGATCTTCGACCATGGTTCATCAAGAATCGGGCAATACATACTTGTCCACATACTGGGAATTAAACAAGATGGTATGCCAGCCAATATGTGTACTTGTCACGTAACTGGAGTGTAAAACAAGATGGAAATGCCAGCCTTATATGTTGTATATGTCCGCGTACCTGGAGAATAATATAAGATGGGCAACCAGCCAATATGTCGTACATCTCCAACGTACCTGCACAATACAACAACATATCATTCCAGCCCAATATGTTATGCTGTCAACGTTCGTGGAATGTCAGACAAGATGGGCATTACCAGCCCAATATGTTGTACACGCCCACATACCTGAAGTGTAAAACAAGTGGGCATACCAGCCCAATATGTTGCACTGTCACGTACCTGAATGTAACAGGTGGGCATCCAGCCCAATATGTTGTAATGTCCAGTACCTGAACTGTAAAACAAGGTGGGCATACCAGCCCAATATGTTGTACATGTCCACGTACCTGAACTGTAAAACAAGGTGGGCATACCAGCCCAATATGTTGCACATGTCCACGTACCTGAAGTTAAAACAAGGTGGGCATCCCAAACCCAATATGTTTGTACATGTCCACGTACCTGAACTGTAAAACAAGGTGGGCATACCAGCCCAATATGTTGCACATGTCCACGTACCTGAAGTATAAAACAAGGTGGGCATACCATGTCCACACGTACCTGAAGTGTAAAACAAGGTGGGCATACCAGCCC